>OX276376.1:33385004-34585004 GCA_946251855.1 Alsophila aescularia
TTGGTTCTTTTTCTTATAACTATAATGTGTGTCATCATCGACATAGGATATCTTGATTTTTATAATTGGTTTATGTATGTTAGATAACTACGATACCTGCATATGAACATTATTAAATTATTAAAACTGAAATATTGCATTTATGAAAGCCACTTTGGCGATGAGCCGACTGCATGCGTAGTTTCAGGTTCAATTTGCGAGCAGTACTTATAATATGGTTTTGTTATTATTATTTATCCAAACAGCTGTATTTTATCTTTTGTCTTCTTTCTTTTGCTGATTGTTCTTTAAATGCATGGAAGATAAGCATCTGACCAAGTTCCTTCCTCGCCTAAGGTAAGGGGAGGTGAGAGACCGGACGGAAGTTTGAGCATGCTTGCTTGACACATCTACCTATAGTTATAATAAAGCAGTGAGTACCCAAAAGTATGTATAATGAAAAGTGCTAGGGCACTTAAAATAAGCTGCTGAACAAGAATGTAATATTTTTACAAATCGTGTCTGCCAGTTTGTCAGTCTGTCTGTATGTTTGTTCGCGCATTACGTAACAACTACTGAACCGATTTGCCATGCGTCAGTTCAGTAGTTACGTAGTACGTGATGCACGAACATACAAACAGACGGACCACGGAATAGAAAAAATAAGTTCTATTCCTTGAGACAGACAGACACCATTTAAAAAATATATTTTAAGTCCGCTCGAACATTTTTTTAATGATTATCTTCGTTGTACCGACTTTTTATATGTTACTGCTTTATTACAAGAAGGTGTAGATGTAGACCTTGTTAACTGTTTAAAACCATTCATGCCAAATCTCTTCACCACATAACACCGTAACTAACGCACTAACTAACGCCAGTAACCAACAGCAGCCGACATCAGTTCCTCTCGCAGGTGGAGTCGTGCAGCCGCTTCATGTCGCTGACGTCGCGGCCCAAGTGCCGCGAGTCCTACGCAGAGGCCGAGGCCGAGGCCGAGGAGGAGCCCTGGCGCCGCGCCGCCGACGAGGCGCTGCCCGCGTCGCGCGTCAACTTCCACAAGACCTTCAGCATGCTCATCAATATGGGCAACGTGGACAAGGGCTGCCGGAGAACTGTAACTATTCAATAATTGAATATGACTCGTTCTGTTTTTCGTTATTCTGTCGCTTTCTTCTATGTATATGAGCAAGTGGGTACTAATATCGGGTATATTGACCACAGATAAAATATGGCCCGGATTATTGTCATCAAGTTGTCTTTTATACAAAATGATTAATTGACGAATCCAGCTATTTTTCACTAGTGACTAGTAGTAGTAGCACTCATACTACGACTTTTTTTCTTACTTTTAGCATTTTTATAATGGACGAAACATCTTAAAAAAAGATGCCATTAAGAGTAATTCAAAGTCTTTGACAACAACTGGTAATAGACAGACTTATTTCGTTTCCATGGCAACATGCCATTCCGTTCGAGCGAGTAATCGATTACATTATTGCAATTTGCGAAGCGAAATCATATTTTTTTGAAAAATAACGTACAACCAACAACAACAACATGTAATGATAAAAGCTGATAATGTAGCTTTCTATAGGTAAAATAATTTTAAAAATCGCTTTTTTTTTGAGTTTTTCCTTTACAAAGAAACATAAAATCTAATCTTTCCTCTGTATAATATTAGTGTAGATTAACTCATTAAAAGCTTGAGATATTGACGACCGCAGTGTCCGCCACAGATTAGCCGAGAGGAGCAGGTGTGGCAGAATGAGCTCAAGGACCTCATCTGGTTGGAGCTGCAGGCCAAGATCGCGGGCCGCAGCCTCGCGCAGCAGGACGCGTATCTGTGCGCGCAGCGCAAGGTCGTGCCCACTGTCATCAAGAACATCTGCGAGTACAGGTACGGTGCCGTACTGTGGCTAGCTTAACTGCGCTCAACAAGATCGCGGGCCGCAGTCTCGTGCAGCAGGACGCGTAAGTGTGCGCGAAGCGCTAGGTCGTGCCCGCTGTCATCAAGAACATCTGCATGTACAGATACTGTGCCGTACTGTGAGCTTCACTCGGCTCGACAAGACCGCATGCTTGTATTCATAATCTTGTGGTAATCACTTAATTTTTATGAGTGCCCTGTTGGGAACTAGGAGGATACATAGTAATATTTGGTCTGAGATTGGGAATAAAGATATTAAATTAGATTTTGATTGTCTTACAGATTTGTGAACAGCAACCCTTGCAGACGTCTATCTAAACGATTGGCGGAGTCGCAGAGCTCTCGCGAAGATCTCTCGGACAACCAAGAGGAGAGTGTGCACACAGATCCTGATGATGAAGGTAGGACTTTTAAATTTTATTTTTTTACTAGCTGCGCCCTGTGGCTTTGCCCGCGTGGACATTTTCATAATACAATCTCTACCACACCCTTTTAACCCCTTTACAGAGGGAAAAAATCGCTCCTTGTTTAGGTGTAGCGTGGTCTGTCAGTCAGTCACGGTACTGTTTTATAGGTATATATTTCATGAGGGTATTTCTGTTGTGTTATAATATACATGTGTTACTCAGCTTTTCCTTCACGAGATTTACTATAAATAAATTAAATGTAGCCGAAGATTTCCGAAGAGATGGAGATGGCTTGCGACAATTGAAAAATGGAAAAGCCTCCGGTGAAGACGGAGTTATATCGGAGCTCTTATAGGCGGGTGGTAAACCTTTTCTCAAGGAGCTTTAGGTCCTATTTAACTCCGTTGTCAACTGTGAGAGAACTTCCGTGGCATGGCACAGGAGTGTAGTGGTACTGTTTTTCAAGAAGGGTGATAAAACCTTGCTTAAAAATTATAGTCCCATCTCACTTCTGAGCCATGTCTATAAAATGTTCTCGAAGGTCATCACAAACCGTCTCGCGGGAAGACTTGACTAGTTTCAGTCCCCCAAGCAGGCTGGGTTTCGAGGAGGATATGCCACCGTAGACCACATTCACACAGTGCGCCAGATTTAATACAAAAATCCGAAGAGTACAATCGGCCACTGTGCTTAGCGTTTGTGGACTACACACACAAGCTCAAGGTCGCTTAGCGAGCTATGGAACAAGCTATGCTCGGAGTTTCTCTGAGAGATCGAATCTGAAATGAGATGATTCGGCAGATAACTAAGGTTACTGACATAGCTCAGAGAATAAAAGCTGAAGTGGCAATGGGTTGGTCACATTTGTCGTAGAACCGATAACCGTTGGGGTAGACGAGTTCTAGAGTGGAGACCAACGAATACGAATCGGCAAACGTAGTGTAGGACGCGCTCCGGCTAGATGGAGCGACGATCTGTGTAATGTAGCTAGCAATCATTGGAAGAGAAGAGCCGAAGATCGGGCCAGTGGCGCGCCGCTGTCACGCTGTGTCCAGCAGTGGACTAGTATAGGTTGTTGATGATGATGAAGGCGTTAATGCTAAAATCATGTAAACAATAGATTTATTATAGACTAGCTGTGCCCGCGGCTTTGCCCGCGTGGTCATTTCATTTAAAAGTAGCCCACATGTGTTATTCCAGGACCAAAAGTACCTCTAAAGTACAATATACTACATTTCTTCAAAATTCGTTCAGCCGTAGTTTTTTATCGATTGCTTGGCATCTAATCATTGGAATAAGATACCAAGTACCCCAGTTTTTAAATCCAACCTTAAGCTATCCAACTGTGAAACCCGCATCGCAATCGGTCCAGTAATTTTCACGTGATGCGCGAAGAAACATACAGACAAACAGATAAACAGAAAGACACGAGTTAAAAAAAAAGTTCAGTAGCTTATTTTAAGTAGACATTTTTTTTCTTAAAGAGGTCTGGTATACAATTAAAGTACTTACGCCCGTGTTTGTGTCGTATCCCAACCAACACAAACTAGTTGCATAACGGCTATAGAGCCAATCTGATTATGCCCAAAGGTGTTAAAACATAAGTGCTAGAGCGTGCTCTGGAGGCCTAATGCAGTAGCTGTAGTGCCATTTTGGGCACAATTTATGTAGCCTTTAGTTACATTACAACTGCATAAGGGTAGTAAAGTGGTGCCTAAAGAGCTGCAACGGATGATTAACGACACACTAACGATTTTATGATGCTACTTTTGTGAACAAGGGAACGAATATGAATGAATGTATTGTATGTCAAAATGGTGAAGCGTAATTAATATTGTAATCGGCCATCATTAATGTTAAGTAAATAATTCATTATGTGTCTTATTATTTTGTTTACACAAGGGGATAAAAACACTTTCATGTTTACTGTGCATATAATATCGCTTAAAAAATATTTTCAAGAAATTTTTAAGCGCTTTCGAAATATCATCTAAATGGAAGAAATATTTGATAAATTATTGTCATTTTCAAATACCTACGAGTTACATGATTTCGTATTTTTATAATGTATCTACAGTTTTTTTATCTCCAATTGTTCGTTTGTATATTGATAAAAACAAAGATAATTTGGAAGTATATCCGATCTCAGCTCGGCCAATGACTCGCGTTGCTCGCTCTCACGCACGGCTGTGACAGTTCTGTTAGTACAAAGTGTAAAACAGTAAGCAGTTTGGTTACCATTTCAAACAGCCCCAAGAGGATGCTTTTTTATGAATGATTGTAATTTATAAATGATGATTTATTTCTCTGAAAACATGCATTTCCGGTAAAATTAACAAATTTACAAAGTCAAAAAATATATTAAGTAAATTGACAGAACTGTTTTCTGTTTTTGAGTTTTTTTTTCTAAATAATATGAACTGGAATTATTGTGACTTATTTTGTTGTAACGATTTGGATGATTTTATAAAATATTGGCATCGTCGAGCATGTGTTATAATAAATTATCAATATCCCTTATTATAACAAACGCGCGATCGTCTATATTTTTATCTGTTTGTTTTCAAACAAAACTTGACGGTTTACTTCAGGAAATTATAGGAGCTTTAAAAATATCAAGGAAAATGTAAAAACAACGCATAAAATATGTAAATGCTTATAAATATGGAGCAAAACATTTCAAGAAGCGCGTGATTTCGATCCACGCACCTCGGGAAGGTCGAAATTACGATACCATAACTAACAAAACTTTGAACAACTATTCAGCAGGAACCCTTTATTTTTTCGGGATAAAAAGTATCCATAATTTTAACACATTACATCAACTTTGACTGTGCCAAGTAACATCAAAATCCGCGCAGTAGTTTCAGCGTCATATGCGTTCTTTTAAATAACTTTCTAACCCTATTTTGCGGGAACCCCAGATTTTTTCTTGTTAACAGCTATGATTGTGTCAAGTTGCATCAAATTCCATCTGGTAGTTTCAGCGTGATGCGTGTTCAAAGAGAAAGACAGACAAAAATTACTAAAATAACCGTTTTGGCCTCCATATCGATTTTGAAGTTTATTTCAATTATAATTTTCATAAAATATTTAATACAGATTTAGCCCAGTTACAGTTTTATTATAGTATAGATTATAATATTTATTACAGCAGTTTTATTCATGGTAATGAAATCTTTTTTTTATTCTTTTTTTCATTTTTAGATTTCCAGGCTCCATTCAAAAATGTTAGATGGTGTTTAGCATCAACTTTGATATTTTTATATGAGCGAAGAAATTCAAATATTAAATTTACATCTGGTACAGGTCCCATCACGATTTAAAAGCGCTCGGCAAAAGTGGATGGGTGCTTTGCAAGTGTACATTCGCGCATAAAATTATTAAGTGTTGTTCTAGCGGAGAGGTAATAGAGTAGCGGACGGGGGAAATTATGACAATCTAGATATTTGATCTGAGATGACATCCAAATATCCCACATTGAAAAAACGAGCTTTAAGTAACTACCTACCTAATTTGTTTCTAGTTTAAAAATATGAGAAAAGGTTCAACAAGCGGTTCGGGTTAGCGCAAATGAAATCAATTAAACTTTTGTTTTAGAATGATTTGTGTTATGATTTAGACAAAATAAATAAATAAATCTTATTTTTGATGATTAAGATGTTTATTGTTATTTTAACCTTATTTAATATTAAATAAGGTTAAAATAACAATAAACATCTGCATTACATTCTGATCATATTTATGGCAGTGGTGTTATTCCTTCCATCAAATCCTCATTCGATGGAGTCATGTAAGAAGATAGTTGAGGATGGACACTCGTGGAAGCCATATTTCATCGTCGTCAGAGATTTCGTAGCCTTCGTCCTCATCTTGACTATCGTCACTATCCGAGCTGTCATCACTCACACGTATAATTATCAGTTCTGTTACATGTCGATCACGTGGTCACTTTTTGCATTCTTCTTCTTCTATACCTTTCACTTTGTTGCATAGCACCTCCCATTCTCGCGCTCCCATTGAATTAACTTTTTCTTTTACAAATGCAATCGCATTATTTATATTCCATTTTACATTTTTACTTCCGACATACTGTTTATAATAAATAATAATAATACTGTTTACTGTTTTTTTTTATGGTCTACAAAATGGTCTTAAAATATTGTGATTTTGTGCGGCCAGAATTGTATCTATTGGAAATGTTTTGAATTGTTCCCAATTTGCTTTGATTAGTTTGTATAGTTCTGGTTTCAACATATTGGTTTCGTATTCAAGTGAGCCAAGTTTGCTTATCTGCTTTTTTTGTGTTCGATGTCGAATTGTTTGTTGAGATATGAAGCGTTGTCGACCACCACGAAAGAATTTGATGGAATATTAGGCACTAATTTGGAATTCGTATCCAATTTTCATAATTTTTATAGTTCATGTAGTCATGGTGGTACAGCCTGCTCTAAAAGTAAGCAAAGCGTTTGGGACAAAGCCTGCTTCAGAGCCAGCGTGTACGATTACCACGCGTTGGCCTTTTGATATTGGTTGTTTCAGTCCTTGTGTAGAACAATCTGTCCAGGCTTTAGGATTCGAATGAGACGACTCAACGTACGATTCGTCTGTGAAAATTATAGGTCGTCCTTATTGGGGTTTTATTTTTTAGGTCATCGGTGTGCTGTAGACGTATATTGGACGTCTCAATGAGTTTTTTTCGGTTCAGTCTTTTTCAACCGAAATCCTAAATCCTTAACTATCCTCCCTAGGCTTGCTTCTGATCTGATTTTCTTCTTATTTTCTCAATAGTAGGAAGATCTTTATTCGTCTGGTGGAAGTTGTGGATGCACCTTTTTACCACACCTTGGTCAAAATTAATAATTTCAGTTACTAGTTTTACTCTCTGCCTTTTCTTACCAGGTGTTCTCAACACTGCAATCAACTCAGAATTATCAACTAGTGTTGAAATATTCCTAACAGTGCCTACAGATGTTTTCGTAGCATGTGCTGTTTCTGACATTGTTTTAGATTAAAATTGGTCTGTATAATATCGTATAAGTTTTCATTTGTTTTTTTTGTTTCTCCAGTTTCTTCTCGGATCCGCTCTAATTTATTACAAATTTCAGTCAATATTGATCTATCAGCAGCACTGGTTGCCAGGTTTTCAATCTGGTAATAAGCTTTTAATAGGTGTTTCCAAGTTTGTGCAATGTTATTGTCGCTCCTGCTGTTGCATTTTTTAATAGTTTTAAATTAGCAACGATTTGATTGGTCTCTTTTTTAATGAAACCATTCACGTGGTAGACCATTTTTCTAGCATGCCTAGTTAAACACTTTATTTTTTCGGCATCATTCCCACTACGAAACGAATAAGTGATTATCGAACGTATATAAAAAACGATATGCGCGATTGTACCTACGGGATTTGAGACGCGTGAACGGGGCGAGACGGGGCGAAGGTGATTGAGCGACCAATACAGCACCGGCGCCAGGCGCCTCTCCCGTCACACCTCACTCCTCTTGCCAAATAGACCTAAAATCTATTCCTGCGCATTCAAGGTCAGCGCTATTAAACCGTGACGGCACCTGTGCAACTGTTATTGTTGTAAGTTTTTTAGTTATTAAATATTATTATATGCATCTAAATATTGTCTACAAGTCCAGCCGGCTTAGATAAGACCGCCTCAAGGGAGCTCGTGGACCTCAACATAGAGTTCTGTATTGCTGCAGTGTTTAACATTCAAAACGCATTTATGTAAAATTCGGTCACGTCCCACGTTTTTGCATTATAAGACCTTCAACAAAATGCCCGACTATGATGCGTAATAAATTAGCGTCGTCACGTTACATTGTAGTTCATCGAGAACGTGCGTATGGTAGCGGAAGCCACCGCACCACAGGGGGCCAGCACCATGGCACAAAATAAATAATAGTACAATTAACCATGGCCAGCACTATGAATACTATGATGGTTCCGCAGGGTTTAAAACTGCCTTGATTAAATCACATTTTTCTTTAATTGACTTTACAAAGGTTCTCATATTTCCGGGATTAATGTACTGATTTGAATGGTTATTGTTATAAATATGAAAAAGTAAACAAAGGCAAAAGTATGTTAAGGTATTTAGTGAGGTTCCATATACATTACATGTATTTTTTTAAGAAACAGTCTTCTGCCTTGTCGGGAATATTTCCTATTTGGATCCGCGTGACCGTCAATCTGATATCAAATGTTTCAAGCAAGTTTAATGTTGGCGTTTAGCAACTAGTAAATTTTGAAATCGTAAATCTTTTTAAGGTTATCGCTGATTTGCAATAATTGTTGTAGAAATTAGGTAAATAAACATTTGAGCTACCTTAAATAATTTAAATGACATCGAAATAATTAGAAGATGTGTCGTGTTCAGAGCTGGTATTCGGCTGCCTGAACTTCGACTGCCGCACGTGCTCGGACGCCATCGGGCGCGCTATGCGCGAAGTGGTCACCATCCTGGACTCGTTCTACAACGCCGTGTCGCTGTACCCCTCCAGCAAGGCCATGACCACGGAGCACCCGCTCATCGCCACGCCGCAGTTCAAGAACCGGCTCAAGGTACCGCGCACTGTTCACTAACTATTTGAACAGTAACCAATATTTTAGTGGGCGCTACGTCCGTACCCCGCGTAACACTTCTCACAACTCTCTTCATTCTGTCGTCTCGCTTCTTTTCCGCTACACGCTTCACTCTCACGTTACGGTTCAACTCTCGCTTCACATTTTAAGACTGAAGGCACAGAATAAATAATAGTACAAATGTACAGAAGGCTCACTCCAATAAGACAAATAAATAAAAAGCGACTCTTGCAGCCACTCAATAAAGTGCAATTCAGCTCGCACGACCTTAATGCATATAATTTTATATGCGTTTCTCTTTCTAACGTGCAAGTCTATCTCGCGGCAGGCCACGGATAGAGTATTGCGGGAGTTACAGAAATTCGCGCGCAAGTACATCATCGAGTGAGACATTCCTTCTGAAAATATAAGGCAAAAACCTGTAGAATCCGCGTGGGTGCTCCATCCTCTTAACTCTCGCGGCAAGCTTCATTTTCGCGTCTCGTTTCGTTCGTGAGTCACACTTCACTCTCGCTGTTCGTACGCTTCAGTCTCACATCACTTTATTCGTCGCGTTCGTTCAACTCTCGTTAACATTTTAACGCGGCAAGCTTCAATTGCGCGTCTCGGTTCTCTCGTGAGTCACACCTCACTCTCGCGTCGCGCTTCACTCATGCGTCACGCTTCACTCTCGCTTCACGCTTCACTTTCGCAACACTATTTACTCGACCGGTCTGACGTTTTGCATGGCGCATCCAGCGGCTCTCCGCGACTCTCACATCTCTATCTATTTATCTGTCTCTTTCTAACCGCACATGTTGTTGTAACTTCCAGGCGATGTGCCTCTGGTTCAACACGGCACTGAACATGCGCCTCAAAATGGTGGCCGTGCGCCGCTTGCTGCGCTCCATCAAACTGAAGAGTCAGCGCAACTTGAAGCAGCGCGCCTCTGTGGACTCTGACATCAGCAGGTACGTCACGAGTTTAGATAGATGATAGATGCTTTGCAGAAATGTTGCCATGTTCAAAACATGAAACATTAATTATCAATGATTATGATGGTTTATTTAGTATAAGAGTTATTCACGACAATTCCTAAAGGAGAAGGTCTTAATTCGTCTGCGTCATATTTTTAGGATTTCTAAGTCGATTTGGTTGATTAATTTTTACCATACTACGGCTAAGCTTGCTTCGTCCTCCCTTGGGAAGGGGAATGAGTTTCACAATCTATGTAGGTATATAACTATGTATGTATATATGTGGATATTCCACCATAGCGTCGCCCTTCATGGTCTGATTTTGACAAGTGAGGTATCAATCGATTCGTCTTCATCGCTAGAGTGTCAAGTAATTTTTTACCCGTGCATAGTCTGGTTTTTGTTTTAGGACTTATGTCTTGTCTTTAGGCTTGTTAAATCTTGTTTAATTTAATTAGCAGGCCTCTATATACATTTCATCAATTTTTTTAATAAATCTTTTCGAAGTAGATGTTTAAATCTAGTATTATTATATTACAGACAATCGTCAGAATCCCACCGGCCTTGCCAAGTCCGTTTCAACCTCAGCAGCAACAACCTAACTCCCACCGACTCTAGTAACAGTGATAGCTCCTATGTCAAAGAAGAAGAAGATAAGCAGGAAAACAGAGAAGAATGCAACAAAGAGAAGCAGGAATGCGGAGAAGAGAAGCTGGAAAGCGGAGAAGAAAGCGCCAAAGAAGAGGACACGAAAGAGTGCCGGCCAGTGGAAGACGAAGTCGATAGCGGGGTGGAGAGTATGAGTGAGTTTCCGTTTCAAGCTTTTCATTTAGTTTTATAACCCTTTCGAATTTTAAAGTCAAAGTTGTAGGTACTAGTGATTGTTTTTTTGTCATGAATTTGGGTGAAGATACATAAAGATACGTCGTCTAATGATAAGCTTCTCCTTGACCATAACAATTGCAGGACCATACAGAACTATTTGTACAAGCCCAAATTAAAAATTTGTGCAATTCAGCTCGCATAAGCGCTCAGTGCCTAACGCGATATTCACCTAAACGTTGCCGCTCTCTTCTAACGCGTAACTATGTCGCTGTCGGGTGCGGAGTGACGCGCTAGTTGTGGCGCTAGGGTTGTCGGCTTGCCGCTGCTACTATAATATTCATCGTCTATCTACCTACTTGACCACGTAATCTATCTTATGTTTGATGCGTATGATGACACGGTCAATTAGGTAGATAGAAAATTAATATTAAAGTCCGTCTTTTGTAATTAACAAATGAAAACAAACCTTCAATCTTTAGGCTATCTAGATACCTCTTTGTTTAGCAATCCTCATTAACTTACAATAATAATATTTTCACATTTTGCACTAATTAAAAAGTCCGTAGAACAAAAACATAAAAAAACTGGTTGTTTACATTTTCACTATACTAGTTCTTAATTATCTCCTAAACACGAAACGATTTACATGATTCAAACGGATAAAATGGTTTTAGACCTAGCCCTTTTATTTGACACCAAAATCGTTAAGATATCTCAACAAACAAAAAATCACATTTTCAAGTTGCTCTCGTAATTATCCAACATGTATGAAACGCGTAACAATTCTTTAAAAATCTTATCAAACGGTAAACGTTAAATTTATTTTAAACTGGGTCTAATTCAATAAAAAAGGAATCAAATTTTATTTGTGAACAACACGATAATCGAAACTACTTAAGTAGGTAGGTAGGTAGTACTAAAATACAACGCAAAAATGTGTGATATGACTCATTGAAATAAAAATAAGTTTTGAAGTACCTAAGTGCTGTTTTTTTTTTAATTTACAAGTTTATAATTAATGTCTGCGATTAGAAGCACTCGCAATTGCAGCGAATTTTAAGTCTTTCGGGTAGTACAGTTAGCAAAAAAAATATGCATGTAAGTAATTTTTTGTTAGCACGCACATAGATTGTTGAAAATATGTTCCACCACTTCATATTTACATTCTAGTCAAACGCCAAACAAAAAATACAATGTAGGTACCTATCTAGCTAGGTACAAACTAACGGACTCCGCTTGCAAAGTCGCGGGCAAAACAACACACCTATAAATATGTACTTACCATAGTTTTTTTATCCGTTCAGTCATTCAGTAGACAGATCTGTGATAACTTTATTATGATAAAGACACAAAAATACTTTGAGTCTTTTTGCCTACTATGGCATCCCTTCACACAACAATTGTTATTATTGATTCGTTTCGCCATTACTAGCGAAAGTTCATACAAGCTACACGGTAAGCGTCTGAATGCAAGCGCGCGGCGGCTGGCCTTGCCTGATTTGTGGCGCCGGGGCTCAGCAATCTGTAAGGTTATTAGCTCGCGTAAGTAAGTAGAGTGACGGCAATCTGCCCCAGCTTACAAACATAAAAACTGCAGCTAAATCGGTCCATTCGTTTGGGAGCTACGATTCTCTAAATTTAAGTTTAGTCCTAACAGATGGGGGGCAGGGGAAGGCGGCATTTCAGTTTCTTATACCCCCCTCTCCCGCGAACCACGTCTTACCTCCCCCGTCGTACTCCGACCGTGCACAATACAACACCCTCCCGAGTCCCCTGTGACTGTCATTTAGTTCCATCGCGTTCGCAATGATGTTTACATTCAGTTGAAAATTATTAAATAGCATTTAAGAATCTCTAAACTTTTAGTTAGAATATACAGGTTCATCTCTAAACTAAATTCAAAACTAGTTTAGTTTTGAGTTGAACAAGAAAATTGACACCGTTGAAATATCCTGGTCACGGCACCAAATTTTTACCGACCGATATTAAAACTAAATAATAACCTTCTTAAATCTGGTCTTCTATTACCAGATCGCAATTTATAGAAAAGGGATCCTTGTAACAGCAATGTCAATGGCCATGAGTTTTAACGAATTCCAAGGCGACAGATCACCATAAATATAACAACAAAAATGAGCGTACGTGACAACAACAATCCTTATTTGTAATGTTTTCAGAGCTTACCGGCCAAACAACACCCGAGATAATAATCGACAGTCGCTACAGTACCGCGGACACAGTGACATCGCAGGAGAGTGGGTACACGTCGCTAGCGGGCGAGGTCGGGTGCGGCTACGGGTTGGACCCCTTCGACGTGGGGCCCCTCGACGAGCTCACGCAGCTCAGACTGCTCGGCAAGGTGTCCGTCTCGCTGTACCGGTGAGTTACTGGATGGACTATTATGGATAGGATATATGGATTGGGTTCGTTCTTATAAATAGACCTTGTAAATTGTAAAGAAAACACTTGATTAGACTCTTCTATTAAAGCCATGTTTTTTAATATAATTGTATGGCGAGATGAGCAGGACCCACGACTGATGCAAACCGAATTGACAGCTCCACTCAAATTGTGGCAAAAAAGTGGAAAACACATTCGAGAAGTGAGGAAAAGATATTATACGAATATGAATATATATCTGACTTACTCTTACGTATTTTTACCATAAAGGCTCTCGTTTTTGCTGGGATAATTAAGAAATAGACAATCTTTGTGATTCTCCATCCACGTGTGGGGTTCACTGTATATATCTGACTTACTCTTACGTATTTTTACCATAAAGGCTCTCGTTTTCGCTGAGATAATTAAGAAGTAGACAATCTTTGTGATTCTCCATCCACGTGTGGGGTTCACTGTATATATCTGACTTACTCTTACGTATTTTTACCATAAAGGCTCTCGTTTTCGCTGAGATAATTAAGAAGTAGACAATCTTTGTGATTCTCCATCCACGTGTGGGGTTCACTGTATATATCTGACTTACTCTTACGTATTTTTACCATAAAGGCTCTCGTTTTCGCTGAGATAATTAAGAAGTAGACAATCTTTGTGATTCTCCATCCACGTGTGGGGTTCGCTGTATATATCTGACTTACTCTTACGTATTTTTACCATAAAGGCTCTCGTTTTCGCTGAGATAATTAAGAAGTAGACAATCTTTGTGATTCTCCATCCACGTGTGGGGTTCACTGTATATATCTGACTTACTCTTACGTATTTTTACCATAAAGGCTCTCGTTTTCGCTGAGATAATTAAGAAGTAGACAATCTTTGTGATTCTCCATCCACGTGTGGGGTTCACAGTCTCCGCATCGCTCTAACGTTGGATTACATTATAAGAACAAAAGAGATCAGGTACTTCGAGGCCTTGGAACCACGTGTGAATAGGCACTGGACCTCATTCACTTGAGCCTCCTGATAAGTACGAGTACTTAAAATACAGACTCTTTCATAAATCTCATGCTTAGTGGTTGCAAAGGCATAATTGGCATTTCCTTATACCTACTCGTACCTGTATTAATAAAGACAATGTGTACTGTAACTTTCAGTGAGCACCACCAAGAAATACTGAAGACTCAAGGCGTACGCCGCTGCATGATGTTCATCAACAAAATGCGGAAACACATTCTACAAAAGGTGTACCTCACATTGGAAAAACCCGATGTAAGTAAACTCAGAACATGTTTTTTTCATATAACCAGATATCTGTACTAGAATATGGTACATGGCAGAAAAAGAAACAAAAAAAAGAGGATTCATTGCATTAATAAAGTAAATCTTAGGGAGTCCGAATATATGTTTAACATAATGGTAAATTTTTTCGAAAGTCGATTAAAAAATAATAAATACAAAATTACCCAATAGATTGCTTTAGCAAATAATGAAGTCTAATAAGAATATTTTAGTATGTTGAAGTGATAAAAAGCGAATAGCCAACTGCCATTAAGTCAAGTCAGTCACTGTAACCATCCTCTTTGACTTCCACAGAGTACTATCGGTACGAATCATTGACGTAGGAAATGTCTATGTGCACACACACACACACACACACACACACACACACACACCCACACACCCACACACCCACACCCCCCCCCCCACACACACACACACACACACACACACACCCACACACCCACACCCCCCCCCCACACACACACACACACACACACACACACACACAGACGTAGTTTTACCATCACAGACCTTGTCTAGTGTTCTGTGACTACGGTACGTATTACCATATTTTTTCATCGTCAATCCAGGCTTTACATATTTAATTGCTTGAATCCAGTCTGCTCGACGAGTTTCAGCTTTAGGGAAAGTGAGCGTTCCTATTTTAGCTACAACACATGGAAGTGTAGCCATTTCCAAACAGTTTATTGACTTTCAAGAGGGGCAATAAAAAATAATAAAATGTTAATGAATGGTACTATTATTTTTTAGTTTGGATCTTTATTTTGACTTTGATATTAGACCATGATGTCTAAAGTAGCAAAAAGTTATTGTAAACGTCACTCACTTAAAAAAGATCGGTACCGAATAGGTTCAATTAAATGCTCGAAGGGTCACTGATTTCATTATTTAGGTTTTTTTTCTATTTATTACAATCTTTTAGTAATGTATTTTTTGAGCTGTCAGAAAATCCCCCATTCATTACTGATTAAAAATATTTTATTATTAAAAAACAGAAATCATAACTTTAACTATAACAAAAACATAACTAACACTTCGTCACTTTTCATAACTTTTCGCCATTTGACAAAACACTGCGCAAAGCGCGTGACGTCACTGCACACTAATTCGCTGTAGTTTCATCCCCGTGTGGATGCGTTTTTGTACACATATGCGCAACAGTGACGTCATACGGTCGCCATGCCAGCTATGGTTATTTTAGCTCGATTCAATATAACATCTCTCAAAAGTGCTAAAATGTAATGATTTTTCGTTTGATAAAGTTTCGTTAACGAGCAGTAGTTTCTATTTTGTCTCCAATCCTAGCAATTTACAGAATAATATTCCCGTTACAATTTTACCTTCACAGAGTGTAGACACAGAGCCTGAACTAGAAGAAGTTCCGGCGGAGGTGTTCCAAGATCCAAAAGAAGAAGAGCCGAAGAACAACGGTCAAGAGGAAGATGAGTCCAGGACCGAAGAATTGAAAAGGTAACTATAGACTTTCCGTGTTGGGTTCGTGGTTAATGGGAAGTATTAGCTATTAACCAAACTAGGCAATAATCTATACTTACTAGTGTCTCTGTGAGCTGTAGACCTCGCGAGTACAAACTTTTTTGCAACCAATCTAGCGGTGCACAACTTGGCGCCATCTAGTTACTTTATTGTAAAACTAACATTAATAACCAAAGTGCTCCATCAATCCCTCCCTACCTAGTAGTTAAAGGGCTGATTCCACTGGTAGAAATCTAAAAGTGAGCAATTTAACAGATCTTCACCAATTATTTTATGAGACCAACTTAAAGTTACAAATAATAATAATAATTTCAAATAAATAAAGAACCATCGAAATCGGATCTAATAAGGTGCGAGATATTCAGTAGCCCCCCTTTTCCCCTTTTTTTGGGGGAAGTAAATTAAAAATCCCCCAATCAAAAATCCACAAATATACAAAATTCAAAAAATTTGTTTTTCAGTATACCATGTTTCGTCTAGATCGGTTGTGAAATGCGACCTTTAGAGGAGAACAGAGATGCGGACGGACAGGCGGACGGCGGACAGCCGGACATACGAAATCATTTTTGCCCAAGCTGAAGCGGAGACGCTTCGCGCTCGCTCGGTCAATAATAAAACTGTAATTCAATCTGTGGTCCAATTCTGTACATTGAAGATATTTTGTAATTTTTTTTGGAGGCTGTTCCATATTCGATACTGAAGCCAAAACTGTTAATTGTTTTCATTTTTGTCTGTCTTTCTGTATCTTAGCCGCGTATCAGCCGAAACTATTGAATGCTTTCTAATGAAACTTGGCATGATTTGAATCTATACCACGAGGTAGGACATAGGATACTTTACATCCCGAAAAATTAAAGGGTTCCCGCAGGATAGGGTTTGAAAGTTATTTAAACGAACACGTACCACGCTGAAACTATTGGACGGATGTTGATGCAACTTGGCACAGTCATAGTTTATATGAAGAAAGTTGAGGATACTTTTCATCACAAAAAAGTAAAGGGTTCCTGCGGGATAGAGGTCCAAAGTAATGTTAATTTTGATTTAATAAAATATAATAAAATGATTTAAAACTGCTGTAGCAAAAAATGCATCAGTTTTATATCCTGTCATAATATTATTATTATTATCCGGGGCCGCCCGAGGCGCGCGCAGCGGACTGCGTACCGCCACAGAATATATAATAGTTGGTGCCGCGGTCGGCCGATAGGCAAGGCATAGAGTGCAGGCCAGGGAGATGGTAATTTATAGAAAGTATTTTAGGTTTTTAAATAGATTCGTTGGTTGGTTTGGCTTAGATTTGTTTGTTTGTTTTATATGAAGTTCGTAGGTAGGTATTATTAGAGTTTCCTGGTCGAGATAATAATACCTACCTTTACCTACCTACCTGTCTACCTGGTTACGAAAGTTACCTGTAAGGTAGCGAAAGTAATCTTAGCTTAGAATTTTGTATATTGTTACGTTTCTTTGTGAGGTATTTATTTTTAGTTGGTATTCAAGTTTTCCGGTTTATAGTTACTTCCGTAGTGCACCTCTAGGATACTCAAGGAATATTCCTCTAAATTTATATTCCCTAGGTCCACCGGTCTAGGCTGTGCGTTGTCTGTCAGTCAGTCAGTATTATTTTATAGGCATGAATAGGCGGGCTAGCTGCGGGAACAGCTAGTCAAGAATAATATGTAACCACAATTGTGGTATCAGAAAGTTTATAGAGTCACTTATATCAGAAAGTTAAGGAGTTAGAATTCTTACTTACTTTATTTTTTCCATTCTGACTGTTTGATGATTGTGGGACATCTCATTGTCTTCTTTTATATTTGTAATTTACATTATGTTTTATTATATAATCTCTGACATTTGAAAAATATATAAAGAATGAACAAATATGGAAGCACCGGTAGAGTCAGAAGGTATTTCCTTTCCCTGTGCGAGATTCAACTCTGAGTCGGCACATTAAAGGAAAATTTCATTTTCAAACTTAAAGCATATTTAGTTTACCTGAGTTTATTGATTGGATCTATTTAAAATTATTGAAGTTTTTCTTTTTGTTTATGAGATGCTAAGTTTTGACTTGTAAAAGTGCTTCTGTTTTGCTTATTTCCAATAAATACTTTGAGTTTTCTCTTCAGATACGGTTGTTGGTCGGAGGAGTCGCGCGCAATGCGGCTGCCGTCGTACCGCTGCCACTTCCTGCTGCTGAACTCCATCTGCATGGAGGCCACGCATGACTACCTGTCCTTCCGGCTCGACGCCAAGCCCGACCGGCCCTCCTGCCTCACTGTCAAACAGGTATATAATACGAAGCAGTCGCGCGCAATGCGGCTACCGTCGTACTGCTGCCACTTCCTGCTGCTGAACTCCATCTGCAAGGAGGCCACGCATGACTACCAGTCCTTCCGGCTCGACGCCAAGCCCGACCGGCCCTCCTGTCTCACTGTCAAACAGGTATATAATACGGAGCAGTCTCGCGCAATGCGGCTACCGTCGTACTGCTGCCACTTCCTGCTGCTGAACTCCATCTGCAAGGAGGCCACGCATGACTACCAGTCCTTCCGGCTCGACGCCAAGCCCGACCGGCCCTCCTGTCTCACTGTCAAACAGGTATACAATACGGAGGAGTCGCGCGTGTGAAATTTATGAACATATGTATAATCATTATACGTACTGTAAGGTTATCAAAACCTAAGTTTTGTAATGTTAGCCTTCAGTTGGTTAGCTTTGTCGAGTAGGAGATAAAACTTATCTGCGCCAACTATAGTACCTAGTAGCTACAGCTACAGAATAAATAACTTAAGGAGTATTTTAATGAAAACAAGGAAATGGGTTTGCAATTCTTTATATTGTTTACTTATTTGAACATCGGATTCAGAATACACCACTTTTCAAGAAAACTGGCAAGACACTACGTTGTGAACATGTTTTGTAATATTATTAAACCAATAACTATGTAGGTACATAGTTATTAATAATTTATATGTGATAATTGGTCACAGACAAACATTTATATTTGCCTTAGTTACACTAGGCATATTAACTTCTAAACCAGTATTTAAACGCAATCAAATTGATGATAATCCCGTTAACTATAATTTTATAGATCACTTCATCACCCCACAATGAAGTGATACACAGTAACAAATATACAGTATAATTACATAGTTATAAACAAGCAGCATAACAGAGTAAAAGAAAAGCACTTAACTTGCCAAGGTCCTCTCGGTGCGGCGGCCACAAGAACACTAAACATTGCCAAGTCGAGAGAGCCTTTAGATAACATTTTCGAACATCCGACGCTGTCAGAAATCATCCGAGACGAAGACTACCGACATCGTCCGAGCTATTTGAGTCGTTTGAAAACAGATCAACGAATATCTATCATTTACTTTATTAATTACATTAGTCATGTCTGATAGTTGTATTGGAATACATTATAATAATTATGGCATAATAATACAGATGTTTCATAGTGATAGATGACATGCATTGTAAGTTTACACGTGGTACTTTACTTTTCTTTAAAGTAGTCAATACTTCGTTTCAGAACGAATACTTCGTTCTGAAAGCTGGATACATAACATTTACATGTACCAAGTATTATTTTTATACATTTCTATATTTACAATAAGTAGTAATCTAACTGTGCTTCGTCCTCGAAGTACGAATACTCTAACAACACTGAACGTCCTTAGTCGGACAAACTGTTGATACGAACAGTATTGTATTTAACAATGCTTAGTAACATAGTTTCTGTAATAAATACATTCAATTTCAAAAACAAATGCTTTTAATGTTATTGTAATTTATCGTTTTGAAAGTACATCATACATGTAGTTGAATCGATATTAAAAGTCATTTTATTTTCACACATACTGTTGATACAACTAACTTTTGTATCATTGTGTGTCCGTCATTTTATTTTCACACATACTGTTGATACAACTAACTTTTGTATCATCGTGTGTATAGTCATTTTATTTTCATACATACTGTTGATTACAACTAACTTTTGTATCATCGTGTGTATAGTCATTTTATTTTCACACATACTGTTGATACAACTAACTTTTGTATTTTCGGTTTATTATGTAAATATGAATACTACTTTATATTGAATTTAAAATTTGGTACAATAATCTATTGCTTCTTGTTTAGACGTGCTAGCAAGCCTCAACCGCCGCTTAGCACCAGACAAGCAACCATCCATCTCTATTGCTACTTGCATAGACATGTAAGTCCGTCAACCGCTGCTATTGACTTTGAACTTACACCAAACAAGTAACCGACCAGCGGATAGAGGCATCTCTATTGCTTCTTGCATAGACATGTAATTCCGTCAACCGCTGCTATTGACTTTGAACTTACACCAAACAAGTAATCGACCAGCGGATAGAGGCATCATCTATTGCTACCTGCATAGACATGTTGGTCTAACTCAACCGCAGAAAGTGTGGAAATTAATACCCTCATTACGAAGTCCTTCAACAACCAATTGGTGACTCTCGTTAGAGTAACAATGAATTGCTACTTTGCTATTGCGTCTGTACTGAAGATGGAAGTTTTTAGTGAAACAGGCAACAAACCCTGTAGTGGTCTCATGAGACCAATCGTTTTTGAGCTTAACTACAATCGGGGGTACATGGCTTTACTTATCCCTTGTTGTTGTTCTAGTATTAGGTCCAGTATTCTCACCTTGGCTGCCATCTGAGTCATTTGGCAAGTCCTTAAAGTGGTTTGAGGTACTAAAGGTGACCTGGCTAGGTAGTCTTCTTGGTCTCAAAGCTTGCTTTGGCTTTCTCCAAATATCATCTTCAGCAGGCCTTTTGTTGCATAAACTTTCGTTCGATGAAGATCTGACCAAATATTTATCCATGTTCAAGATTTTCGATTTTATCGATATCGATACGTAGAAATTTGAACCATCTCTATTGCTACTTGCATAGACATGTAATTGCGTCAACCGCTGCTATTGACTTTGAACTTACACCAAACAAGTAACCGACCAGCGGATAGAGGCATCTCTATTGCTACTTGCATAGACATGTTGGTCCGACTCAACCGCTACTATTGACAAGACCAACATCAAACAAGTAACCGACCAGCGGATAGAGGTAACCATGATACTTGTACTCTATTGCTACTCGCATAGACATGTTGGTCCGACTCAACCGCTGCTATTGACAAGACCAACACCAAACAAGTAACCTTCCAGCGGATAGGTATTTATGTATTATTTTCTTTTTCCTTTTTCTTCTTTAATCAGCTTAATTATCTGGCAACTTTTTGTTTTTCTTTCCTGTTTTGTTCTTTATTTTTAATCTTCATAATTGTCTACACTAAGTTCCAGGTTATCAGCAAGTTGAACCGAACCCCATTTCAACGATCCTTCACACACGGTATAGTCATTCATTGGAGTTTGGTATCCAGGTCAAAATTAAACCTCACTACCTAATTGCATGACAAAAATCTTTCAACAAAATTGTCTTTGACTAAACATAATTTCCTTCAACATTACAAAATCAAAACAATATTTTATCAACATGTAAAACTGACTTTTACCCGCTTGGCCAATCTGTCATTTTCCTTAAGTACTTTTTATAGTACTAGGTGTAATAATTATTGCAATATTTATTGTATACTTAACAGTATATCATCAATTTTTTAACTACGGTAGTTAATTTACTGGGCAATTTAAAATACAGTGACACCTACCAGAACAGATTAAATCTAAATGTTCCTCAATCACTAAAAATATATAATATCGGCGAATTTTTATGTGAAATTAAATACTATAATTTTGATTAGAGGATTTATAGAATCCTGCTTCGGGTCCAGATGTCCCTTTTGTCTAGTCCAAAATAAAACATGATCAGATTCATAATTGTTGTCTTTGACACAAAAGGTTATATTTTATGAAAAGATCCATCAATGGACTCATTTCAACTGCTTTTTATCATCCAAAAGGAAGAAAACAATATAATACGGCTATCGTTTTACAATACGGAGGAGTCGCGCGCAGTGCGGCTGCCGTCGTACCGCTGCCACTTCCTGCGGCTGAACTCCATCTGCACGGAGGCCACGCATGACTACCACGCATCACTACCTGTCCTTCCGGCTCGATGGCATTTTTCGGTTCTACACCGATATCGGTTATCGGCTCTAACACATAATCCATCACGATAGTTATTTAAGGGTTTTAGCTACTCTTACGTATACAAAAAGCATTAAATGCATTACTATTATTGTTATTTTTCTATATTATTTACAATAATCACTACAAAATCTGGCACACATGTGTGCGTAATAAAATGCCCGGCTGTCAAAGTGTAAAAAAATACAATCTCGAAAGATACTTCCTTTTCTTTGAATAAATTACATCTCGTAATCAAACAAAATAAATCTTTGGATATTATTTTAACATCCAAAAAATAATGTTACATCTTAATAAACAGTCGGTCAATTAAACGACCGCGGTTGAGCGGTACAAGCTATAAGCTTTCTGATTATACATAAGTGTCTCTAAAATCTGCCTGATTCCTCATAAGTGACTCTTTTAAACTTTTTGGTTCCACATAATTGGCTATAAACTTTCCGATTCTAAATAAGTGACTGTTTTAAACTTTCTGGTTCCACATAATTGGCTATAAACTTTGATTCTAAATAAGTGACTCTTTAAACTTTTTTTGAGCGAGCGCGAAGCATCTCCGTTTCAGCTAGGGCAAAAATGCTTTCGTATGTCCGGATGTCATTCCGGATCTCTGTTATATTATCCTCTACAGGTCGCATTTCTCAACCGATCTAGACGAAACTTGGTATACAGGTTAAACAAATATTTTGAATTTTTTAGGCGTCGGGGATTTTTGATTGCATCGTCCGGGCGTTTCGAGTGTGGGGCGTACACCTGTATGTATAAGGTATGCCACCCTGCTCGAAACGATTTCGATCTTCTCAATGTTATTGACGAGGGACTTTGGACGAGAAACCCGATACCGTGTTGGGACCGCTGGTCGCCCTCCGAATGTGTCGAAAAAAAAGTACTACAGCCGCCACGAATAAGGTTCACATTTACTGTATTTTTGCGGCAAAGTAAGGCAAGGGTAATTAGTTTAACAGTTTATGTACGTATGTATGTATCTATCTATGTATGTGGGTATGTGGATGTTGCACCATAGCGTCGCCCCTATTGGTCTGATTTTGACAAGCGAGGTGGCAATCGATTCGTCTTCAGGTATAGTATGACACTATATGGCTATTTTTTACCCGACCTTAGTAAGGTTTTAGTTTTTGAAATTGTGTCTTATT
This sequence comes from Alsophila aescularia, assembly GCA_946251855.1. Taxonomy (NCBI): domain Eukaryota; kingdom Metazoa; phylum Arthropoda; class Insecta; order Lepidoptera; family Geometridae; genus Alsophila; species Alsophila aescularia. The sequence goes on from OX276376.1 coordinate 33,408,183, forward strand.
CTGTTTTTTGAGTGGTCTACTTATCGATTGACTGGGCCACTCACGCCACCATTCAGTTCACAGATAAATTGGTGGCGCTTTAGCTCAAATTCAAGGTCAAGGGTATTGTATTGTTTTTTCCAGCTGATTACTAGGGAATACTATGCATTATTCTGTGCTTACTACAGGGGGTAGAACTAGATCGGAGCACGAAATCTATCGAGTTGCAAAAAGGGAGACGTTATTTCTCCGAAACTGTTCACCTCTGCACTGGAAGATATATTCAAGCTTCTGAACTGGAACGGATATGGAGTTAACATCAATGGCGAATGCATCACTCACATTCGATTTGCTGATGATGTAGTCATCATGGCAGAAACCCTGGAAAAACCTTAGCACAATGCTCAGTGACCTCAATATTGTTTCCCAACAGGTGGGCCATAAAATGAATATGGGTAAGACGAACATCATGTCAAATGCCCATGTCGCACCCTTGCCGGTTTTATGTTGGGAACGATATTATCGAAGCTGTTGATAACTATGTCTACTTAGGTCAGACGATCCAACTGAGTAGATCCAACTTCGACAAAGAGGTCAACCGACGAATCCAACTCGGATGGGCAGCGTTCGGGAAATTACGCCATATCTTCTCGTCAAGACGAAAGTTTATAATCAGTGCGTGTTGCCAGTGATGACATTACGGCACTGTGTCGCCGTGGTCGCTAACTATTGGTCTCATACACAAGCTCAAAGTTGCGCAGCGTGCAATGGAGAGCTATGCTTGGTGTTTCACTATGTGACAGAATCCGAAATGAGGAAATTCGTAGACGAACCAAGGTTATCGACATAGCTCTCAGAGTTTGCAAGTTGAAGTGGCAATGGGCAGGCCATATAGTTCGCAGAACCGACAACCGCTGGGGAATAAAGGTTCTCGAATGGTGACCACGAACAAGCAAGCGAAGTTTGGGGATACCCCCCACACGATGGACCAACGACATTGTAGCCATCGCAGGAAGTCGGTGGACGGAGGTGGCACATGATCGCTCGTCATGGCGCTCTTTGGGGGAGGCCTATGATCAGCAGTGGACTCCTAAAGGTTGACATGATGATGATGATGATGATATATACACATAGATATCACATATATATACGGCAAGTTTAAGAACTAATTTGGTTTACAATATCTTAGTTTGAACATAGGTTCACAGATGGCGCAGTTCTTAACATTCACCACCAGTAGACGTGTTTGAAGTGATAATGACGAAGTAATCCCCCACGTACCATGAGGAAGGTGTGCAGCATCAGGTCGGCGCGCACGGGCGGCGCTCGGGCTCGTGCAGCTCACGCAGAAGTCGCGCCCCTCGCCTTTGTTCAGCAGTGGACTTCTAAAGGCTGACATGATGATGATGAAACGATTAATTTAGTACCGCCAAATTATCGTCGGCGCGTCAGCAAAGGAATCATTCCCTCGCACAACCCTTGAAATAAACTCTTGCTCACTCTGTAATTGACCCTAAAATGTTCTTCAGGCATTCAGGCAGTTTCCAATGGGTTGAAGTCGCGCAAGACTCGTCTCCTTTCTATGGCTTCGGCAAGACGATCGGCTCATAATACTTGTCCATCGAGGGGGCCGGACCTATCTTTGATTCTTGTCAAGTTACTGGCAGCTGCCATTTATAAGTCATCACTCCATATAGCTGGGCGTTCTATATGGGATCTGTTGCGACATACAAGTTATCGATGATGCCGCTTTCTGGTAATTTGTGTGTCGCAACACAGCACTTAGGTTTGTTATATATTATTTTTGTTTTTATTTGTTCAGTTAGTCTGTAGTCATTATATTAAAGGAAATACACTTTTAGGAAGCTCCCGGTTCTTTGCTGCTTCCCAACAACTCTTCAACCCATCAAGAGTAGGGGGGGGGGGGGGGGGGAGTTTCAACCTACTTTCTACACTCCGCTTGACACCATGACACACGACTGCCCAAAAAAGGAGTGTAATGTCTTTAGGATTCATGTATGAATGTGTGTTTTTTTTTATTCCACCATAACTTGGCAGGGCAGGCGTTTTTTTTTTGGCTTTTAAGCTAGTTATTTATCTCTTTCTCTTTTATCATACCAAATCCCTGCCGCTCATCTGTGTCTTAAAAGAACGCTAATATACCTTATTGTATTCCAGCTCCTACACGAGCTGAAGGAAGGCCTGGACATCGCGTCGGAGATGCGGCTTGACTTCGTGCGCAACTTGCGCGCTGCGCTGGCAGGCCGCGCCGCCGGGCCCGCCGCGCCCGACCTGCTGCTGCTCGTGCGCACGTTTGACACCACTGTCGAGACTGTGCTCAAGGTACCACGCCGCTAACTACACTTGTACACTTCGTGCGCAACTTGCGCGCCGCTCTGGCAGGCCGCGCCGCCGGGCCCGCCGCGCCCGACCTGCTGCTGCTCGTGCGCACGTTTGACACCACTGTCGAGACTGTGCTCAAGGTACCACGCCGCTAACTACACTTGTACACTTCGTGCGCAACTTGCGCGCCGCTCTGGCAGGCCGTGCCGCCGGGCCCACCGCGCACGACCTGCTGCTGCTCGTGCGCACGTTTGACACCACTGTAGAGACTGTGCTCAAGGTACCACGCCGCTAACTACACTTGTACACTTCGTGCGCAACTTGCGCGCCGCTCTGGCAGGCCGTGCCGCCGGGCCCACCGCGCACGACCTGCTGCTGCTCGTGCGCACGTTTGACACCACTGTAGAGACTGTGCTCAAGGTACCACGCCGCTAACAATACTTGTACACTTCTTGTATCCAAAGTAACCAACAACAACAACTGCTGAAGCTGCAACATTTTGCGGACCCGCTCATAGTAGTTTTTTAGAATGAACCGAGTCTGTTACGGTTCAAAGAGCGCTGGTGCCCGGGGCGTTAAGTTAACACATAGCAAATAGTAGATTGTATTACTAGGGAGCGAAGTAATATTTTTCCGACGAGGGCGCTATTTTGAATCCAGAGCGGAGTGAAGGATTCTTTCGCTCGGGACTCTTTAGTAGAATCCTGAACGTAGCGAGGGATTCAATATAAGTCGCCCGAGGGAAAATAATTTTGCGCCCGAGTGATACACTCTACTTTTCATCCCCCTCTCTGAGAAAAAGAAATAAAAGGCGCTTGTAAATTCATTACAGCTCATATATTAATGTGCAAACACAAATTAAAAATGTAAAAACTATCTCGTTAACCTCAGCTTTCAAACATAAAAAAACGCAGCTAAATCGGTCCATTCGTTTGGAAGTTACGATTCGCACCCCCTACCCCCTCTCCCCTCCCTCATTATAGCTAAGAACCATCTCGATTACCTCAGCTTTGAAAGATAAAAAAACGCATCTAAACTAGCTTTATAGCTGTCTAGTTGTATAACTAGCGCCCTGCTGTTTCACCCGCGTTACATGATTCTTATGAAAAGTATCTCTTTGTACATAATTTAGATTTCTACAAACAAACTTTGCCACTTTTGGTATTCTTCTAATTTCTTTTTTTTACGTTGTATTATATTCTCTTTGGTTATTGTTTGATATCACAGTACTTTTGTTTTTCTGTGGACACAACACAAATTGTTAGTGGGCTCATAAGTTTAAAAGCAGTGCCAAGTTGCAAAAATATTTCACCCCCTAAAGACTACTGAGTGACGGGACAAGCAGTCCGTTCATGTGATGGTAAGCGCTACGGCTGCTCATAAAATTTGCAGTGCCAAGTTCCAAAAATATTTCACCCCCCTAAAGACTACTGAGTGACGGGACAAGCAATTCGTTCATGTGATGGTAAGCGCTACTGCTGTTCATAAAATTTAGTATGCCAAGTTGCAAAAATATTTTACCCCCCTAAAGACTACTGAGTGACGGGACAAGCAGTTCGTTCATGTGATGGTAAGCGCTACTGCTGCTCATAAAATGTGCACTGCCAAGTTGCAAAAATATTTCACCCCCCCTAAAGACTACTGAGTGACGGGACAAGCAGTTCGTTCATTTGATGGTAAGCGCTACGGCTGCTCATAAAATTTGCAGTGCCAAGTTGAAAATTATTTCACCCCCCTAAAGACTTCTGAGTCACGGGACAAGCAGTTCGTTCATGTGATGGTAAGCGCTACGGATTCTCTTAAAATTTGCAGGGCTAAGTTGCAAAAATGTTCCCCCGCTAAGGACTTCTGAGTGACGGGACAATCAGTTCGTTCTTGTGATGGTAAGCGCCACACCAGCGTGCCCTTCAGAACTTCAGTAATTGCAAAATTTGCACCGCCCCCTCCCCTTATGGCTGATGATGATGATGACGACATGACTGTTTGTATTCCAGTTGTACCTGTCGTACCTGACCACGATGTCCGAGAAGGAAGCGATGCCGCGCGGCATGCTGCAGGCGGAGTGGCGGTTCACGGCGCGGCTCGCGCGCCGCATCAAGTGCGCGCAACACCTCGCGCCGAAGACATTCTCGTGAGTACGTTTTTTACAAAGAAGAAGCGTAAAAATTAACAGTACCCCTAGTACAAGTTTTTATAATTTTTGAAAACGAAATGTAGTTTGAAACTACTAGTTTCGTTTAGTTCCACACATTTAGTGGCAGCGCCTCTAGCGGAAACAGGTAGGAACTAAAATCGGTAGGGCGGGTTTTATCAAATGGTTGTATTCGAATTCGAATTAAAGTTTTCCATTATTCTTTGCATTTTAGCAGTGTCTAATCGTGGACTCTATAAACTGTATTTAAGCACTCCTATAGGTATAGGTAGGTAAAATCAGAACCGACAATAGTGTGCAGAGAATGGCGATATATTTGAAATGTTGCCGCCACCTGCTCGTATCTCAGTAACCAAACGCTTGCGCGATTCAGCCGAGCGTAGAAGCGACAGTGCCGCCATCTAGCGGTTCGCGTAACAAACTTATACGTAAACATAACTGCCCGCCAAGAACGACAGTAAATAAATATAACTAAACAACTAATAGGATTTGACTTGGCATCAATCGGTAATAGGCAAAATACAAATTTTCGATACCGGCCTCTTAACTAGTGAATTTTTACATTTTAAAGAAAGAAAGAAAGAAAATACATTTATTCAACACACACATAAATAAAAGATACAAATAATTAGAAAAATTAAGTAGGAACAATAGAAAAGGAAAACAAAGAAAAGGTAAAAGTAGATAATTAAAGTGGTGATGAATGGGCCTTCATGGCTTTTATTAGGCTGCCGAAGGCACGCAGCGCTGGTTTTCAGCTAAAGCCCAGAGCTATAGCTAGCTCAGCTATAACTCAGAAAAAATGAAGTTAAATATGAATATATATATATATATATATATATATATATATATATATAAAATTAAAAAATGAAATTAAATATGAATATATATATATATATATATTAAGAATATATATATATATATATATATATATATATATATATATTCTTTATATATTTAATTTCATTTTTTATACTCTTGTTTATTTTTTTCCGCTTCCTCTGGGCTTTAGCTGAAAACTAAATATATATAATAATAATTACATATAAGTTGTTTAAATAAACATAGATAAATAAATAAACAAAAAAGTATATTTAAAATATAGCAACGACAAAGTAATCAAATAATGTAGTCTCTGAATGGTGTCAAATAACTGACGAAGAAAGTGTCGTCAAAATTGCGTAAGAGTACCGCTGACTATTAAGAATACCACGCATGTGGGTACCTCTACTATTACGTGCAACTAATGAGTAAAAAGAAATGAATTTCAAGGAAAAATAATAATAATAAGTATATATATCACAAAAACTATACTATCTATATTAATATTGCCATGCTGCCTCTGCTCATCAATTAAATATTGCCTGAGTTTACGCCTAAAAGAGTATAAATTTCTTAGCCCCCGGATTGGTGGCGGCAGATTATTCCAACACTTGGTCGCAGCATAGCGGAAGCAACCTTTGAAAGACGTAGTACGGTGCCGCGGTATTGACAACTGATGAGAGCCATGCCTACTAGAATATTTCTTGCTATCAGATAACCACTTTATCTTGTCGTACAAATATGAGGGATCCTGGTAACTTACGACACCAAAAAGCAGGCATGCCAGGTGAAACTTGCGACGAGGCAGGCATGCCAGGTGAAGGTTACAACTCGCGTTACTTTGTCCACGCCAGGATGTTTCTGCACAATTTTTCCCATAAGCCACCTGGCGGGTGGTAGGCCATCCTCTTTCACAAGTGCTAGTTGTCCCACTTCCGGTTCAGGACTATGATAAGCCCATTTGTATCTGTGCATCATAATTATGCATAAGATACTCCTGTGACCAGCGCTTCCAGAAGTCTTGTAGCATACGCTGACACATTTGCCACCTTCTTAACGTGCTGATTGGAACCTGCTGCTCATACCTAAGCTCTGGAGGCAATACAAGATATTCTCCCACAAGGAAGTGCCCAGGTGTTAACGGCATTGCTTCACCTTGTTCTTGAATGTACGATATTGGTCTCGAATTGAGGCAAGCCTCAATTTGAGCCAATAGCGTAGTCATTTCTTCAAAGGTAAGAGTGGATGTGCCTACTATCTTATTCAGATGTCCCTTGGTCGATTTTATTCCCGCCTCCCATAATCCACCGAAGTTGGGTGCGTGTGGAGGGATGAAATGCCACTGAATACCATTTGTTGCTAACCAGTCTGATATTTCGGGCAAAAAACTGTTCTGATCTTCAAACAACTCTTTCAAGTCTCTCGAAGCACCCAAAAAATTGGATCCATTGTCACTGTATACGTCACTACAATGACCGCGTCTCGCTACAAACCTTTTAAAAGCTGATAAGAACCCTTCTGAGAACATATATACACTGCTTCCAAATGTATCGCCTTTGTGGACATACATACAAAAAAGACATATATATCCCTTGTACGACTTGTTCCCTCGACCCTTTGATACTCTAATGTTGATTGGTCCAGCATAATCTACTCCGCTAAACAGAAAGGCTCGAGTAGCTAATCCTTTCTGCTGGTAATTCTCCCATCAGTGGGATATTAACTTTGGTTTTGTATCGAGCGCACGTAACACAATTCCGAACATGAAATTTAACCAAGTTTTTAGCCCCGATAATCCAATATTTCGATCGCAAAAAATTGATCATAAGTTGACGGTCCCCATGCAGTGTCCGAATGTGTGCGTCTGCGACTAGAAGTTTTGCCAAATACGAGTCGTGTGGAATAAGAATAGGATGTTTTCGATTTTCATCGACTTGTGCGTGACGTAATCGTCCTCCTACTCGAATAATTTCAAGTTGATCTACGAATGGAGATAACGAGGTAAGTTTAGATTTTTTATTTATTTATTTTTTATGCTTTCTATTTCTTCACTAAACGCGATTCTTTGATTCTTTTTTATCATGATATTTAACGCTTCATTTATTTCATTTTTCAGGAGGTAAGTATGCTGAGGTTTTCTTTCCCTTTTAGAAATCGTCTACAGTATGCTATAACCCGAAGCAGTTGAGAATGATGAGAACTTTGACCAAATATCGCTGCCATTAGAATCTACAGTGGCCACATTTACTGAAGCTGACTTTTCTTCAAGGTTGGTTCGATTGTTCTTCAGAGTTGCGTAGTGTATTACTTCATTTTTCAGCCAATCTGGGCCATTTAACCACAGTTGGTGCGTTGAAAGATGGGATGGTTTGAGTCCGCGTGAAGCGCAATCCGCTGGGTTGTGTTGTGACTTTACGTGAGACCATTGATAACGATCTAGATGTGATATAATTTCTGCCACTCGATTACCAATGAACGTCTTCCATCGGTTGGGACGACTGCTCAACCAGGCGAGAACGACTTCCGAGTCAGTCCAGGCATGCAAATTCCACTTAGGGATGTTCAACACCACTGATACTTCAGTCAATAGTTTTGCCAATAGTACCCCTCCGCATAATTCAAATCTTGGTATCGAAATTTGTTTAACTGGGGCTACTCTAGTTTTCGCCGTAACCAAACTCACATGCACCTTTCCGTTTGAGTCTACGACCCGTAGATACACCACTGCCGAAAATGCCGCATTGGACGCATCACAATAGCCATGCAGTTCTAACTGATCCTCTCCTCTACACATCATCCATCTAGGTAATCTAAAATTGGTAAGTTGTTCTAAATCTTCTCGGTAATTTATCCATTCTGTTAATAATTTCTCTGATATTTCTTAGTCCCATTCTACGCCACTTAACCACAATTTTTGAATAAATATTTTTGCTTTCATTATGCTTGGTATTATCCAACCTAATGGATCATATAGCCATTAGGTGTTATAGTGTATATAGTGCTATATCTGATATTATTTTCCTTTTAGTTGCAGGTGGTGTCATCGGTGGTAGCTGCACAGCATATTCGAATTCATCGTGTTCCCGATTCCAGTTGAGTCCTAATATTTTATTGTTGGTATCTTGGTTTTCGATAAGCTTTTTCGCTTCTGGTTTCTCTTTTGTTTCTTCTTCCCTTATTATGTTTGCTACCCTTTCATTGTTGGTATACCAATTTTGTAGAGTAAAACCGCCTTGTTTTAGTAATCCTTTCATCTGCTTGTAAGTTTCAGTTGCTGTTTCTTCATTTTGGCATCCTGACATCAGGTCATCCATGTAAAAATCCCTTTTTACCTTTTCAGCCGCCAGTAGATAGTTATCTCCATCATCTATAGCTAACTGTATTAATGATTTCACAGCTAAATATGGCGCTGAAGAGGTGCCAAAAGTTACTCGCAGCAATTTGTATTCACGAATTTCATCGGTCATATTTTCACGCCATAAAATTCGCTGATAATCTGCGTCGTCTTCATCTACAAGTACCTGCCGATACATTTTGACTATGTCGGCGGTGAAGCAGATAGGATGTTGCCGCCAGCGCATTATGATATGCAAGAGTTCCGCTTGTTAGGTCGGTCCTACCATTAAGTCATCATTTAGACTTACTCCATTTGAACCCTTGTAGGATGAGTCAAAAACAATACGGACTTTCGTAGTAGTTTTATCCTCGCGAATGACAGCATGAAACGGTAAGTAAGCCCCTATATTCTTATTTTCTTCGGTGACTGTTGCATATGATTGAGCTCTAAATATTCATCAAAGGTTTTCTTGTATTCTGATTTCAGGCTTGGACCCTTTTCCAGTCTCCGCTCCAGAGACAAGAACCTCTTCAACGCTATATCCCATGATTGCCCCTTTTTACAGGCTGGATCTTCGCTTTTAAAAGGCAGTTTGACGATGTACCGACCACTTTCATCCCGTTTGGTGGTTGCTGCAAATATTTCCTCACATCGTTGCTCTTCTTCAGACATGATCTTTGATATAGCTCTAGGTTCATCTTCAATTTCCCAGAACGACTTGAGAAGGTCGTCCGCTCGAACATGCATGGAAACCATATTACCTGGTGTAACTCCAGATTTGTTACGGCCTGTGAAACCCGTCCAAATACTGTGTCTTGAGCTACCAGTGACCCAGAAGGACATTTCCTCAAACCTTCTTTCAGAAGATGGCCGTATACATCAGATCCCAGTAAAATATCGATTTTATTAGGAACATTGAATTCCGGATCAGCCAACTCGATTTCGTCCAAAATGGGCCATGGCTCGACGAATACTGCTCGTGGTGGTAATAGTCCCGTTAGTTTTTTCTAAAATGTATGCCTCTACATTGATTGCTTTATCGGGATTGTGAGTTGAATGCAGTGTAATATTGACCTTTGCTCGCAACTGATGTATCGATCCAACTTCAGACCTAGCATCTACTAATGCTGTAGGTAACAAAGAGTAGTGACTTAAACCCCGTGATACAAAACTACTCTTCGCTGGTAATTCATCATCCTGGTTTTCGAAGGATACCTGAGATACGTGTGCTGCGGCGGTATTCTTCGATGGTAGTGTGGTAGAAGTATCCTGTGTATCCTTGTTAACTGTTGACTGAGGAGAGCTGGTTGCGTGGAGTAATGAATGGTGACGCCTTTTGCAGATTTGGCAAGAAGTTGTGGTACGACAGTGACTTGCTAAATGGTTATTTGCTAAGCAGCTGAAACAAAGCTTGTTCTGTTGGACAAAGTTACGCTTGTTATAACTATCTAGGTTTATGAATTCTTTACGTAAGGCTTGAACAACATTTGCTGACTTTACATTGCTAGTACTGGGATATGTAGGTTTACCTTTATGATTAGAACATTTTGGATCCAAAAACTCCAAGGAGTGTAATCGTTTCTCGAGAAAATTGTTGGAAGTTGGGCAATTCGTTTGAATGAACAGTCAACTCGCTGACTTTTGCTTCCCATTGCTTCCTCGATTCATTGTCCCACTTACAATATATATAACAATGACATCCCAAGATTTCGTGTCAATTACCATATTACTAAGGCATTGTAACATACTTGTAGTTCCGTCTAACAATTGCTTAATGACAGTGGAAGACTCAGCTGAAACACCTTTGAGACTAAAGAACTGCTTTAATATGGAATTAGCCAAATACTGTTTATTGTCATACCGATGTTCCAACAAAGCCCAACACTGCTTGTAATTGTCATTAGTTATGGGAATATGTACAATCAGTTGTTCAGCTTCTCCACTAAGGTGTCCCTTTAAATAATGTAGTTTTTGTACATCCGCAATAGAACAGTTATCGTGTACGAGCGATACAAACAAGTCCCTAAAACTAATCCACTCAGTGTACAGACCGGAAAATACCGGAATCGAAATCTTAGGAAGCTTGATGAAAGATTTATGATACTCAGTCGGTGCCGACCCGTTGCTATACTCGTTGGTTGAAGGTTGTGTTTGTTGCCTGTCGACTATCTCTTGTAATTCCGCTTTAAAAAGTAAGTACAACTCTTCCGTCTCGTTGTATTGGTCATTTTCTAAATATTCACAACTTTCCGAATCCTCGCTTTTGACTATTTCATAATGATTCTTTGTAAATTCTTCCCAATTCTTGTCTAAAATTTGTATCCGTGTATTTATGTATTGCCACAGAATAAATAATAGTACAAGTACAGAAGGCTAACTGAGTAAAGTCATTTAAATAAATAGCGACTCTCGCTACAACGCTATAAAGTGCAATTTAACTCGCACGGCGCTGCGAGCTTTCAATTATATTTACCTAGAAGGCACTCGCCCATCGCGTGCAGGCTAGAATGCACCGTATCACAACGCGCGAGAACTTCCATTGCTCTAACCGTTTCAGAATCGCTCTGTCCCCTTTTCGCTCGGTAGGGTTGTATTAAGATATGACTAGGTACTTGTACTACTAATTATTCTGTGATATGTTATGACTATTGTAACAGAATAAATAAGTAATAATGTATTATGTTATTACTTATTATTATAAATTAAAATAGTTCTATTACATACAATGACATTCTTATCAGAATAGACCTACTACCTCATTTTTACTACCTACCTATCCCGTTTTCAGAACGCCGATAAGTTTAGTGAGATACCTACCTACGTGTCGTTGTTTGATTATGATTATATCCTATAGGTATTGCACTTTGATGAATAAAGGTGCCTGTCTGAATTCCATGCTTTTTAATGAGTGAAAAATAAATTGCTACCTACGTAATAAAAGGTATTAAAAGTAGATAGGTATTATACGAGACATATATTATATAAATTCCTAATTAGTTGTAGGCTACTTACTAAGTCAGCACGGTAATTTATTTTCCAATCAACAATACCTACTATAATCAATTATAAAATTACGTTGATCGATTTAATAAACGACTTTATTTTTGCGCGGGAAAACCTTAAATATGCGTAGCTTCGGTATGGAACACAAACGAAATAACATAAAACTATAGGAACCTACGTAATAAAAAAATATCAATATCTAACTACATAACTAGGACCTATTATAGGTATTACAATTTATTACCTTTCAATATCCTTTGGAAGCGTAAAGAATGACAATTCGTCATTTCTATCACTATTCAAACAGCCGAATGCTATGCAGTACTTTCTAGCTTTCTTCTTGGTACTCATAATTAAAACACGAATAAAGTATGTCAATAAATTTACGTAAGTAGGTGCTCTATCGCTAAGTACAAGGCGCGCGACTCATCGAGCGCACGCTTGACACTCGACTGAACGGACCCGAATATTGGGTCCTCGAATTTATTTGTACTTGTTGCGGAGTGCGACCGCCCTGGTATTGCTTAGTTAATCTTTCTTTAGGACATTTCTTGAAGTTAATTTTTGCCTTTTGTACTTGTTGTATGATGTCTTTTTGTACCTTGACAAGTACCATTTTCGAAGAAATAAAAGTTCAAAATTTTGTAGCGAAAATTTTCTAAGTCAATAGAATAGATTTCTGATAATTTTACAAGTGTTTCGGATTAAATAAACCGGTAAAAAATCGGCGATAGGTTCCCCGTCAGTCACTTTTTATGCAAACTATTCTAAGTCCTAGCTATCACTTTAACGAATTTACAAGTTCACTTTTTTACCAACACATTCCCTAGCTAATAATTTCAAAGTAAAAGTACTCACAGTTTACAACTTCAACAATCACTGTAACTTCCCTTTGTCCGCGGTGATCTCCGTCCTCTTGATCGATCCTCCGGTTGGGTCGTAACTCGCCGTATTTGACCCGTTCACTCAAGCGCGATGTTCTTCACTCGTCGATGCTCGCGTTCACTCTAGCTCCCGTGGTAGCGTCTCTTTCCTGTTGCCAGGAGCCAGAGATCCTCAACGGCGATTCTCCGTCTAGCACCGGGATCTCTCTCAAAACCGCAAACCAGTGGTCAAATTCTCGCCAAAAATCCGGCTCCGAATGACCATGTATAATCGTGGACTGTATTTAAGCACTCCTATAGGTATAGGTATAGGTAGGTAAAATCAGAACCAACAATGGTTTGCACTGAATCTCCATATATTTGAAATGTTGCCGCCGCCTGCTCGTATCTCAGTAACCAAACGCTTGCGCGATTCAGCCGAGCGTAGCGAGCGATAACAAACTTATACGTAAACAAGCAGTACGAGTTGCCACTTTAACAAGTTAGTGGTAGTAAACTTTGACGTATTCGATCACTTTCAACGTACTGTTACTCGTTAAATAAATATTAGTGAAAGCTTACTAAGGTCTTGTGTTTTTTATTATGATAATGAGACGGTATTTTGCCTGGAGGTTAGCCTCGGAGGCTGTAGAAGTTGACCGTCGTGAAGAGGAGCGAAATGAGCTTATACGTAGGCGGAGATTCTTTACACCCAGCCGCATCTCTGACACGCACTTAGTGCAAAGGTACCGGCAATAGTCAAGAATATACTTAACTACTTTATCTTATTTCGAACTTGTATTTTGTATTTTTGTAGCACGTACCTACTTCCAAAAAAAAACATTGTAGTGCGAAACACTAGGTATCAATCTACCTACCTACTACGTTTAAAGACGTAAATTCATGAATTAAACACTTCGAGATCTCAAAGGTCGTAAAAGTAACGTTAGTCGCCATGACGCAACACTTACCGCTGCCCGGTATGTAATAGGTTATTATGTTACATTCTGTATAAGGTAATATCTGTTCCCGCGGCTATGTGCGCTTGGTAGTTTTTCTGGGGTAAAGATCCTTTGTGTTATTCCGGGACCAAAAGTACATTAAAAAGTACAATATACCAAATTCCGTTCAGCCGTCACTTAGTTTTTATTGATTACTCGGCTTTTCATCGGCTTGATATACAAAGTGCATCAGTCTATAAGTTAAAACCGAAGCTATCCAACAGTGTAAATCTCATTGCAATCAGTCCAATCGTTTTTAAAACACAATTTTGTTGCTAGTCAGAGTTGACGACTTCAAAAATATTATTATGATAACATTTATTGTTAAGTTTATGTTTAGTTATGTTTCTTTATACTGTTGTGTTCAATAAAGCTATGTATAATAGGGCTAACAGTAGGGACACGAGGGTGAGAAGTTTCTACCTCGTAGAATTACTTGGTGCTCTCTTCTCTAACGGGCGTATTCCCGAAGCACCGGTAGAGTCAGAAGGATATTTATAATAATAATAATAATAATATATTCGGGACATTTCCACACCAATTATCTAGCCCCAAACTAGGATACCCTGTGCTATGGGCACTAGATAACGGATAAACATACATAGATAAGAATATTAACATCCATGACTCGGAAACAAACATTTCTGCTCATCACACAAATGTTGCACCTTGCAGGATTCGAACCCGCGACCGTTCGATTTCGTACCTAGGATCTCTAGCCACGAGACCAACCGGTCGTCAAATTTCCTTTTCTTGTGCGAGATGAAAGAAAAGGAAATTTCCTTTTCGAACTCAAAGCATACTTAGTATACATCATTTTATTGATGTGATCTATTTTTAATATTTTATGCATTCTTCCTTGTTCATGAGATGTTAATTTTGACTTGTAAAAGTTCTATTATTTTGCCTATTTACAATAAAATACTATGATTTTAGAACCATATCAGGGCATTTAGGAACTGGGTAGCAGTATTTTAGTGTGTTCAGCATGTACTGCGGTCATAGCCGCATACGAGCTCTTACGAGCTGGGGCGAGGCGCGACAGCCGCAGCATGCAAGCAGCTCGGAACCGGGGAGGCCATGTTCAGCAGTGATCTCCTTCGGGCTGTTGATCTGTGCATGTGTGTTTATCTATGTATCTAAAGAGAACCTCTGACCCTTTTTATTTATCTATATAACTTAAGTGAACCTCTGATCCTTTTATTTCCAGTACGATCGTGTGCAATCAGCTGAACCGCCTGCTCAAGTGTTTCAATGAGAAGTTCGCAGAACTCAAGAAGGACAAAGATGGCGACCAGGATCCTAACCGGTAAATATTTCACTATTTAATCTACTCCGAAGCGACGTCTCCAAATCAACATGAACGAATTGTCGTTTGTTGTTTGTTCGGCTATAATTCAGCTTTCTAACCATTATTGAGCCTGGTATACCTCCAAGATTTACACAATACAACATAAAATCCATCTATTCTGTACAAGTATCGCATCAGCTGTTGACCAAAGAATGTTTGACTAATAATATAGCCTACAAACATCGATTTAACATGTGTGAGCATGCGCAGTGCTCGAAGGTTAATTAGTTTATATAAGCTGCTTATTGTGAACTAGTCTGCGTCATCTGATCATCCAGTGTCATGGAGTCGTTTGGACATCAAGATAATGTTGTCTCGTCAATCTGCAGAGGTATCTGATTCATTCATCATCCACCGTTAAAATGTAATTCAATGTGCACGTTCCCGGACACACTCTGAAGCCCTGTGTTCTACTTGTTCGCAGCGACGAGTGTCCCTGCAACCTCTGCGAACAGCTGGAAAAGTATGATACTCTATCGATCTGTCTGTCTTTTATTTCGAACTCTTTAATCTTCTTTAATCGTCTTACTTCTTCTTTTGTCTGTAGGAAACTAACAATGTCTTTCTTTGTAAAAGATGACGTTTATTGGTTTTGGAATAAATATGTTTTTGCTAGTTTCGTTTTTGTAAATTGATTGTGTTAAAAGAATCTCATTGACTAATCCAATCGTCACAAAATCAAAGATCCTAAAACAAACATGCTTTATAACGTGTGTTACTTCAGGTCTGAACCTCGCGACATAGTTGTTACACAGAGGTTGTGTACGTTCTTGAGCTCGGTAGGAAAATGCCTGCTAACAAACTTAATCTAACGGAATCTAGCAAATATCTTGTTACAGTCGAAGTGTAAACGTTGACAGAAGCGCCTCAATTTTATCTTTGTTACCTATTCATTCACCAGAGTACGTACGTCGAAAGAAAATATCGCTAAATAGCGATGAAAAGAATCATAGGATCTTTGTGTCATGTATGTTTCATATTGTCGACGTCAATGAAAAGAATGCATTAGAGAAAACGGTTACAAATCTGTATCTATCTAATATTGGTCGAACATGTCTTTCTATGTCCCGACCTTGCCTGTTTTTCATTTTGATGTTATTAATTATTATCTTCAAACTACACACCTATGCATGTTGTTTTTTCAACAAAGAAAAATATTTTTTGTTTGCAAACCAGATATATCTCCCGACATGGCGCCTTCTAAGTTCTGTCCAGTGACCTCGGTTGACGTACAGAGGTCTTTTTCGGCAAACACCTCAAGTTTACATTAGAATATGTAAAAACATACGCTGTGGTGCATTGTCACAAGAATTAAGCGTGATTTTCATTACATATTTTTTTCCATTTTCTTAGGGTACATAAGACTTACGCATCCTATTTTTATTACAATCCAGCCACGAATTGGCTAATAAGTGATTTGATTATAAACTTTTAGACTGAGTAAACTAAGGATGTGTCCAATAACACTTTTTTTTATAGTCTCTATTATAGTAAAGTCACTTTGTTCATACGTTCTTTATAAGTAGCACTTGTTACACACTACACTACACTAATACAATAATATACACATCACTAACTCAAACGGTTTTGTGCTTTTAAATCTTCTAACTATGTCAGTGTGATCGAGGAGCTGGATTGCCTCTATGTTCACTCGATGATGAAGTGAACAAGAGGCAATCCAGCTCCTTTTCATTACATGACATTGTTTTAGTGTAACAATAAGTAATTGATTTTGACTGAAGAAAATATATAAAAACTTATATTAAGATTTGCCTTGTTAGTGCATATTTGCATGCCATTTTTTGGCAATTTGTTAGTACAATTCCGCATGTCTACTACTTAGCATGAAGTCCTCCTTGTTCAATTGTTTATTGTGCTAAAGAATAAATAAATAAAAAAAACGTCAACAGTTTCGCCAGTCACGGCGTGTACGCGGTGTGCCGCGCGGCGCAGAACATCTTCGCGTGCTCGCGCGAGCACACGCTGCAGGCGGCGCAGTGGGCGCGCGCGCTCGCCGCCCGCCTCGCGCGCGCGCCGCCGCCCGCCTATCTGCAAGAGCGCACGGAGATCTTTGTGAGTATTAGAGTTTATTCACACGTCATTATCAACACAAACGATGTACAACCTGTCGGCCAATGCAGCTAGGTCGATAACTTCCTCTTCAAGTTCAACTTATAGTATTATTAGTATAGTGGATAGATTTAGGTGTTACTTTGCGGAAATCCATACTTAAAACGAACGAAGAAAAACTATGTAGCTTACTTCCGCCAAACGTAAGTCATACTATTGATAAAAGGAAAAATAAAATAAATAAACAACCCACGTTAACCAACCCTTTATCAAAATAGAACTAAGTAAAATAAAAAGATATAACAGACCTTATCTACCTATTTTACTCCCTACACAATTTATTAAACCCAACTACATACTTAAAATAAAAAAAACATATATCTCTAACCAAATTTCCATATACCACTTTCTGACAGCAATACGACACGTATTTCACGAGGCATTCTAAGGAGATGTTGGCTCGTTGAGTGCTGGACCGAGATTAAATAAATTAATGAATGTAGTGAATGGATTTCTTTGTAGTTTTTTATAGTAGTATACCTAATTAGTTGGTTTTCAGAACGCGTTGATGTCGATTCGCGACTTCATCGTGAAGCAAGTGCAGTTCATCCTGAAGCAGTCCAGCAAGGCGTTCACTTGCGACGCGCGCGACGTGCCCGAGTCCGTCATCACACGCGTGCGCGAGCTGCTGCTGCAGACGTGCAAGCTCGGCTTCGAGGTATGAGGGTACTCACCAACACCAAAAAAGAAAGTCAGCAGGAACAATTCAACTGCTGAACGGTGTTTGCATCCAACCAGCGGCTCACCACTCGTGAACCTTTCTTCCCAATCTATTATCGGTTCAACGAGGTTCAAGGAAGTGAACAAAAATTTGGAGTGTGATCTGAGTTTGTGCCGGGCACGTATGGTGCGGGTTCGAGTCCAGTTCGTAATCCAATTTTTCCTTTAGAACAATATTATTGTAAAAGAAGTGTTCATTGCATGAAAGCTAAATTAACATTACATTACAACCCAACACTTTTGTATAAGTGGAGATCATGGAGAGATAATCACGATAACATGAATTATGATAGCATAAGAATAATGCGAACAACATATTTATAACAGCAGTTAATTTATTAACAAAGTTGAAATTTTATTATACGCGCCAGAAATTTTATTATATGCGCCAGAAAGCAAATTTAATAAATATTATGATCTATGTATGATTGGTTCTATGAATGCAAGTGAGTTTTTATAAATATCGTATAGCCTGGCATGTAACCTGGCTAGGAATGTATCCAGGAATATAAAAATCAGTCTTTGGCATAACTGCATTCAGAATAGTCATGACTGTCCCCTATCCGTCTATACCGTGCAAGTTTGACATCACGGCGATGTTATTCGGCGGAATAAATTGCATTCATCATGCTTTTTCAGTATAAAATGTCTTATGATATTATTCACTTATTTTTTCGACAACAATTAATTTAACTACGCGTTAACAAACACTTAACTTTTACGACAGATTATGAAAGCATGGTACGTAAAAGAAATGGTTCGTTTCATAATTATAATTATTATTATTTTTTATGAGCTATAACTTTAGTAATAGATGTATATTTTGGAGCCGCGTATCATGCAATCGTAGAATATCACTATGTTTCTAATTGCTTCACCACTTTTGTGGATGTTTTTATTTGCACCTTTCCAGCTCGCCTTATTGTCGATGTTGTGTCTCTACTATCAGTGCTCGTTCCGTATATTTTGTATATATTGAGCAAACAAGCCAGGATAGTTATAGTTTTAGCATAGGAATAAGACCTTATGTGCAAATCGAACGGAGAACTTCCTGGTACGTACAATCCTAACAATCTTACGAAAAACTCAATTCTTAGGTTTCCTTACGTCCTAATGAAAAAAAAAACAGAACCCTTATAAGATCACTTGTGTGTCTGTCTGCCCGTCTGTCACAGCCAATTTGTTCCGAATCTAAAACTTGAAAAAGAGGAAAATAAAATAAAAAGTTTTGCAAACTGTACCGTGACACATTAGATGAAAGGGCTTGTTGTGAGGGTCTCAAAAGTTTTTTTATAATTTTGTAATTAATAGCAGTGGATAATTGAAGAACATTTACCTCCAATCCATCTCCGAAACAGCTGAGACTAAAATTTCGAAAAAATAACAGAGTATAGTTCGATACTTGTACATTACAGGAAAACCTATACCTAAGAAGTCTGTGGTCTTAAAATGACACGAAAATCTCCCAATATTGTGAGAGAATGTATTCATTCGCGAGTTCAATTTGCACTTGTCAGGTTTTGAAAAGCTATTATTTAACTTTCAATGTTTTGTATGTATGTTAGTTTGTTGAGGTCAAATCTTGCAAGCTGAATTAGAAAAGTTCCTCTTATCTCCTACGGAGTTGAATTTTTACATATTGGTTCAGTTCCGATTACAATGTATTTTTTTTAGTATGCATGACCTGAATCGACTACTGGATGTATTAGCTTCAGATAAAATAACTCTTCAACGGTCAACAGCGCGGACACAAAATTTTGTGATCGCATTTTATAATGATAGTGGTTTTAAGTTTTACCGTGACAGGGTTGCTGCTCTCAGGGTTGGATCCTAACTAGAGAACTCCTCAACGGTTAACAGCTCAGACACGAAATGTTGTATAAGCATTTAATTGTGATAGCTTGTTCTAAGTTTCGCCATGACACGCTACTGCCAAAAAGTTTTTTGTTTAAATGTTTTTAATGAAGTTATTGTATAAAGAGTAATCATTGTCTGCTAGAACACAACTGCGCCACTGCAACTAGTTTCGACGCTCTGTGCGTAAAAGATCAAATTTATGTCTTTTCTTTCATTTTACCAAAACATGTGTTTTTCATGTGGACACTTAAACGATTCACTTTAAGTACTTTACTGCCTCATGTATTTTTTTCAAGATGTACCGTTTTATATTATAATGTACATGTAACCTTCTTGAAATATAAAATAATACTTTCTATTTTCTAATAACTGGCTGAACGTACTACCCATGCGAAAGCAAACTTAAATAAAGCACCATCCCTACCTACCACATGTCTCCACACGCACCGCAAATGTGACCCCACCACTTCCACAGCTGCACAAAGAGCTGTACAAATTCGCTATGGAACCATTCAAGCTGGTAGAGGAGCGCTCTGTGGCGCGGCGCCGCCCCGCCTCGCTGCAGCCCGCGCCGCCGCCGGCCCGCGCGGCGCGCCGCCGCCGTCCCGACACCATGCTCCTGCACGCCTTCAACCCAGCCGTGCTAGGGGGGGTACGTCTGGGCACTAGCTTTGTGTGCTCGTCTAACTTCAACAGGGATCATTTAACAGAAGGCTGTCATTATTTATATTAATGGTGCTGTAAACTTCGTATTTCATTATCATTATTGGGATTCATCGATTAGTTAAATGGTTAGAATTGTTATTGCGAATGTAATTTTTTGGTCATCAAATCTAATTAAACGGTCGGAATTATATCTGATATGTCATTAAATTACAAAAACATACCTATAAAAAAAAGTTAAGGCTTTACAACAGCAACTGTATTCGACACATTTCACACAATAAGCACCACAGTCGTAAACTCGTCTATGAA
This sequence comes from Alsophila aescularia, assembly GCA_946251855.1. Classification (NCBI taxonomy): domain Eukaryota; kingdom Metazoa; phylum Arthropoda; class Insecta; order Lepidoptera; family Geometridae; genus Alsophila; species Alsophila aescularia. The sequence goes on from OX276376.1 coordinate 33,428,716, forward strand.
ATTAGGAATGGAGTGTGTTCATATTTTAATAGGTCGTCACTGTGAAGCTTTTTTTTTCTAATATCATTGTGTGGCTTTATTGATTCAACGGTAGGTACTTGTGGTGATGGGGGTTTTCTTGTGTGGTTTTTTGTACGTATTGTGTCTTAATTCACATGTTATGTATATTAAAAAGTGTTTAACCTGGAGCCTGTGCATAAAAAATTGTATGTGCGTACAGCAAAATGAAAATAAAAAAACACCTTATCAGAAAAAGAATAAGGTAGAGTTTGCGTCAAATATATGACTGCCCGTACGGCTATATAGATCACCAGCAGATTAAGGGTGGGAAATATATCGTTACAAATGTATTAAAATTTAAGTAACAATTTTATTTTTTAACCAAATGCCATTCAGGAACTTATACTGAGAGTAATATATATTCAACAATAAAGTACAATGTATGGTCAAACACAGTTATGTATAAAAAATTGTCCAGGCCTCAATACCGAGCACGCGGTCGCTTTTATCGTCTAAATTTGTAAAACTTGTTACGTCGGTGTGCGACCTGTCGCCGCTCAAACATAAACCGTTTCCAATTCATGTTTGTAACAATAAAAACTAATTTAAATATTAAATAAACCAACTTCAAATCGTATTAAATCTTAAAAGAAAGATAAAATTTTGCGTAGCACAGGCCTAAAAAATTTGAATTATTAGTTTTTGTTAAGTTTACATATACGATTTGAATTATTAGTTTTTATTAAGTTTACATATACGATTTGATTTATTAGTTTTTTTAAGTTTACTTATACGATTTGAATTATTAGTTTTTGTTAAGTTTACATATACGATTTGAATTATTAGTTTTTGTTAAGTTTACCTAAACGATTTGAATTATTAGTTTTTGTTAAGTTTACCTAAACGATTTGAATTATTAGTTTTTGTTAAGTTTACATATACGATTTGAATTATTAGTTTTTGTTAAGTTTACCTAAACGATTTGAATTATTAGTTTTTGTTAAGTTTACATATACGATTTGAATTATTATTTTTTTATTAGTTTTTTGTTTCTTATTTTTTAGTTTCGTTAAAGTAGGCCTAAGAAAATGAAGTACCTACATACTTATTCTACCGTCCGGTGATGCTGTAGAGGTCAGCTATAGACCAAAAGCACATATACTTTCTAAAAAAAAAACTTTTTTGTTCCTTTCGCTAAGAAAAGAAGCCATACTGGAAATAGTTAACATATCTTTTAATACATACTTATTCCGTTCGCTAAGAAAAAAAGCCATACTGGAAACGGTTAACATATCTTTTAAATTATTGAACCGATTTTGATGAAACTTGAACTATTATCTAAGTTGAAAGATACAGAAACTATTACGAAAAGAATTATTGCAATCAGACTTGTAGTTTTCGAGAAATACGTGGACAAACATACATACAAACATTCGCGAAATTTGGTACATCTGTTCAGATACTCAAATAGACTAACATATATGAATATTATGCATTTTCAACAATATTACATACGTATGAGTACATCTACCTCCTTTTTGATTGAAGTCGGTTAAAAACGGCTCTATTCGCGCACAGATGAATATCAAAATGATTGTGAGCAAACTTTTCCAGATCCACCGCGAGCTGCACCGGTTCGTGCACGAGCCGCGCGCGGTGGCGCGCCGCTCCGTGGCGTCGCCGCCGCGGCCGCCGCGCGGCAAGTTCGTGCGCACCGACAGCGTCGTTGATGACTGCGACGCCGGCGTGCTTGACGACCGCCTCTTCGACAACATCAACCAGTTTGGGGACAACCAGGTGAGACACGGTACATTCACTCTTCACTCGACTACGGCGAAGCTAGCGGATTGTAATGTGTTTAAAGGGGTCTATGTATATATGTTTCACCATAGAGCGTCGCTCGTATTGCTCCGATTTTGACAAGCGAAAGAGTATCGTAGGCTATTTTTTACCCGACTACGGCGAAGCAAAGTAAGGTTTATATGTTCAAACCACTGATCTCTACTACTAACGCTGGATAGGCTCTGCCGTACTTTCGTTTGTGCCGATTCAAAGCGCTCCACCAAGCATCCACGGTAATAAAATCGATATTGTTTCATCTCCTGACGTCAGTCCCCGTTAGTTCTGTGGATGCTCACTACTGCCAAACTACGGCCAAACCACTGCTATCAGTTAAATGGCGATAGTCAAATGCGCTCGTTGTGACGTTCGTCAGCAGCCTGTCTAGTGTACGGAGTAATGTGCAGTTGTCTATGGTTCAAACTAAAAATTGTTATTTAAAATATAAGTTCAAAAACGAAAACCCGACTACGGTGTGGACTAAAAAGTCACAAACACGATGTTTTAAACGTTTGAGATTCGCGGATGACATCGTCATCGTGGCAGAAACGTTGCAAGACTTGCAACAGATGTTGAACAGCCTAGCTGATTCGTCTCAACGCATTGGTCTCCGAATGAACTTGGACAAAACCAAGATATGTTCAACGAACATGTTATTCCGAAACCAATTGCTGTTAGCGGAACTGCTCTCGGAAGTTGTTCAAGAGTATGTTAACTTGGGGCAAACTTTGCGACTAGGTAAAAACAACTTCGAGAGAGAGAGACCCGTGCAGAACGGCTGGACTTGGCAGCATTTTGGAAGCTTCTTATTTTTTTTTGGAGTATTTTGTTTAAAATCTTGTGGGACTTGGGTTTTATTTAATTTTGCCGTTACCTTTAGTGTCGTTACTTCACGCCGCTACTAATTTATCATCTCTGGACTCAGATTAAATGTGCTTTCGAGAGTTTTTGTACAAATTTTTACATGAAGCTTAACGTATTTTCAGACGCAGGCCAGCATCGAAGTTCTTCTGACTGGGCTGCAAGTCCCTCTAGAGGAGCAAGTGGAGCTTCGCGGGGGCGGCGGAGAGCGAGGTGGCGAGCGCGGGGCGGTGAGCTGCGCGGAGAAGCAGTGGGCGGCGCGGGTGGCGCGTGCCGTTATTGAGTTCGCGCAGTGCTGGATGAAGTTCGTGGTGGAGCGGTGCGATACCGGCCGCGGGCTGCGGCCCAGGTCAGTACACATGCAGGGGCGGTGAGGGAGGGGTGGTTAGCGTAGTGGAGAAGCAGAGGGCGTCGCAGGTGGCGCGCGCCGTTATAGAGTTCGCGCAGTGCTGGATTAAGTTCGAGGTGAAGCGGTGCGATACCGGCCGGGGGCTGCGGTCCAGGTCAGTACACATGCAGGGGCTGTGAGCGCGGGGCGGTGAGCTGAGCGGAGAAGCAGAGGATGGTGAGGTGCGCGGAGAAGCAGAGGTCGGTAAGCGGAGTGGAGAAGCAAAGGGGGCGGTGCAAAAGTAATAAATAACATGCACTGCACTGAACATTATGTACGTTTTTATTTTTCTTGGTTGACATATTATGATATTGTTAGGACGTGATAATGTGACCACCTTAAAAAACACAAAACCAAACGATTCTGCCACTCTGCCGTGTTTGGCCACCAAATTCACATTGCTTCTAATGCATTGTATTAATTGTGAATCAATATGATGACAGTTATAGCGATTTGGACATAGCCTAAACTAAACTTAATTTCTTCAAATGTAATTTAAACCGTGTTGGCTTCGTAACAAGGTATTTTTTCCCCTGGCATCTATTCCTCACTCACTAAACTATCACTAAAGCCTGTCAGCGTAAAATCAACTTTGTCTCCACGCGGCGAGAGTCCGGATTTGTCCAAACGCTGTCTCAGAACGTGTCTGAATTTAACCAAACACTGTTTTAAATACGTTATTTTAAGCGGTGCAGCTTTAATTGATGTAAGTTTAGAATAGATGCCAGGGGCAAAATGACCTTGTTACAAAGTCGACAAGGTTTAAATTACATTTGAAGAAGTTTAATCTAGTTTAGTTTAAGGAGCAAAATGACTGAATTGCTGCCAGTATCTCATGAACAAAATGTATTTATTGACAGATGGGCGTCCCAAGGTTTAGAGTTCCTGATGCTGGCGTGTGATCCGTGCAATACGAAACATCTTACCGAAGAAGAATTCGAGGTAAGTGCAGGGTTACACTACGTTTTCTCCAATCACTTCTGATTCGAACTTATTTTAATTACCGTTTTGTTATTCACCGAGAATTTTACTTGTATCAGCGAGCGGCATCAAATAATTTCGTTGTAGCTTCGATCAGTGTGTATATCAATCGACTTAACAAAAGGATTCGGTTCTCAAGTCGTCTCTGTTTTTTTAGTGTATATCGCCGCAAATATCCGGGTTATCTGGACCGATTCCTTTTTTCTTTTTAAAGAAAAAATGAACGTGCCCTCCGAAGCACGGAGTGATGGAAAAACGCACACAACTTAGAATTGGTGTCGAGCCTAGCATCGAACCCGGTATCGTTGGATTCTAAGTTGCACTATTGAACCGTTAGGCTTCCATCGCATTGTACCTGATTGGATTACAGGATTTGATTACAATCTCAGGTAGGCATAAAATATGTTTTAATTTACCAACAACATAAATAAAATACCTACAGTTAATTTTTGGAAACGCCGCGCCCCCCTTTTGTTCACTGTCCGCCCCCTTGGTGAGGTGCGCCGACCGTTAGGAACCCCTGGTTTAGTGTGTTACTGATGTTTGCAGGAGTTGAAGCACCTGATGGACGGATGCATCTCCCACGTGATTGGTTCGCGGCCGCCCGCCGCCGAGGGCGTCAACACCACGCCTAGTCCGCGCCCGCGGCATCGACTGCACGTCAGTACATTCACTAATTACACTAAGCACGTTCACCTCAAACTATAGTCAAATTAATAGATGGAATTGCTTTTAACTTGCGGAATTTCGGCTTCTTAAACAAATGTAGATTCCGCCTTTATTGAATAAAAATCAATTCTGGTCGTCACCAAACCCTGTACATAAATTGAACTCTGCCATATCCAGCAGGTTTGCATCAAGAAAGTTTAAAAATAACACGGAGACCATACCACCAAATCTACAGTGAAGCACCCAAGATATGCCGATCCACTCGTACGCACAAGCCTCTCAGGCACACACACCATGTTATAACGTTCGGCCGACAGACACATTGCAGCAAGATCTCGACCTTGTTAGACATGTTAAAGCTGTTAAGTTCTCACGGAAAATAAAAAACAGTGCACTCTTTAGTGATGAAATTGTGTGGACCTTGTATCAACCACAAATTGTGCACTCACGCACACATACGCAGCTGCCATTTTCTATGATTCACTTTAGTTTCGATGCTTCTCGTTTGTTTGGGAAATATTAAATACATACTGACAAACATTAACTGATACTGACCCGCCACTACACTGACGAACTGCCCGACGTCACCCTAGATGACATTGAGAAGGCGCTCAAACAACTTAACAATGGAAAAGATCCCGGAGAGGATTGCATAGCATCGCTCAATCATTTACAAAGTCTGGTTTAGTTTTGTCTTGTCTTTTTTGATTGAAACGGAAACTACGTTTGTATAAGAAGTAAAAAGTTTGTAAAAATTGCTCACTACGCCCTGGTATTCTTATGGCCCTGTTCCCTTAAGCAATTTAATTGACATGTCAACAAGCGCACTTGATGTTCATTCTAATATTCGCATTTATTAATGAAATGTGTCTGCGATCCGGCGTCTGGCGAGGGCTAAGCGTACCAACTGTTCGTTCACAGAGCCCGTTCTCGGGCAACCCGTCGGGCAAGGAGGTCCCGACGCCGCCCACCCCGCCCAGCGAGCCCGACCCCGTGCTCTGCTTCAACGGACCAGACTCCAACGGTAAGTGGCATCAAGGATACCAAGTATTTATCAGATTATTCGTCGCTACAGTCAGTAGGTAATCTAAAATTATCCACTGTAAAATAAGCATTGGATGACCGGCAGGATGTTTGTTTGTTTATCGTGTGAGGTAGTAGTAATACTTATCTACAGTCGTACTAACCAAATTCTGTTGCGAAAACACAACCCTGCAGTCGACTTCTTATCGAGATGGAGTGAGCTGGCCGAGCGTAATGTCACTTTGTAAAATTATTTGCACGCTTTCATGTTGTAGTGATGGTATTTAGCTCAGTTTTAGTGTTCAAAAGAACGGAACTACGAACGTAAATACTGAACCGCTCAGATTTAATAACTGGCTTAACTAACGAGCATTCATGCCGTCAAGTAAAATAAACTCCCCACGGGTCGCCAACGGTTAACAGGTTCAATGGTGGACGGTCTGATAAAATCAGTCAGTTTATCATATTATAATACTAGCAACCCGCCCCGGCTTTGCACAGGCATAATTTAGAAAAAAGGAGGTGAAAAATTTAGTTCTCGCACAATCGACCTTCACTCCGTTTCGGGGGACGGCGGCTCGCTTCGCTCGCCGCCTCCCCACTCGCTACGTTCTGGTCTCGTATGCTCGTATTATCCATATCTATAATAATGAAAATCTTTGAAACGGCTGGACTGATTTTGGTGGGACTTTCACTGGCAGATAGCTGATGTTAGAAGGCGTAACTTAGGCTACTTATATTTTAGAAATAATGAGGGTTCTCGCAAAAAAACCCATGAATTTTGACTACACGGGCAAAACCACGGGCACAGCCTATACATAAAATTTCCGTGAAAAATATACGTAACTGATGGTGGAAACCGCATTAAAATCCGTTGTGTAGTTTAAAAGATTAAGCGTTACAGACAGACGGCGGAAAGCGACTTTGTTCTATGTATTGATAATGTATCCTATTTATATGTAGCTTTCAGTCAATCAATATGAAGGCCTATTCACGGCTGAATATGCACCGCCTGAAGCAGTTCATTGAACTAAATGAATTAACTTTCTTTTTAACCACAGCACGTTTTTATTTCGCGAAAAAGTGGAGAATCGTGATATGTCAGTCTACTCTATCCGAATGTAGATTAGTTGGATTGCACAACGCAAAATTACAGCCTTGTCGCTATCTCTCTCTTCTCGCTACACTAACATTAGCATGTATTTTAATTAATTTTCTATACTGTGAGTAACAAGTGTTCCTTCTCACCTTCCCTTCCACTAACTGCGGGTACAGTGTTCGCGTTCCCAGGGCGGCAGCGGCGCGTGCTGGCGGCGCTGGGCGCGCTGGAGGAAACGCGCGAGGCGGCGCTGCGCGACACGCGGAGCGTCGGCAAGGTGCTGACCGCCGCCGTGGCCTCCTACGAGCCCAAGCTGCGCCAGCTCACCTTCAAATGGCAGCGCGGCCTCAAGATAGGCGCCGGCACTTTTGGCAAGGTAACCACATTAACGCCGCTGGCTGAAACTGGATGTAGAGAACACTAACTAAGACCGAACTAAGTAGCGTACATTAGGAGAGGCCTACGACCAGCAATAGACAAGTATAGGCTGATGATTTGAATCACATTTACAATTTGCAATCATCACATTTCCTTTGGTTTGTTGTATAATGTGTTTCAGCTTCGAAACTGATTGAAAACGTGTGCTCAAAATTGAAAACAACAACTGGAAAATTACGCAAAAATACACTAGCGATGAAAATATTAACTTCGTTTTAGAAGTGGAATTAATAGAAATTTTGTCTAAGTTCTATTTAAAATTATGTAATCATTAAATTGCGTTGAAAATAAATGTACCGAAAATATAAACAAAAAATGATGATCACCAAATGTATTATTACTTTATTTTAAATAGAAGTTGGTTCACTTATGAATGTGACATAAAAAAACATTCAGCTCTCACGTTGTCTTCCTGCTGGATAACGAACGAGGCTCTGGCGACTGACAGATTGCGGTAGAACCATCTCAAAACAAGCGTAGCCAAATGACAGGCCGGTGACGGGCAGCAGCGTCACCGGTGCGAGAAGCTACGCCCTGCGATCGACAACCCGCATGCCCAGCGTGGCGATTATGGGCAAACCATCCTAAAAATGAACGATACTACCTCTCTGAGTGCGGCAGTAAATCTATTATATAATAGTGTTAATTTGAGGGGTGTGTTGTTGTTGGCAGGTGTACACGGTGGTGAACACAGAGAGCGGACAGCTGCTGGCGATGAAGGAGCTGAGCATCGGCGCCAACGACCGCCGCGCCTTCCAGCGCGCCGCCAACGAATTGCGCGTGCTGGAGGGCGTCATCCACCCGCACCTTGTGCGGTACTACGGCTGCGAGCTGCACCGGGTCGGTAACAACCACACTGTATACAAACTCACGGTAGCTAGAGCCCTTATTCGCTATGCCACACCAAACTCCTTGCAGAAAACTCATAACGTGCTTAAAACTTAAACGCGTTTCCTAAACGCACGGAATCAAATTATGGAATTCTGTATGCTACAATTAAAGTAGTCTACGCTCGTTGCTTTTATTTTAATATTTCAATTGGTACCTACGTTCATAATCATAAGTCGTACATCCGTTTCAAAAATGGAAAGAGAGTGATCGGGACGGGGAGAGGAAGGAGGTTGAAGGGGCCCTCCTCTACGTCTTATCTCCCCCTATTCCATTCCTATCATACGCAGTAGTTGATACGTGCTATCATACCCTGTTGCAGGAAGAGATGCTGATCTTCATGGAGCTATGCGTGGAGGGCTCGCTGGAGGCGCTGGTGGCGACCTCTGGCGCCCTGGCGGAGCCCACGGTGCGCCGCTACACCAAGCAGCTGCTCAGCGCCGTGCACGCGCTGCACACGCGCTCCATCGCACACAGAGATATCAAGAGTAAGTACACTATAGATAATCATCAAAAATAAGCACACTATAGATTAACATAAAGAGTAAGCACACTATAGATTAACATCAAGAGTTAGCACACTATAGATTAACATAAAGAGTAAGCACACTATAGATAAACGTCAAGAGTTAGCACACTATAGATTAACATCAAGAGTAAGCACACTATAGATTAACATCAAGAGTTAGCACACTATAGATTAACATCAAGAGTAAGCACACTATAGATTAACATCTAGAGTTAGCACACTATAGATAAACATCAATAATAAGCACACTATAGATTAACATAAAGAGTAAGCAGCCTATAGATAAACATCAAGAGTAAGCACACTATAGATTAACATCAAGAATAAGCACACTATAGATTAACATAAAGAGTAAGCACACTATAGATTAACATCAAGAGTAAGCACACTACTGATAAACATCAAGAGTAAGCACACTATAGATACACATCAAGATTAAGCACACTATAGATTAACACAAAGAGTAAGCACACTATAGATAAACATCAAGAGTAAGCACACTATTGATAAACATCAAGAATAAGCACACTATAGATTAAAATAAAGAGTAAGCACACTATAGATAAACATCAAGAATAAGCACACTATAGATTAACATAAAGAGTAAGCACACTATAGATTAACATAAAGAGTAACCACACTACAGATAAACATCAAGAATAAGCACACTATAGATTAACATAAAGAGTAAGCACACTATAGATAAACATCAAGAGTAAGCACACTATAGATAAACATCAAGAGTAAAAAAACGCTCCATCTGCAGGACGGCTTAGATACTTTTTGTGTATTGTATTGCTTGCATGCATTCAATTGTCGTCAATTATCAAGAATGTTGTGACTACAATCACACAACACACTATTCTTTATCTACATATTAACTAAAAAAACACAATCAATTTATGGAAAGCACAATCGTTGCAAAGTTGCAAACATCAGGTTAAGAATTTTTACTTGTCATCATTGTAATTTTTCACTTTTGGCTGAGTCTCTATAGTAGTATCTATACCTCATGTATATTATTTATGTACCTTCCATAAAATATTTATTAGTTTATTAAAATGTTTATATATTTACTAGTATTTGCTATTTACATATTTCTTAGCTATTTATATTTTGTTCAAATTCATTTTTGTTTTATTTGTTTGTAATCTTCTTTTCTTTTTTTTTTTTGGGTATTGTACTCAAACTTTGAACACCAATAACTGCCTCTATTATATAGTCGTGTGTCTCAATATAGCCTACGGTTGCCTGGAAGAGATCGCTGCTTAGCGATAAGGCCGCCGATTGTACTATATTTATTAAGTTTATTTTTGTTTGTGTTTAATTTGGTCCAATAAAGTGTTATCTATGTAACTGTACGTATGTATCGACAGGCGGCAACATTTTTCTAACGAACGAAGGCCACTGCCTGAAGCTCGGCGACTTCGGCTGCGCCGTGAAGATCCGCGCCAACACCACCGCGCCCAATGAACTGCAAGGGTTCGTCGGCACACAAGGTAACTGAAGGAAAGAAATGAATAAATAAAATAGTGTCACAGTCCATTATAACATCAACCCCATAGTAAGTGTTACGGCCGCTACTTATTTTGTAGCTTTTTTCTTTTGTCTACATAAAGTATTTAGGGCTGTGTATTTTTAAATAACACGAGAATATCCCATGTACTTGGCGGTAAAGTCACGAGCAATCGAATGTAAACATTTCAAATTTTATATGAATTTAACTCTACGTTTTGCCGGTCGCACTCCGCAACAAGCACAAATATTATACCTACACTTCGAGGGCGCAATATTCGGGTCAGTTCATTAGAGTGTCAAGCGTGCGCTCGATGAGTCGCGCGCCATGTACTTAGCGATAAAGTACCTACTTACGTAAAGTTATTGACAAATTTTATTCGTGTTTTAATTATGAGTACCAAGAATTAACCTAGAAGGTACTGCATAGCATTCGGGTGTTTGAATAGTGATAGAAATGTCGACTTTCACTCATTATAAAGCAAGGAATTCAGACACCTTTATTCATCAAAGTGCAATACCTATAGCAGGGCGGTCGCACTCCGCAACAAGTACAAATAAATTCGAGGACGCAATATTCGGGTCCGTTCAGTCGAGTGTCAAGCGTGCGCTCGATGAGTCGCGCGCCTTGTACTTAGCGATAAAGTACCTACTCACGTAAAGTTAATGACAAATTTTATTCGTGTTTTAATTATGAGTACCAAGAAGTAACTTAGAAGGTATTGTATAGCATTCGGATGTTTGAATAGTGGTAGAAATGTCGACTTTTACTCATTATAAAGCAAGGAATTCACGACACCTTTATTCATCAAAGTGCAATACCTATAGAATATAATCATAATCAACCAACGACACTTATACGTAGGTAGGTATCTCACTAAACTTATCGGCGTTCTGAAAACGGGATAGGTAGGTAGTAAAAATCAGGTAGTAGGTCTATTCTGATAAGAATGTCATTGTATGTAATAGAACTATTTTAATTTATAATAATAAGTAATAACATAATACATTATTACTTATTTATTCTGTTACAATAGTCATAACATATCACAGAATAATTAGTAGTACAAGTACCTAGTCATATCTTAATACAACCCTACCGAGCGAAAAGGGGACAGAGCGATTCTGAAACGGTTAGAGCAATGGAAGTTCTCGCGCGTTGTGATACGGTGCATTCTAGCCTGCACGCGATGGGCGAGTGCCTTCTAGGTAAATATATTTGAAAGATCGCAGCGCTGTGCGAGTTAAATTGCACTTTATTGCGTTGTAGCGAGAGTTGCTAAGTATTTATATGACTTCACTCAGTTATCCTGCTGTACTTGTACTATTATTTATTCTGTGGTTTTGCTAAGATTTGTGATTAGTTATAGTCAAAAGTATGTAATCATGATGATGATGAAAAGTATCCTGTGTGTTATTCCAGGGTATAGGTATATATCTCCATTCCAAATCATCATATATCATCAAAATCCGTTCATCCGTTTGAGCTTTAAGGAGTAACAAACATAGAAACGCACATACAATACATACTAACGTTCGCCTTTATAATATATATTTCAAATAAAAGACCCGAAAAAAACAGTAATCGTAATTCAAAATCAATGGCAGCAGTGTTTTTGGACCATAGATAACTGCACTACTTCTCACCTACTTGATAGACTTGTTATTATTTCGTTTCCATGGCAACGTCATTCCGTTTGTTAATTTTGATACCTTGGGTTACATTATTGCATTTTTTTTAAATAAAATGCTTCCCATGATACTGATAATGATAGTGTAGCTATCCATAGGTAAAGTAAAGTAAAAGTAAAATAGTATAGGATTTATGATTGATGATATATGATGATAGGTGAAAGAATTTTCAAAAACGGGTCAGTATTTTTTGAGTTTATCCATTACAAAATACAAACAATCAAATCTTTCCTCTTTATAATAGTGTAGATTAAATTGTACCAAAGTTTTGTTGGTTATAATGTATACTTCATACATTATAACCGACAAAACGTAATGCAAAATGTATGTTTTTTTTTGCAAATATACAATTGTACTCGATTGTAAATATACAATTGTTGACTTGCATTGTCTACCAGTCAACCTGGACGTGTAAAAATAATGAAAAAATATTTATCACAATTGACAGAAAAAATAATATTTTGAACAGAATTTCGTGCACTTATTTATGAAATATTATAATGTTTACGTGTTATTGCTTGTGACTGTACATGCTAGAGGCTTGGCGAGGTGAAGGGAGATAGAGCAGGGGAGGCGCGGGGCGCGCAGCTGCCTGCGATCAAACATACTGTCGTCGTCGAGACCAAAGACGACACCATGACAATCTTATAATATTATAATGTTTACATATGATTGCTCGTGACTGTACATGCTAGAGGCTTGGCGAGGTGAAGGAAGATGAAGGAAGGGAGTTATGACGCGCGCAGCCGCCTGTGACCAAGCATACAGTCGTCGTCGAGACCAAAGACTAGCCGTCTCTTGGTTCTTGGTTTCGACGACGACTTCCACAAACTTCCACAGACCTTGACTTCTCAAACGACAATTTTTCCAATGATCCAAATTTTAATCGACTTCTAAAAGGAGGAGGTTTTCAAGTCGTCTATTTTTTTAAATTTTTTATACCTCTGGACCTATTTGGATGATTTTTATTTATTTGGAAATGGTGGAACTGGATTAGTTCCCACTTTTTAGTTTTTTTGAGGTTGTGTAGATAAGTATTAGGTATGTTTTGTTGTGAAGAGGCTTGGTACAGAGTTTAAAAAAAACTCTGTCATATCTTATGTTGTGTTTTTGTATTAGTATTACATTTATAACATTGAAAAAGTGATATTGTTCTGTTTCAATTACGAGTATAATTATTTTATTCATTTTAGTGTTTGTTTGCATAAAAAAGGATATAATTAAAACTGACCAACAAACCTTTTTCCTTTAGAAAATTATTAGATATGTTCTCGCTAAGCAAACGTTCTCTGTTAAAACCGTAAAAATGACACTTATATGTTGTGAATGTTTGTTATTAATATTTTTTATTCAATGTGATATTTTCCAGCATACATGGCCCCGGAAGTGTTCATGAAGTCATCGGGGCACGGGCGCGCGGCCGACATCTGGTCGGTCGGCTGCGTCGTCACGGAGATGGCATCCGGGAAGGTAACAGGATAAATACAATATAACATTTTAGATGGTCTTGTCGCAAGTCAAGTGTTTGATCTCTGCCTCATCCGGACCCTATTCCAGCGTCATAGCTATAATGACTTTATCTCAAGATTTAATTACAATGTATACTAGTTTTGCCATTTTATTATTTTGCTTCGACATAGTGTCCATAGCTCGAAAATTGGGTGTTTAATGTCAATACGGACGAACATAGTATACTCGCTGGGATAGAATATTGCATGGAATTCAAATAAGCCTAAGGATTAAGTTTCGAGGCGCAAAATAAATATATCAAAAATATGTTCCCTTTTAAATTATCTACAATGTATTGGTTCTGTGAGCTTTTAGAGCTTATATATATTCCTAACATTTTGAGGTTCTTATTAACTTTATTTTCGGTAATTGTAGCAGGCTCCTGCTACGAGACCTATCGAGGAATTCTAGCCCGGCAAGTTTCATAATTATGTTGTTCATTTGTTTTTTAATACATCAAAAATATGAAAAACAAGCACAAATTAAAAATGTACCAACCGCCGATTTTAGCATTTTAGCTATTAAAAAGCATCTAGATCACATCAGCTTTCAAATCGGTTCATTCGTTTGGGAGCTATGATCCTCACAGATACAGAAAAAAAGAAGCATTTTTGCCATTTTACAGATAAGTTGGTCCAACTTTGATTGACAGAACTTGCGCATTGCGCAGTGGCCAGTATTGTATTGTCTTTGGTCGAATGTCAAAATCAAAATACGTCGAATATTATTTTATTTTTTATTTTGTTATAAGTTAATCTCTTCTTCTACGAGTCGGCAAAGAGAATACAATACTAGCAGGAAGAAAACTGGATGAAGTGAAGCGGTTCGAATACGGCGCGGGAGGAACACTCTCGGTACCGAACGTTCGACTACCGACGAAGTTTAAATAGTCGTATTGACGTCGATGAGATCATAGAGCCCGTGATTGAAGAGAGGCATTTGAGCGACAGGCAGCGGGCGTTCAGTCGCTCGAGGCTTTTGAAGATTCCTTAAGGTGACAGAGAGAGTTTGAACGACCGCGAGACCGGGAGTACCGAGAGCGGTACTCCCTCGTGCCAGCGGTGGCCGAGGGGCAGCCTAACAAGTTCCGTCACAGCTACGCCGAGCACGTCCGCCGCGGCAGACTCGGGACAGTCCGACCATATTGTAATGCCATAGTAGATATTTAGATTTGTGATCAGCTTCAAGTTTTACATAAAATTGTCGTTTCACACCGAAAAAACCGAAGGCTTACTTCGGTGTTTTCTTCAGCTATTATGTAATAGCGTGCTGAGAGACAGTAAGCTACCATAGCATATTATAGCAGTTTGTATGTAAATACCTACTTGTGCTGGGGGATAATAAACATTTAGTGCAGTCGCAAATTTTTAATTTTTACTTTTCGTATGGGAATTTTAAATACTATGTATTCAACCATTGCACACGTAAACCAATTTACATGCTTGATCGAAACAAACCTGCTACCTACATATAAGGCCATTCAGTGACACGTTGTTTATTATGTTTTTAATTTGTGCTTGTTTTCTCTTTGATCCTTTCTGTTCTATATATTGTTTTTTTCGGAATTGTTCTCTGTATCTTTACTGTGTGCTGATACGTTATGTCGTCTCTTCCCATTGCAGCGTCCGTTCTGCGAGTACGACAGCAACTACCAGATAATGTTCCGCGTGGGCATGGGCGCGCGCCCCGCCGTCCCGCCCGCGCTGTCGGAGGAGGGGCGCGACTTCTGCGTAAGCTGCCTCACGCACGAGCCCGAGCGCCGCCCGCGCGCGCCCGACCTCATGCTGCACACCTTCCTCATGGTACGTGAGGGATTACTTCGTCATTATCACTTCAAACACGTCTACTGGTGGTGAATGTTAAGAACTGCGCCATCTGTGAACCTATGTTCAAACTAAGATATTGTAAACCAAATTAGTTCTTAAACTTGCCGTATATATATAAGTAATATCTATGTGTGTATATCATCATCATCATCATTATTATATATATTTATACATATATCATTTAGAGAGATGGTGGCCTAATGGTTCTATAGTGCAATTTAGAATCCAACGATACCGGGTTAAAACGTAGGCTCTGCACCAATGACTTTTCGAAGTTATGTGCGGTTTTCCATCGCTCCGTGCTTCGGAGGGCACGTTAAGCTATCGGTCCCGGCTGTTATTGATTAATAGCAGTCGTTAAGCCATGTCAGAGGCCCTCGGGCGGCCTGACAAACTCTGACATCAGAGGCCAGCACTACCTCATACGACAAACAAACAATCATCATCATCATGTAAGCCTTTGAAGTCCACTGCTGAACATAGGCCTCCCCCAAAGAGCGCCATGACGAGCGATCCTGTGCCTCCTCCATCCACCGAGGATGGAGTTTTTATATATGTCGGTAACTTTCGTTCATCTACGGATTTCCTCATTTCTGGTTCTATCACGTAGTTAAACACTGAGCATAGCTCTCTCCGTTTCACGCTGCACAACTCTGAGCTTGTGTATGAAACCAATTGTTAGCGACCACGTCTGGCAATTGGCGACGACCACTGACAACACGCACTGATTATAAACTTTCGTCTTGAGGCTCTGCGATATATGCGACGAGAAGATATGGCGTAATTTCCCGAACGCTGCCCATCCGAGTTGGATTCGTCGGTTGATCTCTTTGTCGAAGTTGGATCTACCCAGTTGGATCGTTTGACCTAAGTTGACATAGTGATCAACAGCTTCGATAATATCGTTCACAACATAAATCGGCATGGGTCCGATATGGGCATTTGACATGATGTTCGTCTTACCCATGTTCATTTTAAGACCCACCTGTTGGGAAATAATATTGAGGTCACTGAGCATTGTGCTTAGGTCTTCCAGGGTTTCTGCCATGATGAATATATCATCAGCAAGTCGAAGGTGAGTGATGTATTCGCCATTGATGTTAACGCCATATCCGTTTCAGTTCAAAAGCTTGAATATATCTTCCAGTGCAGAGATGAATAGTATTGGAGAAATATAATATCGTCTCCCTTTCTCACCCCTTTTTGCAACTGGATAGAATTCGTGCTCTGATCCTGAAGACGGACTGTCATAGTGGCCTTGCTGTACATACACCTCAACACTTCGATGTACCGGTAGTCAATCTGACACCGCTGTAATGACTGTAGCTCTGCCCAGGTCTCGACTGAATCAAAGGCTTTCTCGTAATCCACAAACGCTAGACAGACATTATCATCATTATGTCAGCCCTTAGAAGTTGTCCCCCAAAGAGCGCCATGACGAGCGATCTTGTGCCACCTCCATCCACCGACTTCCTGCGATGGCTACAATGTCGTTGGTGCATCGTGTGGGGGGGGGGGGCTCCCCACACTTCGCTTGCTTGTTCGTGGCCGCCTTCTAGAACCTTTATTCCCCAGCGGTTGTCGGTTCTGCGAACTATATGGCCTGCCCATTGCCTGTTCAACTTGCAAACTCTGAGAGCTATGTCGGTAACCTTGGTTCTTCTACGGATTTCCTCATTTCGGATTCTATCACGTAGTGAAACACCGAGCATAGCTCTCTCCATTCAAACAGAAAAACATAGTGGCCGATTATTCTCATCGGTCTTCTGTATAATCTGCCAGAGCGTATGGATAAGGTCTACGGTGCTAAAGCCTTTCCGGAATCCAGCTTGTTCGGGAGGCTGAAAGTCGTCAAACCTACGTGCGAGACCGTTTGCAACTACTCTCGAAAACAGCGTATAGACGTGGCCCAGCAGCGTAATGGGCCTATAATTCTTCAAGAGGCTTTTATCACCTTTCTTAAAGAGACCTCTCCAGCTTTACGTTGATATTCAATGAGCCTCTTACCATGCGGTGATCACTGCCGGTCTTAACCCTGTTGATCACAGAGACATCATTGAATATATGCTTATTGGTCGTCAAAATGAAATCTATCTCGCGCTCATGACCGCTGGGGTGCAGCCACGTCCATTTCCTGCACGGGCGCTTCTTGAAGAAGGAGTTCAATCAAATCAAATCAAAATCAAAAATCAAAAGTTTATTTATGTTTCCTCACAAATGGCTACACAGTAATTGCGATCAGACAGAAGTAAAAAACAAACCCAGCTTTGTGAGGAGCTGGTGCCTGAAATAGGTTTAAAAAAACCTGTAGTACAGGTCACCAGGATCCCCTCCCGTGGGAAGAAAATTATCTTGGCATCCCCATCCTAAATAAACAATTATTTAATTTTGTGGGTAGAAGAAAAATAATAAACATAGCTACATATTTGTTCCGAGCGGTAAGAAGGCTGTGTGAGTGTTGTGTAGTGATAAGTACGTGAGTGTAGCTGTGGTGCGTGTGGTGAACGTGTCCGTGTTTGTGTAGTCGAGATATAAAATGAGAGTCAGCAGTAAAGTTACAAGTGATTTCATACTTGTTACAAGCAGACTCAAAATTGACATTAAGGTACATCTAATGATGAGAAAAAAAGGCAAGGAATGGAACTATTAAGTTACAAACAGAGTTCATCATAAAGAGTCCCTCCTTCTCCATGAAGTTGACCAATCGCTGACCCCTTTGGTTCTGCTGTCCAAATCCAAACTGCCTCACTCTCAATTCATCGCCATTCCTCAAGCCCAGCCTATAATACTCCAGCGCAACTTACTTACTACTACTTCCAGCTCTATCAACTTCTCATCGGTCCTCAAGGTGCGTGCTTTTAGCACCCCCTGCTCTACCGTTACCGTGGCTGCTACCGGTGCCAGGAATAACGGAGCCGCCGGGGACTGGGGGCCGTCCTTGTGGTGTGTTTATCATATGGGGGGGGGAGGGGGGGGGGGGGATTGGTGACCGCAGTCCGCAGTGTTACAAATATGTGCTCGGAGGACGCTACTGCCCATCTTCCGGTGTGTATTCCCTTAGTCGCCTATTAAGACAACCACGGGAGGATTGGGAGGGGTCTTATTCTAAGCCGAGACCGCCACGGCCAATATTTGTATAGATATTACATACATTCGGTACTCGCTTCATCCGTATGTAATAATATATCTATATATAGTTTACTCCATCTATTGATGTATCTATCTATCTTTGACGGCTGGTTGGTCTAGTGGCTAGTAACCCTAGGAACGAAATCAAACAGTCGCGGGTTCGAATCCTGCAAGGGGCAATCATTTGTGTGATGAGCAGAAATGTTTGTTTCCGAGTCATGGATGTTGATTTCGTATTTATGTATGTTTATCCGTTATCTAGTGCCCATATTACAGGGTATCCTAGTTTGGGTCTCGGTAATTGGTGTCGAATTGTCCCGAATATATATTATTATATATACATATATATATATATAAATTATTATTATATTATATATATATATATATATATATATTATAAATGAATGTTGGTATGTTTGTCCTCTATGCGCTCCTAAACTACTGATCAGATAGTGATTAAACTTTGGTAGGGTCTTCTGTTGAAGCCTACGAGGGTTTATGCCAAAAAAACAACCAGCTATATAGAAGAAAAAAACTAAATTGTAATTTAATTGCCAATTCGATATCGAAAATAGAATTTTTTTTTTTTGCTAAATCGATTTCAAAGTGACAGGTGGCAAAGGGACAGGTCTCAAAGTGACCTGTGTGAAAGTGACATCTACTTTATATTTAAAAAAGGGGGTTGTGGGGGGTCGGGGGAGGGGTCTAAAATTAGTACTCTTGCAATGCCGCGGAGCGCAGTTAGTATAAAATAAATAAATCCAGACTAGAACAATCAGTAACGAAACCTTTCCCCAATAAAGAGTGCATACATACTGACACGACGTCACACAGTGAACTCAAGCGTCTATTCCCGTTGTCCACCAGTGGTGGACATCGGGAAGAAATGAGTTGCACTGTCCCCCAGTGGTGGATTTTGAAACTAATGTGGCATTGTCCCTAACTATATAACTATTTTCTTATTACTGTTTCATGTACATAGTGACAGTTGTCAAAGTGGCAGGCGTCAAATTGCAGGTGTCAAAGTGACAGATGTGACAGATATCAAAGTGATATGTCAAACTTCAAAGTCATACGTCAACACCTGACAAGATTTAGTGTCAAAGTTATAGCAATATTAAATTTGACATCTGTCATCCAAAACGAAGATATCGATGAGACTTATCACTTCTGTAAATAAACTACTAGTCTAGGATCGTTAGTTTCAAAGTTATAGGCATTTTAAGTTTGACAGCTGTCATTCAAAATAAAGTTTTCAGTGAGACCTATCACTTTTGTAAATAAACTATTAGTCTAGGATCACTAGTTTCAGAGTTATAGCAATTTTAAGTTTGACAGCTGTAATCCAAAACGAAGATATCGATTAAATCTTGTCAGGTGTTGACGTATGACTTTGAAGTTTGACATGTCACTTTGACATTTGTCACATCTGTCACTTTGACGCCTGCCACTTTGACGCCTGCCACTTTGACACCTGTCACTATGTACATGAAACAGTAATAATAAAATAGTTATATAGTTAGGGACAATGCCACATTAGATTCGAAATCCACCACTGGGGGACAGTGCAACTCATTTCTTCCCGATGTCCACCACTGGTGGACAACGGGAATAATTTAGTAGCGTTGTCCACCACTGGGGGACAAAATGCTCAAGGGACGACGCTTAACGATCTATAATATAATACAGGAACAAGGAGGGAACTAGTGCGCAAACAGCTGTTAGTTCTGTGCCGGCACCTCCTTCAACGGGTAGCTGCGGCTTTGCAGCTGCAAGATTTTCATACGATCACCTGCACAGTTGCATGCCATAGATTCCGACTACTGCATACTATTTACACTCGCTTCCTTCAGCTATGTTAAGTAAAGTTTGGTTTTGAAATTAAATGTATTACGGGCAGATACATATTTCGTATATATTCTGTTTTTACTAGGGCTTTACAAGGATAGGTAACACGCACGTCCACGCATGAAAATACTATCAAATATATATAAGACTCTAGATATAATAAACATATTTACACATTTTAAAACATATCTCGTAACCATAGAGGGAAAATCATATAAACATTTTAATGCAATGATTATTAAAATGTTTATTTTGCAGGTAAACTCGGACGGCGACTGCAAATGTGAACCAGCCTATCTCATTACGTAAGACTTTACACTTCGCTAAACTCGGCAAGCTAGCCTGTGCTGGACAAGCGTTGCTTCTTTCTATAATGTATAATGTAATTCTAAAGACAAGAATCTATCTAGTTGTGTCGACGCAAAAACACACTTGTTTCATTAGGATAAGAGCTATATAAGTTGCTCATATCAACTTGGCTCGGATCGGCAATTTGTCTGTTTGACTAGTCTATAGGGTCAATATACTATACATTATAGTTGATTCAAACTTGTGCAGTATAGAAGGTACGGACGCTATGCTAGGTACTATATTTGAACAAGCCTTTTATATATGTTCACTGGATTTGAGTATATTTGTATTACGTATCAAAATTAGAACAAATACTGTAAGGGGTCGGCGGAGGATTAATTGTCCATACAAAAGTTATTCCAAAATCATTTGTAATTGGAGCACATTCACACCATATTATGATACTAGTTGTGCCCGCGGCCTCGCCCGCGTGTTCATTTTATATATTTATTCGTAGGAAGACCAACAGCTTAAGTAACAAAGTTGAAATTTTATTATACGCACCAGAAAGCCAATTACAGGTCCTCGCGGTTCGAAACATAATTAAAACAAAACACACGAGCATACACTTTAAACTAATGAGATGTAAAATCAAAACAATACATTCATCCAAAGGTTGTCTGGAAGAGATCGCTTTAAGCGATAAGACCGACAATTGTATTACCGTATTTAAGTTTTAATATTGTTTGTTCTTTGTTTTGGTATACAATAAAGTTTTTCTTATCCACGACCGACTAACCTTCACACTGCTCTGTCACACTGGTGTGATGGTTAGGAAGAAAATTTACTAACCTTCACACTAGTATTAAGGCTAGGAATTTGCTTTCCTAACCGTAACACCGTTTCTTATTATTTTCTCACGTTCACACTCATGACTGATCACGACCGACTAACCATCATACTGCTCTCCCACGTGTGTGACGGTTAAGATTATGTTTACAAGCTGCACCTCAAAATGATAGGTGTCAAAGTGACAGGTGTCAACGTGACAGGTGTGAAAGTGACAGGGGTCAAAGTGGCAGGTGTCAAAGTGACAGGGTTCAAGTGAGGCGGGTCAACGTGGCAGGTGACAGATGTCAAAGTGTCATGTCAAAGTCATACGTCAACACCCATTTTCGTTTTGGATGACAGCTGTCAAACTTTAAAGGGATATAACTCTGAAACTAACGATCTTAGACTAGTAGTTTCTTTACAGAAGTGATAGAGCTCATCGATATCTTCATTTTGGATGACAGCTGTCAAACTTAAAATGGCTGTTACTTTGAAACTAACGATCCTAGACAAGTAGTTTCTTTACAAAAGTGATAGATCTCATCGATATCTTCATTTTGGATGACAGCTGTCAAAATTAAAAGAGCTGTAACTCTTTAAACTAACGATCCTAGACTAGTAGTTTCTTTACAGAAGTGATAGATCTCATCGATATCTTCATTTTGGATGACAGCTGTCAAACTTTAAAGGGCTATAACTTGGAAACTAATGATCCTAGTCTAGTAGTTTCTTAACAGAAGGGATAGATCTCATCAATATCTTCATTTTGGATGACAGCTGTCAAAATTAAAAGGGATATAACTTTTAAACTAACGATCCTAGACAATTACTTTCTTAACAGAAGTGATAGATCTCATCGATATCTTCGTTTTGGATGACAGCTGTCAAAATTTAAAGGGCTATATATATAACTCTGAAACAATTGATCCTAATACTAGTAGTTTCTATACATAAGGGATAAATCTCATCGAGATCTTTATTTCATATGATAGCTGTCATCCAAAACGAAGATAATGAAAAGATCTATCACTTCTGTAAAGTAGCTACTAGTTAACG
Source organism: Alsophila aescularia (assembly GCA_946251855.1). Classification (NCBI taxonomy): domain Eukaryota; kingdom Metazoa; phylum Arthropoda; class Insecta; order Lepidoptera; family Geometridae; genus Alsophila; species Alsophila aescularia. The sequence goes on from OX276376.1 coordinate 33,451,128, forward strand.
ATCAATAGTTTCCGAATAATAGCTGTTGTAAATTTGACAGCTGTCATCCGACTTCAACACTTTACTAAAGGCAGATAAAAAGGAATTTGACGTAAGAAGGAATTTCGTTTTCGTTAGAATAATAACAGCCTAATATTTATCTTTTCCTCCCGACCATCATTTAATCCCATCCTCCCTTAACTTTTTGACAACTTTCCCTATCCTCCTTTCACATGCCCCACCCTCCCCCAACTTCTCCGACACTCACCTCACATCCACATTATCCCCCAACTTACCCCACTCTCCCCTCAACTTGACTTTGACACCTGTCACTTTGACACCCATCACTTTAGATATGAAACAGTAATATTATAAGACATTTCTATTTTTATTTTCATTACATACTAACCGAACTATTGCTACTAAACGGTATTGATAGTTCGGTGCTCGGTACCAACCGGACTATTGCCACTAAAAGGTTGCACTAGTTCGGATAACTGGACTACCATACGAACTACTGCCACTACAGGAAATCACATCGGTGTTAAGGTAAAGAAAGTGACTTCCTATCGTACACACTAGTGTGAACGTTAGGAAATAAATTTCCTAACCTTCACACCGCTATACCAACAGTGTGAAGGTTAGTAAATTTTCTTCCTAACCATCACACTAGTGTGTAAGAGCAGTGTGAAGGTTAGTCGATCGTGTTCTTATCGTATCGTATCGTATACATCGGGATAAGTACATCCCGAACTATTGCTCCGACCCACACTTTATTATCTACTACCATTAGATTAGTAACAAGTTATACCTAAGATAAGTAACACACACTAATCAAAGAATTGACTGCGCAGCAGCCGCCTCGCCGATAAAAAGATCAAAGATTTTAAAGTTTTTTTTGCGATATAAAGATCCTATGTAATTTGATTTTGAAAACTAACGCGAGTGAAATTCATATTAAATATAAATAAAACGGCTAAAAACTCCGATCTATTGGCTATTTCGTGAGTTTATAGCCGTTTTATTTATATTTAATATCCTATGTAATGTTCCAAAATAAAAATACAATATCACCAAAATTCGTTCAGACGTCAAATGTCCTTGTATCGATTGCTAGACTTTTCATTAGATTGAGATACCAACTACACCAGCTTTTAAGTCAAACCCTAAGCTATCCAACAGTGAAAACAGCATCGCAATCGTTCTAGTATTTGGTACGTGAAGCGCGAATAAACAGACAGACACCATTAAAAAAAATATTATATTCATTTTCAGTAGCTTATTTTAAGTCATCTAGACATTTTCTTAAATTATCTTCATTGTAAAGACTTGTTGTTACCAATCTAGGTTTCCAACTGTATTTTATTTTCACAGTTGTTTTGTCTGGACAATTGATCCTCGACCGGCGCCGCACCGAACTTACTTTAAAAGAACACGAGGTTATTCCTGTTGTAGTACCGTTAGCGTTATATGTATGGTAACGGAATCTAATACAATGCATTATACTCCGGGTTGGAATGGTAGCTTTGTGTAATTGCACTTATAATTTGGCATTTATTTGTTTAAGTTCAAGCGATAGTTGCATTGTAGCAGTTACATAATACTGATGGTATATATAAGTTATTGACGTGTTTTAAACAAAAATATTTGGGAAAAACAAACAAACATGGTAAAGTTGTTAATAAGTATATTTCTAATGATGATTATGAAATACGTTTTGTATTCACGTAAATTAATTGGTGTTTCTTCACTGTAAAACAGATTACAGTGTCCGGCCTTTGACATGGCACATCGGGAACGAACAAATATATTCAATTAATTTGTATAGCCCTATCGTTGTCTATGGATAAAGCAACGCAATCTGTCATGTGTAGGGAAAATCAATGTGCGGCGGAGAAACCCGTACAAAGTCGAAGCTAACGCTAAACTTATGCAGTATCAGATAAAAATGTATGGGAAGCTTGGTAAAAAAAAATGCTGAAAATTATGCAAAAGCATTTGGAGACAGCTCATGACATGAGAGTACTAAAGCCTAATTATTCAAACACAGAGTGTACGTACTCTTACGTATTTTTAGCATAATTATTATGCCTCTTATTTCCGCTGAGATCATTGTGAAAGCCAATCCATTTAATACTCCGTCTACAATTCTAACCTAACCAATCTTGATCTCATATCCCTTTCTTGTCCCCGATGCGCCACAACCAGAGCCGGGAACTATTCATAGATGTGCCATTAGAGAAAATAATTTTAAATGAATTAATAATAATATATTGCAGTCAAAAATAAAATATTAATTATAATAGTCATTTATTATTCATAATGAAATGCATTTGTAACATTCCAGTGAAAAGTTTTTATTGAATATTTTTGTACATATTTTTATTTTAAAAAACTACTTAAATAGTTAGAACATTATTTCTATTTGAATTTTACTCAATGCATTGACTCGTAATTTATTTTTAAACTGATGTTGATGAATGAATTTTGGTTTTCAAACTACTTAAAAATATTTGTCTCAATCGGCATACCTACCAATAAATTTTATTTCGTTGTATTAACATGAATCGTGTAATACTACTAACTTTTTATTAGATGTAAAAATATAATTTAAGCAAAGAGTCTTTTTGCAATGTGTCTATTTTATAAAATTATAATTTATAATAGATGTATTTTACCACTTTCGTAAAACGGACGAGGTGATCAATAAAATCAATCGAAATGTCAAAGCGTTTTTTTTCTTACATACATACGCGCATAAATACATACACTGTCACGAGGCGGTCCTAGGCTTTGGGCTTGCTCCACCAGCCCAGGGACCAAGCCTCAGTGGACAACATAAAAGGGTCAGGATTCAATTAGGAGCACAGGAACCAGGAGGAGATGATCACAGACTTTTTGTACTTCGACGATACGGATTAAAACCACTTACGTAGGTATTGTGATATATATTTAAAAGACTCATATATATTTGTAATAAACTTATGTAGATATTTTATAACATATTATTTTGTAAAATTGCAGTTCTGCTAAAAATCAATATCGGAAAGACCATTTAAGAATGACAGGTTATTTGAATATCGAATTAAAAATGACAAACTATCAAATGGAATGAAATGGATTATGAAAGAATAAAGAGATCAAATGAGTATTATTATGAAAGAGGTTTGGACCTCGTCACAACACTACAAGCAAATATCAGGAAACACACTACGTATTTATTATATCGTATTGCTAGCTACGCCCCGCGGCTTTCATCGCGTGGACAATATTGATAGTATCAAAACTGTCATTGCAAGGCCTAAAGTATTCTATGCCAAAGTTCAACAAAATCTGTTCAGCCGTTACGGAGCAGTAAGTGCGCGTGATAAGGATGGGATTAGACTGTCACAGTGAATGTAATATGTATTCACTCACTGTGACAAGGTAACATAACATTCAATGTGACATGTGACTTCAATGCGGGTTTTTCACTGTGACATGTCCGATCGCATTCTCATCGCGCGCGGATTATAGCAAACACGTACTTCTGCAACTTTAATACAGCGCTTACCGTTATACGAGCTACCTTCTCGGATCGACTTTCAACAAACGATACATCAAAATTGACATCATCAGTAAAGGTCCACTGCTGAACATTGTCTTCCCCACAGAACGCCACATGAAGGAGTGGTTTGCCCATCAAAAAGGGATGTTATTTTATTGGCTGAGTACATGCTGTTGGTCAGTAGCCGACCTTTACAGCGTCGCCAGGCTGGGGGTCGACGCAAAAACGCATCGCCGCGATTACGTGACGCAGAAGGCGCATCGCCAAAGTTTAATTTTTGGCGACTAGCTCAAGAGCACACAGGGGGTACAAACCTCGGCTTCGGCCGTCTCTCCTAGATTAATAGGGTCGGACTCAACGCACCTGGATCAGTAGTGATCCTGACAAAATGTTTAAGAGCTCTTAGCCTAATTAAACTTTAATACCGATTTGGAATACAACCTTTGAGAAGAATTCGGCAAGAAACTCGAAGGCGTCTACGGACGGGCTAAGGGAGGCTTTGGCATAATCACTTGTGATCGTCTTAATGATCGCAGTAAGTGGTGATCATACAAAGGAAAATACTACTGCCTAGTGCCTGCTGGTTGTCACAGCACCCGCGGGATGAGAAGGGGTGGTCCTATAGAGGCAGATAAGTGACGCGAGCTGAGCCGAGCCGCGCCGTCCGTGAAGGCTTCGCTTGTCTTAATCCGGACGCGAGCCTACTACTTTGCACGGCGCGTGGAACACAATGCGCTCAGTAAAACAACGCGTGGTAACGCGAGTCGAGCCGAGCTAGGCATTTTAAAAGGTGCGCCCGGACTATGACGAGCCGAGCCTACACGGACGGCGCGGCTCGGCTCGAGTTATCACATTTATTATGCTGGTCACTATGAGGTATGTTGGGGTATGTTCTGATAGTTATTTGCTGCAAGCTAAATACTGTTAAATAAAACGAAGATTTCATAATAATTTTTATTCATAGCAACATCGAATTGACATGGAGACACTTATTTATCTACTGATATGTAATTCTAATCACATAGAGTTAACAGACGCGGTCAACATTTAACACAGAAAGGTAATACTACGGTTGGTTCGTGTGCCTTAACAAAGGACTATTGCACCTTTTCATTTCCGATTGGGATCCGCATGCCTGCTATTCTAAATTCAAATGTTTCCAACAAGTGTAGGAGTTTTCAAAGAAACTAGTACATTTACGAACCGGTGTTACGGTGTCATTTAAGTTAAATAATGTATCTATAATTACTATAAATAAATATTGCAAATCAGCTATTACTATCCAAATTTCGCAATCAAAGTTTTGCGTGACACTACAATTTTCTCGTAAATATTCGTGATTGGCCTACTGTTCTGGCGAGCGGCCAGAACAGCGAGAAGTAGCGGAAGTATTTGGTGCAGGACTCAATACTGCTAAATTGAAATGGGATTGGGTGGGGCATGTAGCCCGCATGCACCCCGCAACATGGGCAACAGTTGTCACACAATGGGAGCCAAAAGACGGTCGTGATGTCGTGGGCGGCCTCGTAACAGGTGGTGTGACGACATAATCACCTATCACACTCAATTGGATGGATCTAGCTCTGGTGGGATGGATCTAGTTTTTTTAAACATGTTTTTAAGAAAAACACCTACCCACACTACCAACTGAATACCAACTGAATTTAACTTGGCGCTCACGCGGTTCACACATGCGCAAAACGGCTGATGAAAACGTCCATTTCAGTGGCATTATTTTTTCATGCCTTCAGCAAAGAGAAATAGAGGTACCAAATTATATTAAAAAAACAAGTGAAATCAATAATACTAAATTAATCGGTGATAGCTCGAGATAATTTAGAAAAGAAAATGTTCATAATGTAGCTATACTAATTTCAAAATAACAACAGGGAAACCTAGGGGGTATACTAACATCCAGTTAGTAGGAAGGGCCTACTGAAAGATCGTTAGTACATTAAATTCTATGGAAAAGACCCTTTGAATTGATGTCATTTTTGTACAATTACTTATATATTCAATAATACAACGACCTACGCAATTTCATATAATAATAGGGTTATCTACTTGGCTGGTACAATAAAATCTAAATTCTAAACGCGCAGGTACATAGTGACACGAGTGTGTGCAACAATTATATAATTATATTAAGAGCTATACTAATCTTATTTATCGGAATATATTTAATATATTATAATCGTGTGCGGTAGTCACTTTAAACAGCAGCTATTCTATTACATATTTTCTAATACATTATTAAATAGCATAGATATATTCTATATTAATTTCTTTGGACATATACTTTTACGTTTATACGAAAGGCATCATAAGTTTAGTATAGCATTGTAAATAATATAATCATGTTTTATATATATATATATATATATATATTGGGTTTGTAAGCCTTTTAAAATACATTTAATATAATATAAAAAATGTACATAAACGGACATGACGTCACTTGTGCTGTATAAAGTCGTTATTCCTTGCCATAATATCTTAAAAAAGCATATTAATTCTATCGATTTGTTTTTCTGTTATTTAGGATAAATGTTGTTGCTGCAAGCGTCTTATTTTGGAGTTTTTTTTTAGTATGAAGGTAATTATTAGATAATACATTTTACTTTCTACAGGTTTAAGCGCGTCACAGACGACTAAGATACTATAATATTTTATCTTAAGATTAAATATCGCTCGCCATACAATTTATATGAATCTTTACAAACGGCGAAGATAATAAATATTTGCATCTTACAGTATCTTAAGATATCGAGCGATATGGAATTTTTGAAAAGATGTCATCTTAAGATACGAAATATATCGTAAAAGATACAAAATATATATTAATATACTATCTTAAGATACAAAATATATCGTAATATGCTCTACAGGTTGCTCTGTTTTGTTTTCGTGACGGGTTTTTTTTAACCCCTGAACAAAGAGACGGGTGTTATAAGTTTAGGGTGTGTATCACTGTGTGTGAGTGTTTGTGTGCGAGGGTGTGTGTGTGTGTGTGTGTGTGTGTGTGTGGCATCGTAGCTCCTAAACGAATGGACCGATTTTGATACGTTTTTTCTGTTCGAAAGCTGATATGATCGAGATGGTTCTTAGATATATGGGGAGAGGGAGAGGGGAGGTGAGAAAGAAAAGGGGGGTGAAAATCGTTGCTTCCAAACAAATGGACCTATTTTGCTGTGGTTTTTTATGTTTGAAAGCTGGGGTAAACAAGATGATTCATAGCTACAATTTGAGGATGGAGGTGAGGGGGGGGGGGGAGCGGTGCGAATCGTAGCTTTCGAACGAATGGACCTATTTAGCTGCGGTTTTTTATGTTTGAAAGCTGAGGTAAACGAGATGGTTCTTAGCATACTGCAAGTCGTTGTTCTGTACAAATGCTCTCCCGCATATTCGTATTTTGTTTCACTATATCTTCCATAATCAAATTATAAATTTCGAGAAAAGTTTCCTTCGACTTATCACATATCAAATGCGAAATCAGAATCGTCGTCTGGTGAGCTATCTAATAAATCTAATAGTGAAACTGTATTACTCATATTTTATCATTCTGTTTATAGAAAGCGGTGAAGAAATACGTGTGGCACCTAGGACGGCCTGCAAGCGAATGAATAATTTCAATATATTATCGTATCTTTAGCGTGTGTGATACCCTAAGATGCTATAATATTTTATATGCAGATTTCGTAACATCAAATATTATAGTATCTTAATCGTCTGTGATGCCCTTTAAACTTTGACATATTATACTTTTACTTTTTACTGGATTACCTCCTACCTAAACTCATAGGTACTTAAATACTTCATTAAAATGAGATAACATTCAGATAAAGTAAAGCAAGTGATGGTCATCAAATAAATTCAACATCTTAATAAACTATTAGGAATTCCTCCATACAGATAATTAATTGTAGGTACTATTTTTTTTTGTTGATCAGGATAATACAGCGTTCCACTAACTTTTGATTTAAATAGAAAAACAATTAATTTATGCGACGATCGTCACACGTGGAGCTGGACAGACTGAAATTCTAAAAAGAACATTGCATTTTATACAAATAAAAAACTAGGTAACTATGCACTATTCAATAATTTCAAATGTATAAGATCAAAAATGAACTAACAATACTAGGTATGTTATAATTATTATGTCTACTAAAGTAGGTAGTTCTACAATAACTGTTCATTTGAACACCTAGATACACATTAACGCTATTTCTATTACCTAACTAAGTTGATATGTCTTAAGTAAGTACTTCAGAATAATTGTTTTAACCCTAAAACATTGATATGTTTTTGATATTCTTGATCATGTCACACATGAAGAATTGACTTCGATATGTTTATGTTCCATAACTCTAACTTATGCTAAGTATTTTTTTATCACGAAAGCAATAATATTGTTAAAACAATCTCCTTTATATGAGGTATACCTACCAGTGCTTCGGATACAAAAATTCGTAAAAAAGAACCCTACGTGGATTTACGGAGATGATTTTAATTGTTGTTTTGTCTGCCTATCACGTATAGGTACCTACTTAGTTCTTGTTTACATAACAGAATAATGCATTAAAAGGATAATACTGTCTACATGTGCGTCGTGGGGATAATTTTATAGCTTTTCGTCACTGCTATATTAAAAGTTGAATTGAGTTTTTTATATGTTAAAATGAATAATATTGTCGTATGTTTAAACGCATATTCATCTCATTTACGTCATTAACTGACATGCCAGGTACATATATGTATACGTTTGAATTACTGTACGAATAGTTAGTTTTAGGATATAATGTAAAACATTTTCATTTAGTAAGTACTTATCTACATTGGATATGCATAATTGCTACAGGTGTACATTTGCCTAAAACAATAAAATATCACGTTGCCTAAAAGTGGTTAACATTGCTATTAAGTATATTAAAGTTATATATCTCACCAGGACATTTTAGTGCTGTATTTTTATTCACATTATAGATGTGTTCAAAACATACTAATGTTATGTAGATAAGAATAAATATAAGTGCATGTAAAGACACGAAAAAGCTTTAGTGTAAATAGGTTAAAGTAAATTTGACATAGATTTTAAAATTAAAAATTAATTGACACAAATACGGTTTAGCTATTTACAAATCTACTAATTATGATATCACCACAGCATTGACATTTTCTTCTTTTAAAACTAAGAATATTCCTAAATTTTAGATATCTACTAGACATTCAATTAATATAATTGATTTACTAGACATGAAAAAAATATCCATATTAATCTCAACCTAGGTGCGGGTAATATCACTTTGGAATTATTTGATAATTATGGAAAAATGCTAATTTAAGACAATACAATAATTCCTTAAAATAAGATATGTCCACATTGAATTCATCTTCACATTACGATTAATACAAATAGTCAGATTCCATTGATTCCTCGAAAACCTACACAGCTAAGTACTTATATTTTCAATATTCATAGAAAGTCTACTTAATGTGGATTTCACAACAACTATATTAACTACATCTTCAAAGCAAGTGAACTAGGTATAATATATGTCCACATCGAATTTACAACAAAGATAAATAGCTTTTACATCAAAACAATTTCAACAAATGTATACCGCTAAAAAGGTACCTACTTCTATGAAGTTTCTTAAATTGCCATCCTATCCACGGTCTAACTTCGATGAGTTAAAAAACAACTGCTTGCGTAAATATAATAAGTGTAAATAACATTTTTTAGCACCCGAGGTGCTCAACCTTAAATAAAGGTGTAAGTATAGCATTTCATGTAAATTTATCATGTTCGACACAATATAGTTTTGCTCAGACGTTCCACATTGCTAAGCAAAATATTATAAAACATGTAAACCCAAAAGGTTATACTAAAATATGGAAACTAACGACTAAGTCGCTACTCAACTAATCGGCATAAGACATATAGAACACGGCAATAAATAATTCCTAAACTGGACGAGTAAATAACATTCTTCAGTTATTATACAATTATACTATAATTATATTTAGTTATGCATCAAATAAAGTCTTATTTTATGCCTTGGATTTAACTCATAGAAAATGTACTTAGTTCAGCATAGGTACCTAAAATATGCGCAGATATTTAGACCTACTTATTTATTTTATTAGTACTACTAATTTTAGCATTTCATATTGCAATGCAAAAGATTTACTTTGTCATATATTTTCATAGAAGTGATACCATACCGTTGATGGCAGGTACGGGTCCCGTCATGTAAAAAGAACGCTGGCGGTTAGGCTGCGCATTAGGCGATTTATCGGTCTATTTGGTAGCTAATTCTATCTATTTGGTGGTCCATTTGGTAGGGAAAAGCTATTTAATAATTATTTAAAACTATAGGCCTTGTACTTTTGTGCGCGAGTGTACCCATGCGCAAACACACCCCCTCCACTTTGTTCCAGCGTTCTTTTTACGTGACGCGACCTATAAACCACATTTTATAAGTATTTGTGCTCGAATTTAAAGACGTCAACCAACTGTTTCAAAAACCATGCAATTTGCTTGCACGTTGTGCTAATTTTTGCGTATTATTTACGAAAAAAAATACCCCATTTTTTTAAACCTAATAATTGGCTGTTTAAGTTTTTTTTTAATAATTTAATAACGCTTAGCTTTTTGATATGTTTTTGTTTCCTTTAGTCTTGCCACTAAACACAAACTTTTTTCTAAATTCTATTTACTTACCATAATACGAGTAATATTATTCAATCCCAAAGAAACGATTAAAATAGAATTGTAAATATGTAATTTTAAGATTAAATATTTCAAGATATCAAATTGACATTTATTGATATTAAATGTTATTCTTCAAATAGCGATCGATACATCTTTATTCCAATAATTATAATGTAATATTTTAACATGTAATAAATAACCATCTCTTATTTAAACAAAAATATTTCAAAAGAGCCTATAAATTTAAACCATTAACGACTAGTATGATATGTATTAGATACTTAGAAGACATCTTACACAACTAAACCTCTAGTGGTTTTAACTTTGGACAAGATCTTAAACGTCAAAACTCTTAAGTTAACGTCAGTTTTTGAGCCGTCTCTTAACCTTAAAGTTTCCTCGCCTGGAACATGAGTTGCATGGAGTTGAGTGCTTCCTCCAAGGACTGGCGGAAAGCCTCCGTGCTGGTGACGCTGGAGGCAGCGAAGGAAGAAATGCAGAAGATGACGCAGTCGCGCTTGGGGTTGTAGCTGCAACCGTAGCCGTCCGGGACCACCGCGCCGTAGCCCATAAATGTGCCGTCTGCAGTGGTTGCCACCTGGGTGGTAACGTGATTAACTTTATTCAGTTAATTTAAATGTTTTTTACTATTAGCAAATGTGAAGGGGAAGGTGTCGAAGTAGAGACCTCTTATCATAATAAACCCAGTGACTCACTTGTGTCTCTTTTCTTTGTTAGTATGTAGGTATTTGTAGTAGCTAGCAAAATGTGATAGCTTTTCGTGAAATAAATGTCTTTCATCTGCTTATAATTTATCCTACATTTTTAATTATGTAATTTCTGCTGATTAATTATATATTTAAGTGTTTGTTTTGTTTTTATTGCATAATTAAAAAAAGAGTAGTTAGGTACAAATGGCGAACTTACTACCAAAACCGTTATCTACCAGGAGGCCTAGATGGGAGCAAGGGGGGTAGACAAATTATCTTTCCCCGTTTTTATCCACTTCTGAGTGGAAATAATTCTCTTCTCTACCTTACTCACGGCAATCGAGGAAAGGGATAAAATAATAAGGAGAAAATGTATCTATTGAGGTTTGTCATGTGCCTCTACTCCATCGCTACTCCCGTGCTACTCCCGCTTTTTTAAGCGGGAGTAGCACGGTAGTATGCTTTTGCATAGACTCTAAAAACATAGATTATAATACTCTCCGTTTGACATAAGACGGAGAATATATATATCACCATCTCTTGAAGTTTTATCTTCATACAACCACAATGTCGCGAGCATTTTATAATTATATTTTGATCCAGAAACGCAAACAATGGATGGAAAAAACAAGGGTGAAATTTTATGTGATAAATCCTTCAGCGTCTTGAAATATCATTTCTACAGAACATAAGTGATTATATTTCTACGTTTTGTCAACATAGCACGTAAGCTAGGAAAAGCCAGGTTAACAAATCAATGAGCAGTTTTCCATTAGGCATTGTCAGTGTAGTTCTTTCATCGTCAAGAGATGGCGCTCGCGTAACTTTTGGTATTTACTCAACTGAACGTAGAAAGCGGGTAAAAACAGCGTTATTACCGTAATAATACACAAACACGAGCGAATCAAACGAACAACAAGTTGTTTGTGTAGTGAAATTTGTTATTTTTTATTTATTTTTATTATAACATTGGCAGTTTTGACATATTCACATTTTATTTAGCCCTTTATTAAAGCAGATAAATCAAATCTAAATAAAACAGTCCATTTATTTGTATCATTAGCTGTAATTTATAATATAGAATATCAACAAGGTAGAAAATACTACCATTAGATAATTTATGTAATGAATGTGTTACAAAACTGACGCACAACTTGCCAAGGGAACGCAGAATGTCATACCCGCCAGTAAGCGTAATTCAAAATCTTTGGTCATACCAAACTACAGTACTGTTACCAAAACTGTCGCCAACGCCATCTAGCGAGAGATAAATAATGCTAAAATGACACTTGGAAAACCGCTCATTAAAAGAAACATTAAATTGAAACTTAATTTCCTTCTTGCAATGTTTCACCGGCCTTGTTGCCTACCCAAAGGGTGAAAAAAAAGTAAATACAATGACGTTTCCGGTTAGGACGTCAAAATCGTCAAAACAGTATACTTCCCACCCATAGAGTAAGGTATTTTTCTAATAGACATTTCCTTCGCCATTGTTCCCACCCGGGTTTTTAAAGCAAAGGAGGTTGAATTACGCTTACTTTCCACCTGTTTTTTTAAGGCAAAGGAGGTTGAGTTACGCTTACTGGCGTGAAACCTTTTACCAATAAGCGTAATTCAACCTCCTTGAGTTAAACAGAATAATACTATAGACAAAATGGTACGTCAATATAAAACCTATAAACAAAACATTATAGCAAAGAGAATACAATAAATTATAGTTTATGGAGGAAGTAACTAAGGAATGGTTGTTATTATTTAGTGTAAGGAATTGTTGCAAAATATTTGTGCTAATATTGGATGACTGTTTCCCAGAACAGTGAAACAGCAGCAACATATCTACGACCGGTTGGTCTCGTGGCTAGAGTCCTAGGTACGAAATCGAACGGTCGCGGGTTCAAATCCTGCAAGGTGCAATCATTTGTGTGATGAGTACAAATGTTTGTTTCCGAGTCATGGATGTAATATTCTTATCTATGTATGTTTATCCGTTATCTAGTGCCCAAAGTACAGGGTATCCTAGTTTGGGGCTAGGTAATTGGGTGTGGAAATGTCCCGTTTTTTTTTTTAAACATCGTTTTGTAATCTTGCTTTGCAGTAACAGATTGAAAATAATAATAATTGAAAAGCCTAGTCTGTTAAACTAGGTAGGTAAATGAATAGGTACAATAACTTTAAACATTATGTTTATCACGCATAGGTAAGTAGGTACTTAATTGCCTACCTAATTACGCAGATAAAATAATTAAAATCTTGTTCAAAAGTCGTTAACAGTAACATATCCTACAAAACTTTGAAGCCTAATAACAATTATTTCTGGCCTCCCCAATAAAAAAACTTAGACTAACAATCTCAGGAAATGATGCTGAATTACTAGCGATATTTGTTGTCCAAAGACCCGTGAATTTTACTGACATAAAAATATGTATGGGATTTTGCCATGTTTTAACGCCCTATCCGTCGTAAAGAGCAAAATTGCAAACCTCAGGTTTTCAGGGGGAGGTTTATTCTAATTTTCTCTTAAATTTCTTAGAGAATGTATGTTTTATGGTATCCCTAACGATTAGGTGATTTAACCAGCATACAGTGATATATGTTTTTATTTAATATCATCAGTTTTTATATATATATTGTCCCTTATGACTGTATTCCGCGGAATTTTAGCGCATTTACATGAACTCAATCGCCATAAGGGCTTTATTCTACGGAAAATGACTAGCACGCGTAAATTTAAAAGCCGTTAGGACTTTTTTCGACGGAAATAGCAACGTGGTGGCTTTTTACGAGCAAAGTGTTAAGTTAAATGGCATATTTCCGTACACAAAATTAAAGAAAAAAACTTTTTTTCGTCTATGAACGGACTGATTTATATACTATTGATTTAGTTTCAGTAAGAATACTGATAAACAAATAATTATCATTGTATTTTATTTTAATAGGGGTATTAAAGTTAAAATTAAGATTGTACATATTGTTTATAATATACAACAAATAGCTGAAGGTTTAACCCCAATTTTATAGGTAGAAAAATGTTAGGGTAACATGCAATGAAAAATACCAATCGACTCAACACATTACTTTACTGTATTGGTAATAAAAAAATGTCATGTTAATCTTGCATGTTACCATTGTACATAGGAAATGTCTATATGACCATGTTACACAAAATAGATCACAATAAGATAGTTGTCATCAGGAAACAACATGAACAATTTTATTTTATTAAGCAACTACTCATAACAGACGCACAGATATTTTATAAGTTTTAGGTTTAGAAATGGTTAAAACGTATGATTTATTTTAGCCGTATGATTTATTATCAAAGCAAAAAGTCACCATTCATTTTCAGCAAATTTATTAAAAGGTAACTTTTAATTAAAACTCCATACGTATAGCAAACGCGGTTATGCAGGAGCAATTATGTAATTAATATTGAATCATTATTCGTGTCATCATACCTTATAAATTGATATTAAAATGCAATATGATTAAAATATATAAGATAAAATAGACAATATTCAAATTCAACAAAATAATTAAGTACTTAAGATTCACTATTAAGTATTTCGGAGTTTTTTTTAACTATATGGCACAAGTGAACATTTATAAAAATATGATATGAGCCGGAAGTATATTACAAAGTTATATTATATTTCTATAAGTTTTATGTGCCGTGGTGGTCTCGGCTTAGATGAGGACCCCTCCCAATCCTCCCGTGGATGTCGTAAGAGGCGACTAAGAGAATACACACCGGAAGATGGGCAGCAGCGTCCTCCAAGTTCCTAATTGTAACACTGAGGTCACCAATCCACCTGCCAAGCGTGGTGACTATGGCAACCCCCCCAAATATATGATAAACACACCGCAAAGACGACCCCCAGTCCCCGGCGGCTCCGTTATTCCTGGCACCGGTAGCAGCCATGGTAACGGTTGAGCATGGGGTGCTAAGAATCCCCGGCAGAGACCCAACTACTAACCCCCAAGATCTCTGGACCGGCTAACCTATAACGCACGCACCTTGAGGACCGATGAGAAGTTGATAGTGCTGGAAGAAGTAGTAAGTGAGTTGCGCTGGGATATTATAGGGTTATCAGAAATCCGAGGACAGGGAGAGGATTCGATAACCCTCAAGTCCAGCAACTAACTCTATTACCGGGTGGGCGACCAGCAGTATCAACACAGTATCGGGTTTTTCGTCCACAAGTCCATCGCCAACAACATTGTGAAGATCGAAAGCGTTTCGAGCAGGGTGGCATACCTTATACTCAGAATAAGTGAACGGTATTCGTTGAAGGTCTTACAAGTGTACGCCCCACACTCGAAACATCCGAACGATGAAGTGGAGGCTATGTACGACGACATTTCCAATGCCATCCATGCCCCGAAAACACGCTTCACAGGGGTGATTGGTGACTTCAACGCACGGCTGTGTATGAGGAAAGGCGATGAACTGAGAGTGGGGCAGTTTAGATTTGGACAGCGGAACCAAAGGGGTCAGTGCTTGGCCGACTTCATGGAGAAGGAGGGATTCTTTATGATGAATCAAGAAGTGTCCGTCCAGGAAATGGACATGGCTGCACCCCGGCGGTCATAAATACGAGTTAGATTTCATTTTGACGACCAATAGGCATATATTCAATGATGTCTCTGTAATCAACAGGGTTAAGACTGGCAGTGACCACCGCATGGTAAGAGACGCATTGAATAGCAACGTATATCATAGTCAAGTAAAAATGTTATACCTTTCTGTGTCAAATAGTCAAACATAAGTACCTAAGTACTATATTAGTTGCACATTGTGTTAAATTGTTTATTTAATTGTTGTTAGATATATATATATATATATATAGTTATCCCTTCCCGCCTAATGTTGATCTTTCGGGACGTAGCATCAGTTAAATGTTGATCCGTTAGCAAATGTTGATCTTGGGCAGCCTTTGTTGATCTTTTGTAATAACTTACGGAATAATTGGCACCAATTGGATCCACATTTGCCATACATTAAACTTCAGAAAGTAGCCCCCGCTTACCTCCGTATGTACTAATTACACTCTGGCACATGTTGATCCAATTTGAATGAACCAATCAGAGCTTGTCTTGCACATGATTGGTTAAAACTTGTGTGCTTATACATAATGTGTGCGTGGAATTCTTAACGTTGGTTATTCGGGATATACGGAACGATTTTCTGTTCTTGGGCCAGTAGTGGTAGCAAGCGAGACTGTATTTTTTTCAAGAGTCGATGTATGTATAACTGATGTATGAGAGTTTTGAATAAATTGGCAGATGAAAATGGATTCCTAAATGGAGTACCTATACAATGGGATCACGAAAACGACAATTTGTAGGGAGGTAGTGCTGGAACTCAAAAAGTTCAAACCTTTAGTCATTTTTAGAACCAGCAAAAAAAAAATGGCTGCCATATTAAAAAACGTGGGCACTCACGGTCAAACTAGTCCATAAATTTAGGGTCGCTCAGAAAGCTATGGAGAGCCGTTAGCCGTTAACCGTTGGGGCTGACGAGTTCTCGAGTGGAGACCACGTTTAGGCAAACGTAGTGTAGGACACTATGTGGCCAGGTCGAGTGACGACCTGCGAAAAGCGGCGGGAAGAAAACGGATGAGGAGAGCTGAAGACCGAGCTCAGTGGCGTGCATTAGGAGAGCCCTTCGTTCAGCAGTGGAAAGATACAGTCTGATGATGATGATGACTAAAACACTGTTTATTATTATCTCAAATATTTGATCTTGATTTATAAGTTTAGGTAATAACTTGTGCATTTTGCCCACTCTTTTGATTGACACTTAGGAAAAATCTTCGGTCTTCCTGTCCCATTTATTTGTTCATGTCACTATAGGCATAGAAAACTAAAAAATATATTATTAATTAAATTATGAAGAAAAGTACAAAAAATACAATCTATAAAGACTATCCTACAAGTAAAGAATATTTATATAATTTTTTGCTAAGATTACTAAATTAATATCATTTTGAATCTATAATAATTAAGAGTAACAAATGATGGTTTTATGTAAAATGTTCTATATATGAGCCACATTTTGATGGTTAAACAACCTACTTACATATATACAATATTAGAATGTTATTCCTATATATGATCAGCAAAGTATGGTTTTATAAACAAATAACATATATGAGCCACATTTGATAGTTATTTTCACTTTCAAATGAGGCTCCATATATAACTGACAATAAAATTATAGGTAGGTACTGACCATGTCAACAAACGCGCAAGTTACAATGTTTAGTTTATTTGCACTTTCCTAATTTTTTGCAAGTAATCCTAAAGTAGTCGGTTTTGTCAGATATTAAAAACTTAATAGCACATACGAAATATTTCACAATGATTTCAAGATTTACCACTGTGTTTTGTGTTTTGCAGTGGCATGGTAGATGTACTTAGGTATGTATGTATGTTCTAACAAGTGATTAAATTTTCCTTTAAAAAAATATATTAGATATTTTTATGTTCTCGATAAGCAGGCGTTAATTCTACAATCATGAATACATTATTTTAAGATATAATTATATGATTGGTTTTCAGACCTTGCGTTTGCATTAATAAATATGAAAGTCTATTTGGCTGGCTAGACTGATTTCTGGAATTCTGTGCTGTTAAGTAGTAGAACATATGCAGAAGCTTTCTGGCCATGTCAACAACAAAGAAGAACAATGAATACCTCATTTCAATCGTTAGTTTTTATGTAATGCATCAACACATTTGTTTTTACAGGTACATTCCGTCTCTCACTATTGAATTAGATCAGAGTTGACGAGGGCAAAACTAAGCGTTAACTTATTCAGATGTAGTCAGTTCTAGATAGAAATGATTATTTTGTTAGTAAATTTATGTAAGGCTCAAGATTTAATAAGCAGCAAATGTAAATGTAACGTTTTTTTTAAATGCTTTTTTAGAATTTATTGACATCAAGTTGTGAGTTACCCTAAAAGTTTCAGCTAGATAGCTAATCGGGAAGTGCTTGAAATTTGAGTTGAAAGATTTGACCCGGAACAGACAAACAAGAAAGTAACTAATTAAAAACGTAGTAAAAAAATAAGACTTTAATAAGAGTTAGGGGGAAACATGCAACTGCTTGCAAAAGGTCACTTTATAGCCAGGCGCAAACAAAACCTTATTAAAAAAAACTGCCAAAGAAACTTCGTAATAATGTTAAAATACCTATTCAACGAGAGTTTTTTTTTTAACTTTCATCTTTTGTCCCATGTATGAAAATTTAAAACGTGAAAGGCATTAAAAATATATTAATTGTTTATTAAACACCTATGTAGCGGTTAAATATAAAATTTCAATCTCGTTGTGTTCATAGTGTCTAAATAAAATGACTGATCATACTGACAGACGAACATTACGAAACAATAAGGTAAGGTATTGTAATTTTCCTTGTTGACTATGAAAATTAACGGAAATGAATATTATTATTGACAGAAATAAAGAAAAACACTGATTTCAGATTTTATTGGCAATCAATACAGTGTGGAATTCAATCAGGGATGAATAGTTGAATTCATCCCTGAATTACGGGAACGGGAATTTCGAATTATATTATTTCAAGTTAGATATGCGATTATTATCATAAAGGAAACGGGAGTGGGATACAGAGTTGCCACAGGTAATTACTTATCAGATAGTATTCAATTTGATAGCTTTTTGGTCACTTTGGTGAGGAATGTAAAATAGTATAGGAGCCATATCTACTACCAGAAATATTTATACAATCGGCCACTAAGTGCGACTGTATGTAAGGAAAAAACCGTTAGGTGAGCCAGATTTGATTGGAAAATTTATGGCGAGTATTTCACGCGGGGATCGGACGAGGAAGGGCAACGTCGCTAATATATATATATATATATATACATATATATATACATATATATATATACATATATATATATATATATAATACAGCTATATATATATATATATATAGAGCTGTATTTGTGTATTTTTAAAAATATAAGTAATGTTTTATTTAATCAAATATGTATTATTATATTGTAATAAGTATGTATGTTAATTAACTATGTTATTGTGCCACCGACTGAAAGGTATTTAATCTCTGATTCTCTCCATACTAAGGTTGTCTGGAAGAAATCGCTCTTTAGCGATAAGACCGTCAATTAATACTCTTTAATTTATATGTTGTATCTTTATTTGTATTATTTTTTGGTGTGCAATAAAGTGTATTTGTAAATTTGTATTGTATTCTATTGTAAAGCTGGAAAGGTCTCGTTTGATGAGATCTAGTCTTCGTCCAAGTCCTGCCCAAATCCGAAACCCCAAGAGTTTTCAGTTGGAGCTCAAATCCTTACCGAATGCGATATAGTGGACGAACTAAACAACGGGCTGGTGGAAATTGTTCACGCGATCGGGTCGGAGTTCTCTAAAACCCATCGCAAAAATAGAACACAGAAACTCTCTGAGCATACACTAAAACATATGGCAGAACAAGGCGAGATGAGGCTGCAGTTTTCATTGGATATTTCGAGTTACAGCTTGCTTACTAAACAGATCTCCAAGTCGATGCGACCTAAAAGCGAGAATGGTAATGGAGCTGCTTATTTTTATGTAAATGGTCGTACTGCTAGAATGTTCAAAGTTAATGATAATGTATCGATTATGACAATTGAACTTATTGCAATCTCAGAGGCCCTTAGCTCAGCTTACATTTCAAATGATTGTGCTATTGTTATTTTCAGTGACAGTAAAAGTGCATTGCAACATCTTGCTCAATGCGCCTCTGGACGTAGCAGAGGTGTTTCAGTAGGATATAAAATTTTAGATAAGATACACAATCTTATTAATAATGGAGTTCAGCTGAGATTGCAATGGGTACCGGCTCATATTGATCTAAGAGGTAACGAGGAGGCAGACAGGTTGGCAAAATTGGCGAATACAGATGGAGAAAATTTTAACATTACACCTTATTATACGGAACAATTATATCTCGGAAAAAAACTTTGTTTTGATAATTTTAAAGAATATTTTGACGAAAGAAGCAGAGAAAAAGGAATTTGGTATAAAACCATTCAATGTCAGCCTCCTCGTATACCTTGGTTTATGAATAAGAAAATAAGTAGAAGTTATATAATTTTGGCACACAGATTGTGGTCCGGACATTATCCATCTAACAAGTTTGGTTATTTGATGAAAAAGGAATTGCGAAGCATGTGGTGTTATTGAGGATGTTTATCACTTGTTGATGGAATGTGTCAGGAACAGGACGGAAAGGGAGTCTCTGATGGAAAATATGATTGGAAAAAATACGACATTGGATCATACATTAAAATATTAGCGGAACCAACAACAGATGCTGCAATATCATTGTACAAGTTATTTTTGCATCAGTGATTTTCCGCTTTCGTAATTATAGGTTCAATGGGTATGGACATGTTTAAGATACGATGGGGCTGACATGCCAATAATTGTAAAAGCCCCAAATTAAAAATAGAATAAAAGAAGAAAAAAAATGACCTCCCGAACAAGCTGGATTCCGGAAAGACTTTAGCACCGTAGACCACATCCTACGCTCTGGCTGATTATACAGAAGACCGAAAAGTATATTCGGCCACTATGTCTAGCGTTTGTGGACTACGAAAAAGCCTTTGATTCAGTCGAGACCTGGGCAGTGCTACAGTCATTACAGCAGTGCCAGATTGACTACTGGTACATCGAAGTGTTGAAGTGTTTGTACATGACTATCCGTTTTCAGAATCGGAGCACGAATTCTATCCAGTTGTAAAAAAGGGTGAGACAAGGAGAAGTTATTTCTCCGAAACTGTTCACCTCTGCACTGGAAGATATATTCAAGCTTCTGAACTGGAATGGATATGGTGTTAACATCAATGGCGAACACGTCACTCTATTCGTGGTCATCACTCACCTTTGATTTTTACGGGCATTTATACGCTTCGCATGCTCCTCGGCCAGAGACTGTTTGTGAGGATTCAAGAGCCACGAGTCAACCTCTATACTGATGAGCTACCAGACGTAAGCTTAGAAGAGATGGAGATGGAAATGTGATAATAAAATAGAAAAGCCTCCGGTGAAGACGGAGTTACATCGGAGCTATTAAAGGTAAACCTATTCTCAAGGAGTTTCAGGTCTTCTTTAAATCCGTTGTCAACTGTGCAGAACACTCGAGGCATGGCACAGGAGTATATGGTGGTACTATTTATATTAAAATGGTGATAAGACCTTGCTTCAAACGTCTATAAAGTCCCTAGATTACGTAGGTACCTAGGTGTTTTATTAACAAGCAGGTTAGAACCTACGTAGATACCTACGTAGATTAAAGTCCCTGGATTAGGTTGGTACCTAGGAGTTTTATTTGATTGTACATTATGAGGTCTGATGTTATTCAGTGTGTGCCCATAGGTAGGTCTGAATATACTTAAGCAGGCACCTAATGCTGACGTCAGACCTAAATTTCTATTAAAATAAGTACTACTTAACTAGTGTGGTTCAAAAATGATCTGTATACTCACGTTCACGAAGTCTTTTCATTGGTTTAATTATTTCGCCTTGAAAAGTGCCCGTGGTCCACCCAGGTGTACTGAACAGGTGGACCACGACCAATGCCCGACGCCTAGCAATTCCGCCGAGTAAAGGCAGCGATGCGCTTATGACCTCTTCCCCTGACTCCCCGCACAGATATTTACGTGGAACATAGTCGCTGAGGCAACAGTGGCCGTTTTCAACGGAAAAATTCGGTTGCACTGGTGTTAGTGGCGGTATTCGTCGGAGAATATTGTTACATGGCTGTTTGCAGAAAACAAATATATATATTTTTTTAAATCAAAATAAGGTCGTTTATTTTTTTTGCCAATGTCAATAGATGCATATGAATTTTAAGATCCCAAAAATGCAATATAAACATAAAGACGTAACGGCCACTGTGGCCGTATTCCACGGATAGGGCGCTTTCTCCGGCGTCGGCGGCATATCCGAGATAACCGTGACTCGTTGAATTTCTGGACAAAAAAAAACGTATACAATACGACTGGTATATGTGGTAGTTAGAACGCGGCTTTTGTATAGAGTTCTAGGAAAGTGTCCGGGATATGTCAATGGTACGCACGAACATTATTGGAAATATAATCTAATAAACCACAGAAATTAACATCAAAAGAACGAATTCTTGAAAGTATATTAGATTTGTCAAAATACTGAAGAATAAAAAGTAAAATTCAATAGTACGTACTGAACCCTAGAGAACGCTGTATATCCACCGATTTTTATAGTTTCCCCGGGGAAAAAATATCCACCCCCCGTGCTAGGCCTGCTGGTAAACGAACTATGCGTGAGAATGTTTTTTTTTTTTTTGTTTTTATGTTTATTTAATTTTATTATTCTACTGTTTGCTTCATAAATTAAACAAAATAAATAAAATACAATATCAGGATAAGTACCTAGTAGTAAATAATTTAAAAGTGTTTATTTACTAGGCGTTACTTATTTACTCTAGTGACGACTGGGAAATTTTTACCCAACGTGTCATAAACTTACTTGACTAGTGCTGAGTTTGAACTCGATCATCTGCTTGTAAGTAGCATCAGTGAATATGGGGGGCAGTTCCCCCAGGGTCTCCCGTGCCATCTCCCGCAGTCCCAGCAGGTGGTTATCGATGCCTTGGCCCAGGATGTTGGCTTCCATGATCTCGGTCTGCTTGCGGGCGGCCTCTTCGAACAATTCGAGCTTCTTCTGATCCTGTTTGAAGATTGTGAATTTAGTTTTCTATTAAATAAAACTAGCTGTCTTGTTCGTATCGATGTTCCAACCTGTGCCCTGGCTGGGTTAGCTAGCAGACTACCACCAATCGATGAGCGTGACGCAGTCTAGTTCCAGGCCCAGGATGCACCGAGCGTTTATAGAATCATAGGGATGGATCGATTTATTCAATCGCCACTCGGGCGGCTCTTGTCTGGCAGCCCTAGCTGTTATTACCTTTCTTTAAACCGTGGCTAATTGAAGCTCAACAATATTGTAATATACAAAACGACTGGTCTATGTGGTAAGTTAATGGCAGCCCCATTTTTTTTATAATTTATTCAATGTTGAAGTATTGTCAGTTCGGGTAGCAAGAAAATCATTAGCACAAGGGGGATACTCAGTTTGAACCGTTTTCTTTTTTGTGAATGTAGGTAACCTCATTTATCAAAAGTTTGCATTAGTCTCACTGTCCACGTTTCGGCTCCGTATATCATAATGGATAGGATGCATACTGGTTAAAGACTTGTTGTTGTTGTGAGATGGGTGACGAGAAGACATCACGAAGTTTCCCAGCCCAGCTGAATCTGCCTTTCATCTTGCCTTTCAAAGTTGTTTCTGCCCAACATAAGACCCTCATTGGTTACCCCATATCTCTGAAATGTCTGAACCGATTTGGATGATTCTTTTTTTATTTAAAAAGGTGACATTCAGCGTAGGTAGTCCCATATACATTTCATCAAAATTAGTTCAGTAGTTTTACGTAAAGCCATTTGAAGTCGCTTTTTCAATCCAGTTAATTATTAATCTACGTATCCCAAAAGCGCCTAACGTAAAAAGAGATCCATATTCACCCCATATAAATTAAACGAGACCTTCTTCTGGCCGTCGTCGGTGGCTTCATTCAAGGGCGGTGTCTCGGCGGTGCACATGGCAGCCGCCCACGCGTGGGCGGCGGCGTGGGCCGACCGGATGTTGTCCACGCGTCCGTTGCGGAAACGGCGCAGGGAAGCCGACTCGTAGGTGGTCACCAAGTACCCGTACATTCTAGGAAGCGTTTAACAATATTTAGATTGATGGTACCTACATAGCAGAGCGGTATAATAGTGCGTGTTAAGGTGACGCGCATTAACCGCGGAGCCTATACGCGGTTGGGTCCTCGGCTCCGCAGCAATCACTTTTCTAAGTTCTGTGCGGATTTCTGGTCGACTCGTCACTCAGAAGAATAAAAAAATCCTGATGATGCTACTTGGATGGAGTTCGTTTTCTATGACTTATGATCAGCCACCAGCGTTTTCTACGCGGTCTTTTAGTAACTTTGTACTTATATAAGATGCATTTAAGTAAAGATATTTGGGGCATGCCCCGTTCACCCACTGGCCAAACATGCCAAACAAAATGGACGTGTTGTAACAAATAAGTTGCTGCCACAGTCAATACGTCCATTCTGTTATTTATTCTGTGACTAACGTCAAGCAGCGGTGGGGCGCTTTGAATCAGCACAAACGAAAGTAAGGCACAGCAAATCTATAGAATAATTTAAATACTAAAAACAAATATTTCGTATTTAACTGACATTCATTTGTTTTTCTTAAAATGCTGACCTTGTTGTCAGTTATGAATACATGAATTACCTACTTACGATGAAAGCAAGCTTGCAAGCATGTTGGAACTCGGAATGGAACGGTCTGGTCTGTTTACTTTACAAGTTTAGTGGCGCCATCCCATACAACCACATAAAATTCCTAAAAAGTAAGTAACGTCTGTCTTAAGACGTACTAGATGGCGCTGGCTATCCTTATATTACGCAAGCGTTTCATTAGTTGGATCTGGCTTATCTTAACTGAACATTTTATTGAGTGCGCGCATATAGTACAGTATGCTTGAAAAAATGTTTTGATTTAGAAAAGTTTTACGTATATTGCAATACAATTTTTAATGGCCGGGACTGCCGGGAGGCTGCGACTTGCAGGTTTTACTTACACCATAGAAAGTGTTGCCATGTGCACCGTAATTACGGTAAATGCACCGCAATCAGAACTAATTTACCACCTGCCGTCGAAGCATGACAACGGTGACAAAATCTACCGTAATTTGAAGAGGTAAGAATATTTGTATGGGCAGGTTTGGGAAATTACGCCACATCTTCTCATCACAGATACCGCAGGCAGTGCCTCAAGACGAAAGTTTATAATCAGTGCGTGTTGCCAGTGTTACATACGTACGGCACTGAGACGTGGACGCTAACTATTGGTCTCATACATAATCTCAAAGTCACGCAGCGTGCAATGGAGAGAGCTATGCTTGGAGTTTCACTACGTAATAAGATCCATAACGAGGAAATCCGTAGAAGAACCAAGGTTATCGACATAGCTTTCAGAATTTGCAAGTTGAAGTGGCAATGTATAGGCCATATAGTTCGCAGAACCGACAACCGCTGGGGAATAAAGATTCTGAAATGGCGACCAGAAATAAAATTTATTAACAGAAGAGCGAAGAAGCGAAGTGTAGGGAGACCCCCTACACGATGGACGGACGACATTGTAGTCATCGCAGGGAGTTGGTGGATGGAGGCGGCACAAGACCGTTCGTCGTGGCGCTCTTTGGGGGAGGCCTATGTTCAGCAGTGGACTGCTAAAGGCTGAAATAATGAAGATGATGATGAATGTACATAATAAAACGTTTGTTTAATAAATAAACGATAAACTGAAAATATAACTAGGTAGTTATATTTTTCTGACATTTTTTATACTGTTTTATTTATTGTGATCATCATATCGTATAATATTGAAATTATAATTTCGATTACGCGCTTTGGTGCGCTTGCAGTATTATCATACTTACGACTTACGACACAAGGATAGGTTGCTTCATGAGCAAATATGGCTGTAACGTCTCACTTCATCTCACGTTGTTTTTATTCCGTTTAGTCGAGTTTTCACTTAGTATCAACAAAATAAGCCCACTTTCACAATAAAATAAACAGTCGAAAATAAACAAAGAAATACGAATAAAAAACCTACCTACTTTAAAATGTCTATGTGTTGTCAAGATTTTAAGTATTTCTTGTCTTTGAATTAGTATGACCATTCTACACGTTAAGAAATCTACAATCGTAAACAGAAGTTTACCTAAGCCAATACGACTTGTTGCAAACAAATTTTCACCGCAATATCTACTCCAACGCACCGTATTGAATGACCGTAATACAGGTTCTGATTGAAACAGAATGGGTGGTTGCTACGCTAAAATTACGAACGCGACCATAACAGAACGCACCAAGAGAAAGGATAACTATCCTGTGGTGGCGAATGGTTCTTTTTTAGCCTCGTCATTTTATGCTGGCTAGAAAGTATTTCTAATTTATTTTGCAAATAATTGTGGACAAGCCTTTGTCTTTAATTACCTGTTTAACTAGTGAAAAACCCCCAATATTGGGGTTTTTTTTCCTTCCTGGTACCTAGAGGTACGATTGCCGACCAGCACGCTCCACGGGTCTTTGGACACCTGTCCCCCGGGAGCTGCTTTGCGCACTACGGCGTTACGACTGGCTGCTGCACAACTTCTGCACTATCTCTCCGCGGAACGTTTTCGCACGCGTGCCTCTAAGCTAAGTCCCAAGCCGAAGGACAATATCAAACCTACGCCACCTCCTGTAACTCACTCCCTGAGTTTTTTTTTCTATCTCTGATTACACTGGTAGTTTACTATTTTAACTATATCTTTTTTTTTCTACACCTACCGCCACTGCTAGGTAGGTAGGCTTCTTAATCATTCTATTTCTTTCTATAAATAAACTGCCAGGTGATATGACATCTAGAAAGGTGAGAATATCATCGGTCTCGTCGAAATAAATCGTTTGGCTTTGGGAAAAAGACATTAATAAAAATATAACCGAGGGGATTGTGCCAATAGGGTAAGACCACGATTCTGATAATTATGGTCTGATCCTAATGATCTTTCTTAAACTAGAATGGTAACGAATAAAAGGCAAAGTTCCCAATCCATTGTCAACGCATGCCTGTTATAAGTTTATTACTATTCTAAGACTTTCTAAGGATTTCGTTTACCCGCCAGGCACTTTTCTTTTTTTTTGTTTTATTATTGTTTAACGGTTTATTACCGCATCGTCGAATCTCGCTGAGTCCACTTTGTTGCCCTAGCTCGTGGCCGTTAATCGCGTAGCGATTGATTTGGGGATTTCTATAAATAAGCGTGCGTGATCCTATCCGAAGGTTGTTAAGGTTAAGTCTTCATATATAATTATGTTGATTCTTGGTCGAGTCCTATATTATTCTTAGACTACACAAAAATTGGCAAAAATTAAGCTTTCTCAAAACTCACACCTCTGGCAGATTTACAACTGTTCTGTAGACTTATACAGTACAAGTCAGTTCAGTCAGTTGCTATCGCTTACTTAAGAGATTTATTTTTATACCGTTTTTTTAATTTATTTGTTGTCTACATAAAATAACAAAAAGACATAATATTTTGAATAATACTTTGGCAAAAGTATGTTGGTTGCAATTAAAAAACAGCATTTACACACCTATCTTTAATTGTAAAAGATTATTGTAATTGAAGACTGCTTATGATTACGTACCGACCTATCATCCCAAAGGCCATTGGCACGTTCCCCATTACCACAGACTATAAGAGGCCCATCAAGGATGTCTGATGAACAAGCCAACCATATTTCGTAAAAAAAAAAATAAAAAAAAAATGCTGTTTAATACTTTCATATTAAACAGCATATTTTTTTATTTTTTTTTGCTTCCAAGATAACTCTGATTTAACGTCAGGAGGTGAATTCATGACCCTATCATAATAAAAATATAATGCTAGAATTACCGCACCGCGCACCGTAGGGAACTGGGGCAGGTTGAACCATGTTAACATAGGTATTTGCTGTGGTTACCAAAAACACAGTAAAAAAGAAAATGGTTTATGCGCATGTGCATGTACTGAGCCTTTAAAATTACATATGGTTTGGCTAAGACAAGTTATTTTGGGTTGTTTATTATCTGGCAACTTAAAAAGCACATTTTATTAACATAATCGACAAATGTTTGCAATCAATCAAGTTACTTTTTCTTCGTATATTACGAAACAAAAAACGTTGAGAAAGCCTATGAATTTAGGCCTTTGATGTACGATTTACGTAACTATTATGCAAGTTATTTATGTATCGCTGAAAAAATATATGACCAGGAGCAGTCCTTGGTCTCTATTCTCTAATGGTTTTATGCATTTTATGAAGACTGATGCCAAAGACAAGCCAAAGAGGAGGCACTGGAATTCGTAAGTGAAACCTTGAATTATAAACCTGAGATTTTTTTATAAGAATTATTCTGGATAGGCATTAAAAATAAGCTCTTGTTTTCGCTTTTTGGAAGTTGATTAGTAGTCAATAGTCATGTAACCTTCAAGTTCATGTAATCCTTACTTATTAACTTGGTTGGGAGCTGTCATTTAAAAATGCTCATTCTTTATAAATTTGTTAGGCGATTTTAAATTAAGGAAATACTTAAAAATGGCATACACTTTCTAAAAGTTACAAAAAAAAAAAACATCTTAGGGCATATTTTTGCTCTCCTTTATGTACCTCGAAGTCAATACATAGTTTGAATTCGACAACCTTAGATGTGTCAGTTGTGTTTTAGTTTCTGACCTAGATTTTAAGTGGCTCATTTTTGACTAGGAGTCTTAATGGACAGGAATTTTAGGACTCCCTTCAAAGTCCAGAATTACTGAGTCTAGTCTCACAAATGCTTACAAAGTGACTCCATTTACCAATATAAAGTATACTTTATTGGTTTCTGTGAGCTTTGAAGTTATTTTTCGACACGGCTCATAGTAAGCTGCACTCTCCACCACTGCAGGGCTGGTTAGGTAGAAATAACCTTAGTTTCTGCCCACCTGGTTTTGGAGTTTTGGTCTTTTGGTACCTGGGTGGGCCTCTACAGCGTAACTGTTGCCTGACTTTTTCTTTAACGTAAGCACCCAGAAAGAAGCGAACCCCATTATTACGTCAGTATGTTTAAAACTAAACTTCTTTTCAAGCTATGTAGTTGTTAGCTTCCATGTACGTTTTGATGTTATCATGATAGCCAAGAAAAATCTGGATTTATCTAGGAATAAGCTAAATTAGATAAGTTCAGCTACTCTTTAACTAAGTTTATTCTGGGTTTTTTTCAAGGAGTTCGTCCCAATATTTGATGCATTCGCACAAAACTCCGTGATTTTTGGTTGAGCTTCGGAGCTGTCAATAGGCTATAGTTTTCAGGCACTAAGCTTTAAAGAAAAGCTTGTGGTTTCTTTTACCCGTTTTGTCATTTCTTAGTAGAATATTTGCAGGTGGTATCTTATACATTCGCCATTGATGTTAACTCCATATCCGTTTCAGTTCAGAAGCTTGAATATATCTTCCAGTGCAGAGGTGATCAGTATCGGAGAAATAACGTCTCCCTGTCTCACCCCTTTTTGAAGTTCGATAGAATTCGTGCTCCGATCTTGAAGACGGACAGTCATGGTGGCCTTGCAGGCCTTGCTGTACAAACACTTCGATGTACCGGTAATCAATCCAAGTATAGGCTGAGGTCCGGGATAGGTGTAATGTCGGGTCAAATGGGCTAGTCGTGCTAGGTGGACTACGCGATGAGGTATAATTGCCCATAGAACTTCTTGAGATCACTCAAAATCTTTGGCTTCGACGAAATGACGCTGCCATTGTCGGTCTTCAGCTTTGTCAACAGGCTTTGCCCAATAGACAGATCTCTTGCGAACACTTTGGAGCCCTTGTTCCGCAAAATTGCGTTCTTAATACAATTAGTATTACGAACGCAATAACGCAAATAAGAACGCAAATCGTGTCGCATCGATTTGGAGATCTGTTTATTAAGCAAGCTGTAACTCAACAAGTATCTGCCAATTATCAGCTCGAGTCTTTGGATTCAATTGAGAGACGTACTATCAGGCTCATTGGGGATGACACTCTAGTAAAGAGTAAGTTTCAAAGTCTGGCACATCGACGTGAGGTAGCAAGCCTGTCGGTATTCTACAGATTGCACTATGGAGAGTTTGCACAAGAACTGCACAACCTGATTCCCCCATCACCTTTCCATCATCGTACGACTAGACGATCAGCAAAGCCCTACCCTTTTATGGTTGAAATACCTCGTACAAGAACGAAGCGTTACGCTTCTTCATTTATTATAAGAACTGCAAAGGAGTGGAATGCCCTGCCCTCATCAGTGTTTCCGGTAAATTATAACCCAGGTGTATTCAAGTCAAGAGTGAATAGGTATATACTAGGTAAGCGTGCTACACCTTCGACTACATCATCGCTTTCCATCAGGTGAGATTGTGGTCAAACGATTGCCTAGACCGTAATAAAAAAAAAAGCACTGAAGGCTGCAGCCTCATCTCGCCTCCTGCTGCCATAAGTTTGAGTGTATGCTCAGAGAGTTTTTGTGTTCTATTTTTGCGCTGGGTCTTATAAAACTCCGACCCGACCGCGTGAACCATTTCCACCAGCCCGTTGTTTAGTTCGTGAACTGTATCGCATTCGGTAAGGATTTGGAAGCGATTTTGGAGTTCCAACTGAAAGCTCTCAAGAGTTTTGGATGTGGGCAGGACTTGGGCGAAGAGTAGATCTCATCAAACAAGATCTCTCCAGCTTTACGTTGATATTCAATGAGCCTCTTACCGTGTGGTGATCACAGCCGATCTTAGCCCTGTTGATCACAGAGACATCATTGAAAATATGCCTATTGGCATCAAAATGAAATCTATCTCGTACTTAATCTAGTCCTCAAGGTGCGTGCGTTGTATGTTGCCAGGTCCAGAGATCGTGGGGGTTGGTAGCTGGGTCTCTGCCGGGGATTCTTAGCACCCCCTGCCCGCCAGGGACTGGGGGCCGTCTTTGCGTTGTATCTATCATATTGGGGGGTTTGCCATAGTCACCACGCTTGGCGGGCGGATTGGTGACCGCAGTGTTACAAATATGTACTCGGAGGATGTTGCTGCCCATCTACCTGTGTCTATTCCCTTAGTCGCCTCTTACAACATCCACTGGAGTATTGGGAGGGGTCTTATTCTAAGCCGAGACCGCCACGGCTGTAATTTCATGTAACGTGTATAAATAATATTGACAAAAATGCTTAATATTTATATGTATTTATGTTAGTCTATACGAGTACCTACCTATCTAAACAAATATACCAAATTTCGTTTATGTACGTATGTCAGTTGGACGTAGCACAGACCTCAAAAATTTTGAATTAATTGTTTCTTTTAAGTTTTATACGATTTGAAGTCGTTTTTAATTAGTCTTAATAAAACATTAACTAAAAAAGGACTACCTACTTATTTTATTTCTATCACTTCTTTTTACTATACGTCACCGTCGTAAGAGCGACTTGTGTCAGTGACATACTTGTAATAAGCATACTGCAGCGCCAGCTGGATGTACACATCGGGGCTGGTTTTGCAGGACTTCATGAACTCGCGCCCGTAGCCGCGGAACGTGTACACTCTGTGGTCCAGCTCCGATATAGCTCTGAAACAATAAA
This sequence comes from Alsophila aescularia, assembly GCA_946251855.1. NCBI lineage: Eukaryota > Metazoa > Arthropoda > Insecta > Lepidoptera > Geometridae > Alsophila > Alsophila aescularia. The sequence continues at coordinate 33,482,400 of OX276376.1, forward strand.
CGTGATCAAAAACGTATTAAACATAGGTACTTAAACAAATGACCACTATTGAAGGCTTTCTCAAAGTTGGTAAGTACCCAGTAGAAAATCAAATGAATAACGCCAAAAGTATTTATATATATATATAGGAAGGCACACAAAAAAAACGGACCGATTTTGAAAATTCTTTTTTTGTTTGAAAGGGTCCAAGGTGGTCCATATAAATTGTACCAAAATTGGTTCACTATTTTTTCGAGAATAAATAGTTTTTTTTAGTAAATATATTTGATTTTATTTTTAAATTGCATCAAATCTCTAAGATTTCTAAACTGATTTAGATGGTTGTTTTTTTATTCAAAAGGATAGACTTTCAGGGTAGTACCATATAAACTTCATCAAAATTTGTTCATTAGATTTTATTAGAAAACCTTTTTGTATAAGTAGTTTATGTTCTCTAATATCATAGAAATTCTGAAACGAATTAAATGTTTTTTTTTTGAGAAAGAAGACCTCTAGTTTGGTACTGTATAAATTTTATTTAAACTGGTAGCTAGTAGCTTTAGACAAGCTTCAAGCTTAGTGGCATCCAGGGTCTGATGACGGAGCTGGAAGGTAGTCATAGAAACTCGACGATCAGATGATGGAACCCCTTCGAGTTTGGGTTCATTGGGTTTGTCTTGATAAGTTCGCTGGTCTAATGTGGTATCGAGGATGTGATGATGGAGCCAAAGTCATAGGAACTCATTACCCAACAATCAAATGATGAAACTCCGTCGAGTTTAGGATTATTTGATTGGTCTCGATGAGGTTTCAGGTCTTAAATGTTAGTGGTGGTGTCTCGTAAAAGATTGCATTAACAAAGGATTTATATATTTACAACTTATAAATCCATTTGTTTCGTGTTTGTTTCATCATATCTACGAGATGTGTAACCATTTTGTTAAAGAGTTCTCTTTCATTCCAGAGAAATCATAAATAACTTTCGTCATTTCGTTTATTACTTTAACGGCAAACCTTCTTCGCTAAATAAATTGACTACGAACTGTCAAGTTTTGGTACACTGAACGGTTTTATAATGCGCCATTATTATTTTGCTTAGGAGCTAAAAATGTTATATGGAGTCTTTGTTTTTATCATAATGAACTACTTTAGGCGAGGCGATAAAACTAGTAGTAAATGTAATGTAAAAGTCTAGAAGAGTAAGTATAAGTACACACTAGAAGAGCTAAATGACGCCGTTGAAGCTGTTCGTAAAAAAATATTAACAGCTACGAAGCAGTTCAAAAATATGGGATCCCAAGATCTACAATTATCTCAAGACTATATGGAACTCGAGGAGCAAAAATGCCTAGAGTTGGAAGACCTGGAGTGTTTTCTACGAAATGGAGAAAAAATTGCGTCATACATTTACATTCTTGAGAAATCTGGATATCCTCTGACAAAGAAGAAATCATTTTCATGATTACTGAATATATTCGTCGGAATGGAATACTGACACCCTTCACAAATGATGTACCAGAAAAAGAGTGGTTTCTAGCTTTCCGCAAACGACATAAACTCTCGTACAAAAACCACAATCTGTAGAAATTGCGCGGAAGAAGGCCTGCAACCCCTTTATAATTTACGAGTATTTTGATTTAGTTGAAAAAGTAACTCAAGAATTAGAGCTTGCCGATAAACCCGAACAAATCTTTAATTTGGACGAAACAAGTTTTTGCTCCAAAAGCAAAATAGTCGGATTAACTGGATTCCAAGCAACATGAACGACAAGCGGCCCTGGCCGCGAAAACGCAACTGTTTTATTCGCTGCTAGTGCCAGTGGAGCAAAAGTACCACCATTGCTAATATTACAAGGAAAATTTCTGTGGAACGAGTGGATGTATAAAAATGAAAATGTTAAAACTGCATATGCAGTTAGCCAAAAAGGGTGGATGGAGACTTCTATCTTTGAAAAATATTTATAATAATATAAAAAATATTATATTTTTTATTTAAAAGATGTATTTATACCCGCGATTGGTGACAAAAGACCCATCTTGTTAATATATGATGGACATTCGACACATGTCGATTTGAATGTAATTGAAATAGCAGTATCTAACGAAATCACAATCATAAAAATTACCCCCACACACACGTCACACGTTTTACAACCCTTGGATTGCAGCATAATTAATCCCTTAAAAGATAGGTAGGAACAAGCCTTTGTTAAATGGCAACGTTTACATGTCGGCTCCAAGTTACCTAAATCAGAATTCGCAAGAATAATAACTGAAATTTGGGATTCTTTGAATCCAGTGATTATACAAAATGGATTCAAAAATACTGTTTTTTTTTCCAGTGAACCGAAATGCAATTGAAAAGGACAAATTTGATTCCTTGTCTTGGCTCAAATGGCAACAACACATCGAAAATCAGTCAGTGGACAATAACTTGGCATGTACATTGGTCAACTGCTCTAAACCAAGACAAGAACTTCAAATTACGAGACAACGTATTGCTAATAATGTTGCTAGTGAGTGTGACTTTAAAACGTTTAACAACGATGTACCAAGTCTTTTGAGCTTCGTTATTAATAAAATTAATTCATATATCGACTCAAAAGAAGAAGTACAAGGAATTACTAAATCTAACAAACAACAAAGCATGCCGAAGACGAAACCGGAGTTAAGAGTAGTACCAAAAATAACAAACGGACCAACTGCCAATGTTGCATACAATAGCGACAAGATGCATCGGCCTAAAAACGAAACTGAAACGTACGTACTAACTTTACCAGATAAACCAGGAATGAACAGGACGTCTTCTATAAAAATACTGTCTAATGAAATCATCGTGCCTGCAAAAATAAGTAGTTACCATGAAGAGTTAAGACCAGTATCAAAAATGTCAAACGGACCAACTGCCGATGTTGCATACAATAGCGACAAGATTCATCGGCCAAAAAACGAAACTGGAACGTACATACTACCTTTACTGTAGATAAACCAGGGAACGAGCTTGGTGTCTTCTGAAAAAATACTGTCTTATGATGTGATCGTACCTGCAAAAATAAGTAGTTACCATGAAGAGTTTAATTTCAAACAAATTGAGCCAAATATATCATTTGAGCAGTTAATTTTGCAGTCTATTGCACGAAATGATATAGTAAAGAAGACTAATGCCCGCCTTTCACTAAAAAAGGGTAATGAGTGGAAACTGAGCTAATGATCTGAGCGGACTGGAGTAAAAATAGTTGTACACTTCCACTAAGAAAGAGTTTCAGATTTTGCCTTCCACTGCCGGGCTTTGCGGAGCGAGTGAGGCGGGAAATGAGCGGGGTCAGATGAGCGAATTGTTTGCCTTCCATTGCCAGCGGCGTGGGGCGATGAGCGAGGAGGCGCAGAAATATCTCAGCGCCAGGCGATCCACAGAGGAAGCAAGTTGCGCGGTAAATTTTGCGATCACACATCGTTATGTCTGACGATTCCAGTGAAGAGGATTACGTAAATACTATAAATAAATGCTTGCTACTCTACCATTATAACGAAAAAAAAAGCGTAACAAACCAAGATTTTGGATAAGCGACCATATTAGAGAGATACCTATCAAGGGTGAATTGATGCGGATGTTCTACGATTTACAAGACGAATATTGCAAAAATTATTTTCGAGTCAATAGAAAACAGTTTGAAGAATTATTATCACTCATAAATGAAGATATTAAAAAACAAGACACAAACTTTAGAAAAGTCCGTTCAAAACTCGCGTGCGACGCCATGACGCAGCGGATCCATTTTAACTCGCTCAATCCGTTCCGCTTACTCGCTTGCAGTGGAAGCATTTGTATGAAATTTTGCGTTGCGAGTTGAACTGAGTCCATACGGAGTCCGTTCAACTCTGCGACCACTTTTGTAACTCTTTGTACTCTTTTGATCCGCTCAGTCCGCTCATTCACAGTGGAAGCACTTCTATGAAAAAAGCCGTTGCGAGTTAAACATAGTCCGTACGGAGCCCGCTCCGCTCGCAGTGGAAGGCGGGCATAAAAAGCGCGTTAACACAAAAGGTGCAGAAGTCCTAACATATAAAGCAACCATAGAAAGAATGAAAAATGATGAGAAAGAAAGAAATGAAAAAGAAATAAATAAAAAGAAAAAAAAGAAAGGATTGAAGCAGAACGAGATACAGAAATTGAAAATGAATCAAGACTTACAAAAACAGCAGATAGAAAGTGCGCTGGATAAATAAAGCTCAGATATTGAAAAAAAGCATAGAAAATGGTAAAAAATACAGTGTCTGACACGAAAAAAGTAAAAAAAAACAACAAAAAGAAAAACATAATGAAACAAAAAGATTTCGCTCAACTTAAATCGACAAAAATAAAGAAACGGTATGATAGTGAATCAAGCTCGATAAATTCAGATTGCAGTTTTGAATTGGTGACAGATGCTGATAACTCGGATATAATATGAACATTTGCATGAATTTTACATAGCCGAGTGCTTAAACGAAGAAGAAAAAGAAAATGACGTACCATTTGGCTTGCATGACATAAGTTATTGCACCGATAAAAAATATATAAATTTAAATGATTGGATAGTAGCCCAATTTACTACCAAAAAAAGTGTAAAGCACTTGGTTGGCAAAGTTTTGGCATTAGATGATGACAAATTCCCAATAGTCAAATTCGTAAGGAAGGTTAAAAATTCCAAATGTAAAGAGGTAACCACATTTTGCTATCCAACTGTGGAAGATGTATGTCATTATGTAGCATGAGCCAAAAATTGCTCGTCGTGGACAATTTATATTCAACTTTGATTTCGGCGACTATAATCTTCAATAAAAAATACTTATGTGATATATGTGGTAAAAATAGTAATATGAATGATGTGGTAAATTTGTTTATTTTATTGTGTAGTATTGATTTTGTGCCATAATTAAAACTAATCTCGAAAATTGCACTGTTTTTCAATGAGTCCCTGCTTACTACATACGATTTTATCATCCTATTTTTTTTATAGAACACTAGGAACACTGTATTTTTAATTTCATATGTTTTTGTTTTTTTTTGTATAACTTACTTCTTTGTGTACAATAAAGAATTGTTGTATTGTATTGTTAGCTTAAAATTTGTTTACCTACATAATTTTTTTAATCACTCTAATTGAATGTATCAACAATAGGCTTATTTAACTAAATTAGATCTCTTTTAAAGCGTAGTATACAGTAGGAATATAGTTTTTTAAATTTTATCGATAAACATCAGCGCATTTTTTGCAGAATGAAGTGGAATTTATCTTGTTGATAAACGAATATAATGTCCCATCACTATTTTTGAATCTTAAGTTACTTTTACACCCCAAAAATTTTAACGAACATTTACGGTAATTGAAACCATCCTGCGCTGTATTAAGAACTATTTTTAGAAAAATTGTATTATAGACTACAAAATCACCCAGTTTAACAATCCAAATTCATGGTTTCATTGACACTTATAACATCAAGTTGCAATTACCCCGGCAAGGAGTTATTGCAACTTTTTTCGGTATTGTAGGAAAGAAACAATAATTTGCACTTTCATAACGACTAATATGCTTAACTATCATACTTATAACAATTATTGATGTTTAAGTGACTTAATGAAAAGAGTAATTTTAATCCCAGATTATTACAGAAGTTGGTAAACGAGTCAAAAATTGTATCCATATTTATTTTAGTCGCAATTGCCTCCCTAGACCTTATTGATATTTTTACCTCCATTTGACACCGAAAGGAATAAACTCAAATAATCTAGGTATCAAGTAGTTATATTATCCTCCGTGGTTTAGCCCGCGAGGACATTTTTTTCTGGGGAAACAGCAGCCTTTGTATTCCAGGACCAAACGTAGGATAAAGTACAATTTACCAAATTTCGTTCAGCCGTCCATTTTTTTTTTTTTTTCAATATTTTTTTTCGCGGCTTATGGATTGAGATATAAATTAGTTTTAAAGTCAAAACCTTAGCTTTCCATTATCCCATAGTGAAAACCGCATTTTAATCGATTCAGTAGTTTTTACCTCATGCTGTTCGCGCTTAGAGACACATATTTTAAATCCCCTACACATTTTTTTTAATCATCTTTCACCTTTTGTTAATTACTGCTTTATTGTAAGTACTAGCTGTGCCCGCGGCTTTGCCCGCGTGTTCATTTCTTTGGGTTAAAAGTAACCTACGTGTTATTCGATGACCAAATGTAGGTACCTATAAAATACAAAATATCAAATTCCGTTCAGCCATCGGACAGTATTTTATTTAAAAAAAAAAATAACAAAGCAAATAATAATATTTTATTTAAAAAAATACTGTCCGACGGTTTCTAAAAACACAAGTTTTTTTGTCAATCCCTAAGCTATACAGTGAAAACCGCATCGCACTCTGTCCAGTAGTTTTCACGTGATGAGCGAACAGACAAACAGACACGATGTAGTTAGTAGTGTAGTTTTATTATAACATTTTAAAACTGATTATTAATATTATAGTTCTTACAAACATAGATATTCTGATAAAATCATAACCCTTTTTTGTGGCCGGTCTCCGACTGATATAAGATATCAAACTCGAAGACAATGCTTCGATACACTACTATCAGGCCCTCGGGCGGCCTGACAAACTCTGACATCAGAGGCCAGCACTACCTCATACGACAAACAAACAAACTACTATCCGTAAGGACTATGTATGTACTGTGCCACTGCTATCAGCGCCAAAATGGTGATACGACTGTATATTTAAAAAAAGAATCAGTAGGTAAATATGGTGCAAATTGGGTCGCATAGCGCGCTGTATAAAAATAATCATTTAGATGTAGGTAAATGTACGGAAAAAGGAAAAAAAGGAAAGCGCGCGAATTACGATATCATTGTCACGGAGACAAGGAACATTGACAGTGCAAAAACTAAATAATTTTATGAATATGGGTTCATCAAGTTCAAGTAGCGAATAATTATATTACTTACACCTGAAAATATAAGAAACTACACAATAAATGTGATACAAAACCTATTACCAACTATATCCCATTAAAAATATTTGAAAGCTCATAACAATTTTATCGAGTGGGAAAATGCGAAAAGAGCGAAGTCTTTTTCGGAAACTGTACCTACTTTCAAGAATTACCCAAAATGTAAGAAACCTTCTAACTTTGAAGGTTTCATAATGTACCAATAATGTCATTGAAATCTGATCTACACAAAATTTAGAACACAATATCTAAAGACATTGTCTTCAGACATATTGATTGTCTGAAGACAACTTCTTGACTGACTGGACTTCTTTACATCGAATATTTCAAAAATTAAAATCTAAAGCTTGTTTGTCTCTTTTTAGTTTAGTTCGCAGTCTGCTTTTTTGTTTTTATAATAATTTATTTTTATTTTAAACTTTTTAGTTACAAGAATTAGTGAGAAATGGTTGCTAACCAACTTTAAATCGTAATACGTAGATCATAAATGGTATTCTTAATGAAAAATTATAAGTGAAACCTAAAGATGATTTTCAAATACTTATCCAATGATACTCCACTTGACATACTCGTAGTTCATCGACGTATTTTATTATATTTTTCCCCATATGGGGTCTGGTTGTCGTCATATTGAATTTTGATTAATGTCATGTCTTTAGTAGCACCACAGAACACCTAATAATACTACGTATAGGCCGGATACTGTCGGGGCCCCCCAATCAGTCGGGGCTTCCTCACCCCGCAACCGAGTCTGAGCTGTCCGCAGCTGTCGAGTCGAGGAGCTGACTTGAGACGGGACGCGCGCGCCACACGCACACGCACACGCACACGCACACGTCGCGACGATGCTGCAAGGCGGTGTTTTTTTTAAAGCTTTCATTTAACTTGTTAAGCTTTCATTTAACTTGTTATATTTGACCGAAACAAACAAATATACATGCATATATACATATATAAGCATGTATGTTTGTTTGTTTCGGTCAAATCTTGCAAGCTGAATTAGAACCACTTCCTTTTATCCTACGGAGTTGACAATGCATTTTATGGTAAGCATGACCTGATCAGCTCCAGATAAAGGAACTCTTCAACGATCAACTACGTAGTCACACAATGTTGTGTTCTCATTTTATTATGCTAGTCTGCTTGAAGTTTTACCATGACATGGCTGCTGCACTCCATGTTTGGCTCCTGACTAGGGAACTCCTCAACGGTTAGCAGCATAGATAAGAAATGTTGTATACGCATTTAATTGTAATAGCTCGTTCTTATTTTTATCATGACAATCGCTACAGCATAACTGTTTTTTTAAATGTTTTTAATTTAACTTATTTTACGGTTGAAAATGGGGTATTCTTGTGCTGTTTACGGCTGTTTGTCAAGTAAACATGACAACGATAGGAGGTTTTGTAGATTTCCTAGGGATAAAATACGGTAAGTTATTCTCTACAATAAGTAATTACTTATTATTCTTCAGATAGGTAGGTACAGTAACCGGCGATAAATAATGCACATTAGCCTTTGGAAAGTGACTGGCTGTTTACGATGATTTCCGAACACTGACGACCGTCCATTAATCACCGTATTTATTAAGTGTCATTTCATATCAAATAAATACTTTATGGACATTATTAGTTTACGTCAAATCGATGACATGTAAACTTTAAATATGTATAGAGAGCTGTTGCACCTACTAGAAAAAATATAGTCTAATAGATTGTATTGCTAGGGGGCAAAATAATATTTTGACGGCGAGGATGCTATTTTGAATCCAGAGCGGAGTGAGCGAGGGATTCTTTAGTAGAATCCTGAACGTAGCGAGGGATTCAATATACTTCGCCCGAGTGATACACTCTACTTTTCATCCCCCTCTATGAGAAATATAAATAAAAGGCGCTTTTAGATACTTTACAACTCATATTAGTTATTTAAAAGGATATTAAATAGACTAAAAATAAACAACTAAAAATAAACTAGGTAATTACTAACACTTAACAAAAAAAAAACTTTGTACTTCTTTGATTTATACGTCCTTCAGACAGTCTCCTTAGATATTGTGTTCTAAATTTTGTGTAGATCTCGATTTGAAAGTCATTATTGATAGGTACTGGCTGCCAACGTGTGAAGGTTGCTTAGATTTGGGTAATTCTTGAAAAAAAGGGCAAAATAAAAAACGCTTCTTTTGTATTTTCCCACTCGATAAATAAGCTTCAAAATATTTGTTCAGGGATTTAGTTGGTCATGGACTCTGTATCACATTTATTGCGTAGTATTTTCAACTGTAAGGTAGTATAATACTTTCGCTATTCTTGCATTATCGTGAAATTATTTAGTTTTTGCACTTTCAATATTCCTTGTTTCCGTGACAATAATATGTAACTCGCGGTGTTTTAATTTTTTCCTCTTTTGCTTACATTTACATGTTTTTTTAAATACAGACAGCGCGCTACGCGAACCAATGAACAAAAAAAAATAGCACACTGCTCAACTGTGAATCAGCAACCCTTCATCTGATCTATACTAAATTTTCTGCCTAGTACCATAAATCTGGATGGCGCGACGGAACATCGTTCGACTCCTGATTTTTAGTAGCAGAGTTCAATTCCCATCTGGAGTGTTAGCATATTACCCTTAAAAAAAATATGATGGCTTATTACTTGAATATGGCCGAGGCGGAAAAAGCTGATGAGCCACGAGCGCTCGCGTCGTGGAACCGATCGATCGAAAACATCAAAAATTCACGTTCCAAATTCAAAACTCATTACTGCCCTCTCTGAAAGTCTTAAACAGAAAGACCTACTATGCTTCCTCTTTTCGAGGAACCAATCAGCGTTTTTCGAATAATGGGATGAAAAAACAATTTTGTATTATTTTGTAAATGAATAGATTTAATGTTGGGGGATTTAAACAACTCTATATTATATATTTTCAGCTAAACGCGACCGTACTCTATTTCACCTGTATAACGACTGATCATGAATCTGTAATACTTCGTAATAAAGGTTCGTGCGACTGACAAACAAAGAATATAACTGACAAACGTCACACACGTAGGGTGTGACAACGCTCTACGAAGCCGAAATTTGCCGAGTCTCTTTCCAAAGACCGATGTGCAAAATTAATCGCCGGGTACTGTACTTTATATTTCTATTTCTTTTCGAATTAAGTTTTATTTTTGGAATGTCCTTAGCACTATTCAAAAAACGTGATTGATTTTACTTAATTAAACAACAGATCAGAATATTTTTGTTTGCAAAAACTTTCGCAACTGACTCACACGTTCGTAGCTCACACGTAAGTTTTTCTTGGCTATGACAAACTTATACTTCACGGAAACAATTACGTGTGTACAAAACGACATGTGTGTTGTGTAATGTCTGTGTGATGGCTAGAACGCGGCTTTTGTATAGAGAGCTAGTCAAGTGTCCGGGGTGTGGTAGCACTCGCAAGATTAAGACAAAACGATTGACGTTAGAATCATCAAAAGTGGTCTACGTGTTTGGTCTATATAGTGGCACAAAGGAAAATACATACATAAATACATATATAGGCTGATAAACACATTACCGGGCCTTTGCGTTGCGCGGTCTAGTAAAAAATGGATAGACAAAGCCTATACTCGTATTTGTTCAGGTTAGAGACACAAATCAAGTTTTTTTGTTTTAAATACAACTGAGTGACAAGATGAGCAGATCGCTCGCCTGATAGTAAGCGCCACAGCACAGCGCTCGTAGGATCCTGAGATAAAGAGAGAGTTTTAAAGTATCTAAAAGGGATTACCTTTAGAGTTCCTAGATCTGTAGTAATCTTATAGCTTACCGATCCAAGTCTCTAGCTGCCTGCTCTATGGTCCGGTGCACGTCATGCGGGATGGCCCACTTCATGGCCGGGGGCGCCGGCAGCAGTGCTGGCGGGGGCGCAGGCCTGTCCGCCACCGCAGCCCGAGCCAGGGCCCGCTCCGCCAGCCGCACCACGGCCACGCCCTCTGCAGCGCTGTGTTCGTAACACATGCCCACTGTGCCGTCTTGGGAGATGATCAGCTAGAGAAACATGTGATTTGGTAAGATTATTCAGAAATTTTTATTTTCTACCAAAATTAGTATTCAAAAACAGTTCTTCAAACTAAAAATCATTATTTCAACCTCATCAATTGGGATTTAGTAGTCGGGGAGGTTGTGAAGCTGCGGTACATTCGGTTCGCACTTTTCTATCCAATGACATCGAAGCGGATGTACTGTTCGAAGTTGATGTAAAAACGCTTTAAATGTATTGATAGGTCAACCCTTCTAAGCGAAGCCTACCATACTTCAGACGCATATAACTATATTTGGCACTAGCTGATGCCCGCGGTTTCTTAATATACCAACATTTGATCAAAATTCCTTTAGCCGTCAAAATTAATTTTATCAATTGCTCGACTTCTACTCATCGGATTGAGATACCCAATTCTTAAGTTAAACCCTAAGCTATCCAACAGTGAAAACTGCATCGCAATTGGTCCAGTAAATTTTATATGATGCGCGAAAAAACATAAAGACAAACTAACAGACAAAAAGACAGACACGATTTAAAAAAATGTTATATTCTTGTTCAGTAGCTTATTTTAATTACCCTAGACCACGCCTAGACCATTTAAAAAAATATTTGTATTTTTTGACTTTTTCATTCTTATTGCTTTATTATAAGTATAGATAATGCGATTGTGGCCTAACGGTTCTATAGTGCAATTTAGAATCCAACGATACCGGGTTCAAAACCTAGGCTCCGCACCAATGACTTTTCTAACTAATGTGCGGGTTTCCATCGCCCCGTGCTTCGGAGGGCACGTTAAGCTGTCGGTCTCGGCTGTTATTGATTAATAGCAGTCAGAAGCCCTCGGGCGGCTTGACAAACTCTGACATCAGAGGCCAGCACTACCTCATATGATAAACAAACAACAAGTATATAGATAGATATATAGATAGATAGATTGTTATAATTCTCCTTCTAAATTATTATACAATGATAACATTTCTTCAGAAGTAGGCATTCAGCAGGATGGACCAGCACTCTTCATCTTATGAATTCATCCCATAATCATCATCATCATCATCATGTCAGCCTTTAGAAGACTACTGCTGAACATAGGCCTCCCCCAAAGAGCGCCATGACGAGCGATCTTGTGCCACCTCCATCCACAGACTTCCTGCGATGGCTATAATGTCGTCGGTCCATCGTGTGGGGGGTCTCCCCACACTTCGCTTGCTTGTTGGTGGTCGCCATTGGAGAACTTTTATGCCCCAGCGGTTTTCGGGTCTGCGAACTATATGGCCTGACCATTGCCACTTCAACTTGCAAACAATGAAATCTATGTCGGTAACCTTCGTTCTTCTACGGATTTCCTTATTTCGGATTCTATCACTTAGTGAAACACCGATCATAGCTCTCTCCATTGCACGCTGCGCAACTCTGAGCTTGTGTATGAGACCAATAGTTAGCAACCACGTCTCAGTGCATATGTCACTGGCAACACGCACTGATTAATAACTTTCGCCTTGAGGCTCTGCGGTATCTGTGACGAGAAGATATGGCGTAATTTCACTTGATTTTAAAATTGATTTATAAATTGGATTCGTCGGTTAACCTCTTTGTCCAAATTGCATCTACCCAGTTGGATCGTCTGACCTAAGTAGACATAGTGATCAACAGCTTCGATAATATCGTTCCCTACATAAACCGGCATGGGTATGACATGGGCATTTGACATGATGTTCGATTTGGCCATGTTCATTTTAAGACCCACCTGTTGGGAAACAATATTGAGGTCACTGAGCATTGTGCATTTGTGCATTGCATTCTTCCAGGGTTTCTGCCATGCTGACTGTATCATCAACAAATCGAAGGTGAGTGATGTATTCGCCATTGATGTTAACACCATATCCGTTCCAGTTCAGAAGCTTGAATATATCTTCCCATGCAGAGGTGAACAGCTTCGGAGAAATATCGTCTCCCTGTCTCACCCCTTTTTATAACTGAATAGAATTCGTGCTCTGATCCTGAAGACGGACTCTCATGGTAGCCTTGCTGTACAAACACTTCAACACTTCGATGTACCGGTAATCATTCTGGCACTGCTGTAATAGCTGTAGCACTGCCCAGGTCTCGACTGACCTTTCTCGTAATCCACACACGTTATACATAGTGGCCGATTATACTCTTCGGTCTTCTGTATAATCTGCCGGAGCGTATGGATGTGGTCTACGGTGCTAAAGCCTTTCCGGAATCCAGCTTGTTCTGGAGGCTGAAAGTCGTCAAACCTACGAGCGAGACGGTTTGTAACTACTCTCGAAAACAGCTTATAGGCATGGCTCAGCTGCGAAATTGGCCTATCATTCTTCAAGAGGGTGTTATCACCTTTCTTAAAGAACAACACCACTACGCTCCTGTGCTACGCCTCTGGCGTAGTATCTTCGCGGATGACGGAGTTAAAGAGCTTCTGAAGGACTTTAAGTACCAGTGTTCCACCTGCTTTCAGTAACTCTACCGTTATTCCGTCCTCCTCTGGTGCTTTGTTGCTTTTAAGCTGTTTGAGAGCCATCCTGATCTCGTATAGGCTGACGTCCAGGATATCTTCGGTATAATGTCGGGTCAAATGGGCTCTTGCATCGCTAGTCGTGCTAGAAGGATTACGCGATGATGTGTATAATTGTCCATAAAACTTCTCGAGCTCACTCAAAATCTCTGGCTTCGACGAATCGATGCTGCCACTGTCGGTTTTCAGCTTCGTCAACAGGCTTTACCCAATAGACAGATCTCTCGCGAACACTTTGGAGCCCTGTTCCGCTCTATTGCGTTCTTAATACAAGTAGTATTATAGGAACGTAAATTGTGTCACATTGACTTGGAGATTTGTTTATTAAGCAAGCTGTAACTCGACATGTCCACAACTGCAGCCTCATCTCGCCTCATTCTGTCATAAGTTTGAGTGTATGCTCAGAGAGTTTCGGTGTTATATTTCTGTGGGGGTCTTCCAAGAACTCCGACCCAACCACGTGAACAATGTCCGCCAGCCCGTTGTTTAGTTTATCCACTGTATCGCATTCGGTAAGGATTTGGAAGCGATTTTGGAGTTCCAACTGAAAGCAATCGGCGTTTTGGATTTGGGCAGGACTTGGGCGAAGAGTAGATCTCATCAAACGAGACCTCTCCAGCTTTACGTTGATATTCAATGAGCCTCTTACCATGTTGTGATCACTGCCGGTCTTAACCCTGTTGATCACAGAGACATAACTGAATATATGCTTATTGGTCGTCAAAAAAGTACTGGAAAATCTATCTCGTGCTTATGACCGCCGGGGTGCAGCCACATCAATTTCCTGCACGGGCGCTTCTTGAAAAAGGAGTTCATCATATAGAGTCCCTCCTTCTTCATGAAGTCGACCAATCGCTGACCCCTTTGGTTCCGCTGTCCAAATCCAAACTGCCCCACTCTCAGTTCATCGCCATTCCTCATGCCCAGCCGTGCGTTGAAGCCCCCCATCACCACTGTTAAGTGTGTTTTTGGGGCATGTATGACATTAGAAATGTCGTCATACATAGCCTCCACTTCATCGTCCTTTGCGTTTCGAATGTGGAGCGTACACCTGTATGACCTTCAACTAATACAGTTCGGTAATTCTGAGTATAAGATATGCCACCCTGCTCGAAACGCTTTCGATCTTCACAATGTTACTGACGAGGGACTTGTGGACGAGAATAGTCCAGCGCAACTTACTTACAACTTCTTCCAGCTCTATCAACTTGTCCAGAGATTGTGGGTTTCGGTAGCTGGGTCTCGGCCGGGGATGCTTGGCACCCCCTGCTCCGCCGTACCATAGCTGGGAGGGGGGGGGGGGGGGTATGCCATAGTCGCTTGGCAGGTGGATTGGTCATCCTATAATATCTAATTTAAATTCTAAATTGAATCTCTCTGACCTAAACGGCGGAACCTTAGAAGGTAAAACTGACACCAAAATGATTTCATCAGACTCTACTAAAAGTCGAGGAAAGCGTTAGACCACTTTTGGAAAAGGAAATCAAAATACTTTCAGACGACATCCACAGATTGGGCTTACTAAATTGTCATGTCACCTATACCATTTTAAAATACTGCCTTTTTGTTCCAAAATTTACATCTAACTTTCTATATATCTATCTATCTGAGTATATTTATAATAAAGCAAGAACGAAATAGTATGTACAAAGAAGATAATTTAAAAAGAATGGACTAGGTTCCTTAAAATAAGCTACTGAATAATAATATAACATATTTTTTATTCGCGTCTGTCTGTTTGTTTATTTATTTGTTAGTATGTTTGTCTGTATGTTTGTTCGCGCATCACGTAAAAACTACTGGACCGATAGCGATTGATGTGTTTTTCACTGTTGGTGAGCTTAGGGTTTGACTTAAAAACTGGGGCACTTGGTATCTCAATCCGATGATTAGATGCTGAGCAATCGATAAAAACTATTTTATGGCCGAAGGAATTTCAAGCAAATGTTGGTATATTGGTAGTTTAGGTCCTTGAATAGCACATAAGTTCTTTTAATCAAGAGAAATTACCACGCGTGCAAAGCCGCGGGCACAGCTAGTACATGCTACTTTACCTATTAGATCTGGTGGCATCGGCATAAGAAAAAAAACTAGTATAGCTGTTCCAGCTTTCCTCTCGTCCGTGCACGGTATATCAAGACTATGTAAGCAAATTTTAAAAGCACCTTCATTCGAGATTCACTGTGCACTGTGCAGCCGATGCAATGAAAGCATGTGAGTGTCTTTGCCCCAATGAAAATAACCCAGTTGAACCAAACTATCAAAAACTCTGGGATTTTTCTTTGTTTCAAACCAGTGCTCAAAGATTTGGTACATAATTAACCAGTAATAAAGATCGCGCAAGGCTTCTTGCTGTCTCGTAATATGAATCAGGCCAGGGGCTGCATGCCCATCTGTGAACCTAAGAACGCTGCTTGACAATGTCAGTTTCCGGATCGCCGCCGGTCTCCGATTGGGTGCTGCCATTGTTGAGCATTATCGGAGTTCATGTGGCAGCGACTTCGATAGAAACGGATTCCATGGAGTTTATTGCCAACGTAGTGCAGATAGGTTTTCCCGCCACGGCTCAATTAATGAAATCATAAAGCGGGCGCCCACCACCATCAACGTACCTTACGTACCTTCTGTGCTTGAACCTGTAGGGATGGTGCGTGATGATGGCAAGCGCCTGGATGGCCTGACGCTGATCCCTGGGAGCGGGGATAGGCTCTCGTCTGGAACGCAACTTGCGTCCTTCCCATTTCAGCGGGACAGTCTTGAGAACCGGTGCCGCGACGGAGACCGCAGAAGAGGCCAAGCGGCGCAAATATATATCACTTTCAAGCGATTATATATTTGTGCTGCTTGGCTTTGAAACTTTTGGTCCATAAAAACACAGTACGAAAAAAAAACATATTACTCCCCGCTTAATCGACGTCGCTGGTGACAAGAGGGCTAGCTCATTTCTCGCATAGAGAATAGGTATTGCTATTCAACGCTGAAATGCAGATAGCGTTCTTGGACCATGCCACATGAACACTAATTATTTAAAGATTTTTAGTTTAGATTAGTTTTATTAGAATATTGTTTTATTTTGGTGTAGGTTTTTTGTTATTTTATATTTCCAAATGTAAAATTGTTTTTAGTGTATAAAATAGTTGGATTACCTACATTTCAGAAATTCATCGTCATTGAAATCTCAATCTGCCCACTGAAGACGTCCTGCGTGTTTTTTGTTCCCTCTGCTAGCATTGTAGGCTTCCACGTGCTTTCATGGATAGGTACTATGTCTTTCTAGTCTTTGGAATAAACGAATTAAATACGAGGCACTCATATTTATTAAACGAATATTCCTAAGTACGCAACTTAGTGTGCGACGCCCTGTAGCCAGGTGGAGTAATGATATTCGAAAAGCGGATTAGAATAAAATCGATGGCTGAGGTCACAGTAGCGTGCATTAGATGAGGCCTACGTCCAGCAGTGATGCATTGATGATGATGATGATGATGATGATGATAACCTAAGTACTGATCAAGGTCTCAGCAGACTTTGAGCTTATTAAAGCTTATTATTAATTGCAGAGAGAGCTTTTACTCAAACCGGCAAACTGACAATGATTACGGAAAAGTTGTTGGCATCGACATCAATTATCATGGAGCCATATATCCATACCTGCACAGTTTTGTCAAACCACCGATTAGCCGAGTGGTACCTCGTCCCGGCGCCGTGCATAGCTCGCAGCATGGCGTTGGTGTCCGCGTCGGTGTCAGCCCGGTCGCCGCCCGCCTCGTCCAAGCACAGGATGCAGAGCGCTCGGGAGATCAGCTCGAAATTGGTACGGTTGTTCTCATCTGAGGATTAAAGAACAGAATCTTCTAGAACATACTTATGGCTGTTAGACGTCTAGCCTATACCTATAATTATGACCTCTGATGAAGTTGTAGAAAAAAAAACATTTTGTTTAGTCCCAACAGTCTTTGCGAAATCAAATTAATCAAAAATAATTTTGGTTTTAAAAATAACCTAAGAATTTGTGTTTGGAATGGGACGTCATTGCAGTGGGGGAAAGCGAGGGAAAGAAAGGGCCATAAGTAAGTACCAAATAAGACAGAACAAGGCAGAAGCGCAGAATGATTAATCAGAAGGATGAAATAGTTAATGTATTTCATGAGTAGGTTTTGCTTTGAAAATAAACCTGGTGATAGAAGAAGTTACTGTCAATATATTAATTTGGTTCACGACTAAGTTAGATCATAGGTAAGCCCAATGGTCGGATGATGTCATCATGTACTTTGGAAGGCAAAGGATTAGACTTGGACAGAACCGGAAACAATGGTTTTAACAAGGAGAGGCACCCAACATTGGGTGGATACCGGATGATTAGATAAAAAGCAAATAAAAATACCCCGGCCCTTATAGCTAAGAACCATCTCGAACACATCAGCTTTCAAACAGAAAAAAACGCAACAAAATCGGTCCATTTGTGTGGGAGCTAACGATCCTGACCCCCCTCCCCCCATTTAGCTAAGAACCATCTCGAATACATTAGCTTTGAAACAAAAAAAAACGCATCAAAATAGGTCCATTCGTTTGAGAGAAACGATCCCCCCTTTCCCCCTCCCTCATTATTGTTAGGTTTGCTATGTGTGTCGAGAATCTGTGATTCTATAGTTTTATATAGCAATTAAAAAAAGGAATTAGAAAAAGAATTAGATGCACATGAAACAATGAAAACATGGAGTATTAATGACTTACCAGAAGACAAGGAAACAATTGATGCTAAATGGGTAAGTATTTGTGATAGAAGAGAATAATGTCAAAAAAAGCAAGACTAGTAGCAAGGGGTTTTCTATAAAAACATGATGGTTTTACTGTAAACTATCCGCCTGTAGCAAGAATGAGTACGGTACATACATGCTTATCACATGCGTTAAATAATGATTATGAAATACATCAAATGGATATCCAAACAGCTTTTTTTAAATGAAACATTGGAGTCAGACATTTACATGAAAATGCCCAAAGGAGTGAAATGTATGGAAAAATACAAAGTTAAAAATACAAAAGAAAGTCCAAAATTTTGGATTTCTTTCTTATATATAGATCACAGTGCTGCAATTGATATGACGAATAGTGTTGAGAATAGCAAAAGTGCAAAACATATCGATATTAAATATCATTTCATAAAAGATCTAGTGTGGATGTAGGAGATTACAATTCAGTATGTAAATACAGAGGAGAATATAGCAGATATTTTCACAAAAATTTTAAGCATTGAAAGATTTCAACAGCTGGGTGCTTCGTTGAGTATTGAGTGACAATTATAGTTAAGTTATATTATAATTATATATTTTAGTGTTGTGTTGTTTCAAATTGGTGCAAAGGTGTTAGGTTTAATTTTGTATTGTTTCACAAAGTAGAGTGCCAATGCTGAATTTTTAGTTTCTAATTTATTAATTTATTTTTTCTTAAAGATGAGTGACAAAGTTGAGCTATGTATTGTTTCATAAAGGAGAGTGACCAAAGTTGATTAATGTAATATCATAGAATACATAATAGTTAATTTTCCAAAAGTAGGGTTACCACCTTGTTTTTTTTTGTATGATTGTTAGGTGAGCGATTAAAAGTGTTTTTATTAATATTAAAAGCACAATTAATCGAGGTGGGGGTGTTAGGTTTATATGTGTGTGGAACCTCCTTATATCTAGAGAATCTGTGATTCTATAGTTTATGCTAATTGCTCATTGTCTATGCTTGTCGGTGAATCGATGTCTCTCCATTAAAGATGATTCTAATTTAAAATAATATTTTATTCGCCACACGTAAGCGTTACATTTACCTAAAATTTATAGCTAAGAACCATCTCAATCAAAGAAGATTTAAAAAAAAACATCAAAATCGTTCCACGATGCCACAGACAGACAAAAAAAACTGCTAAAATCTCACGAAATAGAAGATAGGAAATACTCCGACAAGTTTCGGACTATTTTGAAGTCCTTCACCTGGGAGTGTTATGCTGACAAGCCGCGAAGAGCGCTACGAACGTCAGCATGCAACTACACACACACCTACACCCCCTAAACTTATAACACCGTTGTCTTAGTCGGGGGTTAAAAAGAAGGCAGAAGAATGGGATAGTCTTTAGTCCTTACCTTTGATTAGTGTTTCCCTTGCTCGAGCCCACTGGTCCCTGTTCATGGATGTGAGCAGGCCGACCCTGGGCGCCGGTGGGGCTCCGGAGGCGTCCACCATGCAGTGCAGGAGCTGAGCTTGAATCTCGCCCGGCGTGAGGCGCCCGCGGTCTGCAGCTTTCACAGGAATTGCATAGAACTGGAATCAAATGTGCAGTTAAGTTGACACACAAATTGTAGATGGTTGTAACTACTACTATTATAAATTAAACAATCAGTAGTTGTAGGTATACCTATACTTTATAGTAATCAAATAAATCAATAATTTATTTGCAAGAATACACAAAAATATTAAATAGTACGTGCATTCCGCCTGCATGCAGACGTGCATATATTAAAAAATATTTTTATCACTATTATATTCCTTAGATATCGTAAAATCCGGATTATGAACTCAAAAATGGTGACATAATGACATACATTACACACGGCATGTCTCTGATAAGAAAAAAGCCATTATAACACAGTTTTTTGAAATAAACAAAGTTATAATATATATTTTTCCTCATTAAAGTACAGGTTTGGCTCCACACTACGAGAGCTTTTGCCATTTATTATCTATGGCAGTGCATGTGTATGCATGCGAATTCGCTGTGGTCTGGATTTTGGTGCCATATTTACTTTACATTTAATTAGTACCTCAACAATTTAAGTGTTTTGTGATTTTGTTGATCAAAAGTTTAATCCTGATTAAAAATGTCCGACAGCCTAGCCAGTTGGAGAATTTGATCCACCTTACATCACGGAAACAGCAACGAACATGACGAACGAGCTTTTACCAGCAAAATCAAGAAAATACAACGAAATATTTTTTTCCTGAAATATATAAACTATTATTATCTACACTCATATCGTAAAATCCGGATTATGAACTCAAAAATGGTGGCATAGTGACGTGACATACTCCACAATTACACGTCCTAAAATTTGTTCAGGAGTACCGTAAGGGTCACACTTGGGTCCTCTCTTATTTAACATTTTTATAAATTATTTACCTGAGTGTTTGAGTCAAAGCACTCCTTGTTTGTTTGCAGATGATCTCAAAATTATGAAAGTTATCAAAACTTTTGAAGATGTTGAAATAATGCAGAGAGATCTAGATAATATTGGAAAGTGATGTGAGCTAAATGGAATGACGTTAAATATTGACAAGTGTTCTCAAATAACGTTTAATAGAAAAATTAACAACGTCATTTATAATAATAAAATATTTAACACAGTGGGGGATCTAGGGGTGATATTTGATCAAAAACTTACTTTTATTCCACATTTGGAAAATATTATTAAAAAACCTCTTAAATCTGGGTTTCCTGATTTGTAACGGTAAAGATTTTCGTAGACCAATAACTAAAGTGTTGCTCTATAACTGCTACGCAGTATTTTAGAATACGGCTGCTTTGTTTGGAGGCCTCATTATGCCGTGCACACACTAAGACAGTAAAGGGTTCAAAAAAGGTTTTTGTGGCATCTAGCTTATTCTGTTGGGCAAGCGTATAAAACACGATCTTATAAAAATTGACAAAAATATTTTAAAATACAAATGTTATCAGAGCGACAAAATAAAACGGACTTAATTTTACTTTATAAATTGTTCACAGTTAAATTGTCTGTACAGACATATTAGCTAGGTTCAAACTTAGAGTACCGTTCCGGTATCCACGCGGTCCTTTCGCACCTCCTTTTCGAAGGACTGTTTTACGAGGGATGTTTGATAAGTCGTATTAAAAAGTAATAACGGCCAGTGATAGTCTTTCCCTTTTCCAAATAATCAATCATAATGATTCCTTCGCCATCCCAGAAGACTGTCGCCATCACCTTCCCAGCCGACAAAACAGTCTTGGCCTTATTTGGGGCACATTCACCAGTCGCCATCCATTGTTTTGATTGCTGTTTTGATTCAGGTGTATAATGATGGACCCAAGTTTCGTCCACAGTGACAAATCGACTCAAAAAATTCCAAGGATTACGCTTCATCATATCCAAACACAGTTTTGAAATTCGTTCGCGTTTTTGTTCGATTGTCAACAAACGTGGCACTCATCGTGCAGACAGCTTTGTCATACCCAAATCTTCATGCAGGATTTTATGTACTCGCTCAGTGGAGATGCCTGTGTTCTCAGCTATTTCACGCACCTTCACTCGGCGATCGTCGAGTACAATATTATGGACTTCTTCAACAACATCCTCAGTAAAGAGTTTGATTGGGCTACCAGAGCATGGAGCATCAGATGTGCTTAACCAACCACGTTTACAATCATTTATCCAGTTATAAACAGTCTGCAACGTTCGTGCGTTAGTGCCATGAACAGAATCAAGTTCAGTTTTTATTGTGGCAGCACTGCAACCCTTCATAAAAAAATGTTTTATAACGGCACGAAATTCAGATTTTTCCATAGTTGTTGAAAATTCACGAGTGATCACAGTTAAACAATGGTTAAACTGTTTAAACAGTCTTCATTTGAAAGATTGTGCCTGCCAGTGTTAATGCCATTTACCAGAAAAAATATTTTATAAATAGTTTTTAAAAGGACTTGTCAAACAGCCCTCGTAGGAGCAAACTCTCTGGTACCTACACTTTGTAGAATTACTAACCATTACAGTGATACATTAGATATCACTATAGAGCAAAAATTCATAAAATTAAGGCCATTGTAGCCAGCACTCTCTATCTTTTCCAATAATTTTAAGTATTTATAAATGTATATTTTGCAAGATACTTGATAAATTCCTCCAAAATTTAAATTCGTTCTTGGTTGTTAAAGCATTTACTTAGTTATTTATGATATAACGCGTGCTGGATAGTGCATTAATATAACCTTAACCTAGAAATAAATAGAGTAAGTTTTAATGTAATTATCAATGGGTAGCCTGAATAAATAAATAAATACATTCGCACGGCACGTCTTTAATAAGAAACAAAATGTAGTTTAAGAAACGGTTGCATAACGAGGGTTATTAAAACCCGAGAGTGAGTTTAAAAAACGAGCAGTAGGCGAGTATTTTTGGCTTTGCAATTCTTTGCAACTTTCTTGAACGTGTTGTCTACAACATTTAATTTCAAAATCATTGGGATTCCTATTATAAATTGGAATACACATTACTAGTAGCTATACCTTCAGTAAACTAACTATTACAGTACGGTTTCGTAAGATTAATTTTGAAATACACATTACTAGTAGCTATACCTTCAGTAAACTAACTATTACAGTACGGTTTCGTAAGATTAATTTTGAAATACACATTACTAGTAGCTACACCTTCAGTAAACTAACTATTACAGTACGGTTTCGTAAGATTAATTTTGAAATACACATTACTAGTAGCTACACCTTCAGTAAACTAACTATTACAGTACGGTTTCGTAAGATTAATTTTGAAATACACATTACTAGTAGCTACACCTTCAGTAAACTAACTATTACAGTACGGTTTCGTAAGATTAATTTTGAAATACACATTACTAGTAGCTACACCTTCAGTAAACTAACTATTACAGTACGGTTTCGTAAGATTAATTTTGATTAATTTACTAGTCTGCTCCCCGTGGCTTTGCCTGCTTGAATATTTTCTGGAGAAAAGTAAAATAAAAAGAAGCATTGTATCCTTCCTAGTGATGCACACTATTTCCATGTCAAAATTTGTCAAGATCGGTTCAGCCGTTTAGACGTAAAAAGTAACAAACAGAAAGACAGATTTTCTTTCGCACAAATTTTAAATAATATTACTAGCAAAAACCCGCAACTTCGTCCGGACGGACTACAGTTTATCGCATTTAAAAGTAGGTATCGTCTTTATTGTTTTTCTCAAAACGATCTCCATACTAAATTCCATCAACATCGGTTTAGCTATTTAGTTGTGAAAAGGTAATAATCAGATATATAGACTGAGAGACAGTTTGGTACCTACATTTGCTTTTATAATATTATAAGCAATCCGTACCAATATATAAAAGTGAAACGTTGACTGTTTCTATGATTGTTTGTTTGGGGAGCTTTCACGTGATAACGGCTGGACGGCCTTTGATGAAATTTGGAATGGAGATAGCTTATACCCTGGAATAAAACAGGATACTTTTTATCCCGGAAAATTGAAAGTTTCCACTTGAAAACTGGAAAATATTGATTACTCGCTATAAGGAACGGTTGCTATGGAAACGAAATAACAAGTCTGTCAAAAAAGAACAAGAGCATAGGTGCTATATACCTACTTTTGCATTGGTATTTAATATCCTAGAAGAACGTAGCATGCTTTATCGCGATAAACTGTAGTCCGCGTGGATGAAGTCGCGGTGGGAAAACTAGTATGCAAAATGGAAGATATGAATACGGATAGTGTAATTGTGTGGGTAGTGTTAAGAAGAGGTTTCATTTCCTACCTACTAGTGTTTATTTACTTTAATTAACCTTATAAAACATTAACTGAAGACAAAACACAATATTTAACAAATATACATGCAGACACAGAAAAAAGAAATAATAATTGTACAATTGCGATCATAACATCTCACTTTCACTCACAAACACGCAAACAAACTCATAATATATCCGACTATTAATACGAAAACAAGTCACAAATTCAGGTGAGCGTTAATTGTCAAGACTATGACGCTGAAGGGGACCAATGAATCTTGTAACTATATGAGTATGGAATTCTAAGACTAAATACAAATAGGTACGTCCCCAATGAGCAAAGAACGGTATGAGACTGACAGTTCGCATTATTTTACCCTTTTGTTCTCAAATCTGTGATTTCACCTAACAATCGCGTTTTTTATCCTTTTCCAGATTAGTTTACTTCAATCCATTTCATTCAAATAAACAGAAGCATTTTATTAACCTAACACACAAGTTTCAGGTTTGTGATAGAACCGCAGCCGCACAGTACCTAAGCACCTAAGAACCTACTAAGTAAGTTATTCTTGCGCGGAAACTAAGCTAAGTGAGTTGTGGAGATATTGAATTAGGGTTATCTTCTAGCGGTCGTAAAGCTGGGAAGCAAGACGAGGGCGACGATAATGTCTTAAATCCAATTTAGACCGTCTTTTGTTTTGCTGGCTTTTTTCTTGTTTTCTGTATTCCCATTTTCCTCAATTTGTTATTCTGGAGCATCAAACATTCATGGATACGTTTTGAAATAAATCCACACAAATATATTAAAGTGAAATGTTGTCTATTTGTTTGTTTGGGGAGTTTTAACGCGATAACGGCTGGACGGATTTTGATGAAATTTGGAATGGAGATACCCTGGAATGAAACATAGGATACTTTTCATCATCATCATCATACTTCACTCTCAAACGCCTGAACAGATTTTGATGAAATTTGGAAGGGAGATATCTTATATCCTGGAATAACACATATAATACTTTTCATCATCATCATCGTCATCATCATCATACTTCACTCTCAAACGCCTGAACGGATTTTGATGAAATTTGGAATGGAGATAGTTTATATCCTGGAATAACACAAAGGATACTTTTCATCATCATCATCATCATCATACTTCACTCTCAAACGGCGAAATGGATTTTGATGAAATTTGGAATGGAGATAGTTTATATCCTGGAATAACACAAAGGATACTTTTCATCATCATCATCATCATCATACTTCACTCTCAAACGGCGAAATGGATTTTGATGAAATTTGGAATGGAGATAGTTTATATCCTGGAATAACACAAAGGATACTTTTCATCATCATCATCATCATCATACTTCACTCTCAAACGGCGAAATGGATTTTGATGAAATTTGGAATGGAGATAGTTTATATCCTGGAATAAC
Organism: Alsophila aescularia; assembly: GCA_946251855.1. Classification (NCBI taxonomy): domain Eukaryota; kingdom Metazoa; phylum Arthropoda; class Insecta; order Lepidoptera; family Geometridae; genus Alsophila; species Alsophila aescularia. The sequence goes on from OX276376.1 coordinate 33,507,884, forward strand.
ACATAGGATACTTTTCATCATCATCATCATCATCATACTTCACTTTCAAACGGCGAAATGGATTTTGTTGAAATTTGGAACAGAGATATCTTATACCTTGGAATAACACATAGGATACTTTTCATCATCATCATCATCATCATCATCATAATCATTCTTCACTCTCAAACGCCTGAACAGATTTGGATGAAATTTGGAACAGAGATAGCTTATACCTTGGAATAACACATAGGATACTTTTCATCATCATCATCATTATTATACTGCACTCTCAAACGGCGAAATGGATTTTGATGAAATTTGGAATGGAAATATCATTTACTCTGGAATAACACATTATATCATCATCATCATAATCCTTCATGCTCAAACGGCTGAACAGATTTTGATGAAATTTGGAAGTGAGATATCTTATACCCTGGAATAACACATCATCATCATCATAATCATTCTTCACTCTCAAACGGTTGAACGAATTTGGATGAAATTTGGAACAGAGATAGCTTATACCTTGGAATAACACATAGGATACTTTTCATCATCATCATCATCATCATCATCATCATAATCATTCTTCACTCTCAAACGGTTGAACGAATTTGGATGAAATTTGGAACAGAGATAGCTTATACCTTGGAATAACACATAGGATACTTTTCATCATCATCATCATCATCATCATCATAATCATTCTTCACTCTCAAACGGTTGAACGAATTTGGATGAAATTTGGAACAGAGATATCTTATACCTTGGAATAACACATAGGATACTTTTCATCATCATCATCGTACTTCACTCTCAAACGGCTGAATGGATTTTGATGAAATTTCGAATGAAGATAGCTTATATCCTGGAATAACACATAGGATACTTTTCATCATCATCCCTCATGCAGGTAAAACCGCGGGGCGCGGCTAGTTTTATAATAATTGTAACTCATTTTAAAGTGACGAGTTTGTTGAGATTATTCGTGCTCTCATCTAACAATGAACTGCTCCATACATTGAGTCTGGCTACTCACAGAGTTTCGGCAAGCCGCCACGATGAGCTCCTCCCCCTCATCAGCATTGTCCCTGGTCGGGGGGAACTCGAGCCTGTCCCTGCCCACTTCAGGAATGCGGCACACTCCTAGCAAGCGGTAAAACTGTTCCATGCAGAGGGGCTGGCCTTTCTCGCGATTCGTCGCCCGTTCTAGAGGTAGCTCTCCCCTGAAAAAAATAGTTTCAGAATCTAATCTCCCATTGAAACTAATTGAGCCATAATAATTTTTTTAAACAACTAGAGTGAGATACTACCAGGTTGATGGGCTGGTGGTTAGCGCCTCACCTGTCTATAACAAACGCCAATAATACGCGAACTTTAAAATTGCAGAAGAATGCAAGGCTTGCGCAGCACTGCAATAAACTCGTCACCCTGAGACATTGTTTTTAACGTCTCATATGGTCAGTAATATCGATGGCAAACAAACAGAAAAATAAATAAAAAAACCCTTACAGACAGTACTGCTTGCAAATTATTAAAAAACGGTCACCTTTCTGTCAAAAATAGGAGTCTTGCATAATAATTTTACCGTCATCAATCAAGCATTACCTCATTCAAACTTGTTTACCTGTCCAGCATCTCCTTATAGTCCAACAGATCGTCAATGAACAAGGCCCCCAGGTCTGCCACTTCTTCCATCTTGGCAAAGTTGCGGCGCGGGAACACCATGCCTGGGTTGGAGTTGATAGTCAGTGGCAGCCGAACCTTCAGGTACATGTCATCTAGCCACCAGTCTGTCACCTGGAGAACGAGCGAATGCGTCATGATCGGAACAAGGTCTGAACATGATTATGTAAACTTCAATGGGTACTTACTTATTCTTATGATTGGAACAAGGTTTGAACATGATTATGTAAACTTCAATGCGTACTTAATTATTTTAGAGAATTTGTCAATAGGGCTTAGCGGATAATTCTCAGCATAAGATAGAAAAACCCTAGTGGCATGCTATGGGAACTCCTATGATTATAGGTTAATAAAGAAGTTTTTGTATTTCCAATAATCGGTTTTTAATTTTACAAAGCTTAAAAATAACGATTATACGGTACGGTTGGACTCAAAAAGAATATCGTTCTTCTTTGTCTTGTTGTAATTGTTTTCGCTGTAGTCACTTCTTCGGCGTTACTTTTTCTGTAGTAAAATAATTCAGGATCCAAAAGTAACTGGCCAGATTCTTCTTCTGATTGTTTATGTTCATAGTTTCTCCAGCTATCTGACTCCGTTGTAGGCTTGACGAATTCGATGTCTACGATATAATTTCTGATATTATCTATTCTATCTCTGACATATTTCTGTTTATGTAAGTTGACGGGAGTAAAATATGATACTGGCTTTTCTAGTATGATGTCGTCTTTTTTATTAGGATACACTGGACTAAATGGTCTGTGTAGAGTCTCTTCCACAAAATAAGGTTTTTTTTTCAATGTATGACTATCGGGTTGATAATTTGATCTGTAAAAATCTTTATTATTCAGATTCTCAATTAATAAAGGCTTAGGTCTAAAATATGACGTGTGTGATATTTGACTTTCAAAAGGATCATGCTCAGGTTTTAAATCTGGGACTGTATTTGTTGGTTTTATAATTTCAAAAGGTTCAAATTTAGGCCTTAGAACGAGTGGTTTTGGTGATTTCTTACGTGGAAAAGATCCTAAACTAATTAGAGTCACAGGTTTATTAACACGATCTGGGGTCCAATGTGTTTGTACTCTTTTCTTTGTTATTATGTTTTTCTTTGACTCAAAATACTTATGGGATGCGAAATCATTTTCAGTTTTTTTGGACATTTCTATTCTTTTCATCACTTTCCGTTGCCTATTTGGTGGCATCATTTTCACGGGGTACAAATTCGTTTTTGAAAATGGATCATCGAGCAGGTGTGATAAGTTTGTTTTCTTAATCTTTTTGTAATTTTTAGTAACTATTCTATGTATCATCTTATACATGGATTCTTGGCTATTGTCATAGTCATTATGAACTGTTGATGTCTTTTCCGGCTCAGGTTGTCTTCTATCTAACGATTTTAAAACATATAGTGATCGGTTAGAATTATGGGTACTGAGTGGCGTAGTCATGAACATCCTATGACTGTCCCACCAACTCCACTCATGTCTTCGTTCAGGGAAGAGAGTGTATAATGACTTGCCGTGAGCTTGTGGCGTGCTCATAGTCTTCTGACCCTTACTTTCCCACCACTGGAACGTAGGCTTTTTCTCAGAGAACAAAGAGTACAATGGGCCGCGAGGCAGTGGCGTAGTCATCAACTTTTTATTTTTCAACCGCTGGGGTTTCGACTTTCTCTCACGGATTGAATATGATGAGCCATGATGGAATGGCGTAGTCGTTATCATCAGTCTTTTATTTTCAGACTTCTGAGATACAGACCTCTCAGAATGAGGATATGTTGAGATATGATACAGTGGTGTACTTATCACCAATCTGTTCCTATCCCACTGCTGGGATTTTGGCTTTCTCTCAGGGAATGAATATGATGAGCCATGATAGAGTGGCGTAGTTGACATCATCAGTCTTTTATTTTCAGACTTCTGGGATACAGTTTTTTTCTCAGAATGAGGATATGATGAGCCATTATACAGTGGCATAGTTATCATCAGTCTGTTTTTTTCCCACCGCTGAGGTTTTGGCTTTCCCTCAGTTATTGAATATGATGAACCACGATAAAGAGGCGTAGTCATCGTCATCAGTCTTTTATTTTCCCTCTTCTGGGATATGGTCCCATTCTCAGAAACAGGATAATATGATGAGCCATGATACAGTGGCGTAGTCATTACATGTCTGTTCCTTTCCCGCCGCTGGAATTTCTGCTTTCTGCCATGGAGTGAATATGATAAGCCATGATACGTTGTTGTTTTCATCAGTCTATTCTTTTCCCTTTTTTGGCTTTTAGCCCTCTCAAAGAAAGAGTATATTGGGTGATAATGCAGTGGCGTTGTCATTTTCATATAATTTTTAGCGGCTTCCTTTTTTTTATTCCTAGTTTTAAATTTACCAATTTTGAGTAGGTCTATATATTCAGTTGGTTGATATGTATTGTATTTGACAGTTTTTTCTCTTATAGGTGGCATTGTAATTTCTCTTAAAGTGCTACTTAGTTTATTTTTCTTCTCTTTAAATGCAGCGTTGTTTTTAGATTTGATCTGCGTGTATTTATTAAAACTAGTATTTTTTCTTTTAGTAAAATGTTTTGTGGTTTCGTTGACTAAAACTCTGCGTGTTGATACTTTTTGCTCAATATTGGTAATTTTATCTATTTTTGTGGTTACAAAGGAACTAGACAGATATTTTATTTTTATGCTTTCATTGTCTAGAGATGGGTAAGTTCTTGAGCTATGAAAGGATCCTGTGTCTTTTTCAGTCGGCTCTGTAGATGTTATAAAATAGATATCCGTATATGAAATCTTCTCTTCATTTACGGTTCGAATATTTGCACTATTGATAGATGTGTTCCTATTTATTCCATGATTTTCTTTAAAGTATGTAGTTTTATAAATGTTATGTTCAGTATTCAAGTTTGTGTTGTTTCTTAATTTGGTATATGTTACACTTTTAGTTACTTCATGATTCGTACTGTTCATTATTCTCATACCATTTTCAGTAATTTTATTTTTACCTATGTCTTTCGCTCTAGATATTTGCACTGTCTCTTTACTTGTATATTTAATCCTTCCACCAGAAAAACTGTCATCAATTTCCATAATAGTTGTACTAGAATTTATGATTTGAGAAAGCGGTGATGATGTTATATCGTCAAACATTTTATATCTATAATTTTCGGTTGCACTTTTTCTTGCTTTAGTTACATCTTGACTAAAAGTAACCAAATTTAAATTATTCTTTGAGAATATACCATCTGCTACTTTTGTTCCATTTGAAAATTGCTTGACTGTTTTCACTGAATCATTTTCAAGTAGACTTTTGTTATTATAAATTGTTTCTTTTTTGGTGGTTACATTACTGTTAGCTTTAAATATGTTGTTATTAGAAGATGTCACATTAATTACAGTATATCTTTCAATTATTTTTAAATTATCAGAAACATTTAAACCATCCGATCTTTCGTCAATTTTAGATGACACTGTTGTATATATATTTTTAATATTGTTCTTATTAATTGTTTCGGTATTTTTTTCCATAGTATTTTCAGAAATGTTTGTATCCTGAAACCTTCTTTCATCTAGATTTAAGTGATCTACATTTTCTGATGGTTTCAGATAGTGCCCTGTTGTTACTTGTTGTTTTGGATAAGAACCATTCTTATTTGTATCTTTTATGGGTGGAATTTCTATCATATGATATGAAGTATCATTTATTGATGTCCTAAGGACATCTCGAGCAGAAGAAGTACTTGATTCTTTGATCTGAGCATGTGTTGGCATACCGGTTGTAAAACCTGGCGGGGATCTTGAGACATGCCTTGAAGTAATAGGCGTTTCAGAAATATTTCTAGCCACGAAATCGTTAAGCATGTCTTTACTGTTGGTTAAATTTAGTTTTAATGAGTGTGTTATAGTTTCTGAAATATATTTTTCAGTAGACACCGGTATTTCTAATATGTGTTTATTGGTAAAATATATTGATTTTTCTGATACGTGGCCGCCAGAAGAGTGTGTTGGTTTGCTGATCCAGTTAGTAGAATACTCGTATTTGGGTAACTCTGGAATCTTTCTGATACTAATGGTAGTACGAGGTATCACAGTTAGACTTGAAAGTAATTGTTCAAAATTTGCAATTTTGAAAATCTCAGACACATCTTCATTACTACTTGCAGTGGATACTGAGGGCCTGTTCACCAGGTATCTTCTGGCTAAAAGTCTCCCCGTTACACGAGTTTTTGTTAAATTTTGTAGTGTCTCAATTATTATGAGAGTTGTTTTTGAAATTGTTTTTTTTTCTTTTACTTGATTTGTTGTTAAACTCGGAAGTTTTTCTCTCTTGTGAGTTGTTGTAAAATTTTGAAGTTTCTTTGTTACTCTTGAACTTGAAATTTTATTAGTTGCAGGAGTTAATATTGATTTCGGAAGTATATCTGTTACACTAGTTGTATATGAACTGGGAAGTTTGTCTTTTAGGCGAGTAGATGTTGTATTTGTAATTTTTCTTGTTATTTTAATTGTGGTTGAATTTGGTTCTCTTCTACGAGTTTTTGTTGGACTCGGAAGTTTCTCTGTTACATGAGTTATTTTTGTTGAACTCGGAAATCTATTTTTTGCAAGAGAGGTGGTTGAACTTGAAAGTTTCTCTAGTACATAGGTTGTTCTTGAACTCAACAATTTCTTTGTCATATGAGCTTTGGTTGAACTTGAAGGTTTCTGTGTTAACCTAGTTGTGGCGGAATTTGGCTTTTTTACAAGAGTTGTTGTTGAATTCGGAAGTTTTTCTAGTATGAATGTTGTGGTTGAACTTGGATGTTTCTGTGTTGCATGAGATGTTTTTGAGTATTTCTTTATTAGTTTAGTTGTTGGTAAGTGATGGAGTCTTCTTGTCCCAAGTGTTGTCGATGAACTTAAAATTTTCTCGGTTACACTTTTTGTTGTTGAACTTGGTAGTTCCTCTGTTACACGAGCTGTGATTGAACTTGGATGCCTCTCTGATACACGAGTAACAAGATTTATGGCTGTACTTGGAAATTGACTTAGTATTTTGTTTGTTGTTAAGGGATAACGTTTCCTTTTATCACGACTTTTTGTTGAATTAGAAAATTTTCGTGTTGTTCTACTTGTGGTTGAAGTCGCATGTTTCTCTTTTGTATAAATTTTTGTGAAACTTGGAAGTTTCTCTTTTAGCCTGGTTTTTGTTGAACGATTAAGTTTTTGTGTCTCAATACTTAGTGATGAACCATTTTTTTTTTCTGGTATACTTTTTGTTGTTAAACTAGTATGTTTTCCTGTTTCACGAGTTCTAGTTGAACTTGAACGTGTATTAGTTACTGTAGCTGAAGTTGAACTGAAAAGTATTTCCATTTTACGAGTTGTTTCAGAATCTGTTTGTCTGTTTGGTATCAAATGACGATATTTTTCTTTTGCATGAGTTGTAATTGAGTTTAAATATTTATCTACTCCATGAGTTGTTGTTAATCTTGAATGCTTGTTTGCCTTATGACCTGTTGTTATATTCAGAAATTTCTTTATTTTACGAGTATTTGTTGATGAAATCGGAATTGTCTGTGTTTCATGAGCTATTCTCAAATTTGAAAGGTACTCTGTTACTCGAGTTATTGTTGAGCTTGGAAAACTACCTGTTGTTGAATGATAAAATTTTGTTGATGCACAATTTGTACTTGAACTTGGAAGTTGTTCAACTCTGCTAGTTTTTGTAACTTTTTTGTATTTCTGCGTTTTACGAGCATCATTTGAACTTTGAAGTTTATCTGTTTTTCGGATTTTTGCTGAACTTGGATATTTCTGCGTAGTTATACTAGTTGTAGTTATGCGAAGATATTTTTTTCTGGCACTCATTTCATTTGGATGTGACAAACTCTTTCCTTTATTATGAATTGTTTTTAAACTTGGAACTTTTTTTGTTCCATTGAATATGATTGTACGATAAAGCTTCCCAGGTGCTAGAGTTTTTATTAATGTAGTAGGTTTTATTGACGTACTTTTTAGAAAATTCTTCATAATATGAGTTGTTTTTGCTGGAGTTGAAAGTTTCATTGTTTTTCGAGTTTCTAATTTTAAGCTTAGGACAGTTGGTAGTTCCTTTACTACATGAGCTATTGTTAAATTTGCTTGTTTCTTAGTTATTCGTGTCGTTGTTGGACTTGGATGTAACTGGATACCAAGACATATTGTTGACCTTAAAAGTTCCTCTGTTACGCGAGCTGTGCTTGAATTTGGGGGTTTGTTTATTACAAGAGTTTTCATTATTGGACTAGTTTTTATTTCAACTATACGAGTTGTGATTGAACTTTTGCCTACGAGACGAGATGTTGTTGAAATAGGAAATATATCTTTAACTTTAGTAACTGTTGTTTTTTTCATTGCAGTAAAGTTGGACTTAGCATAAGTGCTTACATTATCCATCGTAGTATGGGGATATATCTCTTTGACATAAGATGCAATATTTTTTGTTGTTGTTTGGGTTGCCATTAAACTTGTAAATAGATCTTTTCTGGAACTATTGTAGCTCGGTGCTATCTTTTTGATAAGGCTTACCGTTGTACTTAGATACTTCTCTCTTGTAGTGTTTGCTTTCCAATCCTTTTGTTCATCTGATATACTATTGGGTTTAAAACCTGGAATTATTTGATGTAGCCTCGATACTCCTACAGGTCTTTTTTTGACAATAGTTGTTGTTGAACTTGGATGTCTTTCTGTAGTAAGACTTGCTATTGAGCTTGGAGGTGTTTTTGGATTACGAATTTCCATGGAATTTGTAAACATGCCAGTACTAAAACCGAGAGACATAGGTCTCACTATTGGACTTGAAACCTCAGTTGCCGATGTAAATGATTTCTCAGTAACGAATACATTTGGATGTATTTCACTAACATTGCTTGCCGGTGGTTTTGGAAGTATGATTGTCATATGATTTTCGGTAGAGCGTGTCAATTTCTCCGTGGTTCGCGTTCTCGTTAAATATAATGATTTTCGTGGTTTTGCTGTGTTAGGGGTAGCTCTTGAAATTAGTAGGTTATCCGTGATTAGAGCTGCTGAAGTGTTAAGAGATTCTGATATTATACCAATCGGTGTAAAATTTGCAATATGCTCTATAATAACACATGCCGTTGAACTCTCAGTTTTATCTGCCATACCACTTTCCAAGCTTGATAATTTATGTGTGATAGTACTTGCTTTTAAGCTAGAATTAGTCTCGTATAGAATTTTGAAATTTAGATGTTTTGGTGTATGTCTTGTCGTCGAAATCACGTTATCTGAAGAATTATCCTCTACCCTTGGACATCTTTTTATTGATTGCTGTTCTTCTTTAAGATTTGCAGTTGAACTAGTTAACATGGCTTCAGTGCGTGCAGTGGTTGCACTTACAGTTATGTCACGAGTTATACTTGTCATTACTATTCGAGGTTCTATTGCGATACGATTTGTGGTTTGTGGTTGATCAAGGATCGCATCATGATGCCCCGTAGTTGAGTTAGGCATTATATCAACGATACTGCTTGATTTTGAAGGTGAAGGTATTATTTTTAAAATATTTGCTAGTGATAAAGCAGGTGATCCCTCAATGCGCCTTTTGATTGCACTGAAAGGCATCTCAGCAATAAAAAAGTTAGTCGGAGTTGGAGTATTATCTGTTATTTTGCTTGTAAATGAACTTAAAAATGTCTTTGTCTTGAGAATTTTTGGAAAACTTATAGTCTTAACAACCAAATTATTAGGCGTCCCTGTTAGACTATGTTCGTTTGTACCTTTATTTACTGAAAAGTTATTACCAGTTAAGCTTTCATTTTTTTCTTCAGATAATTTTTTAGTAGTACGCATAAGATAGTTAGGCGTGATACTAAAATAAATATCGGTTTTATGTGTTGACGGACCACTAATATGAAGCAAATTGTGAGATTTTTCCATAATTTTAGTGGACGTCAAATTTGCCATTTTCCATATAGTAGACCTTAAAATTGTAGCCTCTGTGATACGAGTAGATGCCAAGCTCGGAATTTTATCTGTTCTATCAGTATACTGCAAATTTAGAACTTTTTCTGTTACTTGAATCGATTTTGATTGTGCAGGTTTCATTATGTCATAAGTTGACTTTAAATTTGTAGGTATCTCAAAAACCCTTAGAATTGAATTACTTGACATGTCTACAGTGGGTCTTATAGCTGTGCTTACAGTCTTTGTCATAGGACCAAGTGTTAACATTATTGGTATCTTAATAGTTTGATTTGATGTTGAACTATTAATTATTTCTGTTTCAATATTGTTATCCATTTTACCAAGCCTTCTAACTGATTGGCCCTTTTGATCAAAAAACATATCTAGCAGCGGGCCGTCACTGTCTCTAGTTGTTTTTTGTTTTTGTAAAGCAGGCTTGCTCCTTGATTTTGTCACTGATGTTTTACTTGATATTTTAGTTTCTTGCTTAAAAGTAGACATTGATAATTTGGGAGTAGAAAGGAAATTATTGTCAGAGTTTACATATGTTGACATTGTTATCTCATTTGCAATTGCTCTGTCTGGTAATGTTTCTGTATTGGAGAAATTTGGTGTCACATCTTCTTTGGCTTTTGATTGATTTTGATCCCATGATCTACTGACTTTTATCATAGATTTTTCTGTTGTAGGTGTGGTCACAATATGTTTTGTTCCTTCTTGCATTTTTGGCTGTTTTTTGTCAAATAGTTTCAACAAATCTTTTGTATATTTTTTCTCGTTTATTTTATTAATTATTAATCGTATTTCCATATCAGTATACCCATATAGCACTCCTGAAGTAGTTGATTGATGTTCCGTATTATTAGACGAGTCTGAAAATTCTATGCCAGTTAATAAATTTTCATTTTTGTCTTTTGTTGTGGTTGTATTATTTTTTACTTCAGGTGGTGTAGATGTTGTTTTTTCAACGTACGTTGATGTATATAACCCAAATGTGGACAATGGTAAAGTAGATAATATTCGGTATTTGAATGCAGATGGCATCATTCTAATTTCTGTTGTGTATGGTAACTGTTGATTTTCTAGAGTGATTGGCACAAGTTTTGTTTCTATTTCAGATAATGTCAACGATGGTTGTGCATTATTATGAAGTGTCCATTGATTATCTGTTTGATTTATTATTTTTGGAATACTTTTCTTATCAATTGCATTTGGAATAGCAGTATTTTCCTTAGGCACAAAAGATGACGATAGTATATCAATAATAGAAGATTTGGCATTAGTTCTTTTTGTAAACATTTCTGGTGGAGGTAATGTTGATTTTATTTCTGTCAAAGTTGCCATTGATATTGTTTTTTCAGCAATTTTTATTAATGGTAATGGATATTCCTCATTTAAAATCTTCTGTTTTTCAAAATAAGCTGACGTAGATTCATGTATTGACTCGGTTAGTTTTGATTTTGTAACTTCACTAACTGCCGTTTGTGCAACTATTGATGTATTTTTTTTGGTATTTTCCTTTGTGGGGGATTTTGATTGGTGGGCAGTTGCAATTGATACACTTGAAAATAAAATTTCTTTAGGGAATAACAATGCCTTTTTATTTGTCTTTCTGGATATTTCTCTTATAGGTAGAGTTATTTGCATTTTTGTAGCTATCGAGTTTGATATGCTTTCGGTTGGGGTAGAAGAAGACGTTGTGTATGCTTTAGATAAGGTTGATGGTACTTTTGGAGCCTTTAAACGAGCTTTTACAGTTTGCGTAAAGCCATTTTCAATAGTGTTAAAAACAATTGACCTATGTTGAGTTCCGGTTCTTGTTTGGTCGTTTTCTGTTTTGTTTTCTACTGATGATATTTCTGTCCAAGTAAAAGATATAGTCGACGAGAATTTATTTCTGTTATGTTCTTTTCCACTTTGTATTGAAGGAAATTTCATAGTTTGCCTTCTCTCAGTACTTGGAAATGTTGTAAGTTCTTCAGATGTTGATACTGACTGTATTTCAAGTAAAGGTAAAGCAGTTACTGGAATAACTACAGTTGCCATGAGAGGAAGCTCTATGGTAAGAACTTTAGGTATTGATTGAGTTATTTCAGAATTATTTTTAGATGGTGCTAATTTTAATGCAGTCTGTTGTCTTATTCCATTTATCGACTGCTTTGTTCCACTTAAATTTGACTGAGTACTTAAATATGCTGTCATTTTAGATGCTGCTATTGCTGTTTGCTTGTCAAAGTTAGCTCTCATGCTTGAAGTAGACTTTGGTTTGGCATTCAATGACTCTGTTGTTATTAAAATGGCTGGTATTTCTGTGGAAATGTTTGTATGAGATAGCGTATTTGTTGTATATACTTTCAAATATATTTCATTAGTATTTTTAGTTGCATTTGGTATGGGTAAATCTGGAAATATTCCTGCCGCATTCATATTTTGTTCAATAGAAATGCTTGTATTAGATGGCGCATTTGTTGTAGTTAATTTCAAATACATTTTTTTAGCATTTGTAGTTTCATCTGGTGCTGGTAAGTCTGGAAATAATTCTGTTGCAATCAAGTTTTGTTCAACTTGATAAGTGTTTTTAATTGTGGTCGCATTATTGCTCAGGACTGGTGTTAAATGTACATGTATGCTGTTTTCAGCAGAAAATCCTTTACCTTTGTTTGAAAATGTTCTATCAGATTTGATAGACAAAGAGATATTTTGGATTTGTGTTTCAATTAACTGTGGCTCGCTTTTGAAATCATCTACTAAAAAATTTACAGTCGAGAATATCAAAGGATTCTGTGTTTGAGCCGTAATTTGTGGTATAATTTTAGTTATCTGCACCGAGGTTTTCTTAGAAGTATATGGAATTTCTTTTCTGGTATGTGATATTGATAACTTACCAATATTAGCATATTTTGTCGGTACTTTAATATCATCTAAAGTTGTAAGTGGTCTATTATTTATAACAGAAAATTGTAATGTTTCTGTACTAGGCGCATCATGTGTTGATATGTTAGTCTTAAATGTATCTGATGAATGTGTGTCAAAAGATTGAACGGGCAACATTTTAACAATTTCTGCTCCATTTGATCCTCTTAGTGTTGTTGGTAGATGTATTCTTGCCATTATTTTTTGAAAGTTATAGTTTGGATTTTTTGTTTCGTCTTTATCAGAATTAAAAACAGTAATGACAGGTGATTCTAATACTGGTTGAACGACAAACATATCTAGCAGCGGGTCGTCACTATATCTAGAATATGTTTTTTTTTGGTTTTGTAAAGCAGACTTCCTCCTTGATTTTGATATTATTTCTGTAGCAATAATTGTTTTAGGAGTCACTGTTGTTTTACTAGATATTTTTGTAACTTGCATAAAGGTAGACGTTGTTAATATGGGATTAGAAATGAAATTACTTTCATAATTTACATTATTTGCCATTGTCATCTTATTTGTAATTGTTTTGTCTTTGTTTGGTAATGTTTCTTTATCGGGGAAATTTCGTGCATCACTTTTTTTGGCTCTTGATGGATTTTGATCCCATGATATACTACTGACTTTCATCATAGTTTTTTCTGCTGCCTGTGTGGTCACAGTATGTTTTGTTTCTTTTAACATTTTTGGAATCTCTTTGTTGAGTAGATGTAGCAAATTTTTCGTAATTTTTTTCTCATCTGACTTATTTAATTTTGATCTTATTTCCATATCAGTATACGCTGACAGCACACTTGAAGTAGTTGATTGAACAGTTTTATTTGATGAGTTCAAAAATATTTTGGCATCAGATAAAGTTATTTTTTTATTTCTGATCGAGGTTGTAATATTTTTTACTTCAGGTGAAATAGATGTTGTATTTTCAACGTACTTTGATGTATCCAACCCAATTTCAGACAATTGTAAAGTTGTTAATATTCGGTATTTTACTGCAGATGGCATCAATCTAATTTCTGCTAAGTTTCGTAATGGTTGATTTTCTAAAGCGATTGGCACAAGTTGTGTTTCTGTTTCAGATGATGTCAACAATGTTTTTGCCTTATTATGAAGTGTCAATTGGTTATCTGTTTGATTTATTATTTTTGGAATACTTTTCTTATCAATCGCATTTGGAAAAGCAGTATTTCCCTTATGCACAAAAGATGATGATCGTATGTCAATAATAGAAGATTTGTCATTAGTTCGTTTTGTAAACATTTCTGGTGGAGGTAATGTTGAATGTATTTCTGTCATAGTTGCCATTGATATTGCATTTTCAACAACTTTTACAAATGGTAATGGAATTTCCTTAGTTAATATTCTCTGTATTTCTAAATAAGTTGGTGTAGATTTAAGTATTGACTCGGTTAGTTTTGATTTCGTATCTTCACTAATTGCCGTTTGTGCAACTATTGGTGTTGTTTTTTTTGCATTTGCCATTATGGCGGATTTTGATTGGTGGGCAGTTGCATTTAATTCATCTGCAAATGATATTTCTGTAGCGTATAAAAATGTGTTTTCTTTTGCCTTTGCTGATTTTTCTCTTATAGGTAGAGTTATTTGCGTTTTTGTTGCAGAAGAATTTAATACATATTTGGTTTTACCATTTTCAATTGTGTTTAAAACAATTGACCTATATTCAGTTTGAAAATTTGTTTGGTCGTTTTCTGTAAAAAAAATTACTGTTGACATTTCTGGCCGGGTAAACGATATAATTGACGTGAATTTATTTTTGTTATGTTCTTTTTCACTTGGCATTGAAGAAAATGTCATAGTATGCCTTCCCTCAATACTTGGAAATGTTGTCAATTCTTCAGATGTTGTTACTGACTGTATTTCAAGTAAAGGTAATGTAGGTGCTTCAATAACTACAGTTGCCATTAGAGGATTCTCCATGATAACAACTTTAGATGTTGATTGAGTTATTTTAGAAATGTTTTTAGATGGTGCTGATTTGGATAAAGTCTGCTGTCTTATTTCACTTATCAACTGCTTTAACGCACTTAATTTTGACTGAGTACTTGAAGATACTTTTGTTTTAGATACTGCTATTGCTTTTTGCGTGACAATGTTAGCTCTCATTCTTGGAGTAGACTTTGGTCTTGCATTCAATGATTCTGTTATTATTAAAATGGCTGGGATTTCTGTAGAAATGCTTGTATGAGATGGCGTAATTGTTGTAGTTAATTTCAAATACATTTTTTTAGCATTTGTCGTTGCAACTAGTGCAGGTAAGTCTGGAAATGATCCTGTTGCAATCAAGTTTTGCTCGACTTGATAAGTGTTTCTTGTTATAGACGTATCATTGGTACTTAGTACTGGTATTAAATTTACATGTATGTTGTTTTCAGCAGAAAATCCTTTACTTATATTTGAAGATATTTTATCAGATTTGATAGTCAGAGAGACATTTTGAATTTGTGTTTCATTTAATTGTGGCTCTCTTGGGAGATCATCCGCTAAAAATTCTGCAGCCAAGACTATCAAAGGATTCTGTGTTTGAGCCGTAATTTGTGGTATATTTTTAGTTTTCTCTGTTATCTGCACCGTGGTTATCTTTGAAGTAAAAGGAATTTCTTTTGTGGTATGTGTTGTTGATAACTGACCAATTTTAGCATATTTTATCGGTACTTTAATATCGTCTAAAGTACTAAGTGGTCCATTATTTGTAGAGGAAAATTGAAATGTTTTTGTAGTAGTTGCATCTTGTATTGATATCTTAGTCTTAAATGTATCTGATGTATGTATGTCAAAAGGCTGAACGGATGACATTTTAACTGTTTCTTCTCCAGTTGATCCTCTTAATGTGGTTGGTAGATGTATACTTGCCATTATATCCTCAAAGGTGTTATTTAGAATATTGTTTTCTTCTTGGATAGAATTCAAAACAGCAATGATAGGTGATTCTAATACTGGTTGGGCTAGATCTCTTTCCTTTTTGCCCTCCCACGATAACTTGTGATACTTAGTAGTACTGAGTTTTTTTATTGTTTTGGCATTAATAGATGAAATAATTTCATCGTCTGTTAGTTGGCTAAATGTTACACCAAGATGAAGAATAAGTTTATCCGTGCTATTTTGTACATCTTTGAGAGTTTTTACTTTCTGGATATCTGTTTTCATTTCATCGTTATACTTTTCTAATGCATAACTAGAATTACTGAGTATATTCATTTTATTTTTACTTCGAATCCAATTATGTTCCTCTAGTGAATCGGATGCGGATAAATCATCGTCTTCAGTACCTTTTATTTGACTTTTCAAAATTAAATCTCGTGGCTGAAAATCCCACAAAAATACAGGAGAATGTACGTTTTTTGGTGGTATTATTTCTATTTCTTTAATAATTTTAGATGTAGTGGACATTTCATAAAATTTTCTTAACTCAGTGTATTTAGTGTCTGATTCACTTTGTGATTTAGAATATTTGTTCGAATCATTCATTTGTATATTATTTTGGTCATAGTCTTTAGCCATTGTGTCTAGTTTTTGGGAATTGAAAACCTCTTTACTATTTCTTTCATTAGGTGTGCCAAAACATTGAGAATCAGTTTTGCTATTTTGAGTGTTGTTGTTTTCGCTATGCCCTTTCAGTTTTTCGTCGTATAGTTTAACTAGATTTTTTATTTTTGAGATTGTTTCCTTAAAATTTTGAATTGCATGACTTTGATGATTATCTGTGCTAATTTTCTTATATTCCATGTTTGTCGTACCCTTTTCACAAAGTTGAGTATTTTTGTTACAACATGTATTCAAAAAGTCATCTTGACTCTTATTTGCTGTAACATCGATGTATATTTTTATACTGTCTTTTTTATTCAACAATTTAAAGACATTTGTTTGATTACGTTCATTTGTTTCCGTTAAATATGTATAAAGGGAAAGCAAATTGCAATTTTTCACGTTTATTACAGTTTTGTTTTTACCTAAATTTTTGTCAAATATTTGTGTATTGTAAATATCAATATCCACCCGACTGTTATTAGATTTGACTATTTCATTGACGTCTGTGTCTGTGGCTTGCTCTGATTGTTTCTTAAGTTTGTCATTAATTTTAGGAGTTAATGAAATTATAATAATCATATTTTGTTGCACGTTAGTTTTTCTAAAAATTGTAGGTTTGCGAAATAAGTTATTTTTCTTGATTGTGTAATTGTGTAAGTCTTTTGTCTGTATCAATGTTTTAAACAAAATGTTTTTAAAATTTGATTTGTTATTATTATTTATAACATCTTTTTTTAGCGCATAATCTAAGTAATTCCTCTCATGATTAGCGCAGCTTTTACTCGTAAGCTCATCATCGTGACTGTCTTGGTGGCTTCTCTGTAGTTTATCTGCAAGCTCTTTACGCAAGTTAAAACATGTGCTGTTGTATATATTTTTATAAAGCTCAAGATCTTTTTCGTTGTTATGATGATCGTCAATTGGCAAAGAGTTCGAGTCACCATTGAATAGTAACTTTTCTTCTTTCACTTTTAGGGTTTCCCGCATGCACACGCAGAGACTTTTCAGCAGTTGCAACGTCACGTCAAATAAATGTTCGTCACTTGTAGCCCCATCCACTGCTTCCAGTATTTTCATCAACACTGGACTATCACTCGCGGATAAAACAACGCAATTCACAATTCCAAAGATAAAAAGCCCCAGAATTTGATACTTTTTGGGTTTCATTTTAAGTGGGAAGGTATATGGGCGACATGTTTGTTGACCTCTGCTCGGCGGAGTAAGGAAACGAAGTAGGGAAACAATGGTGTTGATGTAGCGGCGTTGTTTTGTGTTCCAACAACGATAAGAGCTTCGTAATAGCTTCATTATGCCATTACATGAATGAGAAAAACAGTTTCCTTCAATAAATATACCTACGGTCCCATTTATCATGATCATAACCTAATTAAGTTTAAATTTATACATATATGAATAAATAACATAGACAAAGTTTTTTTTTACATAACTGCGCTTGTATTAAAAAATATAACAAAACTATTGTTATTATGGGGGAAGCCTGCCATCGGTTGTATACATATTTTTTTTTAAATCACTTTTAGTTATACTTATGTTATACTTATGCTAAAAATCCAAAAAGCGCTGCAGTATCTAGATGTAGCATACCTACCCGCACAGTTATCCACTATTGAGGGCTCCACCTCCACAAGTATAGGTGCTACTCCATGCCACTCACCCAGTTAGCAGTCTCTTTCTGGCGCTCCTGCAACGCCTCTTGCAGCCGCGGGCCCAGCTCCTCCAGAAAGCCCCGCACGAGCCCGCGAGAGTTCTCTACCTGCTGTGGACTCGCTATTACTGCTGCGAACTCCAGGTAAGAGTCCATCGTGGCCTGCAGATCTGGCACCGGGAGCTTGGGCAGCTGGAGGTTCTGTGGACAGCGCTGTGGATTTAGAATCTTTCTAAGTCAGAAGGGTGAAAGAAATCCTTTCCCATAATGTACTCCGTTGCATTTATCTAGATCTGCGATCCCATGGCTCCCAGATTAGAATAAAACACATTGTTTGTGAGTACAAATTCTGCAGCAACACCCTAACCTGTACCTTTCGTGTTATGAGCAGACACTACACACCACAACACCACATGCAGGTACTGTCAAAAGCAATAAAAGTAAAAATAGTACCTATCGCAAGCATACAACTTGCAGCAGATGATGCTAAAGATTCATGGATGTTTTAATTTAGTTCTTAACCAGCTAGAAAGAGTTAACAAACTTGACTTGTTTACAAAGATAACCGCCAAATGGAACATACCTGAAAATCCTCGTCGCCAGAGCCGTACACCTGAGTGCTCAGCCATCGCTTCGGCAGCGACAGCAGCGACTCGCCCCATGCTGCAACAAACATACAAGTTTATTATCATCAGCTCTTTCTGTCTGACGTACTGAATTTAGACCAACGTTAAGTTATATGATAATATATCAAATTCAGATTATTCTTATTAATTATTAAAAAAAAAATTACAATTCCTTACCAATTTACCTAGCCCCAAACTAGGATACCTTGTACTATGTGTACT
This sequence comes from Alsophila aescularia, assembly GCA_946251855.1. Taxonomy (NCBI): domain Eukaryota; kingdom Metazoa; phylum Arthropoda; class Insecta; order Lepidoptera; family Geometridae; genus Alsophila; species Alsophila aescularia. Next base: position 33,526,474 of record OX276376.1, read on the forward strand.
AGATAATAGATATGGGTATAAGAAATGTATAAAAATTTCAATGAATTACGTCATATCAACCAGTCACGAACGAGATTGGCCAGTAAAACCGGCCAAGTGTGTGTCGGTTACATATAGTCTCAAGGTTCCGTAGCCAAGACCCTAAGCTACCCAACTGTGAAAACTACATTGCAATAGGTCCAGTAGTTTTACGTTAACGCCAACAAATCTGTTTTTACGGTTGAGTTGAGTTTTATGAGTGAGAGCACTATGGAATGTGTTCAGAGTGGACGGGGGAATAACTTGCGTTATCTTGGACGGTTACATCACGTAACTAGAAACCCTAGATGGCTGTGATAATATTGAAAGTAAATTCGTGTGACACGGTAGCAAACTAAATTATTTTTAAAACTGTTCTTTATGGGGCGGGGGGACCAGCAACTCGAACGAAATTGTTGCCAAATAGTTCGTAAAAGAAACCAAATAGAAAAAACTCGACAAGTGCAAGTTGAACTGGCGTGTAGAGGGTTCCGTACGATGAATATATTATTTTTATCTCACAATATTGAAGATTGTTCAAGGTTCAAATTGTTTCATACAAAAGTGTAGCAAATCGGTGAAATTTTCAGCGGAAGGAAAATTTCTTCGACTTCTTTAGGTCTAGAATGTTTATTGATATTGAGTTGTGCAACACTGCTGTAAAATAGTTGGTTGTTGGCTCCAGGTTTTGGTAAGCAGAGATCGATATCAGTGAAAACATTGATCTGGATATATGTTCACCCAGAAATAAAATCTAAATTAAAATATATGTCGGCAGAAACAGATAAAATTATAAATAAACATCAAATCATTAAATACGAGACTCATTACTCGTTTATATTAGTTTTAATTACTAATACTATAATTTTATTTTGTATCACTAAACTATCTTTCTATAACAATATTGAGAGATGTAACATGTTATTTTAAGATCATATACATTTTAACAGGTTGACGTGTAATTTATAAGTAAAGAACAATTTTCTTTCTTTTTCAAAATTATTGAGCCAATTTTCATTTATTTTAAAATCTTTTATTTAACTTGCAATGTGTGTTAGTTTGTTTATGTCGAATCTTGCAAGCTGAACCACATTCCTTTATATGCTACGGAGTTGAATTTTCACATTTTGTTCAGTTCCGATGGCAATGCATTTTTATGGTAAGCATGACCTGAATCGACATCCAGGATTAGCTGCAGATAAAGGAACTCTTCAACGGTATACAGCATAGACACGAAATTTTGTGTAATAAGTATGCATTTTATTATGATAGTCGGTTTTTAAGTCCTACTATTATATCGTTACTGCACTCAAGTTTGGCTCCTGACTAGGGAACTCCTCGACGGCGAGCAGCACAGACACGAAATGTTGTATACGCAATTAATTGTGATAGCCTTTCCTAAGTTTCACCATGACATGGCTACTGCATAAAAGCTTTTTTTTAATGTTCTATTAAATTAACTTATTCCTAAATAATTTATAAAGAAAATAACTTATAAAGCCTTTCATTTAATATGATATACGGTACAGTTTGCAAAAGTTTTGTAATATTATTTTCTAACCCAAAAGTGAAGATGATTCAAAATTAATTTATTTACGTTATACGTCCGTATCTGAGTCAACAAAAACATACGCGTTTATAATTTTAACATAATCGGTCCAGTAGATTCGGAACTTTTTGCCTGTGACAGACGGATAGACAGACTGACAGACACACGAGCGATCCTATAAGGTTTCTGTTTCTTTTCATTCGGACGTTCGGAACCCTAACTACCTATCCAACGAGATCCCACTTGTTTTTTTTTTCTGCTTTACTTAGATTTGGATTGTCTCAATTATAAGAGAAAAACAAAAAAAAAATTAATTGCCTTGAGTGGCGGTTAAAAATATCTAAACATGCGCGAAATTACAACTATAGAGTGTAAATGGTATCTAAATAAAATGGCTGTGACATAAAGTCGGATAGATAGACGGACATGACAAAATAAGGGTTCCTTGTTTGACTACGGAACCGCAATAAAAATGGGCCTACATTACCGACTTACGACATTATCGATTAGTGTGTGATCGAAAACCGACTCCTACCAATTTGCCGTCCAATTTATTGAAATAATCCGTTCGAATTATCGGGATCACCGAAATAATTGAATTTTCCACGTTAAGCAGATAATTCTCAATTTTGCCTAACATACGAGCATCCGTGCTCACCCCCAAAGGGGAGAGGGGAAGGTGTTCTATTAAGACTTAGAGGCAATATCCTGTCTGAAGGCAAATGCAGCTGCTTCCAGTGACGAGGAAAATATACCTTGACACACCATCCTAGGGTTTATTTTTACGTCGTATGAGTAGATCCATAAATTGAAACGAGCACGTAGTAAAGGGACTCGACAGGAGCCCTACTCGGGATAGCTCCTAAACAAAGCTCCTTTTCTTTTCTCTCAAATGTTTACCTTAAAACGGAAATCCAGTTAAACTAGGCGGAATAAAATAAATTATTTGAATTCGGACACCCGTTTGATTAAGGAAGGACAAAATAATATTTATTTAGGACTCTCGTTCCATAATAGAGGCTGAATATTTAATCAAGACTGATCGAAGCACACAGAAAACAACATTTATTTAGCGGGTACAATAAGCATTGTCATAATGATTTATTTATTGAGTTATATGCTTTGAAGTAGATAAGCGTCGAATTTGATGATTTACATAATGACCTTGCAAAAATTGTTACTTAAGTAATATAAAAAAAAACTTGTTTCGTTATAGTAAGTCATTCTTAATATAGGTACTGTTATTTGAATATGATTAGAAAAGACAGTAAATCTTTAAGCTTTCGCGAATTTAACTAATCACGGGTTCACATGAGCACAAATTCAGTAATTCCATATCAAAATATAATTTTGATTACTTAACCTCAACGTTTCAATCAAGTGGTTTATGGCTACGAGAAGAGAAGACCACGACAAAACGATAGGTATTTTGATGTCTTACAAACACGACCATAGCTTTTACTTCATCGCCATTGGCCTTTCACATCCATGAAAGGCGATTTAAGCAGTGACACTTTTCGGGCGGCTTTTACTGCACTTCCGCTGATAGCTAAAGAGACCGACAGCGAAAATGCCACACAGCTACAGTGTGCAGAGGTTTCAGTTGCGTACCCCTGGATGGTTAGGGATTGCTAGCGCGTTCGTGTTTTTTCACGCGTTTATTTACTAGCAATTCAAACCAGGCGTTATCATGCACAGTTACCCGTCCGCAATGGCCTTTCTCCAAAAAGTTCGGTCCTCCGCAACTCTCCCAGCTGGACCAGTCAATACCAACACAAACTAGTTGCATGAGCCAATCGGATTATGCCCAAAGGTGCACGTAGACGTAAGTGTTTGAGCGTGTTCTGGAGGCCTAATGCAGCAGCTATAGCGCCATTTTGTGCACAATTTTATGCAGCCCCATTACAACTGCACAACAGTAGTAAAACGGTGCCTCAAGAGCTGCAACTAATGACTAACGCCACACTAACACTTTTATAATGCTACTTTTGTGAACGAGTGAACGAATATGAGTGCATGTATTTTATGTCAAAATGATGAAGTGTAATTAATATTGTAATCGGCAATCATTAAATATTATTGTTAAGTAAATAAATTATATTTGCCTTCTTATTTTGTTAAACACAAGCGGATAAAAACGCTTTCATGTTTACTGTGCATATATATGATGTATTTTCTAGTATTTATTAAGCGTTTTCGAAATAATATGAAAATGTAAGAATTATTTGCTAAAAAATATTGTCTTTTTCAAATAAAATGCTTTCGTATTCTTATTATTAAGTATCGACAGTTTATTATCTGCAATTGGTTGTTTGTATATTGACAAAAGCAAAGTTAATTTCAATGAAAAAAAAACATTATAACATCTAAATTTTGCTAGTAAATAAGCCAATTTTCTTGAGAAATGGCGGATTGACTAAGTCAGTACAACGGTGCAAATAATAATAATAATAATTTATTCATTAAAAAAAAATTGTACAAGATATACAAAACCATCAAAATACAGTATAAAAGGAAACATGGTGATCATTCGATTAGGTAGGTTAAGTAAGGTTAGCTGCGGGCCCCAAACTAGGCAATGCCTGTATCTTGGGGACCCAGGTGAAAAGTATTACCAAAAATTATGAATACGCTTGACGATCTATACATGTACGTGTTCAACCAAACATTTGCAATGTATATTGAAAATTATATTACAAATATGTTTTGAACCAATGCAAATAACTAAAATAGTTAGTACTAGTAATAGTTAGTATTACATTATTTTTATAAATTTAAATGATTATTGTTTATTATTCTACATACATAATAAATTAAAACTAAGATTTGATAAGTAAATAATACAGATTTAACATTGCGATCATTAATTATTAGAATTTGACAAAAACTTATTTTCAATTTAATAATCTCAGGCTGTTATTCAAACTACAAATTGAGATAATACATAATAACGTAATATGTGACAAAGCTAAACTAACATTTCATTACGCTATAGTATAACCTTCATAAGATAGCAAGAAAGAAAGGGAAGGTAAGTGATTCAAGAAAAGATATACACTAAATTAAATTTCTCTTAGAATTATTATAATCAAATAAACATTCTAAAATTATGTGTTCGGGTGCGTGATTTGTTCCTAGATGTAAACGCGCATTAAGTTTACGGGTTTTTAATGTTACTGAGTAGGTACTAAATAATACCGTGAGTTCAAAAAGTCTCAACTACAGAAATGAGTAGAACCATTACCATGGACTTAGTATAAACCAGCTTTGATAAGACTTTCTGTGGTCTCGTAAGTTAACGAAAGCAGCCATATTTTTAATTTTGATTTGGCTACAGGATACGAACAATTTTTGAGGTCATATAATTTGCAGACTGCATTGTATGTGTAAACATGAACGTATTTTGGATGACGTCTGGCAAATGTGGTATACATTTTTGGAAGGGCTTGCTTTAAAGGGCGAAGAGAACGTTTCCTGGTTGGTTGTTGTTGAGTTAAGCGAGTGTGACATTTGGCAATGGCACGCAGGACAAAAAGCTGGCGGACTCTCAGGACAAACGCAATCAATCAATCCCAATCTTCTTACCTCAGGTAAATAATCTCTATTGTATTACTCAAGGTAGTTCTTGTTCCATTTTAGCGACTTCAAGTAGGTCATAGTTACAATGATTGTCTTTGTGTAACTTGAATCTGTATTAGAGTATATTATTACCCCTATTAAAGAACTTCTAGTAGAACAATAGTGGTTATTTGAACTCTTATACAACTGCTTCATATGGCCTACAATTAACTCTTTTATGCAGTTGAGTGGCGTATAACAGTAACAAGAAAAACCTTCATAAAACTTTCAGTGACAAATGCTCTTCGTAACTCTAAAGAAAAGGTGTAAGTGGTAAATTGGTTCTAGAATAAACTATTATAAAGACAAGAGTGGTATTTAGTTCAAATACTGCCACTTTTGGTGCAGTTTGCAGAAGCAGTAACGCAACTTAAAACTGCTTCCTGAACTCTAATGCTACTATTATACACCTTAATGTTACAAAATAGGCTGCAATTTCCACTAATGTGTTGGTTGGGTATCAAATGAAATCAAGTCACGCCTTTAGGAAAAAACAATAAAGAGAGAGCTGTCACTGACATATAGGTAAAAGGCTTTTTGAGATAGTTTATGTACATCTATATGAAAATTTCAGAAACATCTGATCGAGTAACATGGCCCGTTTCCGGCCTCTTAATACGCTAGCTGATTTATTTCATGAGGAAACTTTACAGAGGCATCAGTATTCGCCACTATTGGTCTAGTTTTGACAAGCGAGGTATCAATCGATTCGTCTTCATCGCAAAAGTGTCATAGGCTACTTCTTACCAAACCGTAGTCGAGTTTTAGTTTTTGAACTTATGTCTTCTTTAAATTGCAAACTAAAATTCCACTGCTTACTTAAATACCACTAACCGCAAAAGTCGCTTCTTCTAGGATGTAGGCAATTCAAAATAGTTTTTATTAAGTAGGATTGGTTTTAAAGTTATAATCGTGTATTCTTAATTTATTTAAAAATATGTGGCGCGGACGGACATTGGTGGGCCTCTACAATGGACAGATTACCCCTTAAATATCTCTGAGTAATAGTTATTTTTATTCATAAGATAAGCATATAGTTAGACAGACACCGACATAGATACAGTACTGTATACGAGTTACGACGTGACAGCGATCTTTCATTTCAGCGATATCCCACCATAGAGGTATCTTAATTCTGATTACCGTTAGTAACTTAAACTTCAGCGCTAAGTCTGTATCGCCCGCTGCTAATAAAGGACGTCCATTTATCAGGACAATGGATCCCTTGATATATTACAGAGACATCCGTTGATTGGTTCCTGCGAGTACGAGATGAATAGTGGTGAATGAGCTCGGCCGTGAAATTAGGAGGTCAGAGTGAGTGGACAGTGAGCGATCGACGGCAGGATTTCACAGCAAAAAAACGAACTGGAAATGTCTAATAGTGGGTGGTTTCCTTTACGAGCTATATAAGTTTCATTATTAGGCGTAAGCAGTTTTCAACAATAGCCAGCAATTTTTAAAGCGTTAGGTTTTGGCTAACCTTGATTCTCCATTCTAACTATAAATCGACGTAGTATGGTATATTTTTAGTACATACTAATAAACAGCCTACATACTAAGCCACATTCATAAAAACGACGTACCTACTCATAGACATGACACTGTGTATAAAATTGCATTGTACAGCTAAAGTGAAGTGAGTGAAAGTGGTTTATACACAAAATTCGTCGAAAGAAGGACCTAACAAAACTGCTGGATTAGACGAGCCTTTGATTTAAGACTATGACTTGGTAAGAGCAGTGTATGGCGCCCAAAGGCCTGGTGGAAAAGCCAGGCTTAAGGAATTCGGCTGGCAGAAACTGGATGCGAGACGAGCCCAAGCTCTATGGCTTGAAATAGATGAATATTGAAAGCGTGCAGCCAAAAACAATAGTTATTTTTATTCATAAGATAAGCATATAGTTAGACAGACACCGACATAGATCATGTCCTACGTACCTATAAGTGAAAAATCCTTTCCCGTGTTTGCAGGCTCCGTAGCAAAGGGTTCTCATTCATGTTAATCATCATCACCATCAGTCAAGTATTTTCATCACTACTACAGTTTAAATAATAGTACAAGTACATAGAAGGAAATCTTTGGGTTACATTAAGACTGTCTGTATGTCTAAGGTCCATCAGTATGACATTGGTAACCTCAAGTGCCACTCCACGGATTTGAATGCTGTTGAACCTGTGAATAGGTTGCTTTTAAATGATATTCTGGTACCTACCTAAGCTACTATAAAACCTGAATGAGTAGCTGGACTAGACTTTAAAAACTAAGTACTAGTGCACAGGTTTACGGAAAAAAAGTAAACATCACCAAATCAACTCGCCTCAGCAACTTTTGGACTCCTATTTTTTATAGTACCATAACTTCTGGGCAAAAAATTAATGAACCTAATAAATAAATAAATATATTCGGGAAAATTCACAACAATTTCCAAGCCCCAAACTAGGATACCCTGTACTAGAAAATGGATAAACATACATAGATACGAATATTACATCCATGACACAGAAAAAACACTTCTGCTCATCACACAAAATTAAATGATTGCACCTTGTGGGATTCGTACCCGCGACCGTTTGGTTTCGTAGTTAAGGGTCACTAGCTACTGGACCAACCGGTCGTTTCCTATAAACTTGTAAAATGTGTGATATCTGTATCAATACATAGGTAAACTTGACAACGTTACCTTACCTACCTATCTTAAGTAAACTTGCTCGGGTACATACAAGTTTTCAATAGAACAATCGTGTACATTGATTAGTATTATTTTCACGCCAATCAGACGAAGCTTGTAACAGCTATTTTTCAGCGCGCGCTGATATAGACATTATTTTAACGGTATTTCTTTCCACATCTGCACCAACCCACATCAAGCTGTTATTTTAGGATCTTATATTTTCAAACTCTACTAATTGAAGTCTGCTAAGATTAATACCCACAACAAGTACCTTTGCAACTTAGTAAACAAAATACTCTTCTAATTTTACATTTAAAACGAACTCCAAATGAATTTATACTTAAAACCAAAAAGCTTCACAAGTGATGCCCAGGGTATCGCAGCCCAGCACAATCTATAGATAATTAACTCCCCGCCTCAGGCGGTAGTTCCCACGAGGTCTTTCCCAAACTTCCTTACCTACCTACTTGGTATGTTGTTATTCCGTTATACTATACAATAGCTACGAGTAGGTATATCACAGTAACTTGTGAGTCGATACAGGTTGTCTTGGAAGACTACTGTAGAGAGTGCTATTCACTGCTGTGGATGTGTCCTGTAAAGTTTTAAAGTTTTCTAGTGACTAAAAAAACATAAAGTAGGTTAGGAGATTATACTTCAAGTATCATCTGATGCTGTATTTGAATACAAACGCAAGGTAATGTTACCGTAACATTTGCACACTCAAACCCCCGGCAGTAGAACTTGGACACAACATACCACATTTTTTTTTAAATAAAAAACCTTCGAGCAGCCTTTCCACCAACATGCATTGAACGCAAGTTGAGAGTAGTGTGGCCACGAGCGCCGGCGCCGTGCAAGCAGCGCAGGCTCATCACGACACAATTATATTTGCCAGGAGATTCGAACCTAGTACTAGGTTAGTTAACTAATGATGATAAACTAAATCTGCTCTCATAACCAACACAATTTAAAAAAATACATGTAGAAAAAATCATTTGCAATTCTCCAGTCCACCACTGGACGTGAACGCCACTGAGCCCGATCTTCGGCTCTCCTCATTCAAAAAACTGGCATTGGGATGTATGGGACTATTACCACCTAAAATCTCCAAATCAACCTCACCTCCCGTGGTTCATCCTGCTGAACAAAGAGCGAGGCTCTGACGACCGACCGATGGTGGTATAACTGTCGCAGGCAGATAGCCTAGTCCTCCGTTTAATTAACTGCCTAGGCTTTTCATTGAATGGTGATGATATTCAGCCATTCAATACAACAGCGTAGCCAAATTCTAAAGGCCAGTGACGGGCAGCAGCGTAAATGGTGCGAGAAGCTGCGCCCTGCGGTCGCAAGCCCGGTACAACAGGCACACAACAACACTTAAAAACAGGCGAGTGACCTGCTAAACTCTTTACTCAAATGTACGAAAAAAAACATATATTTACGCACATAATTTAGAAACCTCATCGATGCGGTGCCAAGGAGCGAACCCAGTATTATTGGATTCCAACGCGCACTAGTATACCGCTCGGCCACCATTGCTTTAATACAAAGGACTGAAGAGACAGCAATGCACTGCCATCATGATTTGTATTAAAGTTGTGATACATTTTAGTTTCTAGCTTCATCGAAATAGGTTAATGCTCACGTTAGAGATCATTTTATAATTTTCGCGTAATAATTGGTAGGTAGTAGGGGTGTACTTTTTGAACATTAGATTACAATAGCCGGCGGGCAAGTGTAACGGAATAAAACGCTACCCGCGGGCGTAGTGGCCGCGCCCTAATTGTGTTACCCCGCGCGGCGTGTGCAGTCTGGCAACATGCAAGCGGTGGCTGGATTGACAGCGAGAGTGACTTGAACTTATATTTTTTTCTTATGAAGAATTAGTACCAATTTGAGATGGCCACATTGTTACTTTCCATCAAGGTGATAACGATGCCTAGTTGATAGATCAAAACGAAAGAAAAGTGAATAACAAGTTAACTAAAAAACATTAAAAACAAGCTTGTATGCAGTAGCCATGTCATGGTGAAACTTAGAACAGGCATTTCGTGTCTGTGCTGCTAACCGTTGATGAGTTCCTCAGACCGAACCCAACCCTGAGTGCAGCAACCATGTCATGGTAAAACTTAAAACCAGTTATCATAATAAAATGCGTACACAAAATTTCGTGTATAGCGCAGACACGAAATTTTGATCGTTGAAGAGTTCCTTTATCTGGAGGTAATCCTGGATGTTAATGCAGGTCATGCTTACCATAAAATGCATTGTCATCGGAAGTGAACCATTATGGAAGAATTCAACTTCGTAGGATAACAGGAAGTGGTTCTAATGTAGCTTGCAAGATTTGACAAGTTAAATATAACCTTTTAAGAATAAGTATTTTCCGAAGTAAATGCACTAATTAAAAAAAACCTGAACCCCCATTGAATATGAAGCATCTTGATTACATAAGCTTTCCAATATAAAAAAACTGCATCAAAATCGGTACATTCGTTTAAGAGCAACGATTCTGACCCCACCTAAGCTAATAATTATTAATTATAGCTAAGAACCATCTTGATCACATCAGCTTTCAACAGAAAAAAAACATCAAAGTAGGTCCATTCGCTTAGGAGCTACGATACCACAGACAGACACAATGATACATACATACACACCCTAAAATTATAACATCCCTCTCTTTTTAAGTTCGGCGGTTGAAAATCAATTCAATTATAAGGGTAAGCTGCCAACTATAATTCAATTATAAGGGTGGGCTAGAACACTTGGACCTTGAACTACTGTTTCGTGAAATAGTTAGCTAGCTATATTTTGTATTAGTTAGTTGTTAGTGAGTAATAAATATCTTGGTTCCATTTTATAGCTAGCTAAATATTTATAACCAGTTCCGAAAGCAGTTTCGTTGAGCTGGAATAAACAGAAATTAATTTTTGTCTTTCATTTTATCAAATAAAATAAAAATGATCTTATACTTGTCAAAAATGTAGTTTAAGTTATTCCAAAAGCTAAATTAGCTTAATTCGACAGTCATTCCATCCGCCAGCCGCTCTCACTCGGACCACCAAAAGCGAGGGCAGGGAGTTGCCATGGCGACCAGGTGCGATCGATCGCGCCAGGTGGACGAATATAACATCACTCTGTATGTGTTACTGTGTGCGATACGTTCGCGTCGCTGCTACTTCGGATGATCCATTTCATATTTAGTAATTTTGGAGGGGTTTTTCCACCACCTTTATCTGTTTGGTCTGTTCATGTTTCAACGATCTAGGAATAGTAAGTACCTAACCTACCCAATAAGATAAGTATATTTTTATTTTACAATTAAGTACGATTATACAATCTCGTAGGGTCCGTGCACTTGAATAAAATAGGGACTAAATGTATTTGAGTAGAGTTTGGACGCTGGTGGAGTAGAGAGACGACTGTTTTTGTTGATGTTTATTTGTGAACTCTTATATTAAGTTTTGAGTGACAATTTCTATAATACGTTAATGTTCGGCATGGCCGTGGTCAATGCACCTTTAGCGACAGCGGAAAAATGCGCAACTGTAAAACCATAATCAATCCCCATAAGTTAGTCTTCTGTTGGCTTCCTTCTCAAAGTTGTTCTTACACAATTTCAACATTTGCCCAAGGTAAACATATTGTAGGACAACTTCACACACAGAAGCACACCATTAACTGCAATCGGTTCCGGGTCAATAAGATCGTTGAACATGATCTTGGTAGAAGCATCATCTAGGTTGGTCAGCATACTTTTTAGGTCTTGCAGCGACTCCGCCAGACGATATCATCGGCAAGTCGTAAGTGTGAAATGTTCTCGCCATCGATATTAATGCCCATTCCAAGGTAGTGCCATATACAATGCTAAAAAATAAAAATAATAATGCTGCAATTTTGTCTAAGTAGTTTACAACTGTTTCAAACTGTGAATTTAATGTTTAACTTTAAATAATAAAATAATTTAACAGACGAAATTCTGATATTTATTCGCTTTTCAAAAATTATTGTAAATCAAAAAATGTGGCAATTCTTCAAAAAATTTAGCCTAAAAGCTTTCCTTACTTCTTATCGAGTCGCCTTGTTATCCCCCGTCAGCCCGTCACTAACACCGGCTCTACAATGCTCCCGTATTCTAGTCATCTTTCACCGCGCACTCGCGCCTCCTGGCTCCCGGCACAGTGATCACAGACTGACCAACACAGGAACACATCACATGAGACAGCGTACTCGTATGTATGCTATAGTGCATACACTACACTTCTATTTTCGCTTAGCTTTTTCGAACATCTGCCTGTAAAATTAAATTTCGAGAAGGCACAAAGATGTTCATGTTGTTTTACTTTTAAATGTATAATAATTTTGCTTTAAAAAGGTTTTTATACCTTCGTCTGACACCGTCTCAACAAACATGGTCTTATTTTATTGGAAAACATGTCCACCTTTTCCACAGTAGGTACATCTGTCAACCCTCACTACAAAACCCCTAATTTATTCACGCATTTTACTCCTCTACAAAATTCATAACATTTCTTAACCCTGACTCGCCCTCAAAGTAACACATTAATAAACAATGAGAAATAAATGTACCCACACAAATCTTAGATGGGGTGAAACTAACTTTGCCTACGTGGTACCCGGTGCCCGATAACGAAATAATATTATAATTTTTATATAGAAACACATGCGTTATGCCAGTGAGTCAGTCGCCCTTGTAGTATGTTGCTCGATACGAGGAATTCTAATTCAGGTAAGATTGTATTATATTTGGCGTCACCGTATTTGTCGGCTTACCACGAGTGAATCTTTATTATTGATACAAATACATTTAATTATGAACGTGCTCTTAAATCAAATTGTTTGTTTGTTTGTTGTATGAGATAGTGCTGGCCTCTAGTGTCAGATTTTGTCAAGCCGCCCGAGGGCCTCTGACATAGTTTAAAGACTGCTATTAATTAATAACATCCGGGACTGACAGCGTAACGTGCCCTCCGAAGCACGGAGCTATGGAAAACCGCACATAACTTAGAAAAGTCATTGGTGCGGAGCCTAGGATCGAATCTAGTATCGTTGAATTCTAAATCAAATGTACTAATTCAGTGTTTCTTTGAACTACATAAATTATACCGACTAAATTTAAACTTTTTTTTAACAACAGAACTAACTTAATTGGCACTACCCTGGAGGCCAACAATAAACCGACTAAAATGTGTTTTTTTTTAAACTACGAACCAACTTAAATGTATATGGTACTACCCTGGAGGCCAACAATAAACCGAATAAATTGTTTTTTTATGCTACAGAACCAGAATTACGATAATTTTTGAAAAGCGAATAAATATCAGAATTTCGTCTGTAAAATTATTTTTTATTATTTAAAGTTAAACATTAAATTCACAGTTTGAAACAGTTGTAAACTACTCAGACAAAATTTCAGCATTAAACAAATAGCTACCTAGTCCACTATGAATAATAACTAGTCCTTCATAAACTAGTATGGAATATAAACGAGGGCACCAAACTTTTGAACCGCAACGGCCGGCAGTTCAAAACTAACGACGTTACGACGGTCCCACTAACGAGTTCTCAACGTTCTAGGTCACGTTATGTGTTTATTTGTAGCGTATATAGTTTATGTGACCAACATTGTAGCTCTATTTGCGGCTTTGTAAACAATGTTTGATGATACAATTTTTGTACATTCTGTTTTGTATTATAATTCGTATTACATCTACGACTGAATGGTGTGAACTGAATGCATCTGGACCACAATGTTTTTAAAAGCGTCTCCGTTTCAGCTTGGCCAAAAATTCTTTCATATGTGTTTCCGGATGTCCGGCTGTTCTCCTCTACAGGTCGCATTTCTCAACCGATCTAGACGAAACTTGTTATACTGGTTTAACGTTTTTTTTTTCTTCTGGGATTTTTTTAGGCTTCTGAATATCTCCGCTTTATTAGATCCGATTTCAATGGTTCTTTTTTTATTTGAAATGTAGTAACTTTAAGTTGGTCTCATAAAAAAATGGTGAAGATCTGATGAGGATTTTCGGCGTGATGTGCAGAATAGCTCCTAAAAATGCAGTTTAACTCACTTTTAGGTTTCCACCTCTGGATAACCAGCCCTTTAGCGATTAGGTAGAGATTGATGAAGCACCTTGGGTTATTAATGTTACATTTACAATAAGGTCACTAGATGGTGCTACTGAGCGCCGCTAGATTGTCTGCAAAAAAGTTTGTGCTCGTGAGGTCTACAGCTCACAGAGCCACTAGTTTTATTATTGTTTATATTTACACGTTTGACCGCTATCTCACTTGATGTTCAGCGATGATGCGGTCGATTATATATATAAGTGCAGTTTTACCATCGCAAGTGACGAAGGAAAATGTTGTGAGTAAAATTCCATGTCCAGGGATTACATATATTTAAAGGCATTTGAAGGCATTGTTATCCACCCATCTGCTATCTTATCAATGCTATCCTTAGTAATTTTAGTAGATTATAGCCCACACATTTTCGCTAAATTATATTGTCCCACAATAACTTGCAACTGCTTTGTGGAGATAATTAATTCGTTTTGACCACGTTTTTCCTTAATCGCTATGGTCACAAAGATACACGAGAATTCACGCCCGAAGCGGGACCACAGTCTACAAAACTCAATTAGCTTGACGAGACTGTTTCGCTGATTGCTAAAAACTTGCTACTGTTTTGTGGAGAGAATTAATTTGTTTTCACCACGTTTTGCTTAACTCGCTGTGGTGACAAAGATACACGAGAATTAACGCCCGTAGCAGTACCACAGTCTACAAAACACAATTAGTTTGACGAGAATGTTACGCTGATTGTTAAGAACTTGCTGCTGTTTTGTGAAGAGAATTAATTCGTTTTCACCACGTTTTTCTTAACTCGCTAAGGTAACAAATATACACGAGAATTAACGCCCGTAGCGGGACCACAGTCTACGAAACACAATTAGCTTGATGAGAATGCTACGCTGATTGCTAAGAACTTGCTGCTGTTTTGTGAAGAGAATTAATTCGTTTTCACCACGTTTTTCTTAACTCGCTAAGGTAACAAATATACACGAGAATTAACGCGGAGAGAATTAATTCGTCTTCAGCACGTTTTTCCTAACTCGATTTCCTGTCTGTTTGATTGTCTGTTCGGAATAAGTTTTGCAAACGATTTTAAACTAACTTTCCGATGCGATGAACAGAGATTCACATCAGACTTTTTTTTATTCTGTTGAGTGACGAGTGGAGCAGGTCGCTCGGTGAATGGTAAGCGTCACGCCTTCTCATAACAGTTGCAGTGCCACCCAGAACTTTGGTTGCAAAATCTTGCGCGTCACTGCACTGCGCTCGTCACCCTGAGAAATGGTTTTTAAGTCTCATTGCCCAGTAATTTCACTGGAAACATTCAAACTGAAACACAGAAATGTTTACACAAGAGCGATTAAATATATGAAAAAGGTAATATATATACTTCCCGAGGCAGACTCGTGCGTAAGAGGCTTACCACTACAAAAAGTATCAAAATCTAAATCAAGAAATGTTAGTAAATAGGCAAAATAATAGCACATTTACGAGTCAAAATTACCATCTCATGAGCTAGGAGAAAAAAATAACATAGGTATTATAAATATATAAAATCAATAAAATTAAATAAACTTAGTTAACTTTGAGTTTGAAAAGGAAATTTCCTATTCATGTGCCGACTCAGAATTGAATCTCGCACAGGAAAAGGAAATACCCTTCTGACTCTACCGGTGCTCCGGAAATACGCCCGTTAGCTCCACGAACCAAGAAACTACGAGGATGTAATGATTTTTCATTTTTGACAATTCATTATAATCAAAGTTAAAAATATGATCGTTATATTATGAAGCAAGTTTTAAATAATCATTATTCTCAATCATTAATAACTTTTTTACAATTAGCAATTTAAATTCTGCTTAGGCGCTCGAGTAGTTCGATGCTTGTTAAATTTTCATGCATGTTTGCTTTACAGAGGTCACCCTCAGTTGAAACGTGCCCGCCAGGTGATTGAATGCAATGGGGTGACGGGGTGACGAGGTGACGGCGACGCACCCCTTGCCAGCGGGGTGTGTTAGATAACGTAGGATAAAGATTGGGTGATTTTTGCAAATTTAAAGCTGGCTTTTATAACTGTAAATATGATTTTTTACTCACCGTATGGGCTGAAAAGTTATCATGACGATAAGAACGCAATTGAATTAGGTTGGAAAGACAACTTAAGAAGACGCCTGGAAAGAAATAAGTGAGATCTTTGCCTAAGAGTTGAAGGATTGGTTAGGGTAAAACTTATGCTGTTCACTTGATGTTAAAAAGTTGGCTTTGGGTTAAATCAGAAGGACAACTATTACAAGCGAGGTATGTAGCAGCGACAGATTGTCAGAAAGACGCCAAGCTTGGTAAGCATTGGCGTTGTCTTGTCAATAACAAACAAAAATAAACATTCTAACGAACACTCTTTCATATGATATTTTAGCTGACGGACCTATTTAATCAAACATAATTAATTGAATTTAAATTACATTCAATAATGGCGAAACCAAGAAATCACTAAACATAGTTATATCTGTTTTACCACGAGTTTTCCCGTCCGCGACTTCGTACGCGCTGTTTATCGCGAAAAAAGAGCATCTTATTTTCTTCTTGGATATTGAAAACCAATGCAAAAGTTGGTAGAGCACTAATTTTTTTGATGTTTTTAACAGAAAAGCAACCACAGACCATTCTGTAATAACAGCCGTTCCTTACAGTGAGTAATAAACATTTGCCAGTTTTCCCGTGGAAACATACAATTTTCCGGGATTAAAACCTATGTTTTATTCCAGGGTTTAAGCTATCTCCATTCTAAATTTCATCAAAATCCGTCCAGCCGTTATCGCGTGAAAACTCATTAAAAAAACAAACAAACAGACAATTTTTCACTTTTATATATTGGTATGGATAGTTCAGCTACCTGAGCAGCAAAAGAAGGTCGTAGGAATAAAAAATATAAAAATCCTAAAGTTTGCAGAATGTACCTAGTTTAAAGAAATTAAAAATGTAGTCTAATTGGTAATGGTAGCACTAATTTTTCGAAAAGTAGGCAAACTGAGAATGTTGGCAAAGGGTAAGCAGATCGTTCTCCCTACCCCATCTCTCAAATTACAAAGCTAAGCGGAGTGCACACAGACTCTCACAGTCGCCTCGGGCATCCCGAATAAATAAACATCCGTGACGTCAAGAGCTATCGATTGTAGAAGCTTTGTAATTCAATCAAACATTGAACGCATGGTTGAGTATAAAGGTGTGCCAACACATCACTGTCACTGTCACCAGGCAAAATAATGATTTTGTGAGGCGTTACCGTCTCAACTATCGCGACCACGCTCCATATAGACGCTTTTTTTATTGAGACGTGGTTCCTGATGGTAATTGTCACTCCTGCCCATAACAATGGCAGTGCCTTTGTATTGTAAAAAATTGCGAGGCACTGCACTGCGCTCGTCACCTTGAGACAGTTTAATCGATAGACGTGCTATATTAAGGCTCATCGGTTGACACTCTGGTAAAGAGTAGGCTTCAAAGTCTGGCGCATCGACGTCAGGTCTTCTACAGATTGCACTATGGAGAGTGTGCACAAGAACTGCACAATCTGATTCCCGCATGGCCTTTCCATCACCGTACGACCATAGGTTCGGCAAAGAGTCACCCTTTTATGGTTAAAATATCTCGCACAAGCACGAAGCGTTTCGCTTCTACGTTTATTAAAAGAATTGCAAAGGAGTGGATAATGCTCTCTCATCGTCAGTGTTTCCGGTAAATTATAACCCAGGCATAGAATAACTAACGTAACCTAGATGTGTTGTCATGACCAGTAATTTAGCTGGAAAAAGTTAGCTCAGATCTCGTTTCGGATATTAACCAACTCAACTGCCCTACAAATTATGTAAATATGAACTAGAAATGAGAGCGATGGTGCCCTAACGGTTCTATAGTGCAATTTAGAATCCAACGATACCGGGTTTAAAATCTAGGCTCCGCACCAATGACTTTTCTGAGTAATGTGCGGTGTTCCATCGCTCCGTGCTTCGGAGGGCACTTTAAGTTGTCGGTCCCGTCTACTATTGATTAATAGCAGTCGTTAAGCCATGCCAGAGGCCCTCAGGCGGCTTGACAAACCCTGACATCAGAGGCCAGCACTACCTCATACTGGAAAATATATTCAAGCTTCTGAACTGGAACGGACATGGTGTTAACATCAATGGCAAATTCATCACTCACCTTCGATTTGCTGATGATATAGTCATCATGGCAGAAACCCTGGAAGACCTAAGCACAATGCTCAGTGACATCAATATTGTTTCCCAACAGGTGGGTCTTAAAATGAACATGGGTAAGCCGAACTTCATGTCAAATGCCCACGTCGGTTTATGTTGGGAAGCTGTTGATCACTATGTCTACTTGGGTCAGACGATCCAACTGAGTAGATCCAACTTCGACAAAGAGGTCAACTGACAAATCCAACTCGGATGGGCAGCTTTCGGGAAATTACGCCATATCTTCTCGTCGCAGATACTGCAGAGCCTCAACGAAAGTTTATAATCAGTGCGTGTTGCCAGTGATGACATACGGCACTGAGACGTGTTCGCTAACTATTGGTCTCATACACAAGCTCAAAGTCGCGCTGCGCTTAATGGAGAGAGCTATGCTCGGTGTTTTACTGCGTGATAGAATCCGTAACTAGGAAATCCGTAGAATAACCAAGGTTAACGACATAGCTCTCAGAATTTGCAAGCTGAAGTGGCAATAGGCAGGCCATATAGTTCGCAGAGCCGACAACCACTGAGAAATATAGATTCTCGAATGGCGACCACAAACAAGCAAGCGAAGTGTAGCGAGACACACGATGGTGGACGACATTGTAGCCATCGAAGGAAGTCGATGGATGGAGGTGGCACAAGAACGCTCGTCATGTCGCTCTTTGGGGGAGGCCTATATGTTCAGCAGTGGATTTCGAAAGGCTGAAATGATGATTGATGACCTCTCTAGGAAAGTAACAAAAAAAACTACTCCCAATAAATTTTTAATTATTCTATAGTATAACTGAAACACACAATTTCAGTAGTGTCCGTTTTTCTATTGAATAATTGTAATTTATTGGGAGTTTTATTTTTATTTACTTGCCTAGAGAGTCTTATAAGACTCTCGGCAAGTTTATTGGCTTGAGCCCATGTAATATTTTTAACCGACGTTTTTGCGAAACGACATTGCTTTGTCTTTTCACGATTGATTATTTTTCTTGAAAAATTGTTAATAAGCATAGTTAATAAGCAATTTTAAGTTCAAACTCTTATTTTTTCATAGCCCTTAACGTAAAATAAACCGATATTGAAGTTTACTCTCATTTTACCCCTTATTTCGTTTGTCTTACAGAATGAACACCGCGAGGCCCAACACGCCGCACGCAGCGCCGCAGGCTGTTCGCAGAAACTGGTCGATGCTCTTTGTAGTCGAGCGCTATTGATTGCCCCCGTGTGTTATGCCAACATGACAAAATGTTAATTCAGGCTTTTGTTCGAAAGAAACAATTGAGTTTACTTTGATCTTTTTGAATTATTCATAATTATGTTTGTTTGTTTGATTTACTTAAAAGCAATAAAAATATTCTATCCGATTCTCTTCATTTATTCAAAATCTTTAATTGATTTGGAGAAATTTAGATATACCATACTTACCTTAATAGCATACCTAGTACGGCCTATACATGTTAATCAATCATGCGTGAGTAAAATTATTTCTGTAGTGAAATATTATTCAGTTCTGCAGCCCGATTCCATAACTTGGCTACAATCGGATTATCACTTTTTTATAGCAAATTCGACTCTATCGCAAGGCATTAGTGGTTGCGATATTGAGAATTCGATTGAAGCCAAGTTATGTAATTGGGCCACTGTTGGCGTGTTCCAGTTTTCTGATCTAAGTCATCTTGTAGTTTCGTTCAACAAAAATATGGAGCTACGCACTAAACCATTTTTCAAAACACATACATTTAATACATCATCCATTGTATGAATGGCCAATTCAGTAACGGACAATCACTACAGAAATCGCTATATGCCCCGACATTCGCACAAACGAGTCGCCCTTACTAATTTGACTAATTACTAGCGATAACAACTTCACCGCACCCAGTAACCTTAACTACCCTCTCTGTGAAACTGCAAACGATTTCAAACCTTACCATCTACGAAAGAAGACATATAATTGCTAGAATTTAGATTAGTACCAAAATAGTTGGGTATAGCATAATAGATTTTAAAACCTGTACAGTAAACCTGAAATTCGAATATCCGCGATTTGTAGACACACCAAATAACTTCTCTATTCTCTATATTTATCTTTGAACTTTGATATTGTAAAAATAAAGAGTATTTTCGTCTGAAATGAGGTTTAGAGATCGATGTATCCACTAATTGTTTGATTTGCATTCAGAACACAAACGTATATTTTGGTAAAGGGCGTGCGCTCCGCAGCAATTACTTAAAATCATCGGAGCAGGCCGCGGCGATAACATCAGTTAGTAAAGGTGGTAAATATTAAGTTATATAATTGTTTTTATTTATCTATTGACTTTTTTGTTCCAAAGTAAGTCTCCATAACTGACCGCAATGTTTATTTTATATACCTGTCCATCCAAAGATTGCCTGTAAGAAATTGCAAATAGCGATAAGGCCGCCTATTGTACAACATTAGATTTTATGTATCATTACTGTTATCTTATTTTTTATTGTAATGTGTTCAATAAAGAGTGTTGGTATTGTATTGTGCCCGTAGGACTAGTGAGTACAGTTATGATGTATTTAGACTCACCTATATTTTCTCGTATATAATCCAAACGTAAACTAGAATTTTCATAACTTCACACATAAAACCCGTTTAAACACAAATAATCATGAGTATCAATCGCCTGCATCATCCAACCTACCTCCAGAGACTTAGTCAGACTTTAGAGGCTTTAGTCAGTACCCTAGAAGAACACCCAGGAGTCACCTGGTCACCTGCGTACCACCCAAGCAAAGTGGGAGACCAAACTGAAATGGGAGGAAGTGGCTATAAGCCTCAATGCTTTATGTGGAGTTGTGAAAAACACCAAAGCATTATACACTGTGTCTGAATAGATAAATTTATTACCAAATAAACATTATATTTTTATTGTTACTAGTTATTATTTTTACATAAACATATTCTGATAACTTAGACACATTTTTTAAATTATTTTGCCTGGGTTTTCATCCTCAACGTTCTGCCATTACAGAGTAATCAAGTAGGAAATTTAAATAATTGAAAGTATATTTATTTATTTATTCGTTTGAGTTAGGGCAGGTCGCTCGCCTGATGGTAAGCGTCACGCCTGCCTATAACAGTTGCAGGGCCACCCAGAACTTTGATTGCAAAATCTTGCGCGTCACTGCACTGCGCTCGTTACCCTGAGCTGAGACCTCAGAATTTCTCTGAGGCTGAGACATTGGTTGTTAAGTCTCATTGCCCAGTAATTTCGCAAGAAACATTGCCCTTCAAACCGAAACACAGAAATGTTTATACAGTACTGCTTGGCGGTTGAATATCTGACAAAGGTGTGGTACTTCCCCAGGTGGCTTCTACCGTAAGAGGCCTACCAGTACATAAGTATAACCGTTATATGAACTGAGCGGTTAATTCATATTTCTCATGTTCCACTCCACAGTGCAATACGTTGACGAGCCTCCTACGCAACTCGTCAAACAATCTTTTGGTTAGCCTATAATTCCTTGTGAACTCATTGTCACTTAACGCTAACGCAGCATCTTGGTAGCGAGCCGCTCTCTTCGTGTTTCGTCTGGTGACGCGCATCAACTGTATTAGTTTCCTACAATAATAATTATATACTTCTCGATCCCAAAAACGTTCCTCTCCGTGCAACGCGTAGGAATTGAGGATTTGACAGAATTTTTCGAATGTAACACGAGTTCCATGTGATACGATTGTGTCGAGAATGCCAAAATAACGGCATATTTCGATTCCGTTTAGTTCCCAATACTCCCGTTCGAATTCCATCTGGGTGGCGAAATCGTGTCGAAGAATGCCAAATTGGGTTTTCAAATGCCAGCCAATAACCGGCTGGCTGAAAACGGATTCAAGGATTGCCTTGTAGGCCTCTAGACACGTGAAATTCATTACATTCGAAATGTTTGTATCCTAGAAGCGTCAACATGTTATGCTGTAGGTCCGGGTACCAAGTAGCGATATTGAAGGGCGTGTAAAAGATTAACGGCATTATTTATAAAAAATTAATAAACATCAATTAGTACTGCGCAGTACAATATTGTAGTGCGCAGTATTACTAATCATTGCTTAACTTTTTATAAATAAGGCAGTTAATTTTGGAGACAAATACGGCCCAATATAGGGTTCTAAGAGCGATGGTGGCCTAATGGTTCTATAGTGCAATTTAGAATCCAACGATACCGGGTTCAAAACCTAGGCTCCCGCACCAATGACTTTTCGAAGTTATGTGCGGTTTTCCTTCGCTCCGTGCTTCGGAGGGCACGTTAAGCTGTCGGTCCCGGCTGTTATTGGTTAATAGCAGCCAAGCCAAGTTAGAGGCCCTCGGGCGGCCTGACAAACTCTGACATCAGAGGCCAGCACTACCTCATACGACAAACAAACAAGGGTTCTCAATATATTAGAATAGACATACATTTGGTTTTTGTTCTTTTCTGTCACGTCGTTTTTTATAGATTTGGAGCTCCAGCATATATGAAAAAATACTAATTTGAAAGGTAATAATAATATTGTCTATCAAGCAATAAAATATTTAGGTTAGAAATTTAACTCTTATAAAAGTATAAAATATTACGTATGTTGAGGACAGCGAGCCTGTCCGCATCCCAGATGCCGCGTGACCCCGCGATCATAGATCACGTGACCGCGAATGTGTAATTAGTCATCGGGAATCACCGGCCAGAGCAAAGGGACCGCGACCGACCGACCTACGTGTAAGCACGTCGGCTACGAGGAAGATTAAATAGTAGTACACCTAGAGTAAGTAGGTAGATTTAACGTGTAATATAGGGAAGATAGATAATAAAGTTACCGTTAGGGAAAAAACCTCCGTTAGTTTAGAAATAGGTGAAAGCGTTATGATTTAAGCTTGTAAGACAATGCAATGCGCAATGTGTTTATTACAGGAGCCCTTAGCGCAGGTAGGGTAGTTGCCGTTAGACTAAGTACAGCTACATTCCCACGATCTTTAGAATAATAGTAACGAGCGCAATGTGCCGACAAAGTAAAAGCCATTGATAGTAAAAAATTAACGAACGATGCCAGTTGTTGCCAAAAAATACAAGAACCGTTGTAATTGCCTTTGCTCTAGAGCTCTCCCTGTGACCAAGCAGGTACCGTTACCTAAATTGTATTGTATAAATATAAGAGCATTTTTGTAAATAAAGGCAGTCAGTTAGTTTGTTATATCCGTCGTAGTAGTTTCATTCATTGAATCCTCGAAGCTCCTGAACCACGAATAAGTTATTGCTGTTACGAGGGCTCTTTGATAAGTCCTTTTTAAAACCATTTATGAAACCTTTTTTTCTGGTAAATGGCATTAACACTGGCAGGCACAATCTTTCAAATGAAGACTGTCTAAAATTCAGCAAAAAAAACAAGTTTTTGACAGTTTAACCATTGTTTAACTGTGATCACTCGTAAATTTTCAACAACTATGGAAAAATCTGAATTTAGTGCCGTTATAAAACATTTGTTTATGAAGGGTTGCAGTACTGCCACAATAAAAACTGAACTTGATTCTGTTCATGGCACTAACGCACCAACGTTGCAGACTGTTTATAACTGGATAAATGATTTTAAACGTGGTCGGTCAAGCACATCTGATGCTCCACGCTCTGGTCGCCCAATCGAAGTCACTACTGAGGATGTTGTTGAAGAAGTCCTTAATATTGTACTCGACGACCGCCGAGTGAAGGTGCGTGAAATAGCTGAGAACACAGGCATCTCCACTGAGCGAGTACATAAAATGCTGCATGAAGATTTGGGTATGACAAAGCTGTCTGCACGATGGGTGTCACGACAATCAAGACAATGCCCTAGTGCACACGTCAGCTATTGCAATGGCCAAAATCCACGAGTTGGGCTTCGAGCTGGTTCGGCATGCTCCGTATTCGCCGGACCTAGCTAAGTTCGATTATTACCTATTCCCAAATCTGAAAAGATGGCTTGGAGGGCAAACATTTTTGACAAATGAGAACTGCATCGCAGGTGTAAACGGCTATTTTGAAGACTTCGCAAAACGTATTATTTGGAGGGGATAAAAAAAATGGAAACTCGCTGGAACAAGTGTTTGGCCCTCAAAGGAGACTATGTTGAGAAATAAATGTAAATTGTTTAAAAAAGTAATATTATTTTACTTTTTAAAACGACTTATCAAACAGCCCTCGTAATATAAACCAGCGACCTATGACCGAAAAAGTGAATACGCGATTTAAAATTGTAATACAGTCCACTCCTCCGAAAAAGTAATTCTGAACAACGTAAGTGAACTTTAGCCTAAAAGCTAAACAATGTATTGTATTATTTAATTTAGCGCAGAAGCTAGGTTTGATTCTACTTAATTGTTATTATAACTATATAATGTTGTTACACACAGAAGAAATCCTTTTTTATAAATAATAAAAGAAGAAATATTTTTGTTGTAACAATTTATTCGATCACTGCCTGATATTCATGTACATACATCTATATAGAATATACTCGATTATAAGACATAATAACTATTAACCTATTTAGTTGTACCAGTAACAAATGGTACTTAAAATAATATTTTTAATAAAATTAAGGAACAAAGATACTTAATAAATAATTAATTAAACAAAATATTCATATTAAAATTAAATGCCTAACGTCTAATACACATATATGGAGATTTCAAATAAAAGGTATGTTTGTTAGATAACTAATTTAAGCTCACTTTAAGTAACATATAAATATTTTTTTATTATAAATATTCATAAATTATACATAATAATGCACAATAGATTGATCATTTAAATTTAAATACACAATTTCAAATAAAATCACTTACAAATAACCAGAAATAAGTACTTAAGTATCTATTCAATAAGCTTAAACAATTTTTTTCACTAACAAATTAATAAAAAATAAAACCACAGCTGAAAATATCATTTTTTTAATCCTACTCTAACTTATGTTACAGTGTTTGTAATAATGTCTACTTTAACATTATATGTCTAATATCTAAATATCATTGCAATATAACTTGATTTTGAAACATAGTGAATGAGTATGTATAGTGATTATATTTTTATGTCTATAAATATGATTTTTATTACAAGCTACGCGCTAATAAAACAATTATTATCAAAATGTATCTCTAAACACTGTGATTTTATATTTGTCTACGTTCCAGTGCAGAAAATAATATTATAAGTATTTAAAACTTCATATTATACATTTGATATTATATTCTGCCTGATAGAATGATATTCTTAAAAAAACAATTTTTATGTGAAACATAATCATGTCACAGTGTTTAGCGACATTGAGTTTCTATTAATTTAATATTCAAAAAATGTAATATGTTTGTAATTGTTATAGCTACTAATTAATTGCCATTTGTGTTTCTACAATTATTTTAATGATTAAGTAAAACAATTCATTTAATTTAAAAATTCTAAGATGGATATAACATGAAGAATTGATCATCTTCATATTATTGTATTGAATAGATTAGATTTTAAACATTTATTTGAATTATTAAATATAATTAATTTAATACGATGTCTTAAAAGTTTGCAATAAAATATATTATTATACTTACATCTACAGCCAAGTTTTTGTGTATCTAAATTAACATCTTCATTGAAAATTATGAAAGGCTGAATATGAGTTCCATATCAACATTCAAGGCATATTATAGTTTCTAAAGTAATGTTTGAATGCTTTCATATTCTACGTTTTATATAACTATGCTTAAATTACTTAATTACACTTAAATTATTTAAAAGCAAATCAAACCTGGGATACAACAAATGGAAACATTTTATTACAAACGGTTTCTTATTAACTATTTTCTTTTAGCCACTACTCTAACAAAAAATCTAACAAAAGTAAAATATATATAATAAAGTCAACAGGGTTTAAAGTAAATAAATAAAATTAATGATTTCTATATTTTTAACACCTTATTCATTATTGTTATTACAAAAAAACGCTCTAGTGTTTATATCTGAACCCATTTTATTGTTAAAAATACACCTTTTCATCCAAGGTGTAGGTATAATATGCTATTACACATTTTATATTTAATTCTATCACTCATATTAGTGTGGGCGACAATTTTTTATATTTACAAAGTATATTGTTGCATATTTATAATATCTAAATAAATTAAATTGTGATTAATTTTCGACAAATAAGCAGATCTTTCATGTAGGAAATAAATAATTAATAAATGTTTAAATAAAGCAATATACCTACAATATTTTACTTAATTTAACCAAATTTATAAATATAAAAAGTAAATAATATTATAATGCATATTATACATACCAAACATACAATATATTCTAAAACACAATATGAGAATTACAAAATAATTATTTTTATAGTTTGTGAATCAGTATTCTACTAACTTGGTATAGTGATATGATACAGTTTGATTACTATTTACACACATGATTTGGTGAAAATAGTAAGATAGATTTATAATAGTTATATCTATAGTTGGAATTGAAAAAAATATTTAAACTAATACAAAAATAAAATATTAAAAGTAGAATTAAAAGTAATATTGAAGTAGTATTATACTAACTTAGTAAAGTGATATGATAAATTGATATACATATGATTTTAGTGAAAATAGTACGATATATATATATATATATATATATATATATAGTTAATATATTAGTATAATAGTTCTACTTATAGTTAGAATGGGAAAATACGAAGAATATGATTTAAACACATACGAAAATGAAGTTGAAAAACAACACGACAATACGTTTTTTTTTACCTGAACATATGTATTAATGTTTTTCAATGGTGTACTATCTTAATGTTCGTAAAACGTTAGTCAATAGCTGCTTGCCTTAAAATTTTGGCTATTATTTGCTTAAAATTTGGAGAAAAATCTCTTTGGAGTAAGATAATACGTTAGTAAATTAAGAAATAAATTATTTACTAAATAAAAATGATCAGGATGATGATTGCTTAATTAATAAAGGAATACATTATTTCATAAATATTAATAAACTGAAAGTGATGAAACGAGTTCCTAATAACATTAGAGATGTTTAACTAACGGACGGGATTTGATCTAAGATGAAACTAACTAAACAAACAAGGGTTACTTTTTACAAGCATTTAATCGTTTATTATTTCCATATAGTCTATAATACCACTTTTTTTTTTTTATTATTCGTGTGATAGATATTTTCTGTATTAATTCTGTATAAGGTATGACAACTTCATAAGAACTATCATAGAAAGGAAGTTAGAAGGGTAGAAAGGAAGAGGCAGACCTAGAAGGACATTTATAGATCAGATAAAGGAGAGGACAAATGTCATGTCGTATAGGGAAGTCAAAGCTTTGGCCCATGTTTGGATGCTGAAAATTATTCCACCGACGAGACCTGGGCTCTTAAGTAAGAAGAAGAACATGAATTATGTAGTCCACTGTAGTTGTTATATGATTACAGTTAGATTTAATAGTGAATCGACATAAAGTAGATTAGTATGGGTACTTAACAACCACGTATATAGCACTAAAGGTAAGAACTACCTAGCAAATACCATATATATCTAGCTTTTCCTAATCTTATATAAATATAATCATCACATCAAGAAGATTAAGAAAGGCTAGATAAGAAATAACGAGAAAGTTTAGACTAGACACAATACAAATACACTAAGAAACGGGTTACAAAGCGATAGAATTGTTCAATTTGTAATGATAGGATGTTTACAAAGACTAAAACGTTACATAAAATGTGTTTTGTTGACTAAAAAAGGCTTAGATAATTATTACTTTATCTAAGCTTTTTAAGCCATCATCTCCGCAGATTTTGTAGCGATGTTAATATTCTTCCCTTTTTGATATATTTTTCTTCTAACACCAGGAAGAAATTCTACTATGTTATTTTTCATGCTCATTTCATTCAGTTTTGATTTCAATGACAATGTATATAATTATATATTATATGTACCTGTTATCTCTCCTTCTGAGAGAAAGCCTGTGTCTCAGCAGTGGGAGCATATAAGACATAAGATGATGTACCTATATTATGTTTGTGTATGTTTTTTTATTAAGTCTTCAAAAAGGCAATTCTACATAATACAGTAAATGTCGTTTTTTTTTTGTTTGATTAAATTATTATAATACTATAAGGGAATATTAGGTGAATTATCCTTTATATTGCTTCATAAATGAAAAAAAAATAACTTTGACAACGAATAAAAATATTTATATGTGCTCATATAAAATGCTGAATATAAAAGTACACTCGAAAATCACATTTGATATAATATAATAAGTATAAAAAGTATTTATACAATATTCTATAACTAAACTAATTGTAAACTTACACTAATGATATGTATTTGATCTGGCTTTCTCCTTATTGCTGATATAATTATGATTAATTTAAATCACACACAGTTCTAATATGTTTCAAATATGTACGACACATCCATTTATTTAGAATTATTTTGTGATCTTCTATGATTCTACTCTCAGATTTCTATTATTCACTCATAGTTGAGTATATTATGTTCTTTTTTGCACACAAATCTTATTATTTTTGTCCTGTTATCTAGTCCAAAGCAAAGAGCTTTAGAGATTACATTTCCATCATTGTAATATGTTCGTAAATGTGCATGAAACTCTATAATGTTCAAAGTTTCTCTGTAAGTTTCGAACTGTGTGTAAATATAAGTTAAAATACATGAAGAAACGCTAATACTTACTTAAATATGCATAACATTATCGCTTCAAGTTCACACGCTACTAAGTAATTGAATTTCGGGAGAATTTGACAATAAAATTGACACTAAACTTACGAATATAATATACGAGAGATGAATATAATATGCGAGAAACTTTTAATATTCATAATAACACCAAATACCCAAAACTGAAATTAGAAAATGACCTCAACTTATTTGTAATTGAAATGGCAATAGCATTACCACTCTACTCAATACGTTAATTAATCTATAGACATGCTACGCAAAATCCTAACACAACTAAGTTTTTTGTGCGAAATGATAATCATGGAAGATTTGAGCATAGAAAACATATTTTTTTCTAGCCTGTAGATTACAAATTAATATTATAATACACAGGCTAGGTACTTCCCCAAATTACTCGTACTTCAAAAAGATTGAACAATGTTTTAAATGCATGTGCCGCCGTTGGACGGACATTCAGCTACATGAAAAGAAAAAAAATGTGTTAACTCATTCCCAATAAAATATTATACAGCGCTCTCGTTTATTAATTAATTAATAATAATATTTTAACAAATATTTTACAATAATTGTTTTTTAGCTTTATACAATCTTTCAATTGACATATCGGGCATCATTTTTTCTTGTACAATATTTTAGATTTAAATATATTTTTTAATTTGACTCATATTATGTTCAGTCGTCTGCAAAATAAATGATGATTCGGCAGGATGAAAGTGTTGATATTTATTTTTATAGTTTTCGATTGCTTTTTTTCTTTTCCTAAATTTGAACTTGATTAGTTTCACTTTTGATATAAATATTATTAATTAAAATCTATATTTAAAAAAAACATTTAAATATATATTACCTAAGAATTAGGATAAAAAAAATATCCTCGAAAATAAGTGTCTTCGAATAAGGTTTCACCCCACCGAACGATATCATAATTACATACCGATGACATAAAAACGATATAATAGACAATGGTGATACATGTTTGCCACTAAGTACCTACTATAAAATAGTATATTATATCTTCTCCACTAAAGACTGTACACCTAGACAAAAATACATTTCTCAATTATATTCCTTAAACTACAGTGAATCAAAAGATTCTGATATGTATCGTTACTTGGTTGCAACTTTATCACAAGTTGATCTTATATACTAAATTAAATATACTAATTGATATCATGTTTACCAATTGATATGAAGCGATATATCTTATGCTAGTATTGCTGATATAGCATAGGAAGAAAATCTTAATGATATAGTTCTAAAATTAATTTATAAAAAAAAAATGAGTATTTCGTCATATTTTCTTAAGAGACGATATATAAATATTAATTTATTACATATTATGCTTACTTATAATTACATTGATGATAAAAGTAGATATAGTTGGTAATTGTCATAGTTTTTTTTTATAATGACATGTCAATGAATATGTACTAAATAAATAACCTACAAAACGTATATATTATTTACTAAGTGACGCCTTGTCCATATATTTATTATTAATGGGGGTCACTTCGTTACTTGTTTATGATGATACATATACATTAACATTGTTGATCTACAACAGTATTATAAGAATGTAAGTGCCAAAAGATTTCAAATAAATATTACATCTTAGGCCCTTACAGAAATTGTGCACATATATTATATAGTTATACTGCACCAACAATATCATGTCAGTCAGCTGTAGTTGAAAGCTCCTAATCTCGAACCATTACAATCTCTCAATCAAACGTTCAAAAATAAGCTAACACAGCACATACATACTGCATAATTGTACCCAAAACGAACTTCCAAGTAAATTTTAGAAGTTTTATTTGACATGAATCATCTCAAAATGTCAATCAATCAAGGTTTTATCAATTTTAGAATTTTTTGTTTTAATCCTTCATGTTCCACAAATTTTCGTTTCGTTTGTTGGCATATCATTTAAATAATTAACTGCTTTACATTATGTTATTTCCAATAAAAATTTATACTATATTCAATAGGTACATATACCTAGCCATTAAAATGTAAGACCTCCCTAGTAGAATACTTCCTAATACAACTGACTGTACATTGAACGTATGAATACTTAATCTACATTATTATACTAAATGATAACTTTGATGTGAGGCGCTTTGTAACAATATTTATTGTAAACTTTTACTCATTTGTGATTATCATTTTGGTCTTACTCACATATTGGTACTTAAAGTTTTCAGAGACTCTACACTATGTGAAGGCATAACAGTTATATTAGTTTTAGAATAATACAAGATCAACAAGAAAACAGCACGGAAATTCAATATTGCGCCTTTTGAATGATTGTTCGCGTTAGTTCTATTAATAACAATGTATTGCCACAAACATGTAGTATTTTTCTATTCTTCTTACATTTATATATTTTGTTATATCAAAAGACGCAATAATGCAAAGTTTCGCGAAACATCCTACACTCAATATTATAATTACAAGCACATCTATAGACATCTAACCAGACACTAACAACTGCCGCCGGTGTACGCGGCCAGTGATCGAAGTTATACTCGAGTACGCACATATAATTACACAACAAGTAATCAAAAATATAGACAACAACACTAAATTTGAATTTAGAAGCCTTGACGGAAGGGGTTCTTGATAGTCGGCCCCGGGGCAGGCGCGGGAGTAGGTGCGGGAGCAGGCGCAGAGACGGGCGCGTTCACACCGGCCCTAAAGGGGTTGCTAGCGGTTGGCTGCGGCTGCGCCGGCAGCTGCCGTGGCTGGTTGTACGCTGACTCTTGCTGGTAGTCCCGCTGATACCCTTGCTGTTGTTGCTGATACCCTTGCTGCTGCTGATCGTACCCCTGCTGGCTATAGTTTTGATACGACCCCCCTTGGTACGACTGATCGTAACTGTACCCTCCAGCGTCGACACTCGTCTCCTGGGTCCCCGCCACTTCACCCGTCACGTTGTT
The DNA here is from genome assembly GCA_946251855.1 of Alsophila aescularia. NCBI lineage: Eukaryota > Metazoa > Arthropoda > Insecta > Lepidoptera > Geometridae > Alsophila > Alsophila aescularia. The sequence continues at coordinate 33,558,339 of OX276376.1, forward strand.
GTACTCCAAATGATTTTTAAACTCCCCGTTTACTGGCTTTTGGTCTTGCATGCTGTAGGTCTGGTACTCTTTATCAGGCGGGTCAGCCATCAAAACGTTGGCTTCATTCTCGAAAGGCTTGAAGTCATAGATGTGTCGGAGATTTATCAGCACGGGAGCGTACAAAAGATTGCTGAAGGCGATAAAAAAGTTTAAAGCGGTGAACCCGATCACCTCGACGACTTCGCCGGCTATTATGGGACCAACAGCGTACGCGAACGAATAAGATATGTCTGCGATGGCATAGATGCTGCCATATACCGAGACATATCTCACGTCCACCAGGTACCCAAGGGTCGGCAGTAACGCGGTGTCAATTAGGGCGATGCCAAAACAGATTCCACATATCGGTATCATCAACATCTTGTAAGAGGTAGCAAAAGGTATAATAAAGCAGCAAAGGCCTTCCAATGCCAAACCACCTGCCGCCATCAGCCATTGATGCTGCGGGTATTTTCTGGCCATCTTTACGGTAATTATTACACCAAGTACGTGAGGAAAGAATGCAGGCAGCCATATCATACCGATCTTCCAGTTATCTTTTGTCAGATTATCTTCCATCCACATAGAAATCGTAGGTTCGAGGAAAGCTAAAGCTACGTTAGACATCATCAGAGCTCCAGCGCAAACGGCGATATAAGGATCTATCAGCAATTTCCATATTGGTGTACCAGGGGCTTTTGGCTGATTTGCTTCCTTAATTTGGGTTTTTAGAGGTTTCATTACTAGGAGCAACATAAATCCGTCCATCAATGATATCAACGCAAGGATCAAGAAAGGAACTTCTTTTCCGGCAAACTGGTACAGAGCACCTCCAAACGGTGGAGCCACTAAACAACCAAAACTAATGAAAGCGAGGGCAATGCCAAGAGCTTTAGATCTTTCATTCTCTTCGGTGAACCTGTCTGCAATCATCGCCAATCCAGCAGTGTCCGCAAAAGCGGAGCCGACGCCCTGGAGACTCCTCGCAAAAAACAGCATGCCGTAGCTCCGGCCGCACGCGAATATTGACGTGGAGAGGAACATAATGATCAGTCCGAACATCATGGGGAGGTCATACCCAATACGGTCGATTAAGGCACCCGAAAAGGGATTGATCATCAGCTGAACGATCGCTTTCGAAGCAAACAACAAACCGGTCGCAGAATCTTGTCCCTCGTGTGTACCGGGGATTATTTGCGTAGGCGTGATGGTCTTATTGCCCTCTTTGTACGGAGTCATAGTGACGACGTGATCATAGCCCTCCTCGCCCCAGGCACCGATGTACCGAAGGTAGTCTGGGATAATCGGAACGATGACCATGTACAACATGTTGTCCAACAGCAGAGCTATGGACACTATCACGAGAATTATCCTTCTCTGAGAGTTCGGCTCTTTTATCTTCTCCCAAAGTATCTCCCTCACCTCCTTCACCTCGAGGTTCACCACGGGAATGGTGGAGCTGTCGATTTTCTGCCATATTGTCTGTGGTCCCTCCGCCATCTTGCCTTCTTTTTTGGTTCTCTTAAGTTGAAATTACTATCTCCCGAGAGTTTCTTTCACCATTTTTGCTGAGTCTTTATTTTTCGTTTCGTGCTTCTCTCATTCATTTGCTACGCGTTGTCCTTCGCCGCGACGCTCGGAAAGGACTTCGGAACCTGACAACAAACAGAAATGATCATTATTATCATTTCCTTATGGCAAAAAGTGATGGGACTCGTCTGAATGACGGGGATTTGTTTCAAAAGGATTTTGAGTCGATCTTTGTTTCTGTTGGTTGACAAGGTTCCTCAGTCCCGAAAAAGTCGGATATTAATGAGATATTCCAGTTCCAAAGACGATTCAGAGTCCTTTTGAACACAGCACAAAGACAATGTGAAATAAAATATAGTTAGCATAACACGTCATCTGAAAAAAGGGTACGACTCAAACATATACTAGTGGATCTGTGAGCTGTAGAACTCGCGCCTACAAACATTTTTGCAAACAATCTAGCAGTGCACAGTAGCGACATCTAGTTACTTTATTGTACAACTAACATTAATAACCAAGGTGCTCCATGAATCCCTACCTAGTAGGTAAAAGGCTGATTCCGCTGGTAGAACCCTAAAAATGACTGTATTTTGAGGAAAGTATTCTCATCATGGAAAGATCCTCATCAGATCTTCACCAAATTTTTATGAGACCTATTTAAAGTTACTATCTTTGAAATAAAAAAATAACCATCGAAATCGGATCTAATAAGGCTTTTGCCCCATTTTGGGGGAATTATACCCCAATCTAAATTCACCGACGACTAAAAAATTCTGAAAATTCGTTTAACCTGTATACGAGTACCAAGTTTCGTCTTGATTGGTTGAGAAATGCGACCTTTAGAGGAGAACAGAGATCCGGACAGACAAACAAAGCATCTTTGCCCAAGCTGAAACAGAAACGCTTCGCTCGCGCTTCGCGCTCGTTCGGTCAACAATATTTTTAATATAATTATCTATCTAGCTATACTTATAATAAAGCAATAAGAACGAAACAAAGAAGATAATTAAAAAAAAAACTTTATGGTACATAAAATGAGGCACTGAACAAAAATATAACATTTTTAAAATTCGTGTCAGTCTGTTTGTCTTTTTGTTTGTCTGTACAACAAACAAATATACCATTTGTTCGCGCATCACGTAAAAACTACTGGACCAATTGCAATGCAGTTTTGCACTGTTTTTGATAGCTTATGTTTTGGCAAAAAAATGGGGTACTTAGTTTCTCAATCCGATGAGTATAAGCCGAGCAATAGATACTTTTTGACGGCTGAAGGAATTATGATCAAATGTTGGTATATTGGTATTTTAGGTCCTGGAATAGCACATATAGTACTTTTAACCTATAGAAATGACACGCATGCGAAAACGCGGGCACAGCTAGTACTTATAATAAAGCAATATGAATGAAAAAGTCTGTACAACGAAGATAATGAAAAAACTATGGTGGAGGGTACTTAAAATAAGCTACTGAACAAGAATATAACATTTAATAAAATCGTGTCTGTCTGTTTATCTGTTTGTTTATAAGTCTGTATGTTTGTTCGCGCATCACGTGAAACTACTGGATTGAATGCTATGCGGTTTTCATAGTTAGATAGCTTAGGGTTTGACTTAAAAACTGGGGTACGTACTTGGTATCTTAATCCGATGTTTAAATGCCAAGCAAACGATAAAAAACTATTTGATAGCTGAACTAATTTTGAAGAATTGTTTTTTTTACACTTACCTACTTTAGAGGTAATTCGGTCCTGAAATAACACGTATACGTACTTTTAATGAAATGAACACGCGGGCATAGCTAGTTTCGATCGAAAAATACTTTATTTAGAAACCCTATCTAAGAATCTATCTAACATTAGCAAATACTACAATTTTCTAAGCTTTCTCAAGGACAATAATACCTGTGGTAATGCTAACGACTTGTTTAACCGAAATCCAATTTATCTCGTCAGGACTCTCGCAGCAGCCAATGTCATTAGGCGTCGGCTCGAAGGGGATCGCGGTGCCTGAATCCAAAGAAAACGTGTCTCATCCAATCGGTAATTCGATCCTTTTAGCCAGTCTCTCTCTTACAGACCCTTTTTGTGAGATTTCCCTACTTAGCCGAAACAAAAAGCTGGCGCCTTCTCATCTCTTAGATTCTTTTGACTCTTTTTGTACCTAATTTCTTAGATGGATATCGTTAATCCGTATTGAAATAGCCGGGCAGAGCCAAAAAGCTCTTTTGTGTGCTTATTTCAACTAAATAGATTGCATTAGAAAATATTCAAGTAGTACAAGAAAATCCTAATAAAAAGAGATATCTAATAAACCTAAGATGGCTGGTGTGCGTGCTCCGTTAGTAACAAACCAAATTGATCAAAATTGTATTTTTTTGTAAATTCTAAGATTCGCGTTTAACCTGGGCCCCAAGTTTATTAAAACAATTTTTCATAGATTGTTAGTGAATTGTGCTTGTCGCTTTTGCTGCTTTTGGTATTCTACTAATTTCAATGGGTTTTCAACTGCCGATAATAATTATTGTAAAACAATCGATAATTATGTTATACTAGCTGTGCCCGCGGCTTCGCACGCAGTTGGTAAACTGACCGCGATCGAAGTTGATAAGCAAAAAAATTGCAATTACCAATTGTCGATACAAAAATTGCAGTTGGTAAACTGACCGCGACCGATGTCGATGTATCAACTGACCTCGACCGATGTCAATGTATGTGGATACATCGACATCGGTCGCGGTCAGTTTACCAACAACTATATGTCTACAAATTTGCGGGTTTCAAAGTTTTCTCATTACTTGAGACGTTGTTTCTAGCCAAATTTTATGATTCTAGGTCAACTGGATTCCCCTTCGTGTGTCAAAATCTGCTGCAAAAACGACGTTGTTGGTTCTGTTGATTGCGTTGACTTAGAAGTTTGCTCCAAGGAATTACAGACTTCAGTTTTTAACATTAATTTTAACTTGATACATCCTCGCGTTCCTGAGAAAAAAAGGGTCTTGAAAGACAGACAGACAGACAGGCAGATAGACGGACAACGAAGGGATCCTATCCTAGTTCCTTTTTTTCTGTTTTGAGGTACGGAACCCTAAAGACTCGTAAAACACTTTGAAATAGTTCAACGTGGCTTCGTTAATGAATGGTTTTCATGTGAAATACATAAATAAAATAAGTATTTGGAGCTGGCAACTTTTAAAAGAAGCAATGTCTATTTCATTACATTATCTTTCCGTCATTTTTAGCAATTTTCATCAGATTTCCTAATATAAGATATTAGGAAATCTGATGAAATAATTTCTCAACTCAGATTTAATAACCTAATCAAAACTAAATCCCTACCAATATTTAAACCAATTAGCAATTACACAAAAGCTCCAGGTATAGCATATCAAACCCTCTTCAATTTTATGAAGCCCCAGCGACTCTTTTATACTGCCCTAACGAGAGCAAGGAAAAGAGCGGAAAATCCTGCCGGAAGTTGAACAAGCGCGTTGAATTTCAATGAACTGGGGAAAAACGCAGCTTGAAGCAACCATCCCTGTAATAGACAGTCCTGTCGGTCTAATGAGGCGTGCAGTTGGCGGGGTTCTAAGTTTCTTGTGGCTTTACTATGGTGGCATTGTAAGCCTCTCGGACAGTTATTTGTTTAAAGTTTTCATTAGTATATAGCGTTGTATAAACCAGGTTTGTGAAAATCATAAATATTTCCAAACTTAATTTTGTCAAGAATATAATCTCAGTAGAAATTATAATGTACTAATTATGTAAAGTACCTATAATGAACCTTTCACAAAGCTTGAGTGGGCCAAGGCTGTGTCAAATGGGTCAAGTAAGTTAGCCACTTAATTTTAATGACCTTTTCCGGAGTCTATATTATAAAAAATATTTAGTTAAATATTTAAACGGGACTTAATCGCGCTGAAAAACTTAATATTTATTTACCTCGACGTTTCGATCAAGTTGCATTGATCGTGGTCACGAGAAGACTGAAGTAGCGGGTGTCAGCGTCGAGAAGGGCGAGCGTTGTCTCCAACTACCCGCATTTGGTTTTGTAAAAATTCAGAATTGTCACGACACACTACACTAACGACATTGCAGATATCTTCTGGCCTCATATGTAAAAAATATTTACATATGAGGCCTATTTCCCAGCAGTTTTAACTTAATTGGCTGATGAAGATGAATTTATGCAGCCCCACTCCATCATCAGAGGTACTAACAACTCGACCGTTGACAATTATATAATAGAGTGCACAGAGCAGCAAAATGGCTATGTAGCTCAAATCAACCTACTCAGTCTACGTCAGTAAATCCTCTTTTGTTATTATGTTGTCTTATACAAATCAACCTACTCGGTCTACGTTAGTAAATCCTCTTTTGTTATTATGTTGTCTTATACAAATCAACCTACTCGGTCTGCCGCGGGGCGCAGCCAGTAATTTATACTTTAAATCATTGTGATGATATACGCTGTCGTTTATAAAAAGCACGACTGGCCCATGAAGCACTTCGTGCCATAAAGCACGGCGTCGCATGCTGGCTCCACGCTTCGTTTACCGGCACTGCTTGCCCTCGCGCACGGTGCGGCGGCGGGAGGTGCTCGCGGTGGGCCTTATAGGAAGGTGTTGGAAAACCTTCGAGAAATAATTGTACACCTTACGACGTTCTGTAGCACTGCAATTGCAATTCTTTTCAGGTTTCATGTTTTGCAGAATTTCTTAACAAGAGGAGGCTAGTGAATAATAAATATTTTTTTAACGTATGTCCCTTTTTTATTGCATTGTATTTTTTATATATTTTTATTGCTTTTTCACTTTTTACATTTTAATGTCAATTTTTTTTTCTTTGTTGTCGGTTTGTGACCTACCCTGAAAGTTTCAGCGATAACTAATCGGAAAGTGCTTGAAATTAGAATTGCAAGATTCTAGCACAGACCGAAATACATAGATATATAGAAACGTACATAAAAGTTAAATAAATTAAAATATAATTAACTTTGATACACGTACAACTTTGGTTGGAGGCACTTAAACATGCTAATAAATTAGTTTTGTGATGTTTGATCGACCAGTGAGAGAATTTGTAGCAACATTAAAAGCAGACAAATTTTCACAGTCTTCATGAACAAGACAGACAAACTCATGAAGATGATGAAGGCCGACTTACATGAAAAGCAATGAAGGTACAGCACAAGTAACACAACACCAACATTAATCGACCGACTCTTACCTTCATTTTCCCATGTTACCGTAAAATGATACGAGAGTGCAGGCACCGACTTAGAAACAACGATCAGGGGTTGTAATTACAGACAATACGAGTTAAAACATTTGATTTTCACTTCGTAGATTTCGATAGATCGTTTTAGTTTCCAAAATCAGCTCCTATGCTAACAGTCCTGCTATAAAGTGCTATCCACCCTTCCCGCCCATCCTGCACGCCCGCCCGACTTCAATGACTAAGAGCACTTGAAATGTCGAGTGCGAGGTCACCATTTTATTATTGCTCAGCGGATTGTGTTACAACGGACTGCATACTTGAGTTACAAACAGATTTATTATTTAGTTGTGTCGGTTGTTGTTTGTATTAAGGACGGAATTCACCAACGTTTAAACGATAGTTAACTTGAAATGGTCTCGTGACATTGTTTGTGTTAACTGTGGTTTAACTATGTTTTAATTTTGGTGAACTCCAGCTTAAATTGACTAGTGAAATTGTATACTCGTAGCATGCAGCTTTTCCTCTTCCCTTTATTTAAACTTCTTAATATATACTGGGTTGGTTGAGATTTTATATGTAATTTTTTTTATATATAAAAAGTATCTTTTACATTCTATATTCAGCCTTTTTGATTCTCGTACGTCAAGCAATCGTTTTATGATTGAATCTAAATAACATCATTGTAAACATGACGCGCGACTATTCATGAAAGAGACTGGGCCCAATTTCATAAAACTATAGTAGACTGCCAAATGTCAGTCAAACTACCGAAATGCGTTTAATAAAAACCCGACAATTCATTCAAAGAATTGTCAAAATATCACTTCATGTGTTTCATACAACAAAAGAGTGACCGGCAGTCAACCGACAATTGTGTACCAAATGTCATGAGAAAAACGTTTTATGAAACGGTTGCTTACAAATTACGACGATTTGTAGAATCGTCGTGACAAATGTGACAGCGGATCACATGGTGGAACATCCACTTAACATACATAATCGTCTGTATTTGAGATTATGAAGTGTTATTGATCATGGACGTAGATGGCCTTATAACAACAAGTAGTGGCAGCATAGTGAAGATGAGGCACTAAGAAGATCAAGAAGAGTATTTAGAAACAGAGTGAACTTTGGAGACATCCAACTATTAAATGATAGTACTTTCATAGAATAAATGCCAGGCTTAAAATATCTTCAATTTAATCATGTGACAACACTTTTTATTATGACTGGCATGACTGACTGGCATTGTGAAATGCAATATGACTAGCAATCATCAGTCACGTTCTGATTGTTTGTTATATGAAACGCAGGTTTGGCGTATTCGTTTGTTATATGACATTTGTAGTTTTATTATGATTTATGGCTTTATGAAATAGGGCCCAGCAATTGCTGTCGTCGACCGAATGAATTTGAGGAGTTTTATATTCCATACCAATATATAAAATTGAAACGTCTGTTTGTTTGTTTCTTTGAACTTTCACTCGATAACGGATGGACGGATTTTAAGAACCTTGGAATGGAGATAGCTTATACCCTAGCCCTAGAATAAAACAAAGGATACTTATTATCCCGGAAAATTGTAAGTTTCCACGAGAGAACTGGAAAAACTGGTAAAATGTTGATTAGTCGCTGTAAGAAACGGTTGCCATGGAAACAAAATAACAAGTATGTCAAAAAACATCAACACTGCTGCTATACCTACTTTTGCAATGGTTTTTAATATCTTAGAAGAACATAGGATGTTTTTTTTCGCGATAAACAGTAGTCCGCGCAGAGAAGTCGCGGACGGGAAAGCTAGTATAAAATAAGAATAAACTCTATTTACCTGACTACGGCAAAGCAAGGAAAAGGGTAATGAGTTTAACAGTCTATGTACAACATATGTATGTATATTATGTGGATGTTCCAGCATGGTGTCGCCCCTATTGGTCCGAGTTAGACAAGCGAGGTGTCAATCAGTTGGTCTTCACTCTTCAGGTATAGAGTGTCATAGACTATTTAATTTTACCCAACTTCGGCGAATCAAAGTACGGGTAATGTGTTCAAACTAAAAACATAGTCCGATTTAGATAAGCGAGGTATGAGTGGATTCATCTCCATTTATTAAGTTCCAAAGGCATTTATTTTATCTGACTACGGCAAAGAAAAGGAAGGGTTATGTGTTCAATCTAAAAACTTGGTCCTGGTTTGAGTTTTAGAACTTATGTCTTGCTTGAGCTAATTGAATAGCTTAAAATAAATAAAATAACTCATTAAACCGATAATTGCCCATAGAACAAGCACAACAATAAAACAAGTAAACCGTCAAAAACTAACGGCCTACAAAAAGGAAATAGCGTTCCCATCACTATAAACTACTTTTAGTTTCATCCATCACAAGTCACAAGCCATCAGAAAAGTACGCCCGCCCGCCCTGTGTCCAAAGAAGTGCACAGTTCAGTAGATATATTAAGAGATGGCTCGCGCACGCTTTTATTGCCCTCCTGCTAATGGAAGGTGTAATGTTTTCCCTCTTTGTTGAGTTTCTATAGTAGTGTGGCTGGATTCGGAAGTTTGGGTCACGGCTGGGTTCCTTGGCTATTTTCAAATGGTTACATTTTATAATTGTATCTTCTGTTTAGTCAAAAGTGTGTATTTTTGTTCGATTGAACGAATTTTTATTTAATGGAATCCTAAGCGAATAGTGGAACGAGATATTTAACATGTTATATGATTAAAGACGTGTAGGTACCGTGTTAAGATTCTCAAGTATACCAAATCTAGTATTAGTGAAGGGACACTACATGTTTTTATATTGATGGGGCCAGTTTAAAACTTGTTACTAACACGTGTAACTTGTGTACGCTAGGTTTTGCGTAGATGTTTTCATATTTGTCTACCTTCCATCCTACAAACTACCTTTTTCCATCCAAAGGTTGCCTGGAAGATATTGTTATTTAGCAATAAGGCCGCCTCATTGTAACTTTTAAGTTGATAAGTTTATGCTACCTCCTTTATATTACCTACTTCTTAGTGTGCAATAAAGAGTTATTGTATTGTATTGTACCTTAAACTAATGAATATTACGTGATGCCAGTAAGAGATGTCGAAGACAACACATTACGAGTTACTAAAAAACAATCACAATTGCTGAAACGTACTCCCAGTTCCGAAAAGATCCCTATCCTGAACCAAAGCATCCACTCGCCACGCTGCTAACTAGTCGCCACCACGCTAGCGGCCCGCCTTGAAGGTAAATAAGCTCCGACAACTTCGTCTCACATCGCGTGCCGCGCGCCGCCCGCCCCGGGCACGCGAGCGGCACGCGGTCGATGCGAACTACCGTTGTGTTGTGTAAGTTTTTACTGCAGTAAGCGGGAGCTCTTCTTGCCCTTATGGAAACACTATACTTTTTGTTGTAATGTGCTTTATTTACAAAAGAGGGACAGAAATAGCTTTAGCCTTATATTGTACGTTTTTCAGTGTTACATAATATAGAATGGCATAAAATTTTGTTGAATTCGTTCTTTATATTACGGAAAAATGTTTATTAAAAAAACTGCTACAAAATCGAGAAAGGTACTCTATTCTCTTTATTTTTTGAGAGAATAGGGAAAGAAATAGCATTTAAATATGTGAACTTTTTAATAACTACGTGATTTAAGAACCAATTTGTATGATATTTATTTTATTACAAAGAGTAGAATTCAAGGACGAAACTGGCGCGGTACTTTTTTCAGAAAATAAATTGAAGTCAATTTTTATTCTTATAATTAATTATTTCTATCCCAGATAGGTACATAATTAAGTATTCTCGTATTGTTTGTATGGTAGTTTCTTCTTATGTGATTTATAATAGCTATTCTAATAAAATAGATTTAGTTATAACCAATCCTAAAATTATACTAGTTCGATTATCAGAACAAACACAAGCGATCCAATTACTTAGATTAGTCGACGTTCTGTTGTATTAGAACTTGAACAAGGTAACTTGTCGTTCCAGTAGAGAAAGCTTGCAATAGATTTTCAGGAATTAAACTAGAAATACAGGAAAATGTTTAGCAAATAATGATCAAACACTTAAAAAGATGAAAAGGCCGTCGTGATAGAAATATGTAATTACTTTGCCCCCTTTGCCCCTTACACCCCCACCGGAAGCGAGGGTAAAGGTACCCTAACTGGATTATATTGAAGGTAAACAGACGCATTAAAACGGAATGAAATTGCGATTTCTATGGGAGCACGACCACCCACGGACCCCCTACGGACCCCCACGGACGCCGGGAAGGTTTGGATTATTGCTTTGTTGTATATAAATTATTAGGTTTATTTTAAATGTTAATATTGGTGCAGAGCTTTATCTACATCTATACTAATCACATACTAGTATTTAGAGAAAATATTGTTTTTTTTTTCTGATTGTTTGTTTGTTTGTGTGTTATGGATAAACTCAAAAAATATATACCTGATTTTAAAAATTATTTCACATATAGAAAGCTACATTATTAGCACATACATTACATTATTATATCTTAAAAGCGAACTAATCGCCCTGGGACGTAGAAATTAATAAAAATATTTTTATCAGCACGATCAAAATCTAATGTTAGGTTTATGACGTTCAGTGCAGTGGAAAGAACAGGAAACCTTATACGAAACGGGGCACAATGTGATTAATCACGTCACGAGGTTAGTTGACATTCATGATATTTGGTTCAAAGTCAATTTTAACCTAAACCCAATATTGTCAACCAGGGCCCTTATTCGCTACGACACGCAGACAGGTAACGCGGCGCGTTACGATCGCGTTATCTTCGTGGAATCGTTCGGCAATTGTCGTAATGACGTCACACGTTTTCTGCGAGGAATTTCGTGTGCCATAGCGAATAAGGACCCTTATTAGCGTACTGCTTTTTGTGGGTGCAAATCTATCTAAGCAGTAAAATGGTTGGCAAGGGTTTCATCAGTAATTTTGGGACTAATAAGTACGAGTATGAATTAACTCATTTGTTCCAATGGACAATTCATTAAAAAAGTAGAATTCTTATTGAAATCATTAGGATCATGAAAAGTAACCGCGAGGAAGGCTACATTAATATTAACCCTTAACTATAGCGGTGAAAAGTAGTCACACTTCCATAGTCGTTGATCCACGGGACCCACTTATTTTTGATTTAAAATAAAACAAAAACATATCTCAATTTTACTTTTTTTTTTTTATTAAACTTTACATTGATTCAATAACAATCGTACTATTAAACAAAATCATCAACAGATACTTTTATTCCTATCTTTAATGGCTTTTCTTTTAATCAGTCCTTATTTACTTACAAGAAAATGATTTCGAAAAAAAAAACAATAAAAAACTAGATGTAACTTTTTTCATAAAAAAAAACATAGATTAAAAATAATCATTAAAAAAACATCATAAACTGATGACCCAAGCTGACATAATGAAACTAAAACGCACCGTTTTTTTTTGTTTTTGTTTATTATGTTGTTGGAAGGTACATATAAGCGGGAAGCGTTGGGGCACACGCCGTGTTTTTTACAAAGCATTCTAAGATTCAAGGTCCACTGGACACACGAATGATACCTACAACGTACCTAAGGCTTAGAAATATAGAAAATATACTTTAGTTCCTCTGGGACCTGTTCAAAGAAATAGATCCTAATCCAATAACTTCCAACAAAGAACTATTCCAAGAATTCTATTTTAAACTCTTGTGTCCCCTCTTTGCCCATTCTGTCCAATTTGTCCTGCAGCACAGGAGAGGCGCGGCGGTATCTTCAAAGCAGGGGGGTAGCGCGCCATTTAGACGAAAGGGGGATCCCCGGGGAATAGGGCAACTGACCCCATAGGGCTGATGCAATTGGAAGTGTGGAATAAGTCTACTTGATCCAATAGTTTTGACTGTGACATTAGCAAGTCTGAGGCCTCAAGCATTTAAAAAAAAGTTCATCGGTGACGGACACAGACGGTCTGTTATAGCTTTTCCATGTGTGTGTGTTTTTTTTAGTCCGCTTAACGTTATATTCCTATTTTTCAGGATAACAAACATTGTACAGTGATTTGCTTCGCAATCCAGCACTAGGTTCTGCTGTGGACCTACCCTTGATTAACGCCAAGCAAATGTTCTTGTCTTGTCATTCGAATGTATAAAGTAATAAATGAAATTCAGATGAATTTTCATGTCGTACACAACGCTATCTTTTGTTGTATCAATGAAGTGTGCGCCGTGGCAATTATTTGAGCTGTTAATATTTACAAAGAACTCTGCCCAATATATTTAGTAAGTTCTTTGTCCAGTAAGCAGAAGTAACTTTACAAAATGTATAAAGTCCCAACATTGAGCTCGGTCACCTGGTAACCTGGCACCCCTGTTTTTCCCGACAGCGAAAGCTTTTTGTCGGGAAAAACAGGGGTGCCAGGTTACAAGCAATGTAGAGATGTATCCATAGAAGTAAGGCGAGCGCAAAAACCACTGCGCTCTGAATTTTTCATCGAGATGGAAAGCTCGCGAGAGCTCGTTCGCTTAGCTCTCAATAACATAAATATCAATATTGCAGCTAACTTAAGTTGCTAGGATAATGTTTAGATGAGCTCATGTTAAAATGTTAACCTATAGGTTAGGTATAAGTTAATCTATATATTATGTGGTTAAAGAGATGTTTATTTCTCAAAAGAATACATATTATTCACTTAAATGAGAAAAATAATTAATATACACATATTTTGTTTGGGCGCTACGTGACATTTATACATATAAAATAATATACCGGAATGTAGGTAGGTGAGAAAAATAAATTTAAGTTACATATAACTGCTCCCTCGCTAAACAATGCTAGTTCGACCGGTACGACCGCAGATCTAAGATAAGCATGTTCTACACAGGTAAAACGTCACTGGAAGTGGCACCGTGTTTGTGTTTGTTGTATAAGAATGATTGATCGATTTTGGTCAAACTTAATTGTTCAAATTATTGGATAAAATTAACAATAAGTTTTTTGCATGGATAAAATTAAAAACTGGATAACTTGGATAAAACTGTAACGGGTCCAATTCTGTATATTGAAGTTTTTTTTTTGGAGGATTGTCTATAATTGATACTGAAGCCAAAATTTTTTTTTTCATTTCTGTCTCTCAGTCTATCTGTCTGTATCTTGGCTAGGCATCACGCCGAAACTACTGAATTAATTTAAATGAAACTTGGTACGATTTGAGTTCATACTACGAAGTAGGACATAGGATACTTTTCATCCCGAAAAATGAAAGTGTTCCCGCAGGATAGGGGTTGAAAGTTATTTAAAAAAACACTTACTCTTACACTCTGAAACTACTGGACGGAATTTGATGCAACTTGGCACAGTCATAGTTTATATGATATTGAGGATACTTTTTATCCCGAGAAAGGATTTCTTCAACGGAAAAAGGAAATCTCCTGAGAAAGGAACTCTTCTCTTCTTCTTTCTCTTATTATGAGAGCCGGTTTTAAGTTTTACCATGACAGGATTGCTGCACTCAGGATTGGCTCCTGACTAGGGAACTCCTCAACGGTTAACAGCACAGACACAGAATGTTGTACTTGTACGCATTTAATTTTGATAGTCAATTCTAAGTTGATATGGTAACTACATAAAACCATTTTTTTAAATGTTTTTAATGTACTTCTTTTCATATTTTTTTGTCTGTATCTTGACCGTGCATCACGCTGAAACTACTGAAAGAATTCAACTGAAACTTTGTATGATTTGAGTTCATACTACGAGGTAGGACATTGGATACTTTTTATCCCGAACAATTAAAGGATTTCCGCAGGATAGGGGATGAAAGTTATTTAAAAGAACGCGTATCACGCTGAAACTACTAAACGGATTTGGATGCAACTTAACACAAGCATAGTTTATATGATGAGTTAAAATTGAGGGTACTTTTTATACTGGAAAATCAAAGAATTTCTGTGGGATAGGGGTCCAAAATATGTTAATTTGAAAGTGTAAAATATCTATACGTATAATAAAGCAATAACTACGAAGAAGCCTGTAGAAAGAAGATTAAACAAAATGTCTAGGGTACATAAATAAGCTACTGAACAAGAAACATTTAAAAAAAACGTGTCTGTCTGTCTGATTGTCTGTATGTTTGTTTGTTCGCGCATCACGTAAATACTACTGAACCGATTGCGATGCGGCTCTCTTTGTTGGATAGCTTAAGATCTTACTTAATAATGGGGGTACTTGGTATCTCAATCCGATGAGTAAAAGCAGAGCAATCGATAAAAAAATAATTTTGATCAAATGTTGGTAACATTTGATTAAAATTCCTTCCGTCCCGTTATTTTAGGTCCTGGAATAGCACTCAGAGTACTTTTAACGTAGAGAAATGACCGCGTGTTCGAAGCCGCAGGCACAGCTAGTAATATAATATACTAGCTGCGCCCCGCGGTTCCACCAGAGTGGATGAAAATGATTATCAAAGGTATCCAAAGTGTACATAACCTATATCCATACCAAATTTCATAAAAAACCGTTGGGGCCGTTTCAGCGTGAAGAAGTTACAAACATACAATGACACACACACATAGAGCACACACACGCTAACTCCCTGTATTTCAATTAAAAACACTTGATTTTACTATCTCCCGCTACATTTCAATAAAAATTAAATTGTATGTTATAAACACAATTAAATATATAAATTCAAATCGGTCGAGCCATTCTCGAGTTATCATGCAATGTACAATATAACGATATCACCAAGACAGATCTCAGAATCTATCTATCTATCTATCTGTGAAGATACCTACACAGATAGATAGATTCAGAACAATTCACACCAATGACCTTACACCAAACTAGGATACCCTGTACTATGGATACTAGATAACGGATAAATATACATAATACAATACAAATATTGCATCAATGACTCGGAAACAAACATTAAATTTCTGCTCATCGCACCAACCGTTTGACTCGGTAGTTGGGGTCACTAACCACAAGGCCAACCGGTCGTCAAAGTTAATGACATTCGTATGCCATGAAAAGGATGCTTGTATTACGTGCTGAAAAGCGAAACCAACTAAGACTATTTAAAACAATATTTCAATTAATTGCGAGTTAGGTACTATGGTCGAGGTGTCTCATCTTCCAGTAGAAGATGGACCGAAGATATTTTGACACATACGACATTTTTAAGATTGCGGCTTACTATAATCACAGCTATAATATTAATATGTTAATGCGGGTCTAACCTCGATCTGATTGTCACAGGACAAAGGCGAATAGCACGATAAGAGAGAGGCTGTTTCCTAGAACAGAGACGAGAAAAGTTGAGATTTGGTTCACGATACTGGTTATTATTACACATTTCATAATTTTATGTTGGAACAATTTCCGGTAGCTTTGTGTATAAACTATTGGAAAATAACACAACATGCACAGAATAAAAACACTACTAACATAAGTTTACAAAAATTATAAACTTACTTTGTTTTTTGATGAGCCGATTTTAGTTTATATTTTTAATCTTGTTTTTTTAATAAACTTACGATTTTTAGTTTTTGTAAAAATATCTTCGATAGAAACTGAATGAAGCTGATTCATTCCAACGACGGGACCGTCATAACGGGTGATTTTGAGGAAACTTCAGGATCTTTACACATAAAAAATAAAGTGAATTAACCGTTTTCAAAGGTCCAGTTTTAAATATTCGTGAGGACGAATTGTCAAATTCGGATACAATTTCGCCTTAATATTATGAAAAATTTAAGTCTTGTCTAAGACAAAACTAATTAAAAACACTGATTGACGCATTAAAAATGTCGATTTGCTTGTCTATACTATTGTAAGTGGAGCACATGCGATAAATCGGCGAATGATGTCCAAGATTAGCACGACATAAGGACAACAAAAAAGTTGTTTTGTTATGAAGACGACTCCTTTTTCGAGGTATACTAAATCTGCACAGTCGATTTTATTTCACGGTAAATAAGATAAGAACTTTAATCTCAGGCTTCATAATCCTTGACGGTACAATTAATAACAAAACGTCAAGTACAAATATCTGTGAATGACTCTAATATGTTATAGTAAGTACATGTTCTTTACCAGCCAGCCCTTCAGTCGGTAACCGTTTCCAATCACAAAGGCCGTGCGTCCTGCGGCGGCACCTTTGTGCCGCGATCGGCTGTCGTGGACATCTCGTCACCGTCCTATTTTTTCTTCGCCGCTTTTGTATCCAAACCTGTCCGATTCAATAATACATCAAGTACTTCTGTAGGAGTTAAGTACTTGTAAATCAAAAATGGAGGTAACACAATATGCAACCTGTTCATGCATTTACCTAACCGTGGCCAAGTTCCCGATTATCTTGGATTGGTACCTACATACTACAAGAATAGTTTGGATGCAAACCTTACATTTTAACATGGGACCTGGCATGCCTACATGTGAAAAAATCTAAAAGTCGTGGCCGCTGATCAAACCCGATAGAGGACTTCAAATCTAGATTTGCCTGCTTTGAATTTGACTAATTACGATATATTTGAGGTCCAATATATCAGATTGATAACCGTTAAACGATAACCGTCATTGACATAGTCATTGTGGCAGAAATGTGTTCTTCACTGGAGACCAAGTCTCGGTTAACGTAGTGTAGGGCGCCTTCCAGCTGGGTGGAGCGAAGATATACGCAAAGTGGCTGGCAGCAGTTGGAAGAGAAGAGCCAAAGATCAGGCTCAGTGGCATGCTTTGGGAGAGGTATGTGTCCAGCAGTGGACTGACACGGGCTGATGACGATGATGATGAAACGGTAACCGTTGGGGTAGACGAGTTCTCGAGTGAAGACCACGTCTATAGGCCGGTCACCGTAAACACAGAAACCACGTTAGGTCACAATAATCTGAACAGTCCTGTTTTTTAGGATGTCGTTAGGAAAGATACCAATAGGGTAAAAGTCAATTTGCAGCTTCGAAAGACCTGTGCTACTAACTGCGTAATGCTCGAAAAACATCGAAATTTTCGGTAATTTTCCAGATTTTGGCTTATAACTTCTAAAAAGTGTTTCCCACAGAAAAGTGTTATTTTACTTACACTTATGAAGAAAACCAAATTGCGCAACCTAAGATCAACCGCAGCTCTGTAGTCCCAATAAAACCCGTGATACAGCACTTCAAAAATTGGCCATTTTCCCTAAGAAGTTCGAAATTATAGTTTAGCCACCTTCCAAGCAGAATATCGTCTGTAATACTCATTCTACGAGGAAAGTTATGGTAAAATATGTTGTAAAACAGTTATTTAGATATAATTTAAGCGGAACTTTGTTGGACCAAAAGTTCCCCTGTAATCTGGACAAAAAACTATTAGTGAAATCAGATCTTTCAAGAAATTTATGTTGTTATTAATATTGCGCAGCTATCTATTGTAATGTTATTAAAGTGACATCACATTTATAAATTTGATTTATTTACAGTGTATCACACCTACATATAACATTTTTATAAATCTTGTCTGTCTGTTTGCGTCACGTAAAAACTACTAGACTGATTGTGATGCGATTTTCATTGTTGGATAGATTAGGGTTCGACTTAAAAACTGGTGTACTTGGTATCTCAATCCAATGTGTAGAAAACGACAAATCGATAAAAAACTTTTTGACGGCTGAAGGAATTTTGATCAAATGTTGGTATATTGGTATTTTAGGTCCTGGAGTAGCAAATAGAGTACTTTTTACCTAGAGAAATAACCATGTGTGCGAAACCGTGGGCACAACTAGTATTGGTATAAATTATTTTACACTGAGTTATGTCTTTTTATCCTTTACAGATGTTCTGCAATATGTCAGGCTCCATGTTTTTAATATTCCGATTTTCCTATTTTTTTCGTATTGTTTAGATTATAGGGAAACCTTTAAGTTCCGTTTGAGCTTAAATTAAAGGTCGATAACTACAATTTCCTTCCGCAAAATTTTCCACATAGAATGAGTATTACAGCCGATATTCTGCTTGTAAGGCGGCTAAAACTATAATTTCGAACTTCTTTGGGAAAATTGCCAAAGTTTGAAGTGCTGTATCTCGGGTTTTATTGACCTTATAGAGCTGCAGTTTGACTCATTTTTTTTTTATAGGAGTTAAAATATCTGCTCCGTGGGAGGCACTTTTTAGCCAAAGTCTAAAAAATGACCACACAGTTAGCACAGTCTTTCGAAGCTGCAAATTTAGTTTTATGCTAATGGTATCTATCCTAACAACATCGCAAAAAAACAGGATGTCAATATTATGGCCTATTGGGCAAATATAGTGTAGGACGCCCTGTGGCCAGGTGGAGTGCAGAAAATGGATGAGGAGAGCTGAAGACCGAACTCAGTGACCTTCATTAGGAGAGGCCTACGTCCAGCAGTGGACAATTATAGGCTGATGATGATGATGATGATCTCAAAAACAAGAACCTTTAGGATACCAATTTTTGTTTGTATTGAAGGTTAGAAAGGGTTTTCAATGGTTTGTTTCGGTTTTCTTTCTCATAACTTTCAGAATATATACATCAACACGCTCGCCCTTCTGCAGACAAAAAGAAAACAATAGGTCTGCGTCGACAAAGGTCAAGCGGAGCGGGCCGAGTGCCCTTCAGACGGCCCTACGGGGGCCCTTCTCGCGTGCCCTATCACTGCTGGCTGCTGCTCGTTGCAGCACGCGCCACTCAACGTCGAGTGCCACGCTGTAAGTTAGGTAATACATTCGTTACTTGTAAATAAATGCTAAACTTTCATTCGTTAAAACTACATTAAAAAGGGTACAACAAGTTTTTTTAGCACAGTGATAAAACCCTACTGCGAATCGTTATAGATTCTAAATGGTTATTCAAAATGAAAAATTATATGACAAACCTAAAGATGATTTCAAATACTTACCTATTCAATAATATCCCACTTGACATAGTTCGTTGACTTTTTTTTATTTTTCACTATATGACGTCCGGTTGTGACCATTTATTTAATTATGTTATGTCTATAATAGCACTCACAAGATTAAACTAAAACGAAAAAAACTTTTTCTGAAGCATATTTTATGTTCCCTAGACCATTACCATTAACCATTATTTTTATTTGACTTCTTTGTGCAGCCTTTTTCGTACCTATTGCTTTATTATAAGTATATATAGATGACTGTGCCAAAATGCTTCAAAATTCGTCCAGTAGTTTCAGCGTGATAAGTGTTCTTTTAAATAACTTTCAACCCCTATCCTGCGGGAACCCTTTAATTTTTTGGGATGAAAAGTATCCTATGTCATATCTTGCACTATGAACTGAAATCAAGCCAAATTTCGTTTGAATTCATTCAGTAGTTTCGGCGTGATGTGCGGTCAAGATACAGACAGACAGACAGACAGACAGACAGACAGACAGACAGACAGACAGAAATAAATACAGACAGACAAAAATAAAAAAGTACAGTTTTGGCTTCAGTATCAAATATAGAAAAGCATACAATATTTTTTTACTAAATATCTTTAATGTACAGAATTGGACCTGTTATAGTTTTATACAAGTATAGATATAGATTAGTACTATTTTTAAAACTTGGCTTTGGTAGTTTTTTGACTGTTTTTTGTTAATATGATTATAGTATTTAGGTGCATGCCTAACTAAAGGTAACTTCTTAGGGGCTCTGTGGTTACCAGCCGATAAAAATCTTAAAATGAAAAATTCAAATATAATCAATTTTAGATTCTGTCAACAGCTTTTCATTCGAATCTTCAAAATAACGAGTTCTCATTTCCAAAGAAGCACAATTATTATTTACTTTCAGAAACACGTTAGCCTCCCCAAAGATGGATTTAAAAGTTGGATACAGAAATAGCGGCGCGACTTTTCCAGTTTTCCATTTTGAACGAGAAAGTGGCCAAAACTGGATTATCCCGGTCCCTTGGGAGAGGGGAGAGAGGGGAAAATGGGGCACGCCGGAGAAAGTTTACGTAAGTCAGCTGTAATCGCGTTTGTTTGGGTAAATGTAGACGTGTAGCATTGTAAGAATAGTTGTTTCATTGAGGATTCAAACTAGTTATAACTATCTACAGAGAGTATATTCGGATAAATACTTTTTATCACTTGCATTTCACCATATCTCACCTGGTCGCTCATTCGCTATAGCACACGAAATTCCTTGTTGAAAACGTGAGCCATAATTCACGAACAATTCCACCAAGATATCGTAACGCGGCGCGTCACGTGTCTGAGTGGTCATCGTAAATAAGGGCCCTGCTTTCTAAGACATAGCTCAGACATTACATAATCATTATTGTATCCGGATAAGTTATACTTAATTAAACAGAATAGGCTCCCTTTCAATATTTTGCAACTAAAATCGTGTCGTGCACTGAGTGTTCAGAGGAATATTCCACACTTTTGCCAATGAAGTATAGTAATGATGACCACAGGTACTTATTTGGCAATTTTAATGCACAACCCAAGCCAAAACCAGTACTAGCTAACATATTAGTTTATTATACACACTTTTGTGCACAAACTGGTTTTTGTATTCACTAGTAAAGCCCCCAGCTTTGTTTAAGCTTTATTTTTGGCCTGAGTCTGCTCTGAAAGCTTTTGCGGAACCCGCTGGCTTTCGCTCTCCGCAAAACGGAATATGAATGTTGTGTCAACTTACTTGATACAACAGTCTTATTTTAATAGGGACTTTATCGACCGAGCGAGCACGAAGCGCGAGCGAAGTGTCTCCGTTTCAGCTTGGGCGAAAATGCTTTCGTATGTCCGGATCTCTGTTCTCCTCTACAGGTCGCATTTCCCAACCGATCTACACGAAACTTGGTATATAGGTTTAACGGTTTTTATGTCGTGGAGGATTTTTGATTGGGGGGCCTTACCTACTTCCCCCAAAAAGGGGCTACTGAATATCTCCGCTTTATTAGATCCGATTTCTTTGGTTCTTTTTTTATTTGAAAGTTAGTAGCTTTACGTTGGTCTCATAATAATTTGGTGAAGATCTGATGAGGATCTTCGGCATGATGAGCAGAATAGCTCCTCAAAATGTAGTAAATTGCTCAATTTTCTTCCAGTGGAATCGGCCCTTTACGTACTAGGTATTGATGGAGCACCTTGATTATTAATGTTACTTTTACTATAAGGTAACTAGAAGGCGCTAATGTGCACCGCAAGATTGTTTGAAAAAAATAATTAATCATAGAGTCACTAGTTTTTAGTTCTACTGATTAATTTGATGTTCTAATATCATTATCTATACTTATAATAAAACTGTAACGGGTCCAATTCTGTACATTGAAGATATTTAAAAAAAAACTTTTGGAGGGTACTCTATATTCGATACTGAAGCCAAAACTGTATTTTATTTCATTTTTGTCTGTCTGTCTGTCTGTATCTTGGCTAGGCATCACGCCGAAACTACTGAATTAATTTAAATGAAACTTGGTGTGATTTGAGTTCATACTACGAGGTAGGACATAGGATATTTTTAATCCCGAAAAATTAAAGGGTTCCCGCAGGATAGGCGATAAGATATTATGTTTTTTTTGGAGGCTGTTCTATATACAATACTTAAACCAAAAGTGTATTTTTGAAATTGTTGTCTGTCTGTCTGTCTGTCCGTCTGTCAGTCTGTACCTTGGCAACACATCACGGCGAAAATACTCACTGAATTCAAATGAAATTTGGTATGTTTTGAGTTCATACTTTAGGGTAGGACACTGGATACTTTTAATCCCGTAAAATGAAAGAGTTCCCGCAGGATAGGCGTTGAAAGTTATTTAAAAGAACACGTATCACGCTGAAACAATAGGACAGATGTTGATGCAACTTGGCACAGTCATAGCTTATATAATAAGTAAAAATTTAACATAAGTTTTATCCCGGAAAAATAAAGAGTTCCTGCGGGATAATGTCCCAAATTCTGTAAATTGAAGATATTGTGTAATTTTTTTTGGAGGTCTTTCTATGTTCAATACTGAAGCCAATACTGTATTTTTGTAATTTTTGTCCGTATGTCTGTCCGCCTGTCGGTCCGTCTGTCTGTTTGTACCTTGGCAGCGCATCACGCTGAAAATACTAATTGAATTCAAATGAAATTTGGTATGATTTGAGTTCATACATTGAGGTAGGACAATGGATACTTTTCATCCCGAAAAATTAAAGAGTTCCTGCAGGTTAGGGGTGGAAAATTATTTAAAAGAACACGTAGCACGCTGAAACTATAGGACGGATGTTGATGCAACTTGGCACAGACATAGTTTTTAAGATGGGTGAAAATTATGGTTACTTTTTGACCCGAAAAAATAAAGGTTTCCTGCGGGATATGGGTCCAAATTATGTTCATTAAAGGTATTGTGTTTTTTTTTGAGGTTATTCTATATTCGATAATGAAACTTACACAATATGTTTTTTCATTTCTGTCTGTATGTCTGTCTGTCTGTATCGCGCATCACGCCGCCGGAACTACTGAATGCATTCAAATGTTCATACTACGAGGTAGGACATTTTATACTTTTCATCCCGAAAAATTAAAGGGTTTCCGTAATATTGGGTTTGAAAGTTAATAAAAAGAACACGTATTACGCTGAAACTACTAGACTAACTACTTTTTGATGCACATTGACACAGTCATATATCTTTACTTATAATAAAGCAATAGGTACGAAAAAGGCTGTAAAAAGAAGATAAATAACAAAACATGTCGCTCTGTCTGTTTGTCTCTATGTTTGTTTGTTCACGCATCACGTAAAAACTATTGGACTGATTGCAATGCGGTTTTCATTGTTAGATAGCTTAGGGTATGATTTAAAAACTGGTGTAATTGGTATCTCAATCTGATGAGTTAGAAGCGGAGCAATTGAAAAAAGTATTTTAAACGGCTAAAGAAATGTTGATAAAATTTTGGTATATTGGTCCTTGAATAGCACATTATGGTAGTTAAATATTTAAACGGGACTTAATCGCGCTGAAAACTAAATATTTATTTACCTCGACGTTTTGATCAAGTTGCATTGATCGTGGTCACGAGAAGACTGAAGTAGCGAGTGTCAGCGTCGAGAAGGGCGAGCGTTGTCTCCAACTACCCGCATTTGGTTTTGTAATCACTGGATTGAACTCCATGACCCGAAGATCCTCTCCACGGAACGTCACTACTACTCCAGGATTGTACGTGAAGCGGTTGAAA
The DNA here is from genome assembly GCA_946251855.1 of Alsophila aescularia. NCBI lineage: Eukaryota > Metazoa > Arthropoda > Insecta > Lepidoptera > Geometridae > Alsophila > Alsophila aescularia. The sequence goes on from OX276376.1 coordinate 33,582,273, forward strand.
TTAAAAAGTATCCCAATTTCAACCGAGAGGATGGTTTCAAGTTGGCTGCGTCCTAGAATCCCGTGATAAGCAAATGTTCGCGTCGCGGTTTATGTCAGAAGATATCTGCAGATGTCGTTAGTGTAGTGTGTCGTGACAATTCTGAATTTTTACAAAACCAAATGCGGGTAGTTGGAGACAACGCTCGCCCTTCTCGACGCTGACACCCGCTACTTCAGTTTTCTCGTGACCGCGATCAATGCAACTTGATCGAAACGTCGAGGTAAATAAATATTAAGTTTTCAGCGTGATTAAGTCCCGTTTAAATATTTAACTTTGTGTTCGAATCGCGAAAGTTTAAAAGTCACATTATGGTACATTTAACCTAAAGAAAAGACCACGCGTGCGAAGCCGCGGGTACAGCTAGTTATATATAAAACAATAGGTAGGTAGGTAGGTATGATAAAGTTTTCATTCCCTCTTGACTTGGGACTTAATTCCGTTGTTCTCGCAACTATGCAACGAACGAACGAACGACGATGCAACGAAGAAAAAGCTGATGCTGTAAAATAACGCTAAAAGAAATGTTTTTTCTTATGGAGTACCTATCTGTTTTTTTAGGATTAATGCTTCCATTTATTCTGCCAGATTATGCAAATCATGGAAACGAAACGGCTTTCAATCTTTCGTTGCTTTTGAAAAACGAACAGCGTATGTATCTATATTATGAGCTTTTTTGTAGCGCATTCACGGACCAGAACGGCTTTGGAACAAAACGGAACTAAAATAAAGCCATAAATACGAGTACCTGCGAGTCATTAAATTTGCACGAGCCACGGAACAAGACGCCGTAATTGCTGGCAACACCGAGGGGAGCCTGGGCAAATGAAGCCATCCCTCTTACAACCGAGAAAAATTGCACAAAGTTTTTTTAACTACTGCTTTATGTAACATGCACTCTATTGTTATACGAACAGAGGCGTTATCAACGGAATGATTAAACTTGTTGTGTAAATAGGATGTGGCAGGACCCGGATAGTGTTTCAGAGATGTGTAGTTTGTTGTAAGTAATGATCTGGTGCGGTGTGAAATAATACGCGGCGGGGAAACGTTTTATTTTGGTCCGGAGACACCAAGCTTTATTGGCATGTGCAAACAAGGGCTCTTACCAATAAATAAGAGAATTTTCTAAATGTTATTATTCTGTATCCAATTAAAATAATGCAGAAACAAAATATTAACGACCTAACTAAAACTTTACAGTAGGAATATGTAACGAGTTTTGTTGGTTCATCGCGGATTGTTAAGATTTTCAAATAGCTCCTTCCCTTATGAATAAACTATTTCTGTTTAAACAGAACGTTGTCCTTACAAACTCGGAAACGCCACAATGTCTGTAATATTTATTTAAGTTTGAAAAGGAAACTCTCAAAACTGAAACATTAATAATTGATGCTGATACTGTACAGTAACCAGGCTTTCCGAAGTTTTTACGGTTTCACAAAGAGACATTCAGCATTTATATCTGTTCGCGTGAATTGACGATGTAAATCTTGGAGCAATCTTGGAGCGTCGCTCGCCCCTCTGAATCCCATAACGAGATACCGCAGGCGGCCAATAAAACATTTACGGAAATCACCCGAACTTTCACGATCACTCACGAAGACTTTCGGACAACTTCGGTGGAAATAACGCGCGAAAATGTCGCACATTTTGTTTGGGGAGGATTGAAATGTCAATTGAGTAGAGCGGGGAGTATTGGAGAGATCCTAAATTTTATTGAATTAAAGTTTGATACGAGTAACTAACTTTTAAGTGACCACTGGATTGAGAGTGACTGCTGTCTTAATTCTTGTTAAAAACATAGGTAAAGTAAATTTTGTTTTATCATGGCAGCACTTAGTGAAGAGTAATGAAAAAAATGAAAATAATAATGATAAAAATGACTTTGTTTTTAAATTGGTTTATTAGATATATGTCACCTTTGTTTTTATCAGTAAAGTAAATGATACTGGAAGGATTATACAAATATTTGTTTTGACGAAGACTTGCATCGAAATAATGTTATGATACATAAAAGTCTATAAAAATCAGACCTTGTGGTACTTTTACTGATAAGCCATCAACTATAGTTAAGATTGTTGCAAATCTTCCCATTGTTTCTTTACCCCACTCGTTGTAACATTAACTAAATTATTCCCGATGTTATCGTGTCCAATTTTCCCCGTGTTGGTGCGAGTACGCCATTAGTCGGTATCGCGATCAGCACAAATCATCGCCCTCAGCCCTCCACCGCACGACACGTTACTGACGGCTAATTTAACATGGGATGAAGGTCGGAAGGAAGTAGTTTTGATCAGAAAAAAACCGTCAATAATGTATGCTTTACGCCTGCGGGCGACAGTGGGGTGCGGGGAGCCGTAAATTTAGACACACTTTCTCATCCTGTCTGCTAAACTTAGCTTCTTCTGGGTCACAATTGTTCCTAAAGTTCTTCGTCAGCAAACATGATTTAAGCTGTACAAAAATATGTTTGTTTACAGAACGTAGCATTACGGAATGTTACCATTAAAAAAAAAGAGATAATAAACATGTTAACCTAGAAAACTAACTTCAACAAAAAACTTATAGAAGCTAATATTATTGAATAAATACATGTAATAAAACATATATTTCCTAAAAACAATGTTTTAATATTGAACATTGTTTGAAAGTAAATGAATACATAAACTATGCAAAAATATAACTCCATAAAAAAAAGGTTTCCCGCGTTTTGTCACGCTCCAAACTTGCCACTACCGCTATATTATGACAGCAAGACGTTTATTATGAAAAACGTCTGGTGAGGGGAAGTGCCATCTTGCAAAGGTTATTGCAACCATTTGCAACATGATGTGACGCCTGCTATATTATAGGTTTATGTTCATTGTGCGCTCATTTCACGCGTCATTAACCGCAGTGTAGAGAAAGCTTTATTTGGTGGCTGTAGAGAGGTCGTTATGGGTTGATTCTTTCTAATAAGCAATAATTTCTATACTGGTCTATTATGAACTAATTGTTTGGTTTCAGTTATCGATACTGCACATCTCAGTAAAATATTTATGTAGTATGAAGGTGGACAGTTGAGTGATCATATTTATTTATTACATGTGAATACAACAACAACTCATACAATGTAGCAATGAAATGAGATGATTTTATTTCAATGACTAAATACGAGTGTTCGTTTTTCTATTTTGTCATTTGCTGGCATGTGCTAACTAAGAAATAAAAATGATTTTACGAATCAAATAATACCCAAGATAATTTACGCACGATGAAAAAACCCAACTGCGAACTTTAAATCATTATAGATCCTAAATGGTCATTCGAAATTAAAAATTATATGATAAACCTAAAAAATATTTTCAAATACTACCTATTCAATGATACATCATTTAACATACATAGTTCGTCGACTTTTTTTTTTTCTTTATCACAATATGGTGTCTTGTTGTCACCATACTGAATTTTGATAGCTGTCGTGTCTTTAGTAGCACTCGCATGATTAAGGCAGATCGATTGACGTAAGAATCATCAAAATAGGTCGAAGGGTTTGGTCTATATAGTGCCACAGAGGAACAGACATACATAGGCTAATAAACATAATATCCTCCGTCGGGTAAAGAAGGGTAGAACGAATGATTTCTTACGTCAAACCTTCGTCAAAATGTTTAACCTTCATCGATTTTCGTTATAGCTACCAAATAAAGTATTATTTTATTTTATTTTTCTGGTTATTTTATCTTACAATCATGTATCATTAAAACAGTCCATCTATCACAATCCACAATCGTATTTAGCGAGTTGAAGCGATCCAACACAAAGCGCCCCTCGTGAGACAGTGCCGCGTGGCCAACTTGCCCCGGGTTCCCCTGCGGTCGCACGGTACCACCTTTGTCGTGCGAACAATGCCAATAAATACACTACACTTGTTGAACAGTATTAGAGCTTGTGAGTTTTCAGGAATGGCTCAACGATTACAGTTTGCATTCCAACCAGGTTATTGCGTAACTATTCTTTTCACGAGTCATAATCGTTCCTTAAAATGTACCTAGATCGATTACAAGAGCGCTTGGAGTTGTATTTACTAAAATTCGAATTTGACGAATACTTATATACGTATATTATATTACGTAGATGCTTGTAGAATTGGATACGAGTCTAAAATTACTTAAGTATTTCATATTTGTTTGATACAAGTGAATAAATAATTTGCCTTCGCTCGCTGCGGCACAGTTCCAGTGAAAGGATGCGATAGCAAAGTGCTGATCGTTGCATCTGAGGCGGTGCTGACGTGTCTGCTCGCAGCGTTACTGTTGCTAAGACAAAGAGGTGGTTACGAGTACATAGCTACGTACAGTTGTACTGTATAGTGTGTTTAGAAATAGGGAAACACATAGCTGACATGACCTTCGCTTTTATCAAACAAGAGTAACAGTTCGTGTTATATTAACATAAGTTACAGTGACCATAACTACCGCGGTTCATTTTTCTTGGCCTTATTGCTAAAAAAAATGAAGATAATTGTGTAAAATTATGTACAATAAATCCAAAAAGTCAGAGATTCCTGAAAAAGTCAAGCATTGAACCAACTATGACTGGCTGTCCTGCAGTCTAAATTTTTTTTTTTTTTTTCTTAAACATATTTAAGGTACGTCACTGTTTTACAGAGTATAGTGTAACATTGCTGCGGAAACAACGCCAATAAATGTAAGCCAGGGGATGGCGGGCTGGTACGGGACGACGGGTGGCGAACTTCATTAAAACTGGGATTAAGTTCGTTTGGCGGAGGAATTTAACCAGCGAATGTAAATTGTGTGTTCACGCTTTTGTTTAATTGTGTGTTGTGAAAATGTGAAAGATATACGAAAATATTAGATGTCCATCTTGATAATTATAACCAAACTGAATTTTATTACTCACGCCTGTGTAAACGTGTAACCGTTTATAACCTCTTTTGGACTCGTGGAATTGAAAAGCGTATTCAGTATCGAAGTGAACCACCAAATAAAGTTCAAAAAGCGTTATGATTATGAGAATTGAAGCGGTTATTTCTTCTCAGTATGTTGTGTTGTGTGGCCGGATACCAAGCCGCAGATCTAGCCGACCGTGCAGCATAGAATGAATTTCCAATTAATGAACATAGGTTTGTTTGTTTGTCGTATGAAGTAGTGCTGGCCTCTGGTGTCAGAGTTTTTCAGGCTATCCGAGTGTCTCTGACATGGCTTAAAGAATGTTATTAATCAATAACAGCCGGAACCGGGAGCTTCACATGACTTCCAAAGCACGGAACGATGGAAAACCGCACATAACATAGAAAAGTCATTAATGCCAATCCGCGGAGCCTAGGATCAAACCCGGTATCGGTACCTTGGTATATTAAAACACACATAGGACTTTTGCAAAAATGTTTGCTAACTGAGTAGTTAAAAACGAATCTACAAAATATAATGACAAATTGTAGAAAGTTTTCCTGCAGTCCTTGCACTCACATCATGTCCAACGCATTTCAAAACAAAAGACACGCACTAAGGGGAGGGTGGGTGAAGCATGGACCACGGAAGCTGTTAGTCACGGGCACGATAAATAGCCGGCAGGGGCGCTGATTGCATCGGACCATTTGTGATGTGAATACGGATGAAAAGGAAAATGAAGCGAGAAAATTAGAGCTGAATTAAAATTATTATTAATAAATAGGACTATAACTTATTGAAATTTTGTATAAGTAAATTTTGTACCACTTAGCGTGTGATATTGAAATAAATCTAATAATATTTGCAATTTATATTTATTGAGATTATTGTGCAACTGAGTGCTCGCTTATCCGATAATATTTTTCTTTTGCGTCATATTAACTGCTAAATAACAACATAACTAAAAATAAAGTTGATCTGGTATCCACCAGAGGAGAAATTAAAATAAACTTTATAGAAAAATATAATAAAACACAGTGCCAAAATATACCTCCATATAAATATTGTACAACAAACTATTCTAAGATGCTATCTACAATTAATCTCAGCCACTAACTTTCCTTACAACCCTAATAAAATTATATCCAAAATATTATCTTCCATCTCAAACTCACCCCAATTATGACACTTAGTGTTGTACCTCTATCTCAACATCTATTTATCATTTGATGTCAAAGCGAGTGGGGCCACGCGCCGTGCTTTGTGGGGAATCGATAATGGAAACACGACAATCAAAATCATTACGTGCTCTATTCGAGTATTGTTTGTAATCGGTTATAATATACCTTAGTTGTTACATGTTTTTATTGAAGTTTACTGATTGTATATAAGGGTTTAGTTTGTTATAATAAGTGGAGTTTTAGCAATATCATAAGTGCCTTGCATAAATCGTTTATCGATTAATTAGTTAGTAATGTTTGTAATCATTATAACAAGGGAAATAAGATATTAAAAAAAGTTAATCTATTTCTCCGCCATATCAAATCACATGTGTACCATATCTACTTACTTAAGTCATGGGTTAAACGAGTATAAGTGGCAAAATATCTTAGACATTTATTCAGTCTCCTTGTGCCTAACACTATAAAAAGTGTCGTGCAAAAAAATCTAGAAGTAGATCGCCCCCGGAAAGCAAGTTTTAGTAGCAAGGGAAAAAATTATACCGACTCTCAAAATATGAATAATTAAATGAAAGGGCTGGTCGCTATCGACTCTCTACTGTGCCAGAAACAAAGCTGTCGGTGCGGATATTTGTAGATCGATATTTTCCATTACAGAATCACCCGAGGCGGGCGCGTTATCCAATTTGAACAATGTAAATAATAAGTAAGCATTTTCGGTTCCGGCCCACCGATTCTTAGAGCTTGGAGAAAAGCATCTTATATTATGAAACAAATATGTATACTGTTTTTAAAAATACACAATTTTATATTGTTTGATACCTTTTATTTTGTACGAAATTAGGCAAAACTACAAATTCTTTGTTTTGGTATATTGTTTAAGCCTTGCCATAATATTTAGGCATTTTTAAGTTAATTATGTGTTTATATTTCTTCTAGTTAGGTAGTGAAAATTTTCATCAGTTAAATAAAGTTTTGATTGCGTAGGTAAGTTTATTATTTAGTAATTATGAAGTAAACTTAAATGTTGAACTGATATTAAATAAATCAAAACTAAAAATATCAAATCTCTGTCGCACTAGATGCGCTACCGGCATTTCGTCTGTCAGACACTATTTGCATAAAACACGATTTTCGACTCGCGCGGCGGCCGCCCGTGGGACATCAAATATTCATAAGTAGGGTCGCTCCGCCCCACGCTCCCCTCTTGGCCACCTGACGGGAGTCACGGGATGTGTATGTGTTCCCCAATTTTTAGTAATCATTTTAGTTTGGATTCTACGTTATACCTGTCATTCACTGTGAATCAGTTCGGTGCATGCATGTTCATCTTTTGCTTATATCATTAGGTACCTAATATATACTTCATGGGTCATAAGAAATTAAAATGTGGCGAAGCAACAATCATTTTCTTCGTGCCTAAAAGTAGTTATTCTTGTAAGTGGAAAGTCACTTCTTCTACTTGTAAAATCAATCCAATAACTGTACTAGGTATTCATTTAATTTCTATTAAGTGCCTACTACTAAAGTACACCAACAAAAGTGTGCACGAATCATGTACTAGATAACATTTTAAAACAAGTTAAATTGCAACAGACAAACTGACTATTTATATTTTAACGTTTCAAAATTAAATGTTTTTGGTTTCTTGTTGTTGTTGCTTGCATTGCTAGAAAAAGCTTCACAAATATTTCCTTAAATTTCTGTTCATTCTAGTTCCAGAGCTGTTCAATTGAATTGAAAACGCCTTTCTATCCACATCTCTCAAACGCTTGAAGAGCGGACTGAATCCAATTTCCTGTACGACCTCTTATACCCTGCAAGGTACCCTTCATGAGCGAACGCCTTCCTACTCAGTACACAGCCAACTCAATGTAGATAATATCTTCGATGACCTCTCGCACTTAGAGCGTGTTAGTACGTGGTGCTAGCAAACCAAAACACGTAAGTGCTAAGCTAGCAATGTATATTCATGTCATGTATTTTAACATTTGTGGTAAGTGTCGATTGGCTGTTTAGCATTTTGATGGATATTGTGTTTAAAAATATTTTTTTCAACACAATTTTCGCGGAATTCTTTTACTATGGAAATTGATGGCAACGAGAATCTTATCTACTTATATTATAAGTATATATTATATAGTTATAAGTAGATGTATATTTTTGCATTTACATATATATATATATATATATATGTAAATGCAAAAATATTAAGGTATGCCATCTATTTGTTACCACACAGCTCCGTAACGGCTGCATGGATTTTGATAAAACTTTTATAAAAAATAATACGTTCGTGATTAATGGTTAGCGCTGATTATACGGGTAATTTTAATTTATGATTTCTATTTTTGTGAAAAAGTCCTTGAGAAAGACTGAAAAAGTGATTGAGTGAGTGACTGTATTGAGCCAGGATTCTAGTAGGAAAATTTCAGCTGGAATAAATCTACACCGCAGAAAGGTACAAAATAAAGCATTTTTACACAATATATAAAAAATGACGCTTTGGAGATTGTTTGAGGAGGTAAATAAATGCAGTAATTTTTCTAAAGAGCTAATTTTTGCGTACTTGTTACAAAATATTAAACGACTCATTGGAGCTCCGTTATGGTAATGAAACAATTTCGGCGTAATTAACTTTCAGCCTCATTTACCCTCAGTGTTGACCTAATCAAAGGAAAAATTACCACAGTACGACGTAACGAGTGTAACAGGACGCCGGGAATCGAACTCGCGACTCCGTAATTGATGCAATTAGAGGGGACTGTTGGTGAAAGGTGGATGGAATCGATTTGCTAGGGAGATGTGTGGAGTTGGTTTGTTTAAGAGTTATAATAGGTTTTATTTATTTCCAGTTGGCGAGAGATCGCGCAGGATGGAGGATTCGCTTGCTTGATGCTGGTTGATATAGCACCAAACTAAACCGAATAAACGGTAAAATTAGCACGCAAGCGCAGTCTAATGTCATAGGCCAGGATGCACTTTCGCCGGAGTTTTTTCTATAGTCTGTATTTTGTATATCTTTGAAAACCTCGTAACATTACTAAAGCTAAGCTAATAGTAAGTATCGGATAGTCGAAAAAGTCGACAAGCGCGATGTTCGGACATTATAACGCGTCAAGCTCTCGCCGCGCCAATTGGTAATATTTATTCATAATAAAAATAAAAAAGTTTACGGTGCCGAAGTTTATGGTGTTTAGGAGGCCAATTCAATTGATTCATGGCCGATAGTTTTTCAGAAGGGTCTTATCACTCTTATTGAAAAAACAGGACCACAACACTCCTATTCGATGCCTGTGGAGTTCTCCCAGAGAAAAGAACAGAATTAAAAATGCGCTGCAATTCTTTGAGCGAAGGTCCTCAAAATGGTCCTGCTTTTAGGAGTTCCGTGTTAATTCCGTCCTCCATAGTGGCTTTTCCATTTTTGAGCTATTTAAGAGCCATCTCAATTTCATCAAGGCTTACTTCTGGTAGCTCTTCGGTAAAGTGGCGGATCATGGTTGTGCTGGTGTTAGGTTCTAGTCTGGATGCCTGCGACGTGTATAATTGGCGAGAAATTTCTGCGAGAATTTCTGGCTTCGAAACGACGACTAGATGTGATCAGCTTCGTCAGATAGCTTCGACCCAGCTTTTGAACGAAGACTTTTGACCCCCGACTTTGTTCAATCGCCTTTTCTGAGCGTGTATTGAAGCTTCGGAGGTCTTGTCTAACCAGCTTAGTTAAATTTTACTCAAAGACCACTTTTCAGTCGATGTGACTGCAGATTTTTCGCGTCGTTACTCAATTTTCTGCAGAAACTCTCCTAAAAGTTTAGATTTTTTGCCAGTATGTCGCATCTCGCAGAACTTTGTACCCTCTTCATGGAAGATTCCTACCACTTGGTCAAGTTCCTGGTCAAGCAACGAATCTGTTCTTTAGTTTCAATTAGAACGTTTCGGATACAACTAAGTTCTGGAGCAGATTTGATCGGTGCGTGGACTTCATCAAACGGACGCGTTCGAGCTTGCAATCAATGTCCAGAGTGCCTCAAACAAGCCAGTGGTCACTTCCAGTTTTTAACCTAGTGAACACTGAGATATATATATAATGTTACTAACGTATTATGTACTAAGAGATGTGGGAACCATTGACGATTGAATAGTTTTTTAGAAACCATACTTTCCACTTTTTCATTCAAATAAATAGTCGGACTGCTCTTTTAGTTGCCGTGACGTCACGCTCCCCTGTTGATCCAATGAAGGCATTGTCTCGCAAATATTTGTTCATCGTTAGCTGTTCCCTTATCTGCGGCTGTACCCTTCCAGGCAACCTTCATTTGCGGCCGCTTTAATACTTATTACGAGCGTATAGAGTTTAACTTGGAGTTGAAATTGTTGATGTTGAATTTCCACGCTTGGGGTTTGTTGTTTGTAAAATAAAATCGCCTTTTTGCTGTTGTTCTTGTATTACATGGATATATTTTTAAGTAATTGTACTGGGCGTTTTTTAAATAAATACAACACAAATAAAGAAAATTGTTAAGCATTTCTAGTTCTTATGGCAACAGTGCTACACGTTAACTATCGAACTGGCAATTAAATTGTGCAGGGGTTTATAATTGTATAGTCGTATAGATAGAAGTAACCTGAAAATATAGCTGGACTCGACATAACTTTTCCTAGTAGATGTCACATTTGCTTTCTGATATCAATAAAAAATAGTATATTAGACATAGTTTTCAGGTATTTTTTTTGGTTTAAATTGCGATTTACAAAAACAATATCAAATGAACCCTATCAAGTAAAATAACAGGATTAAGTAGGTTGTTTTTGAGTAAGTCGTCCGAATAAGTAAGCTGAACGAATTGTAAAGAAACTTGGTATATTATACTTTATAGGTACTTTTGGTCCTGGAATAACACGTATGGACTAATTTTAAATAAAATGACCATGAGGGCAAATCCGCGGGCATAGCTAGTTTACAATAAAACCGTACAACTTAAAAATCAATTTTTACTTATTTTATTTTTAAGTTTTTAGCTGTTTATTTAGTTAAGTACTAGCTTTCGCCCGCGACTTCACCCGCGCAGACTACAGTGTATCACGAAAAAAAGCATCCTGTATTCTTCTAGGATATTAATAAAAACCAATCCAAAAGTGTAGCACCAACGCTCTTCATGATTTTTGATCGACTTGTTGTTATTTCGTTCCCATGGCAACCATTCCTTACAGCGAGTAATCAACATTTTCCAGTTTTCTTGTGAAGACTTACCATTTTCCGGGATAAAAAGTATATATATATATAAACTATCTCTATTCCAAATTTCATCGAAATCCGTCCAGCCGTTATCACGTGAAAGCACAATCAAACAAACAAACAGACCACGTATTAATTTTTATAATATGTTGTGGATTTCTAAAGTGTACTGTAGTATTCTACTAGTTAAGCCCTTTAATTTGATAGCCATATTGAGGGGATTGAAAAAATACATGTATTTACAATGATACTGAATATACGTACTTTTATTGTCATCAGAACTAAAGGTTTGTACCAAATTTCAGATCAATCGGTCTACAGAAAGGGGGTGAAATTTCAAGTACCTACTAAATTTTACCTAAGCAAACAAAAAAAACACCAAACAAGACAAGGCTAAATAAAACCGTTTAAAATAAAAAAAATACAAATGATTATAAGAAACCAGGATTAAAATTAAAACATTAAAATGTTGATCTAACTTGTGTTTGTGGCGAATTTTCGAATCATAGCATTTCGCAGGACCCAATTTGTCATCTCCTTACAGAATCGGGGGCAGGAAAAAAGTGAAAAGAATAAGGCCACTTTAATCAATGTCCGAACTGACCTGTATCCCTGAGCTGCAGCGAGCCGACCTTGTTGCTGAGGAACCCGCGGATGGAGCTGGCGACCCTGGAGGGCGAGGCGGCGGCGGCGCCCCCGCGCAGCGCGCCCTGCAGCCGCCCCAGCAGCGCGCCTCCTTCTGCCTCCACCGTGGCCCCGGGGGCAAACGCCCCACACACTGATACTAAATGCGACTTCTACACCCTGCTATAATTCCTTGGCCAGTATCCGCGCGACTTAGCCAGTTGCTAAACTTTTAAAAGAGTAATACTAAGTAGGTGTATAAGTTAATTTTAAGCTTAATCAGTGCATAATTTGATATGTATTTGATTGAGTTGTGCGGCGTCTGGCGACCGAGGTGCGCCTGCGATAGATATCTGCAACAATAGAGGCGAATGTCAATAGCAGTTTTCAAACTCAGAAGATGTTTTACCTAATTTATTGATTTGGTCTATTTAGAATGTATATTCTGGTTCAGGAGACTTTTGACTTGTATAAGTGCTATATGGGCTACATGGTCTTGGCTCCCCGGGCGGGGAGACAATATATTTTTGGACTTGGCTGCCCCTTAGTCTCCACTGAGAGAGAGATTGAAAGTGTTCTTTACTCTGCAAAAATCTGCTGTCATTATTAAGCAAGTACTCGTAATTGAAATAATTATCACTAATGAAGTCGCTTTAAAAGTATATGGTTATAGCATTGACGATAACAATATATATTGTATCAGTCAAGCTATGAAATGGTGTGATGCTCATAAAAAAAGTAACAATTTCAAACAAAAATATACTACCAATCAAGAACTTAAAAATCTCGAAATACAGTTCGGTTGTCCCGACATCAATATACTAATACTACACGATCAATGCAACTTGATGGAAACGTCTTCGACGTTTCCATCAAGTTGCATTGAAATAAAAATTAAGTTTTCAGCTTTTCAGTCCCGTTTAAATATATAACTAAAATACTAAGTACATCAAAATATGAAATGGCATCAAGTAGTCATATAATAGGAATTTTGCACTAATTCGGTAGCCCTTCATATTTCAATTGCATTTATTTCACATGCATTGGCAAACTCAAATTCTACTAAAAATAAGCTTTAATCAAAGTTAATTGAATGGCAGACATTAAGTATCGTCTCATATAAATTTGATCAAAATTTGTTCATTGTTCAAAATTAATTAATTCATTGTTTTATCCGTTTGAAGTAGATTTTTGTTTAAAGTATTAGTATTTCTGTTTTGGAGGCTACAACATCAGTATTATTTATTCCCTCTACGTTCGTTCATTCGTGTCGTTTGTCACGATGTCGCTCTCGTTTAAGGGACCTATTTTTAGTCCCAATACGCTGCTCTTCGCATTACTACAATTCCCGGCTCGTTAAGTACTAATGTAGCTTCCGCGAACTTGTTCTGTGACATAAGACGTTACTACAACCATAAAAATTAAATATGCCTCATCACAAGAGAGCGCTCGACGCCGGAAGTGTACCCGCGGAATCCGCCACTCTCCCCACTTCCGGCGGCCATCTTGCGGCCGGAAACATACGCGGTTTATGACTTCCGCCAGCTTTGTGCCAAATAAAACCCCGGAATAAAATTATGAAGCTGTAGGTTTTGTTCGTACACTTCAGCAACTTAGTGTCGTGCAGAAATTTTACTTAAACTTTATGCTTAAAATAATACGGATTATACAACAGTTTTAAACTCGAGAGCTATTATTAGATAACGATATTCAATGTCTCACGACATCATATTATTCACCCACAGGATCACCACAAATAGATAAAACGGCCTCTATTGCTATCTCTTCTGTGGTTGGCACGAATCTAAGGATAAGTGTCTGTAGTCTGAAGAGGCCAATAGTTGGCACGGTTAGAAGATGAGGACAGTTAATTATTCGTAATTAATCACCGAGTTCGTGCCCAGCAGAAAATGTTTGTTTTATTTTTATATAATTTAACTAAAATCATCTTTAGAAATCAACCAACATATTGCTGAAATAGTTTCTGAGATTATCCCGAACATACAGTCAGATACAATTGTCGACGACATTGTTCGTTGCTTGCTTTTATGAAATAGTGCTGGCCTCTAGTGTCCGAAATTATAAGGCCACCCGAGGCCCTCTGACATGGCTTAACGACTGCTTTTAATCAATAACAGCCGGGACCGCCAGCTTGACGTGCCCTCCGAAGTACGGGGCGATGAAAAACCCCACACAACTTAGAAAAGTCATTGGTGTGGAGTCCTAGAGGACTGATGCTAAAACCATTAAGGCTACCATCGCTTTAACCAAGCTTTGTTCGTAATTGGCGAAAACTTTATGACAGAGATAACATTTTATTAGGGGAAATACAACAAATTCAAAAGGCTTTCGGCTTACTAAAAATAATATAATCACGAAGGCTAAGCGCTTAGCTTCACTTCGCTGCCACCACCTGCTGCCGGACAAGTGCGAGTCGGATCCGCAAAATGAAAAGTCTTTGATAGAAACAATTAACGCTGGAAAGCAATAGAACTCGCGCTTCTATATTATTACAAATACAAATACAAAAATGTTTATTCGTATAAAAATTTGATATTTTACAATAAAAAAAAAAAAAGAAGAAAAGTTATTTAAACACCCCACCTACAATTTAAATATGCCTGTCTATGTCTGTTTATGTTGTACTAGCTGCGCTCCATGGTTTTATCCGTATGGACAATCACGATGGAAGGTGATGATGATGAAAACAATCCTGCATGTTATTACAGGACACAAATAATCTATACACACGAAATTTGACCAAAACCCGTTCAGCCGTTCTTGATTGCCATTTCTGAAATTTTTCGTAACTTGACTATTGAGCAGTGTGACATTTATAAGTTGCTTTCAGTCGTCGATCAATTTATAATTTGCCCAGTTAGCTAATTCACTTTTAGATAGCTTATTCATGTTGTTTTGCTTAAATAAAATCGCTGATTTAAAAAACAAGAACATGTGGATAAAGTTCACACAGGTGTTATTTAAAATACCACGTACAAAATTAATATAAATTGTAAGTCTTAGCTAGTTTGTTATCCAAATGCAGCTATCAGCAATCTACGGCATAGCACCCTCGTAGCAGCAATCTACGGCATAGCACCCTCGTAGCAGCAATCTACGGCGTAGCACCCTCGTAACCGACGGAAGGCAGGCGGTGCAATGTAGTTTGAGGCAAGTAGAAATATTACTTTAGTATTGTTTTTTTTTATATGATTAATCATTTCAATACTTTCAATTCCAACATAAAAGTACCAACAAAAAAATAATTGTTTTTTAAATCTAAATAACAACATACGCGATAAACTCCGAAAGTTACTTAATGAAATTATTCTAAAATACAAAAAAGTACATCTAATAAAGATATAAATATATATTTTTCGGTCTGTAATCAACTACAATGTAATTTACAGAAAATAAACGAACACTAAACTATGTAGTAATAACGTTAAAAAACTAACCAAGAAAATAGTACTTATTTACGATCGAATAATAAAATACCATTAAACACTTTATCACCAAAAAACACTACAAATGCTCCTTCTCCCTCGCACCCACAGACCCACGCCTCGGCCCTACATGACCACTTACGTCATTCCGTTACATAACCCTTTCTGCACTCCGTTCTAAAACTATCGATTTTCAGAACTACCCTTAAAACACACACAAACTACGCAAAATTGGGCGTCACTACAAGCACTAAAATACTGTTAAAAATAATGGCAATTATTCAAAATAAAATATGAAATATTGACCTTTGTTTTGTATCGGGAGTGCTTGGCACACCTGGGACACCTCGCCCAGACTGCCGGGATCGCCTGTGAGCCTGAAAGCCTCCGTTGCCATGCGCAAAACCCTGCTCCCTCATTGGCCAAAACATCTCTATGACGTCACGGCTCGTTAACCAATCGTGCGTGCCTGAAATTTTCACGTAGGTATGGGTCGGTCGATGACTAAAAATAGACCCTACGGGCACATGAGATGGTCGATGGGGCCGTATCGGAGGACGACTAGTTACGAGTAGCGGCCTTCTTTCAGGAAGGATTAGGCTTTATGTGAACCATGAATGTAAGTAGAGGTGGTTTTTTAATTATTATTAGGTATGCTTTTGTGGTGAAAACATTCACGCACATTACCAAAGTACTATTCGTGTCTGAAATAGGCTTTGGATCTTCGAGACCTTCGCAGATTTCAAACTTTTAAATTTTGAGTTTTAAGGAATCGAGAATATTATTCTTCTAGATTATCCTAAAGAGTAGGATTCAAAGTCTGGCACATCGACACGTGAGGTCACTAGGTTGTCAGTATTCTACAGATTGCACTACAGAGTGTGTGTAAAATTTGATTCTGTATCACCTTCTGTATCTGTATCTGTATCTTCAATCACCATACGAACAGACGATCGGCAAAGCGCCACCCTATTTTTTGTATAATAACTCGTACCATTCACAAGAACGAACTTAACTTATTATAATAACTGTGAAGGAGTGGAATGCACTGCCCTCGTCAGTGTTTCTGATGAACCCAGGAGTGTCCAAGTGAAGAGTGAATAGGGTGACTAGGCAAGCGTGCTACACCATCGACCACATCATCGCTTCCCATCAGGTGAGATCGTGGTCAATTAATTGCCTAGTTCGAAATAAAAATAAGCTATTCTTTTATCCACTTTTACAAAATTTCCTCATTGCCAATAGTGATAAAAAATAAATGCAAGATATATACATCTAACGATCAGGGTCATGACACTGGATGAGATCGGTGCAAGAGAGAAAATGATTGTGTATTAAAAAACGCCTATAACCAACAGTAAATTAGCACATGTCATGATGACGCAAAATCTGCCTGGATCTTTCGGCAAACTTCGTCAGGTCTTCTCGTCGTCCATACCACAATGCCTCAAGACAAAAGTCTTCAATCAGTGCGTCCTACCAGTCATGACCTACGGAGCCGAAACGTGGACAGACACGCTGAGACTAGTCGACTGATTTAAGGTCGCTCAGCGAGCTATTGAGATAGCTATGCTTGGAGTTTCTCTGAAGGACAAGAGTAGTTATGAAGTGATCCGGCAGATAACCAGTTAACTATAGTATTTAGTTATAGTTCCAAGGATAAGAAAGCTAAAGTGCTAGTGAGCTGGTCATATTTCCCGAAGAACCGTTGTGTTAGGCGAGTTCTCGATTGGATATCACGTTTAGCCAAACGTAGCATAGGACGCCCTGTGGCCAAGTGGAGTTTCGACCTACGAAAAGCGACTGGAAGAAAATGGATAAGGAGAGCTGAAGACTGAGCTCAGTGGCGTGCATTAGGAGAGGCCGACGTCCAGCAGTGGACATGTTTAGGCTGATGATGATGATGATGATGATGATGATGACGATGATTTCATCTACCTATCTAATACATCTATCTATTCTATACTTATAATAAAGCAGTAAGTAACTGAAAATCTGTACAATGAAAATTTGTTTGTCGTATGAGGTAGGCTGGTCTCTGGTGTCAGAGTTTGTCAGGACGCCCGAGGGCCTCTGACAGGGCTTAACGACGGCTATTAATCAATAACAGCCGGGACTGACATCTTAACGTCCCCTCCGAAGCAAGGAGCGATGGAAAACCGCACATAACTTAGAAAAGTCATTGGTGATTAGTTAGGATTAAACCCGGTATCGTTGGTACAATGAAGATAATAAAAAATAATTGGTCTAGGGGACTCAATATAAGCTACTGAATACTGACACTGGCAGCTGACTATATTGTTGTAAATCCTTTTATTTATTACCCGACTACAGCAAAGCAAGGGAAGGGTAATGTGTTTAACAGTATGTATGTATGTATGTATGTATGTATGTATGTATGTATGTATGTATGTATGTATTGTATGTATGTATGTATGTATGTATGTATGTATGTATGCGTATGTGGATGTTCCACCATAGCATCGCCCCTATTGTTTCGATTTTGACAAGCGAGGTGTCAATCGATTCGTCTTTATATATATTTATAGAGTGTACATAAGTTTTTTTTATACCTGACTACGGCAAGGCAAATTAAGGGTTAAGGGGTATGTGTTCAAACTAAAAACTTGGTCCGATTTTGACAAGCGAGGTATCAATCGATTCTTCTTCATAGCAAGAGTGTCATAGGCTGATGCTTACCCGACCGTAGTCGGGTTTTAGTTTTTTAACTTATTGTTTGTATAGTTTAACCTTGGGGTCCCAATTCACCCAGAATTGGGAGACTGTAGTGCCCACCCAAAGGTATGTTATTTGATAAATAAATAAGTATTATATATTTAACATTCCTTCTGTCTGACCGTTTTTTTTGTTCAGGCATCACATAAAAACTACTAGACCTATTGCGATGCGTTTTTCTCCGATGGATAGCTTTAAAGGATTTGACTGGTGTACTTGGTTTCATAATCCGATGAGAAGAAGCCGAGCTTTAAATGAAAAACGATTTGACGGCTGAACGAAATTTGGTATATTGTACCATATAGGTACTTTTGGTCCTGGAATAATGTAGAGGATATTTCCATCCCAGAAAAATGACCACGCGGGCAAAACCGCACAACTATTTTATAATAAAGGAGTTTCTATATCGACTCTCTGTTGTCAAAACTCTACCAGTATCATCTAACCCCAACTTGAGTAAGAAGTTTTTGATAAAATTTCTAAGTAGGTAAGTATATAAATATCTAACAGTAAACCAAACCTTCGAAGAGAACAATATGATTTCCAAATAACACGTTATAATTTAACTACAACTCTGCAAGAAGGTGTACACATTTCCAAATAAAGAACATTTTATCCTTGTGAACGCTTGTGATACTTAATTATTCATCCCTTTAGTAAAGCATGTGCGTGTATGCCAACCACTTAATGAATGTCTAGACATTAGCACTTTCCTTTCACCTCTAGGCAGATATTAATGTAACGAATATCATGAGCCTAGGTTTTCATAAAACATCGCTTAGACCTGAATATACTCCCAGCAGGGCTTGCAAAGTTCTGACGTTCCCGAGCAGGGCAGACTGAGTGTGAATATTTAATCTGGAAGCGTAGAGGTGAATGTGAATGTCTGAGTGAAACATATCACCTTTTTTAGTGACGCGTAGTATAAGTACTCTGGTGTACACATCACTTAGAAAAGTCGATGGTGCGAAGCCTCGGACCGAAACCGGTATCGTTGCATTCTAAGTTGTTCTGCAATTCGGAAAAAATGAGAAAAAGAAAACAAAAAAAAACAGACGAGATCAGAACCACCTCCATAATGACGAAATAAAATTACGAAAAAACTTGCCGTCAGGAGAAATTACATCTACTCGAAGGGTTAAATAATAGACCTTCAAGGGTTTTCGTTACCCATGCACCTTCCGGTTCCGTCCTCAGACCAGCGGCGCGCGGTTCCGAGGCGAGGCGTTGGCGATCCGGTGCCGGGGCGTTAAGTGTGCGGTGAAATTAAAAACATTCCCAACGAGTCACACTGTGACAGGATCTAGTGTGACTCGCTGAGAACTCACTTACGAGTGTGCCGAGGTTGGTGCGTAAACCTGTATGTGTAGCCTATACCAGTAGTTTTTACGTGATGCGCGAACAAACATTCAGATAGACAAATAGACAGACACGAATTTTTAAAATTTTATATTGTTTTTCAGTAGTTTATTTTATGTACCTTAGACTATTTCTTTTTTAATTATCTTCTTTGTACAGACTTTTTCGTTCCCATTGCTTTTTATAAGTATAGATTGCTTTATTATAAGTATAGAAAGACGGTACGTGTGTTTGGTTTGGATTCTCCATGGTTTTTGAACTTTGCAGAATTTTCCAGTTCCTTTTCATAAATTTTTGTATATTATGTACATAAATATATTCACATATTATGATGAAAAATACCTTGGTTTTTATACATTTGAAAAGACAAAACCGCGAGTTACTCGCGTATATTAGTTGAATTATTCCAACTATAAAAATACACTTGCTTGGAGATCAAGTCTTCGTGGAGATAGTGCGAAGGATGTAGTGAGTTCTGTGTGTTTGAGTGTTTCTCGAGATTCCTCAAGCGATGAAGAGGATTCACTCCAGAACGCGCCGATGCAGCAGAAACCCCTCGCCCCCCCACACCAGTTGCTGTCATTGCGCACGCTGCGAGTGGTGGCCACCAGATTGTTCGTCAGATTCACCCCCATGCTGCGGGCCCGCAGCATGGGGGTGAATCTGACGGACAATAGTAAATATTATGTTCATGCTGAGTCTGTGATAACACCAACTATTTGTTTAAAGGTATAATTCAATTTATTTGTTGGCTAGGTAAACCGTGCTCACCTAAAAATAAATTGCGTGAATTAATACAGTTATTTTAGTTGAATATAATCTTAATCGACCTTGACTGACGGTCCTTCTAATAGTTCATTACTAACAGGTGAAATCGAGTCATCTTTACCGTATGTTTTGCTTTTTACCAAAATCTCCACTGCTGATACTGGTGGGGAATTTTGTATAACTTTTGTAGCCTTTTACCAAAATCCCCACTGCTGATCCTGGTAAGGAATTCATTCAGCCTCAAAACGTACACTGCGAACACATGCCTCCCCATAGAACGCCACAACGATCGGTTCCTAGCTCTTTGCAACCAATGGCTACCCATGAATCTCATTAAGGGATTTCACCAACGAACCACATTCACTAACGCAGCTCTCGGAAATAATAAGTTGAAGTGGAAATGGACAGCCACATGACACGTAGGCACGACTGGTCGTCAGTCCAGCACGTAGCTCTGTGTACCTGCCCTCTAAAATGGTTGAGGGGAGGATGGCTGGTACACAAGTCCTACTCGTGAGCGGGGGCTGCGTGTGGGGACTGGCCCAGCCTGGTGTCTTATCAGTCACATGTATTTATATTATTTTTAAAAGTGTGATGATTGTGGGACGTCTCATTGGCACATTTTTCTCTTGAATTTGACACTTACATGTGTTTTATTATAATTTCGGACATTTAAAAACACATTTAAAGAATTTCCAAAAACTGAGAAAATGACATCGCCGTAAAGTTTCTTGGTGCTCTCTTCTCTAAGGGGCGTATTTTCGAAGCACCGGTAGAATCAGAAGGGTATTTACTTTTCATGTGCGACATTCAACTCATTTCGGTCATCATCATCATTAGCCTATATCTGTCCACTGCTGGACGTAGGCCTCTCCTAATGCACGCCACTGAGTTTGGTCTTCAGCTCTCCTCATCCATTTTCTGCCAGCCGGTTTTCGCAGGTCATCACTCCACCTGGCCACAGGGCGCCCTACACTACGTTTGCTTAAACGTGGTCTCCACTCGAGAACTCGTCTACCTCAACGGTTATCGGTTCTTCGGGAAATGTGACCAGCCCACTGCCACTTCAGCTTGCTTATCCTTTGAGCTATTTTGGTTGCCTTGGTTCTCCGTCGGATATCTTCATTACGAATCTTGTCCTTGAGAGAAACTCCAAGCATAGCTCTCTCCATAGTTCACTGAGTGACCTTAAATTTGTGGACTAGTTTGACTGTGAGTGTTCACGTTTCGGCACCGTAGGTCATGACTGGTAGGACGCACTGATTGTAGACTTTTGTCTTCAGGCACTGTGGTACAGACGACGAGAAGACTTGACGAAGCTTGCCGAATGCTGCCCAACCCAGCTGAATTCTTCTATTGGCTTCCTTCTTTTCAATATTTGCCCAAGGTAAACATACTGATGGACAACTTCAAGAGGTACACCATTAACTGCAATTGGTTCCGGGTCCATAAGATGATTGAACATGATCTTGGTCTTATCTTTGTTCATTCTGAGATCAATCCGTCCAGAAGCATCATCTAGGTCGGAGTCGCTGCAAGACTTGCAAAGTATGCTACTTTGCAAGTCTTGCAGCGACTCCGCCATTAGGACTATATTATCGGCAAATCGTAAGTGTGAGATGTTCTCGCCATCGATATTAATGCCCATTCCGTTCCAATCCAGCGTCTTAAACATATCTTCCAGGGCATTAGTGAACAGTTTCGGGGATATAACATCCCCCTCTCTCACTCCCCTGCGCAGTTGGTTATATTTAGACTGCTGGTTTTGTACTTGGACACTCATAGTCGCGGCGTCATACAGAAACATCAAAGCTTCGATGTATCGCCAGTTCACTTGACAACGCTGCAAAGACTCCAGAACCACCCAGGTTTCAACGGAGTCAAAGGCCTTCTCATAGTCCACAAAAACAAGACACGGGGTCTGGTTATACTCTTCAAACTTCTGTATAAGCTGCCTTACTGTGTGTATGTGGTCTAGTGTGCTAAATTCTCCACGAAACCCGGCCTGTTTAGGAGGCTGAAATTTGTCAAGTTTTCTTGCGAGTCGATTTGAGATGACGCAAATACTTATAGACGTGGCTTATGAGTGAAATAGGTCGGTAGTTCTTTAAAAGGGTTTTATCTCCTTTTTTAATGAAAATTACTACCCAACTCCTGCTCCACGCCTCTGGAGTTCTCTCACTGTTAAGAACGGTGCTAAATAAGCTATCGAAGTACGGGTCACCCCCCTGCTTTCAAGAGTTCTGAAGTTATACCATCCTCACCGGGGGCCTTTCCATTCTTAAGTTTGAGCGCCATTTCAATCTCGTCTAGGTTGAAGTTGGGCAGTTCATCAGTGTAGTGGCGGGTCAGTATTGCGCGGGAATCCTCTGTGCTGGGTTCAGGTCTAGAAGCATGCGAGTTGTACAATCGGCCATGGAGTTTTTAATCTCAGATAGGATCTCCGGCTTAGAGACGACGGTTGTGCCATTATTGGTCTTGAGCTTCGTCAGATGGGATCTACTCAATTGCTGGGCGAAGACTTTTGACCCCCGATTTTACTCAATTGCCTTTTCTATTCGGCGTGTATTTGAGCTTCGGAGGTCACGTCGCACTAGCTTGCTGTTTTTTTTATTGAGCTCCCTTTTCTCTGACGGTGTGGCTTGCTGTCGCTTCCGCCTCTCGTCCATAAGCCGAAGCGATTAGATTTTAGAAATCCGAGATTTTAGACCTGTATCCTCTCCCTCTCTTCGTACTTCACTTAACCCTAGGATGTAAGGTGGCAACCTTATCTTGGTAAGCTCCGTCTCGAGTTGCGCCAAGTGATCGTCAAGCCTAATCGTTCGACCGTTGTACGTAGGCAGGGTCAGTTGTTTTTGTTTCGGGTGGCCTACGGTAGCCCGGGGATTCTTCGCACCGCCTGCCCTGCCAATTTCTTGACCACCACCTTGGTCAGAACTAGCAGGGCGACTGGGAAGTGGGGGCCATTTTTTAATTGTGCCGTTCATATTGGAGGTTTTGCCCATAATCGCCACGCTGGGCATGAGGGTTGGCGATCGCAGGGCGTAGCTTCTCGCACCGGTGACGCTGCTGCCCGTCACCGGCCTGTCATTTGGCTACGCTTATTTTTATGATGATTATACCGCCATCTGTCAGTCGCCAGAGCCTCGTTCGTTATCCAGCAGGATGACCGCGGGCAGGTGAGGTTGGCTTGGAGCATTGAGATTATTTTCGCTCCCATACATCCCGGTCGTTACATTTCGGTCGTTACATGAAAAAGGGAAAATTCCTTTTCAAAATAAAAGCATACTTAGTTCATCTAATGTTATTGATTTTACCTTTGCATAATAATTTATGTTATTCTCACTGTACATAACATGTTAAGTTTTGACTTGTAAAACCTAGTGCTATTATTTTGCCTATTTTTATCTTCTATACATATAATAAAGCAATAACAACGAATAAATCTTTTGTATTTTGGTATATTAGCAGTACTTTTAACCTAGACAAATAAGCACGTGTGCGAAGCCGTGGGTACAGCTATTTGTAAATAGAGTAAGTGATTGAGTTTTATTAAGTTTAATTATAATATAATTAGACGTGCCCGCTGCGTTTCCCGCGAGCTCGCATTCTAAGATAAAAGTGACAAATTATTCCAGCACCAAAAGTATCTAAAGTACCATAAAGCAAATCTCGTCAAAGTTCTTTCAGCTGTCAAATCGATTTTTGTCGATTACTCAGCTTGACTTACAAATTACACCAGATTTAAGCTATCACATATTGAAAACTGCATTTCAATCAGTCCAGTAGTTTTTAAGTGATGCGAGAACATAGAGACAGGCAGACAGACACAATTTAAAAACATGTATGCTCTTGTTCAGTTGCTTAGGTATTTTATATCCCCTAGACCATTTTATTTAAATATATCCTTTCTGTAAACTTTTTGTTACTTACTGCTTTATTATATAGTAGCTGTGCCCGCGGCTTTGCCCGCGTGGTTACTTCTCTGGGATAAAAATAGCCTATGTATTATTCCAGTAACAAAAGTACTCAAAAGTACGAAATACCAAATTTCGTTCAGCCGTCAGCCGTCAAATAGATTTTTATCGATTGCTCGGTTTTTGAGGTACACCAGTTTCTACGTCAAATCTATCCTACAGTGAAAACCAAATCGCAATTGCTTCAGTAGTTTTTACGTGATGAGCGAACATAATACAAACAAACAGCCAGAAAGGGTTTAAAAAAAGTTTTATATCTTTTCCTTTAGCTTATTTAAGTACCCTAAACCAATTTTTTTGACAGACTTTTTAGTACTTACTTCTTTATTATAAGTATAGCAGGTATAAAAAAATATATAGATAGAAGATAGATAGATACTATTCTACCCTATAGTCGGTGCCCCTGAGTCCGCTGGCACCAGCGCGCGGTGCCATCATGCACTATAAATACGCGGGTCGATGCCGTCGCGCAGGCGCTGTGCACTCCGGACCTGCACCACGGTCCACGACGGGTGCCATTCATCCTTATGGTCCAAAGTTTTTTTGCAGACTATCTTTTATCTAATTATCTATATAATAATGCAGTAAGATAAAAGTCTATACAAACAAGATAATTTAAAAAAAAACCTTGATGACTCAAAATGAGCTACTGAACAATACTACTACTATATACTACCACTGCATATGACTACTGAATGTATATAACATTTCTTTGAATCGTGTCTGTCTGTCTGTGTGGATGTTTGTTGACTGATTGAAATGTTGTTTTCACGTTGAATAGCTTAGGTTTGGACTTTAAATCTGGTGTTCATTAAAGCTCAATCCGATAAATATTTTTACAGCTGCAGCCTTTAAAAATATTTATCGGGTTGAGGTTCAAGAACTTTGACCTAATTCGGTATAAGTATTTCTATTTTAGGTCCTGGAATAACAAACTGAGTACTTTTAACCCAGAGAAGTGACCCCGCGGTCAAAGTTGCGGGCACAGCAACTTTTACATATTGTAAGTGGTCTTATATGTCTTTCATGTGTTATGAGAGTTGGTCATTCGCAAATTATGCTGGTTTACCCCATGCTCTACAGATTTATGGAAATAAAAAAATATTTGTAACATTTTTATGTATCAAATGAATTAAAGACTAACTTTGCCCGCGGCTTTGCCTGCGTGGTCACTTTACTGTGTTAAAAGTAATATATGCGTAATTCCAGGACCAAAAGTACCTATAAAGTACTGTTACGCTGGTCGATTCTTAAAAAACAATAGGTACCTGCATGTTCGAGAAGTCAGGGCTCGATGACGCAATACGCAAGTACCTTCTGGAACACACCAGTGGCGCGTAGGTACGCCTGCGAGACGTTTCTGGAGCAAGCAGTAGGTACCTAAGATGGAGCGACGTGGCAACATCAAAGGCGGTGCTGGCCTTAGGTACCTACGGGTGCGGCGTGACGTGGCAATATCAAAGGCAGTGACGGCCTTGAAAGTTCACGTACCTACCGACTACTGCGAGTACATACCAGTACCTTCTAGAAACCTCCATCGCAGTATAAATAGGGCGCGCATTAACTGCCCGCAACAGTCTTGATTTGGCATCTGGAATGAAACGATCAAAGTGATATAGTGCTATAGTGAATTGAGTGATAATTAATTAGCGTGTACAGTCGAGTTAAAAAGTGTTTGAGTGTTGTTAGTTGGTACAATTTATTTTTGTGGTCTTCCGAATATATTTTTTAATTTTTGGTTTAATTGGCGTCCATTGTTTTTATCCGAACCCCAGCTCGTAACAACAGTACACTTATTCTACACTAGCTGCACCCGCGGCTTTGCACGCGTACAAATTTACCCCCCCCCCCCTCCCTCACCCCTTCTCCACCGTCACGTGTCCTTCCCCCTTCCCCTTCAGCCTTTCCTCTCCCCGCCCTGTACCCTCTAACCCCTACCAACAACAACAACTGATCCCGCCCGCCCCACATAACCCCCCCCCCCATATTTTTTTGTTTACTTACTTTTCCAAATGCGCGAGAAACCATCTATAGAACGAGACGAACAAAAAAAACATCGAAATCAGTCAGTCCGTTCTCGAGATATCATCAAATAATTTAATTAAAAAATATTTTATTAAACCTTTTATTCAGTAGACATTTCATTGTGAAACTTAGAACGGGCTATCACAATTAAATGCGTACACAATATTTCATGTCTGTGCTGTTAACCGTTGAATAGTTCCTTTATGGAGCTAATCCTGGATGTTGATTCAGGTCATGCTTACCATAATATGCATTGTCATACGTCCGAGAAGGGCAAACAGTTTTTACTTTTGATATTAACTCTACCACCTTTTTTACACAGTTTGAAATAAAGAATAAATAATAGTACAATTCTGAACCAACAAAGTTATTGACATATTCCAAAGGATAAGCAGGCTGAAGTGGCAGTGGGCTGGTCATATTTGCCGAAGGACCGATAACCGTTGGGTTAGACGTATTCTTGAGTGGAGACCGCGGCTCGACAAACGTAATGTAGGACGACCTCCGGCTGGTGGAGTGACGACACACGCAAGATGGCTGGCGGCGGTTGGAAAAGAAGAGCCGAAGACCAGGCTCAGTGGCGTGCTTTGGGAGAGGCCTATGTCCACCAGTGGACTGATGCGGGCTGATAATGATGATGATGAACCAACAAGTAACAATGCAACTCCGTGGGGTAAAACGAAGTGGTTCTAATTCAGTTTGCGAGATTTAATCTAAACAAACACGAGACATACATACATACATACATTGTAAGTTAAATAGAAGCTTTAAAAAAGACGTTCTGTAATTCACAATGATGAGAAAATTAATTTTCTCCATATTATTATTTTCTAAATTTTTCGGATGTTTTATTCTGCTATTCGGGGTGCAGTCAAATCCAACAAATCAGAGATCATAAAATTGGCTCAGCCGTTCCTGAGTTGTCGAGCGTCTGACTAATGTGACTTTGTTTCATATCCATACCAATAATTGATAGATTCGGGCGTTACTTTGCGGAAATCCATATTTAAAATGTACAAAATAAAAATATGTAGCTTACTTCCGCCAAAACTGTAAGTCATACAAATGATAAATGGTAAAATTAACACAAGTAAAACCCCACGCTAAACAAAACCCGACCCCAGATTGAACTAATGATAAATATAAATGTAAGAAAAGCTAGGGCCTGGAGGCCAGAAAAGACACTTATATACAAATAATATATATATATATAAATATATATACACAATAAAAAAACCCCCAAGCTAAACAAACCCTACCCAAATACAAGTATCAAAACACTTATATATTCATATACATATAATATAAAAACACAATAAAAAACATATACCTCGATCCAAATACCAAACGTCTGACATCAATACGACACGTGTTTCGCCTCTGCACGAGGCATCTTCGGGTGATGTTGACTCGTCGAATGCTGGACTGTTTGCAAACTGTCTGTTTGTTTGGGGGTTTTTTATTGTGTATTTATATATATATTATTTGTATATAAGTGTTTTTTCTGGCCTCCAGGCCCTAGCTTTTCTTACATTTATATTTATCATTAGTTCAATCTGGGTCGGGTTTTGTTTAGCGTGGGGTTTTACTTGTGTTAATTTTACCATTTATCATTTGTATGACTTACAGTTTTGGCGGAAGTAAGCTACATATTTTTATTTTGTTCATTTTTTCCATACCAATATATAAAAGTGAAACGTTGTCTGTTTGCTTGTTTGTTTGTTTGTTTGGGGAGCTTTCATGCGATAACGGCTGGATAGATTTTGAAGAAATTTAGAATGGAGATAGCTTAGTTATACCCTGGAATAAAACAAGGAATACTTTTTATACCGGAAATGTTTAAGTTTTCACGGAAAAATTAGAAAATGTTGTTTACTCACTATAAGGAACGGTTGTCACCACAGAGTGGTCTGTGGTTGCCATGGAAACGAAATAACAAGCCTGTCAGCATTGGTGCTATACCTACTTTTGCATTGGTTTTTAATATCCTAGACGAAAATAGGATGCTTTTTTCGCGATAAACAGAAGTCGGCGCGTACGAAGTCGTGGGCGGGAAACCTAGTAATTTATATAACTCGTACGACAAACGTTTGCATGATTTAGGGATCGCCAACGCCATCTAGTTTAATTTTGAGATAAAAGCCAATAAACGTGATAAACGTGATTAGATACGGCGAAAAGTAAATCTATGTAAATAAACTAAATTGTGATAGCATATTAATATATTTTTTATGTACAGTCATTGATCCTATTAAAGAAATGTACAATATACCAAATTTCGTTCAGCCATCAAATAGTTATTTATCTATTGCTCGGCTTCTACTCATCGGATTGAGATATCAAATACACCAGTTTTTAAGTCAGAACGTAAGCTATTCAACAGTTAATCCAACAGTGAAACCGCATCGCTATTTTAAGATCAATTATTGTGGTTGCCCTGTGCTCCCTGCATTATCATATAAATAAATACTACTACAGTTGACCCCCTCCGACCCCTCCCCTGGGAACTACAGCATGTGGAGCCTCACGGAGGTAGAAACGGTTGCTTATTATTGGATCTATTCATGAATTGTATTTGTTTGTATTCCATCATGACTGGCGGGAAGCTGTAGAGCTCTAGGTGCTTTATCAACGTATATGTTTCTTTAAGGAAAATTTTGAATTAAAAAAAAGCGAAGAAAAGCAATGTAGCTTACTATGTACATAGTAGCTTTCCCCCACTCGCGACTTCGTCACGCAAACTACTTTTTATCGCGAAAAAAAACATCCTTTGTTTTTCCAGGATATTAAAAACCAATACAAAAGTAAAAGTAAATTCTATGTAAAAAAATTTTACATAGTTTTTTTTTTTTATATTAAAAAATTTAAATTTATTATTTATTTATATATATAATAAATTTAAATTTTTTAATATAAAAAAAAAAAAAAAAAAAAAAAAAAACTATGTAAAAAAAAATTACATTTAAATAAATTTTATATAGTTTAAAAATTTTATTTTAAGTTTATTTTACATATAAATTTTAATAGGACCAATGCTCTAGATGTTTTTTGACAGACTTGTTATTTCATTTCCGTGGCAACCGTTCCTTACAGCGAGTAATCAACAACTTCCAGTTCTCCCGTGGAAACTGTCAATTTTTCTGGGATAAAAATGATATCCTATGTTTTATTCCAGGGTATAAGCTATCTCCATTCTAAATGTCGCGTGAAAGTTCCCCAAACATACAAACAGACTTCGTTTCACTATAAACGAAGTCTGTTTGTTTGTTTGTTTGTTATATTGGTATGGATATGAAAGTAGTAGAATACAAAAAATATTGTTTTCAGAATTTTTGTCTGTCTGTCTGTAAGTGACTTCATCACGCAAACCCACTGGATGGATTTTAATGCCGTTTACTGGACTGTATTCATTGGAGTCTTGCGGAGGTTTTTATCTTTGTTTAATCATAATTGGTTCATTCAAAAAGGAGTTACAACTATTTTATATTTAGTTGCACCACAGTATAAAAAATATGTAGGTGTCAACATTTATTTCTTAGGTTTATAGTGTATCAAAATGAAACTAGATGGCGTTGGCGTAAAACACGCAAGCGTTTGTCGCAGGAGTTATTTAGACCATTACTCGAACATCAATCCGTATTCTTTCGTCTGTTTCCTTACGTTGTAATTAGAGATCCGCATATTTTTAAAAGTATCGATACTCGATTCCAACATTCCAAGTAACGAAACGGACGAAAAAATACGGTTTGACGATCGAGTAATGGTCTAAATAACTCCTGCGACAAACGCTTGCGTGTTTTACGCCAACGCCATCTAGTTTCATTAAGTTTCATTATTTTCGAAATATGATACTCGATTCCAAGTAACGAATCAAAAGTATCGATACTACTTGCTATCGAGTAATATGTTTATAAGATTAAAGAATTGACAGAAAAAAAAAAACAACAATTAATTACCAAAATCAGAGCCAGTACTTACTCTGCATATAAAACCAATCAAACAACAACAAGTCATAGTCAACAACGGTCAATATTGCCATTAAATAATAAGAAATAATGATTAAATCTATACTCTATACTTAGGAACAATATCAATTGCAATAGGAACGAAAAAGTACAAAGAAGATAATTAAAATAGTTATTTGTTATGCAAGGCTGCAAAGTAAGTTTTTGGCGAGAGTACTTGTATTGAAACCTGACCAAGCGAAGGATTCTAGGATTGAACCACGAGTGAAGCGAGTGGTTCAAATATAGAATCCTGAGCGTAGCGAGGGTCTCAAAAGTACGAGACGCCAAATAACTTTGCTGCCGTGCGCAACACAAAACTTTTCACCTCACTACAGCGAGGAAAATGATAGGTGCAAGAAAAACAGCTAAAATAATATATTTACATCTCTCATATTCGGTAAGTAGGTCCTTATTACCCCCAAATGGGGCTTGTAGGTGACCAATTAGCGCTCTAGAGTAATAATGTAGCTAGAAAAGCCCTAGGGCGGTAAGTAATTAAAAAAAAAACTTCACTCTTTAAAAAAGTTCGCGTACATCTAACCATCATACTGGCAATAGACATCATGCATTCAGCCCAATGATAAAAGAGGTCGCTTCGCTATTCAGCCTTGTCTTCGTATGAGTATAATAGTCATCAATTTTAAATATCGAACGGCGAAGCTCAATTTCTTTTTTGAAAAAAATAATTTAAAAAAAGATGAAAAAAGGCGGGAATAGAAAACTTTTACTTTAAATATTGTTTGTTATTGGGTTTTTTTTTAATAATTACGTGCTAATTAGGAAAAAACATGAGTTCTGCAAGTAATGAAGATATTAGCTGCACTCCCGATTCAATGAAAATGTAAGCTGAAGCAGCAATTAACAATATTTTGCCTGAAAGTTCTAAAGAGAGATATTTGAAAACTTACGACGAGTTCATGAAGTGGCGAAAAGAAAAACGAGTAAAGTCTTTATCTGAGACTGTATTCTTAACATACTTTAGTGAGCTATCAAAAAAGCTGCAGCCATCTAGTTTGTGGTGCATTTATTCAATGTTAAAAGCAACTATGAGTACTAAACACGACATCAATATCAAGAACTTTTCAAAATTATCATCTTTTCTAAAAAGACAATCAGCTGGGCACAAAAGCAAAAAGTCAAAGGTTTTTACAGCGCAAGACGTGAAAACATTCATAAATGAAGCCCCTGATGACATATATTTAGCTGTTAAGGTACGTAAAATAACAAATCACATAATGGTAATACTTCATCATTTATCTTTTAAATTCTTACAATCCTATAAAACATACTTACTTATTTTTATATTTCGCTTGTTTTAGGTGGTTCTTATCTTCGGTATAACTGGCGCATGCCGAGGTATTGAATTGACAAATATAACAATAGAGAACATAGAACAACAGGGTCAGTTGTTAGTAATTAAACTACCGAACACAAAAACTAAAATTGACCGAACATTTAAAGTTCCTCAAGAATTCTCTGAATTCGTACAAAAATACAGAAATCTTCGTCCTGAAAATGTAAACACCAACCGATTTTTTTTGAAGTACCACCAAGGCAAATGCTACAAACAAGTTATTGGAAAAAATACCATCAGAAGTATGCCGAAGCAAATCGCAAGTTATTTAAAGTTAGATAACCCGGAATTGTACACAGGTCATTGCTTCCGGAGAACATCGGCTACACTTTTAGCCGATGCTGGGGCTACTTAACTTAACTTAACTTAACCACTATAAAAAGGTACGGTGGGTAGAAATCCAGCAAGGTGGCTGAAGGTTACATCGAGGATTCCATACAAAATAAAAGTAGAATTACCAACCAAATAACGGAAACTATTCAGCTTTCAAAAAATGAAACATCTTTCTCAAGAGATGATCCGCAACCATCAACTTCTGCTGAAGAAAGCTTTATCCCGTCAGATTTTGTCCATGACCAACAAATATTACAATCTCAAACTATTAACATACCCAAAAAACACCTGTCCCTAAAATTTGAAAATTGTTCTCATTTCACTATAAATTTTAACTAATAAAATGTTTTATTCTTGTAATGCCGGTTTTTTTCTACTTACCTCACAATCGAGATGTAAAGCAGAGTAGTTAGCTCGGGTGTAAGCATCAATTGCACCCTCGAACTATAGGCGCCCTCGCTGCGCTCGTGCGCCAAAATATCTCGGGCTGCAATTGATGCCTTACAGCCCATGGCTACTAATCTACTATAAATTAGTGTTTATAATAATAATAATAATAATAAAAAAATGGGCGTCGCGAGATGCCAGGCAGATGTGTAAACATAATAGAATAGAGTCGAACAGAATCGAATAGAATAGAATCGAAAAGAGTCAAATAGAATTGAATAGGGTCGAATAGGTCGAATTGAAAATAGTCAGAGTCAAATTGAAACTAAGAGTCGATAAGAGTCAAGAAGAGTCGAGTAAAGATGAATAGAGTCAAGTATAGTCGAGTAGAGTAGAAAAGAGTAGAACAGAGTAGGACAGAGTAGGACAGAGTAGGACAGAGTAGGACAGAGTAGGACAGAGTAGGACAGAGTAGGACAGAGTAGGACAGAGTAGGACAGAGTAGGACAGAGTAGGACAGAGTAGGACAGAGTAGGACAGAGTAGGACAGAGTAGGACAGAGTAGGACAGAGTAGGACAGAGTAGGACAGAGTAGGACAGAGTAGGACAGAGTAGGACAGAGTAGGACAGAGTAGGACAGAGTAGGACAGAGTAGGACAGAGTAGGACAGAGTAGGACAGAGTAGGACAGAGTAGGTCAGAGTAGGACAGAGTAGGACAGAGTAGGACAGAGTAGGACAGAGTAGGACAGAGTAGGACAGAGTAGGACAGAGTAGGACAGAGTAGGACAGAGTAGGACAGAGTAGGACAGAGTAGGACAGAGTAGGACAGAGTAGGACAGAGTAGGACAGAGTAGGACAGAGTAGGACAGAGTAGGACAGAGTAGGACAGAGTAGGACAGAGTAGGACAGAGTAGGACAGAGTAGATCAGAGTAGGACAGAGTAGAACACAGTATAACACAGTAGAACACAGTAGAACACAGTAGAACACAGTAGAACACAGTAGAACAGAGTAGAACTAAATAGAACAGAGTAGAACACTGTATAACACTGTTTAACACTGAATAACACAGTAGAATAGAGTAGAATAGAGTATAATAGAGTAGAATAGAGTAGAAGTAGAATAGAGTAGAATAGAGTAGAATAGAGTAGAATAGAGTAGAATAGAGTAGAATAGAGTAGAATAGAGTATAATAGAGTAGTATAGAGTAGAATAGAGTAGAATAGAGTAGAATAGAGTAGAATAGAGTAGAATAGAGTAGAATAGAGTAGAATAGAGTAGAATAGAGTAGAACCGAGTAGAACACAGTAGAATAGAGTAGAACAAAGTAGAACAGAGTAGAAAGGAATTGAAAATGAAAAGAGACGAATAGAGTCGAGTAGACTGGAGTAGAGTCGAGTATAGTCGAGTAGAGTCAAGTAGAGTCGAATAGAGTCGAGTAGAGCCGATTGGAGCCGGTTAGAGTCGAATAGAGACGATTTGAGTCGAGTAGAGTTGATTAGAGTCGAGAAGTGTCGAGTAGAGTCAAAAAGAGGCGAATAGAGACGAATAGAGTCAAGTAGAGAAGAATCGAAGCAGATAATAACATAATATAAATTTGTAGTAAAGTATTTTCAGTGCATTGGCGGTATAGAAAATTATTGAATAGGAAGGTTCGAATTTTAAAAACTCTTTCCACGCTAGCGGGTAAAATGCAATTTTGCACTCAGATTTCGAATGACAAACAGAATCTTTCCGAGCTTGTGAGGCGAAAAATAAATGGTCTAGGCAACATAAAATAAGCTACTGAACAAGAACATTTTAAAAATTAACATCAATGGCGAATACATCACTCACCTTCGATTTGCTGATGATATAGTCATCATGGCTGAAACTCTGGAAGACCTAAGCACAGTGCTCAGTGACCTCAATATTATTTCCCAACAGGTGGGTCTTAAAATGAACATGGACAAGACGAACATCATCCAAGAGTACTTTTAACCTACAGAAATGACCACGCGTGTGAAGCCGCGGGCATCAGCTAGTATTTAGATAAAAAAACAAGTTTCTACTTTCTACTCAAATATTACAGGTTATCTACATGGAACTTTATTTTACAACATGAATAAATAAATTAATGACATTTCAATTTAGATGTTTTGCAGTATGATTCGTTTTTTTGCGGATCCATAGTTGTAATAGTTAAACTTTGTCTGTTTGTTTGTTTGGTACGTTTTCACGCCAAAGCGGCTTTTGATGTATATAATATATACACAACAGAGAACAACATAGGGTACTTTTTATCCCGGAAAATGGAAATATGCAGCGGGAAAACGGGAAAATGTCTATTACTCGCTTGCACTCAAATACAGCTATGGTGCCAAATCATGGACGCTCACCAAGGAAACTGTGCACAAGATGCGAGTCACACAACGGGCCTTGGAGCGTTGCATGTTAGGCCTAAAATTGAGCAACAGAGTTCCAAATACGGAGATCCGGAGAAGAACCAAGGTGGAAGACATCGGATTCCATAAAAATAAACTGAAGTGGCGATGGGCAGGACACTTGGCGAGAAATGATGATGACAGGTGGAGATTGTCTCTCACAAATTGGTGGCCACGTGTGGGAAAGTGTAGCCGTGGAAGACCAGTGCAACGATGGGTCGATGCCATCAACAAGTTTATAGCAAAGTCCTGGCACAGTTTGGCTCAAGACAGAGATGATTGAGGAGAGCTGTAGACCGATTTCAGTGGCGTGCTTTGGAGAGGCCTACGTCCAGCAGTGGACAGATATAGGCTGATGATGATGATTATGATTATGATGATTAGAGATGATTGGTGTGAGAAGGAGGAGTGTTATGCCCTGCCGTGTGTGGATTGAGCTGCCAATGATGATGATGATAGGTAGGTACAATAATGTACAATACAGAGATCGATATAAAATACATCTTGCAAAATTGAAAGTTCACACGGGAAATTGGGTAGATTGGTTTTATATTCGCTTTCACATTTACGATTACAGAATGTCACTGGCCACTATCCCCGTCCCTAATCTACATCTACACTAATATTATAAAGAGGAAAGATTAGATTGTTTGTACGAGTACGTTTGTTTGTTTGTAATGAATAAACTAAAAAAATACTGATCCAATTTTTAAAATTATTTCACCTATGGAAAGCTACATTATTAGCGAGTAACGTGGGCAGTATTTTATTTTTCAAAAATCAGATACTTACGGAAATTGCAAGAAAAATACAGAACCCAAGGTAACAAAAATATAGAACGGAAGGGCGTTGCCATGGAAACGAAATAATAACAAGTCTGTCAAGTACGTGAGTAATCTATGGTCTATGGTCAAAAGCAATGCTACCAATGATTTTGAATTACGCTTTACTGGCGTATATTTTTTTGAAGTTACGATTGGTATATTGAAATATCCATACCAATATATAAAAGTGAAACGTCTGTTTGTTTGTTTGTTTGGGGAGCTTTCATGCGATAACGGCTGGACGGATTTTGATGAAATTTGGATTGGAGATAGCTTATACCCTAGAATAAAACATAGAATATATTAATAAGTTTCCACGGGAAAAATGGAAAATGTTGATTACTCGCTGTAAGGAACAGTTGCCATGGAAACGAAATATCAAGTCTGTCAAAAAACTTCGAGAGCATTTGTGCTGTACCTACTTTAGCAAAGGTTTTTAATATCCTAGAAGAACATAGGATGCTTTTTTTCGCAATAAACTGTAGTCCACGCGGACGAAGTCACGGGCGGGA
Source organism: Alsophila aescularia (assembly GCA_946251855.1). NCBI lineage: Eukaryota > Metazoa > Arthropoda > Insecta > Lepidoptera > Geometridae > Alsophila > Alsophila aescularia. The sequence goes on from OX276376.1 coordinate 33,618,399, forward strand.
AATCTAGTAATATATAAAGGCGAACGATTGTATATATTGTATGTGTGTGTTTGTTACTTCTTCAAGCTCAAGCAGCTGAACGGATTTTGATGAAATTTGGAATGAAGATAGATTATATCCTGGAACAGCACATAGGATACTTATCATCCTCATCATCATCATCATCACCATCATTTTACTTTTACTTATTATACTCATCATCATCATCACCATCATTTTACTTCACTCAAACGGCTGAACAAATTTTGATGAAATATGGAATGGAGATAGTTTCATCATCATCATCATATCAGGTTTTAGAAGTCCACTGCTGAACATAGGCCTCCCCCAAAGAGCGCCATAACGAGTGATCTTGTGCCACCTCCATCAACCGACTTCCTGCGATGGCTAAAATGTCGTCGGTCCATCGTGTGGGGGGTCTCCCCACACTTTGCTTGCTTGTTCATGGTCGCCATTCGAGAACCTTTATTCCCCAGCAGTTGACAGTTCTGCAAACTATATGGCCTGCCCATTGCCACTTCAACTTGCAAACTCTGAGAACTATGTCGGTAACCTTCGTTCTTCTACGGATTTCCTCATTTCTGATTCTATCAGGTAGTGAAACACCGAGCATAGCTCTCTCCATTGCACGCTGCGCAACTCTAACCTTTTGTATGAGACCAATAGTTAGCGACCACGTCTCAGTGCCGTATGTCATCACTGGCAACACGCACTGATTATAGACTTTCATCTTGAGGCTCTGCGGTATCTGCGACGAGAAGATATGGCGTAATTTCCCGAACGCTGCCCATCCGAGTTGGATTCGTCGGTTGACCTCTTTGTTGAAATTGGATCTACCCAGTTAAATCGTCTGACCCAAGTAGACATAGTGATCAACAGCTTCGATAATATCGTTCCCAACATAAACCGGCATGGGCACGACATGGGCATTTGACATGATGTTCGTCTTGTCCATGTTCATTTTAAGACCCACCTGTTGGGAAATAATATTGAGGTCACTGAGCACTGTGCTTAGGTCTTCCAGAGTTTCAGCCATGATGACTATATCATCAGCAAATCGAAGGTGAGTGATGTATTCGCCATTGATGTTAACACCAAATTCGTTCCAGTTCAGAAGCTTGAATATATCTTCCAGTGCAAAGGTAAACAGTTTCGGAGAAATAACGTCTCCTTGTCTCACCCCTTTTTACAGCTGGATAGAATTCGTGCTCTGATCCTGAAGACGAACTGTCATGGTGGCCTTGCTGTACAAACACTTCAACACTTCGATGTACCGGTAATCAATCTGGCACCGCTGTAATGACTGTAGTACTGCCCAGGTCTCGACTGAATCAAATCAAGGCTGAAAGTCGTAAAACCTACGAGCGAGACGGTTTGTAACAACTCTCGAAAACAGCTTATAGACGAGGCTCAGCAGCAAAATGCGCCTATAATTCTTCAAAAGGGTTTTATCACCTTTCTTATAGAACAAAATCACTACGCTCCTGTGCCACGCCTCTGGCGTAGTACCCTCGAGGATGACGGAGTTAAACAGCTTCTGAAGGACTTTAAGTACCAGTGTTCCACCCGCTTTCAGTAGCTCTGTCGTTATTCCGTCCTCCCCTGGTGCCTTGTTGCTCTTAAGCTGTTTGAGAGCCATTCTGATCTCGTATAGGCTGACGTCCGGGATATCTCCGGTATAATGTCGGGTCAAACGGGCTCTTGCATCGCTAGTCCTGCTAGGAGGACTACGCGATGAGGTGTATAATTGTCCATAGAACTTCGCGAGCTCACTCAAAATCTCTGGCTTTGACGAAACGATGCTGCCACTGTCGGTTTTCAGCTTTGTCAACAGGCTTTGCCCAATAGACAGATACGAACGCAAATCGTGTCACATTGACTTGGAGATCTGTTAATAGATAGCTTATACACTCTGAAATAACATATAGGAAACTTTTCATCATCATCATCATTATCATCATACTTCACTCTCAAACGGCTGAACGGATTTTGATGAAACTTGTTATGGAGATATATAATATCCTAGAATAGCACATACTCGTAGGAAACTTTTTATCATCATCATCATACTTCACTCTCAAACGGCTGAACGGATTTTGATGAAATTTGGAATGGAGATACATACTTATACCCTGGAATATAGGATACTTATCATCATCATCATCATCATCATCATCCATGCCGCGCGCAACCGCAAGGTGCAGCTAGTAATATATAAAGTGAAACGTAGTTTGTTTGTTTGGAGAGCTTTCACGCGATAACGGCTGGACCAAATTATATGAAATGTAGATACTGTGTAACATAGACACTAACAAAGAATACTTTTTATCCCGGAAAATTGTACACGCAGATAAAACCGCGGGGCGCAGCTAGTCTATTACTATAATTAAACTGTAACTAGGCTAAATCTGTACATTAAATATTTTTTGAAAATTTTGATTGAGATAATTTTCAAAATCGATATGGAGTGCAAAAAGGTTATTTATTTATTTATTGTCTGTCTGTCTGTCTGTCTGTCTGTCTGTCTCTTTGAACACGCATCACGCTGAAACTACCAGACTGATTTTGATGAAACGTGGCAGAATCATAGCTGATGTACTGGATTAACATTTAGGATAATTTTTATCCCGGAAAAATCAACGGTTCCCGCAGGATAGGGGTAGAAAGTTATTTAAAATACCACGTATCAAGCTTAAACTACTGGACATACTTTGATGTAACTTGGCACAGTCAAAGTTTATATAATGTGTTAAAATGTTGAATACTTTTTATCCCGAAAAATTAAAAGGTTCCTGCAGCCTATGGGTCCAAAGTTGTGTTAAATTTAAAGTGATCATACATCCGTTTACGACTAGACTGATACCGAATTTCGTTATTCTGCTACGAGGCTCACTGGCCCAGTTGGACAGATGCATGGGTGCGTAATCCAGACGTACGTGGATCGAAATCACGCGCTGTAGAAATGTTTTGCTCCATAATTAAAAGATTTTTACATTATTTATGCGTTATATTTTACATTTTCCTTGATATCTATAACTATAATAAAACTGTAACTGGGCTAAATCTGTACATTAAATATTTTATGAAAATCGATTGTTTCTTCCATTGAGATATTATAATGTACTACCTACGTACCTACATAATTATATAGTTATATCGGAGGTTTCTTCATAATGTCTTACTGGCCAAATGGTTAGTTGTCGGTATTGAAATGTGTACATACAGAGGTAGGTACATGTATTGCTCTTCACAGAGAAAGTATAGAAAACTTTTATTTTTTCAAATCAATCCTCACATCGTGTTGAAAAAGCTCAAAAAGTAGGTAGGTGTAGGTAATTATTAAGAGCCAGTTAAAGTGCCAGTAAGTACGTCGATCTGTGAAACATCATAAAAAATAATTTGTACTGAGAACACAATGTTTCGTTGCATTAAAATTTGATCGTATGGACCTCATAATAATGACCTACCCTTGATGTCCCATCCAATTTACCTCACCACCTTAATTACTCTCTAATCTGTGGCACCTTACCTTCGGAGATAATTTTCTCTACTCAATACCAAGACATTCATGATAACAAGTTACTTCGTTTAAACTAGATGGTGTTGTCTACCCTTAAAACATGCAAGCGGTTTGTTACGAAGTGGTTTGAACGTTGAATGAACTCGAACAACACGTTTTCTTCTTTTTTTACTTTATGGTCCCTAAAGGCTCTTAAAACGTATTTAGATGTTTTTTTGTGTTTTTTGATAGAATAAATCGACTTTAGGTTGTAAAACGCGCAGCGGAATTAAGCGAATTATTTATAGTAAAATAGTTTTATTTATTAATTAAAAAAGTAAATTTAACTCATTCATGTCATGAATCTTTCATTATAAAAACCAGGGTTCAAAATACTTTCAAGTGCTTTGTAATCCGAAGCCTTGAAAGTAGAAAATACTTGCATAGGAAATTGACCCGTGCGCTTATGTAAATAAAGAGAACAATTGCGTTTGCTTAAAAAAACTTCGAAGCCTTGCAAGTTTTTTGAGCGATGTATCGGCCACCTAGCTTCTTGTGACCCGGCTGGCCGAGTGCGGCCGAACTCAGCCGAGGCCATGCCAAACCCGCCACCGAGTATGTACATGTAGGTGCGGACGGGGCGAAAGAGTGTAAAATACTTTGAAAGTCTTGCAAGTATTGCGGGTCCGCACCAGGGCGGCGTACTTTCAAGCCAAAACCTGGTTTAAAAACCTGGTTGCGTAAATACCCACCTTCCCTAATTCCACGCAGGTGGCGTGGAATTGGCGTGAGTGGTTATACAGAATCCAGGCCCTGCTCTCAAGCCCTTGCGACTGATTTAAAAACTGGGGTACTTGGTATCTTAGGCCTTGCACGCACTGCCTTGCAGTGGAACGCGGTGCGTTTATTCTAGCGTTTATTTCACATTGTATTATATGCGTTTATTTCATATTTTATTATATGCGTTCATTTCATTGCAATACGTGCACTTCTATGAAGTGTTATAGAAGTGCAAGTGTGTTATAACGCATATTCTGTGAAGTACACTCCGTACTTCACAGAAAATGCGTTATAAAAGGCAAGGCTGTGCCTTATTCCGATGATTAGATGCCGAGCAATCGATAAAAAACTATTTGACGGCTGAACGAATTTTGAAGAAATGTAGTATAATATTGTACTTTGTAGATTTGGTCCTGGTCCTCCTGGTGCTCTGGACCAAACCTACAACTGGTCTGGTAGTGGTTTGGCTTTTGGTCCTGGAATAAAACGTGTGGGCTACTTTTAAATGAAATGACCACGCGGGCAAAGCCGCGGGCACAGCTAGTATTCAATAAAAACATATACCTCTATCCAAATTTCCATGTACCACCTCCTGACAGCAATACGACACGTGTTTCTCCTCTGCACGAGGCATCCTCAGCAGATGTTGACTCGTCGAGTGCTCGGAGAGAGACTGAACTGACTGACTGGACTGAGTTTCGCGGTAAGCTAATGCTACAGAGTTTCTCTTCATTTATTATAAATTTGTGTAGTGTATGCGCTTCAGCATACATACGCTGACTCGTATGTTCCTGTGTTGGTTAGCAAACGTCACTGTCACGAAAACCACGGGCAAGAGTGCACGGTGGAGCTAGTAACAAGGACTGGGGCATTGTCGAGCCAGGCCGCTTTGATGCCAGTAAAGGACATCAAAGCGGCTCGTATAATATGGATTGCCGCAAAGTAACTCCTGAGTCTATCAACAAATCGAAAGTGAATCTATTGCTAATGGTTTAATTTTCTTTGAAAGTTTTAAAATACGAGGTGCGCCGCGGAGCTTTGCCTGCATGACAACTTTAAACAAAGCTCACTCCTATACGGCAGTAATTCTTTACGGCAAAAATGTACCCATAGGGTGGGTACTCAAGAAATCATCGTCATTATCATCATTTCAGCCTTTAGAAGTCCACTGCTGAACATAGGCCTCCCCCAAAGAGCCCCATGACGAGCGATCTTGTGCCACCTCCATCCAACGACTTCCTGCGATGGCTACAATGTCGTCGGTCCATCGTGAGGGGGGTCGCCATTCGAGAAACTTTATTCACCAGCGGTTGTTGGTTTTGCGATCTATAAGCGCAATACTCCTATAAGATAAGCGTTTTAGGATTATTTTGCTTGTTGGGGAGGCTCTGCCGTATCTGCGACGAAAATATATGGCGTAATTTCCCGAACGCTTTGTCGAAGTTGGATCTATCCAAATGGACCGTCTGACATAGTGATCAACAGCTTCAAAGATTTTTTTTTCGGCTTTTTAATATCGTTCCCGACATAAAACGGCATGGGTACGATATGGGCATTTGGCAGCTTTTTGATTTTTTTTTCATTTTTTTGGCACCTGTTGAGAAAAAATATTGAAGTCACTGAGCATTGCGTCTTCCAGGGTTTCTGCCATAGTGACTATATCATCAGCAAATCGAAGGTGAGTGATGTATTTGCCATTGATGTTAACACCATATCTGCTCCAGTTAAGAACCTTGAATATATCTCCCAGTGCAGAGGTGAACAGTTTCGGAGAAATAACGTCTCCCTGTCTCACCCCTTTTTGCAACTGGATAGAATTCGTGTTCCAATCTTGAAGACGGACAGTCATGGTGGCCTTGCTGTACAAACACTTCAACACTTCGATGTACCGGTAGTCAATCTGGCACCGCTATAATGACTGTAGCACTGCCCAGGTCTCGACTGAATCAAAGGCTTTCTCGAAATCCACAAACGCTAGACATAATGGCCGATTATACTCTTCGGTCTTCTGTATAATCTGCCGGAGAGTATGGATGTGGTCTACGGTGCTAAAGCTTTTCCGGAATCCAGTTTGTTCGGGAGGCTGAAAGTCGTCAAACCTACGAGCGAGACGGTTTGTAACTACTCACGGCCTATAATTCTTTAAGAGGGTGTTATCACCTTTCTTTAAGAACAACACCACTACACTCCTGTGCCACGCCTCTGGTGTAGTACTCTCGAGGATGACGGAGTTAACTACAGCAAAAGCTTCTGAAGGACTGTAAGTAGCGGAGTTCCATCCACTTTTAGTAGCTCTGTCGATATTCCGTCCTCCCCTGGTGCCTTGTTATTCTGTAGTTGTTTGAGTGCCATTCTGATCTCGTATAGACTGACGTCCGGGATATCTTCAGTATAATGTCGGGTCAAACGGGCTCTTGCATCGCTAGTTGTGTTAGGAGGACTACGCGATGAGGTGTATAATTTCCCATAGAACTTCTTGAGCTCACTCAAAATCTCTGGCTTCGACGAAACGATGCTGCAACTGTCGGTCTTCAGCTTCGTCAACAGGCTTTGTCCAATAGATAGATCTCTTACAAATACGAGTACTTTGGAGGCCTTATTCCACTCTATTGCGTTCTTAATACAATTAGTATTATAGGAACGCAAATCGTATCGCATCGACTTGGAGATCTATTTAATAAGCAAGCTGTAACTCGACATATCCACTGAAGACTGCAGCCTCATCTTGCCTCGTTCTGTCATAAGTTTGAGTGTATGCTCAGAAAGTTTTTGTTTTCTATTTTTGCAGTGGGTCTTAAAGAACTACTCAAGGAATATATCTTCCTAATATAAAATCTCTAGGTCCAACGGCTTTGGCTGTGCGTTGTCTGCCAGTCAGTTAGTATGTCACGGTTCTGTTTTATATGTATAGATAGATTATTATCAATTAGATAACACACTTTAGATCGCTACATCCCTTTCCATCACGTAATAATAGAGGAGAATGGTGCTACGGTCATCATGGATGTAACCACGGAATAGAAAAACAAGTTTCTATTCCGTGGATGTAACAACGTTTCAAACAAAATTGATGATGAGAAAGAAGTTTGATGGCTGTCTGCGGTGTCAGAGTTTGTCAGGCCACCCAAGGACCTCTAAAAGGCTTAACGACTGTTATTAATCAATAACAGATGATACCGACAGCTTAACGTGCCCTCCGAAACACGAAGCGATGGAAAACCACACATAACTCAGACAAGTCATTGACCAAGCCTAGGACCAAACCCGATATGGGTGGATTATAAGTAGCACTAGTGAACCTCTAGTTTACCATCGCTGTATTTTATTTGATTTATACTAATTAAATATTACTCGCCTTTAAGGTATTGGTGAACACAACCTGAGCTGTCCAGTTAATTGTCAGTCAGTTACAAACTACTAGTACTCTTGCACTTGCTTTGTAGTTATTACCGAGTTCGCGTCGATTGACTCGGCATACACATATAAAATATTTAAATAAAAATTGTAACTAAAATAAAAATATGTTTTATAAATTGATTTTATGCTTTGACTTAGAGTTATTTTGCAATTAGACGCGGTAGTTCGCACGCGCACTCAGTAGCGATGAGGGACGCGGCGACCGACACGTGCTGGGCGCGGCTTATTCCATAAAACCCCTTAGACAATCCCCTGCGAAGGGGATTTTTAGACTTTTTGTCCAGAAATCCCCTTTGCGTCTTCTTTGCCCGGTGGAAAGGGATTATTGGACAAACTGTACAGAAATCCCCTTAACCATTTATTATTAATATTAAATGTTTTTACAATCCCCTGCGAAGGGGATTTTTGTAACTTTAGTCCAGAAATTCCCTTTGCGTCCCGTTTGCGTGCCGGAAGGACATTAATGGACATAAAGTCCAGAAATCCCTTTAACCAACTTTTTATTCTTCCACATTGTGTCACCTCGTTATATATGTTTAGGATCAATCACAAACTAATTAGGTAATTACACTAATTACAAAGTCTTTATCTTTTCAAACATAACTTATCGATATAAATGTACTATAACAATTTTCACCGTTGTAGACATACAATCTCTCATACATTTACAATAATAAAAAAACCCTATAGTTAAAATATCACAGAATGTCACATTTTACTGTAATCTTCCTACAAAATTAAATATGTTCCATAATCACAGATGAATTATACCAAATTATTGTTTTTTTATACAAACGAATTATGTCAAATAACTATACTAGTGGTATCACAGAAAAAACACTTTATTACAATAAATATTAAATATTTGTCTAATTGTAAACTGTCTGTCAAAATTCAACACCTCAAATATGAAATTTGGACAGAAACTCCGTACTAATAACAAAAAAATGGCAAAATCAAAAAACGGATTTTGAAAAAGAAACACAGCCCAATACAACTACTCACTGCGTTGAAGATGCATCGTTTTACAATGTTCGCGCCACTCTATTTACAGATATCGGGAAAGGTATAACAGCGATCGCAAGAGAGCATTGATCATGATCAATACATACAGGAAGTCTTAATGGAGTTCATTAACGGTAACATAACGATTGGGCATTGCTAAAAATCGTTGATTTATTGTTTCTGCAATGTACAATAACAATTTTTTACATTTAATGTTTTAGGTTTGTAATTTTGACAGACATTATATAGTCAGACAAACATGTAATCTTCATCATCATCATGTCAGCCTTTAGAAGTCCACTGCTGAATATAGGCCTCCCCTAAAGAGCACCATGACGAAGTATATTGTGCCACCTCCATCTACCGACTTCCTGCGATGGCTACAATGTCGCCGGTCCATCGTGTGGGGGGTCTCCCCACACTTCGCTTGCTTGTTCGTGGTCGCCATTCGAGAACCTTTATTCCCCATTGCAACTTCAACTGGCAAACTCTGAGAGCTATGTCGGTAATATTAGTTATTCTACGGATTTCCTCGTTTCGGATTCTATCACGTAGTGAAACACCTAGCATAGCTCTCTCCATTGCACGCTGCGTGACTTTGAGCTTGTGTATGAGACCAATAGTTAGCCAATAGTTAGTTAATAGTTAGACCAATTGTTTAAGTACCTACATTAATATTGACTAGGTATGTTTGAAAAAATAAAGAGTGTGTAATTACATAATTAGTTTGTTTGAACAGATAACAAAAAACAGTGACCAACAATTTCGCAATGTGTCTTTTTGTGCAATAATGTCCTTCCGGTACGCAAACGGGGCACAAAAGGGATTTCTGGACAAAAAGTACAAAAATCCCCTTTGCTTTGATTTCTAAACAAAAAGTACAAAATTCATAAAATTTATTTTATATTAATAATAAATGATTAAGGGGATTTCTGGACTTTTTGTCCAATAATCCCCTTCCAGCATGCAAAGAAGACGCGAAGGGGATTTATGGACAAAAATTCCTAAAATCCCCTTAGATAGGGATAGTCGAAGGGGATTTATGGAATAAGCCCTGGGCGCTTATTCGCTATATGCCCATAGACAACTGCATATTACTCCAGCTATGCGACATGAAATTCCTTGGCAAAAACGTGTGACGTCATTAAAACTAGCTAATTGTGCTGTACTTTACATATTTTTACGTACATATTACACAGGAGGTAAGATGGAATGGGGTAAGTTATACACGGGACACAGTAAAACTACCGCATTAAGTATATGAATACCTACTTAATGCGGTCGTTTTAAAAAAACTAACTAATTTCACTGATTTATGAAGTGATCGAACGGTCATCTTGTTGCAGTTATAATTTTGCAGATTGATCGCTACTTGTTGTCTTTCCGAAAAAAAATTGTTTTTGCCATTAAATCGACTGCTTTCATCAAACATTTTGTCGTTTTTGATAATATCGATACTTCTGAGGTGAGTGTGCATATTATTGTTTTAACATTTGCATATTTAGTGTAATAATTTACATATATAAAAGCCGGTAACAATAACCTCAAAAATGTTGATCATTTTTTAATTTCAAGGGTAGTCATGGGGCGGAGTGAAACGGGGCACAGTAAAACGTGTTTTAGTGTACACTAATAAAAAATAAGATTCCTATTGTTACTGATTAATATTATAAAACAGTTTTTAATTTATTTAAAGTTACTTAAATATAATCTTTATATTCATTTATATTTGTATCTATTCCTTGCTCAGTCATCACCTTGTCTTTCAACATAGGACTCCTCTAGAGATATCCACCTGGCGGGGTCCTGTGTTTCTCTTTGCATCTGTTGAATCCCCTTTTCATCACCTCTTTCAAGAACCTGTACCGATTCCATGAGTTTGTAACTCTTTGATTCACTTTGTTAGGGCATAGCGCCCTTGTCTTACTGTATACCCATGTTTTACTGTACCCCAGAAACAGAGAAACAAATAAAAATTTCGTAATAGTGTAAATAAGCTTAGTTTCTATTAATTAATCAACCTTTACATTCCTATTATAGTTTTATAAAAAAAACTCTGTGATAATAATTAAAATATATAAAAAAAAAGAATATTTCATATTTTATAAACCAAAAACATTTTCTGTTTCACTGTGCCCCACCTTACCCTACATTTTGTTTGGTTATCTAATTCATTCGTTTCGTTAAATGAAGGCATTTCCAGCCTAAGTCATTTGGAAAGTATTTAATTATATCGATCCAAACGATAATTAGTCCAAATCACATTGGATTACTTAATCATATTATGAACGATGAAAACACTCTGCATCTGAATGTCAGTAGATATTATCATTAGAAACGGGATATACATATACCATGTATTTTATTTGTGTTGAGTTCTCGATATTTCCGGGCGCCAGGTCTCGAGGAAGCTCGTGCATAATAAATGTCCCATTTCTATTGATAAAAGTCATGTTAGTGACCATGATAGTTTAAAATCGTTCATTTAAATGTTTCCTGTTACGAGTATTTCTGATCTAGCTAGATGATGAATGATATATAAGACATGTACTCTGGAATAGGTTGATTACAGTTAACATTATTATCCCTTTCAAATGTTTATAACTTTAGCCATAGTTTCCATAACATGTTTCTATACCTGCCCACGTAGCTGAGTGACGATCGAGCTCATAAGCGGCACGCCTGTCCAACAATTTCAGTGTCATCCAGAAAGTTTAATGCAAAAAAAAATACGCAGCATTGAACTGCGCTCGTCACACCACTATATAATAATGCCCAGTAATTTTGCTGGAAACACTGAGCCCGACCCAGGCCGGACCAGAACTCACTAATATTTGCACACTACTAATTGGCGGTTAGATATCTAAAAAAATAAGTACCATACAATAGGCCACCACTACACAATACATTACATGTATGTATTTGAGTAAATCGTGCTGATTTACTGAGCAGTTCAACTCCTTTCAAATAATCATAGCAAGGTAACTCCAAGCGTTATGTTAGTTTTTTTATAAACTTGTCAATCTTGGCATGATCCCTATCTCACGTGTCAAAGTTTCTAAGTCTGTTGGAAAAGGTCGAGTTTCTGCAAATAAGTTTCTGAGACGCTCTTACAACTCTCTAGAATAGATCACTGCAGTGTATAGAATTTAAGCAAGTTTTAACCGAAGAATAGAAAAGTTTTTGTTAACTTCTTCAATTTTCGTACATAATCTGTTGTCCACATCAGAATCTAAAATAATGCAGTTGTTGCTTTTTCATTGATCTTTCCACTGTTCTAGACAAGCACATTTAGACCACAATATTATGTGATATGTGTGTTATGGACACTCACGGTCAGAGTAGTCCACAAATTTAAGGTCGCCCAGCGAGCTATGGAGAGATGCTTGGAGTTTCTTTGAAGGGCAAGATTCGTAATGAAGTGATTCGACAGAGAACCAAGGTAACCGACATAGCAAGCTGATGGGGTAGCGGGCTGGTTACATTTCCCGAAGAACCGACAACGGTTAGGATAGACGAGTTCTCGAGTGGAGACCACAAACGTAGTGTAGGACGCCATCTGGCCCGCTGGAATTAGGACCTGCGAAAAGCGGCTGGCAGAAACTGGAAGCGAAGAACTGAAGACCGAGCTCAGTGGCGTGCATTAGGAGAGACCTAAGTCCCGCAATGGACAAGTATAGGCTGATGATGATAACAATGTGAGATGTCGTCGATTAAACGCAAGCCTTTCTTGAACAACATTACACAGTAGGTAGGAGATAATTTATATTTTAGGAACAGCTACATATTAAACGTCACCCTTTCTACAAACAGCCGAGCAAATCCAGCGGCTTGAGCCAACCGCGACATCGTACGACCTAACAAGTCGTCCCGGCCCGTCCTGGATTACAGCGGATTAAGGCACGTCACCGGGCCCGTCCGTGATTTATGCCGGTGCATTTAAGTAAGGAGTATAAGGAGGGTACCTTATCGGGAAGTGTCGCGGGTATCGTGTGACTGTCACCCTGCACGAATTTGAATGTGGACTGTGTTGTCCTACAAGGACAAGAAAGTTTTTTGCTCAACTGAGTCTGACTTTCGTTAAGATTGTTTATTTATTTGTTTCTTTAATTGTTTTAAAAAAATACTATACAATGAAAGACTTAATGCTAAATAGTATTATCTGACCTATCATCCAGATAGTGCAAGAAATAATAGTGGGACGTGCCACTTAAAGTACTGAACAAGAAAAACATAGAAACAAAGTAAATTATATACAAAACTAGCCCGCCCCGGCTACGCTCGGGTAGCTGAGTGTTTATCTAAAGATTTCTTTGTACAAGAACGGGCAGAATTAATGTAAATCTGCTCAGCAAAAATAATCGACGACATCAAACCGTTTGTTGGCGCACGCTGACACAGCAGCCAAACGGCTTGTTCTTTTCTGTCTTGGATTAGAAATATTGTGATTTCTTATTGTGAACAAAAATTGTTCTATCAGTATTTAACGTAGCCTATGGCACTGGGGGAAATGTAGCTTCCTATCAGTGAAATAATTTATAATTTTAGCTAGAGGTGAAGCACATATAGGATTATTGGTTATTGGTCATGATCCCATGGCAGTGTGTTAGGACATGCTGTCCACTATCAAATAACCCTGTAACGCTTTAGGCAAAAGTCAACCAGTTTCGAGATATTATTTATTTCATTATTTTTTATAAATTGACATCCATAAGAACTAATAATAAAAAAAAACATTGCAAGAAATCAAACTTTTTAACAGTTTTTAGGTTTTAAAAAACAGAAACAAAAAATGGTGTATAATAAAATAAGAATAATCTGTAAACGTTTTTGAATCAGAGTTCTAAAACTAACCAAGTTTGATGATTTGTGTAAGTTTCTTCAACAACAAAAAAACACACACACACACGATATAATTTATTGACGACTGCGGGATCACAGCTAACAAGTACATCCGATATAGAACAGGCGGTTGTACTTCTAACGGACAGTCTCACCAAAAGCTTTGAAGATGCCTGCCCTCTATCTCCACCGTACGTAAATAAAGGTGGGAATCAGGGTTGGTGCAAGGATTTGGAGAAGCTGAAAGCAAAGTTACATAAACTTTTTAATAGAGCTATGAACACCTACAATGACGGGGACTGGAGCAATTACAAGAAGGCTCAAGCCGAATATAAAAAACGTATACGCTCCAAGGGTCGAAGGTCATGGAGGAAATACAGTACTAGTATAGAATCGAATACGCAAGCGAATAGGGTAAGGAAAATCCTAGCGGCTGACCCTAATCGCGGTATCGGGTCCTTAAAGAAACAAGATAACACTTACACTAAAACAGAATCGGAAACAAATAGCTTCCTTTTACAAACTCACTTCCCTGGGTGCCACATCACCGACACCACCACTTGGGGTGTTTTTGATGAGGTTATGCCTACAGTTATAGACTGGTCAGTCGCACAGACAGTAGTAACAGGGAAGAGAGTTAAATGGGCTATAAATTCTTTCCAACCTTTTAAAACTGCAGGTCTAGATGGTATTTTCCCGGGGCTCTTACAATGGGGTGAGAGTTACATAAACGATACACTGATACTCATCTTCAGGGCTTGTTTGGTCTTTCTGTTTGTGCCTCTGGCATGGAGAGAGATCAGAGTTTTGTTTATCCCTAAACCGGGAAAGAAGGACTATACGGACCCAAAAGCCGACCAAACCAAAACCAAAGACCGATAAGCTTAACTTCTTTCCTTCTTAAAACGTTGGAGAGGTTATGTGACCGGTACATCAGAGACAGCACACTAACTATTAAACCACTACATCCACAACAACATGCTTACAGTTCGGGCAAATCTACAGAATCTGCCCTGCACAAAGTGGTAAGCACCATAGAGCAAGACATTAACATTAAGACGTTGTGTCTGGGCGCTTTCATTGACATTAAAGGTGCCTTTGACAAAACGAATTTCACAAGCATTAACCTAGTGCTACAGAAGCACGGTGTGGATTCGACTCTGATTGATTGGGTCTTAAACATGTTGAAGCTTAGGGCGGTTCGCGTCGACCTAGGTGGAAGTACCAGGGGGATGGTGGAAAACAAAATGCGAACAAAACTAAAATGAGGCACACAGCTTTAGATTTTTGATTTTGTAATATAAGATGCAGTCGGAACCATTTCTCCTTTGACGGGATCAGCTAGAACCTGGAGTGGAGAGCCTTCATGCCACCCACTGCGTCTTATAGTATATCAAAATCAAAAATGTAACACTTGTTTGCCTCTTTTTAGTTTTGTTCGCAGAAAACTATTCTATTTTTTTCTAATTTTATTTTTAAGGGTCTATTGTATTTTTTAATAATTTATTTTATTATATTAAAAGTAGTTTATTCCAGAAGCGAACTGTAATTGAAGAAAATTATTTAGATATTAAGGTTGTTTTGTGTCTGGGAGTGGCCAAAACCAGGGTATATGATCTTAGTTCCCGGCTATTTTTGTCGGCAAGAAACTGTAAATTTTTCCTTATACAGGCTGTCCAGTGGCAGATTTCAAAGTTCGAAAAATTGTAAAAAAAAAACTACACCTTTAATACAAAGTATGTTTATTGTAATTTAAAAACAACAAATGCGGATTTCATTTTTTGAAAACCACGTTCTCCAAATGTCGGCCATCGAGCCTGACAAACTCTTCGAGTCTAGCACGCATGTTTTCAAAAACGCGTTTACAGAGCGACTGGGGAATCCTGCTGATGTCGGATCGAATATTTTATTTAAGTTGTGTCACAGTGCTCGGATTTGTTTTATAAACAACGGATTTTAAGTGTCCCCTCTAAGAAAAAGTCACATGGGCTTAAATCTGGTGACCTGGGTGGCCACGGTATGGTGCCGTTTCGGGATATGTTTTTTTCTGGAAATAACTGCCGCACTGCATTCAAGGACACATTAGCAGTATGAGCTGTGGCCCTGTCCTGATGGAGCTACGTGTTTTGGTTGAAGTATGGACTATTCTGTAGTTCCAGTCTAAAAAAAGTCGTTTATCATCTCGGTTTATCTCTCCGAATTCACTGTTACAATTTCGCCACGTTGGTTTTCAAAGAAATAAGGCCCTATGATGGCAGATGCAGACAATACACACCAGACTGTAACTTTAGGTTTATGTAAAGGCTCTTGATGCATTTGTCTTGGGTTGCAGACATCCCAGTAATGGAAATTTTGCTTATTCACATATCCTCCGAGGTGAAAGTGGGCTTCATCACTAAAGAATATGTTACCCATCCGAGTAGCAGTACGAAATCTCAACAACATCACCTCCGCGTAAGTTTTTCTTAAAGCAAAGTCAGATTCATGTAAATCTTAAATGATTTGAATTTTATACGGATGGAACTTGAGTTTTTTCGCATTATAACCTGTAAAGTTGATTTCGTAATTCCCAATATTGATGAACGTGTACGAAGTGATAAACGGGGATTTTCAGTGACAGAAACCATAACACGTACAACATTTTCTTTCGTGGCTACCGTTGGTATAGGTCCTGGTCTGGGTCTATTTAATATTGATCCTGTAGCTCTGAACTTTGCTGCCCATGACTGAATGAGGTTGATCGATGATCCATCACGTAATCGACGAATACCGTAACGATTATTAAATCGACGGCGTGCTTCAGACAGCGAAAAACCATTCGAAATGTACGCCTCCACGGCAATAGCGCGGTGCTATCCACTCCACTGTTCGATGGCTACAAAAAAATCCGCAGCGCTTGCGCTTTCAACGACGCCCCCTGCGCCCCTCTCACGTATTGCGTTCAGAAACTATGTTTGTTCAAACTTTGAAATCTGCCACTGGACACACTGTAGTTAGTTCGGAGAATGCAGGTTGCTTAACACTGAAAAGGAGAGAAAGAGAACACGTACGTGCCTGCGCTTGCATATAGTTGTTTTTTTTTTTTACTTTGCTGATTGGTTTTTGTACCTAATTTTGTGATATTAGGTTTTACAATTATTTATGTATAAACCGCCGCTGTAAATTAATCCCAAAACAACGTTTGAAACATGAACGTGAAAAAATAAGAACCAAAATATACTAGTATAGAAATCCTCTTAGTAAATTGTGCAAAAACGTGACAAAACCGACGTTACCCGTTCCCAAAGGGTTGTTCAGTTTTGTGTCATTCCCGATTCGCAACGCGTCGGACGCGCGGCTCATTTCGTACACCTTGTCATTTGTATCACGTTCTCCACATTTGTATTTCTGCTGGTCTCGCTTTAACAAGACAAGGTTTATTTTGCAGGTAGATACTCCAGAACGAATGACAGTGTAGCTATATTAGATCAAGTAAGTTCAGTCATCTATGATAGAATACGATTGGAAACTTGAAACCATTTAAAGTCAATTATAACGTTATGTCACAAAACAATTCACTATGTTTCCAAACAGAAGTTGACGAAAGAAAAATTGCATGTAAATGGAGCATTATAAACTAAGGTATGAACGTAACGTACGTATGAAATGAAATTCTGATACCTAGGCATAGCCTAAGTATGATAATAATTTACGGACCCAAAAATTCGGATCGTTCGGAGAATTCTTCGCACCGTCTCAGGAAACCTATTTCGAATAATCCTACGAGACGTTGCCATAGATTTGATGTCCATCATTTGATGTTTTGTTATTCATCAACAACCTATATTAATCCACTGCTGGACACAGGCCTCTCCCGCGGCGCGCCACGAAGCCCGATCTTCGGCTCTTCTCCTCCAATGACTGCCAGATACCTTGCGCAGGTCGTCGTCCATCTAGCAGGAGCATCATGTTTTTCTTGAGTTTAAATTAGTTGGTTTTCTTTTAATTTAGTGGTTACACGGATATGCTGCGTTACACTGAACCACAAATTAATGAAGCGATACTTTGATATGTATTTTTTGCACACGTATGATTTAGAATTTGAACACATTTTTACGGCTCTTGCGAAGGATTTTCTCCAGCAGCAAAACCGTTAATAAGTTCCATTCTGAGCCTAGATGATTAACATAGTATTAATTTTATTAAAATTCAAAGCCATGTTGAACGTCCTGCAACCCCACCTGGTTCATTAACGGCGATTCATCTCCATTACCGTTTATTATGAACTGTGCTAAGCGATGGTTAAATGCAAGTATACACTTTGGAAATGCTATTTGAATAGAGCTATGATTTAAAAAAGAAAAAAACGGGAGTCACTATATTTACAACTACACTGTGCCGCAAAGAAAGCGGGTCGGTAACCTCAATAACTAGCTCTATGAAATAAATACTTTATTATAGTCAATTATAAAACTTCTATATGATGAAGTTAATTTTGAATATAAATAAGCTAAGTAAAAATTAAAAAATAACACCAGATGTCGAAATATATGAAAACTAGCTGTACCCGCAGCTTCGCATGCGTGGCCTTTTCTCTAGGTTTAAAGAACTCTATGTACTATTCCAAGAACTAAAATACCAGTATACCAACATTTGATCAAAATTCCTTCAGCCGTCAAAAAGTTTTTATCGATTGCTCAGCTTTTACTCATCGGATTGATATACCACCAGTTTTTAATTCAAGTACACCAGTTTTTAATTCCAACCCTTTGCTATCCAACCGTGAAAACCGCATTGCAATCGGTGGAGTTATTTTTATGTGATCGTGAACAAACATATAGACAAACAGACTAACAGACAAAAAGGCAAACACGAATTTAAAAAAATAACATATTCTTGTTCAGTAGCTTATTTTTAGTACCATTGATCTTTTTTTATTAAATATCTTCCTTGTTCAGTTTTTTTGGTACTTACTGCTTTATTATAAGTATAGGTGCCCTTCACTTTTGAGCATAATAATAAAAATATGTGTTTTATTAAATTACTAGCTTTCCTGCCCATGACTTCGTCCGCGCGGACTACAGTTTATCGCGAAAAAAGTTTCCTATGTTCTTCTAGGATATTAAAAACCAATGCAAAAGTAAGAATAGCACCAATGCTACAGATGTTTATTGACATACTTGTTATTTCGTTTCTTAAAGCGAGTAATCAACATTTTCCAGTTTTCCCGTGGAAACTTAGGAACTGACCCGTAGGAAATTATCCGGGATAAAAGTATCCTATGTTTTATTACTTTTAAAGCTATCTCCATTCCGAATTTCATCAACATCTGTTCAGCCGTTTTCGCGAGAATTCTCTCCAAACAAACAAACAAACAAACAGACAACGTTTCACTTATATAAATTGTTATGGATATGGATTTTAATTTTGCCTATAAAACAGTACCGTGACATACCTACTAATCGACTGACTGACTGACTGACAGACAACACCAAGCCTAAACCAGTGGACCTAGGTATTTTAAATTTGGAGGAATATTCCTTGAGTATCCTAGAGGTGCACTACGGAAGTAACTATAAACCGTAAAACATGAATACCAACTACAAATAAAATACTCCTATCCTGCGGCTACACTTTAATTAAAGTATCCAAAGTCCTACCTCGTTGTATGAACTCAAATCATGCCAAGTTTCATTTGAATTCATTCATTAGTTTCGGCGTAATGCGTATCCAAGATAAAAACAGACAGACAGACAGACAGAATAACTGTTTTGGCTTCATATTCTATATTCATATATAGAAGAACATGATCATATTCATATATTCTATATTCATTTATATAGCTCTCAGAGTTTGCAACTTGAAGTGGCAATGGGCAGGCCATATAGTTCGCAGAACCGACAACCACTGGGGATTAAAGGAATAATGGCGACCACGAACAAGCAAGCGAAGTGTAGGGAGACCCCCCACACGATGGACCGACGACATTGTAACCATCGCAGGAAGTCGATTGATGGAGATGGCACAAGATCGTTCGTCATGGTGCTCTTTGGGGGAGGCCTATGTTCAGCAGTGGACTTCTAAAGGCTGATATGATGATGATGATGATACAGAATGTAACATTATTACGTATTAGATGCTGGGGTGGGGCATGTGGTGCGGCGTGGCGTATTTCGCCACCTTAGCTGAACGAGTTTTGACATTTCGAAGTAGTTTACGCAAAAACACTGTACATCAAACCCTATAGTAGCACAGAATAAATAATAGTACTGCCTAGTAAGCAGCTGGAAAAAAATCAGTACCGCCCTTGACCAACTTATGCCACCAACTTATCAACGAACTGAATGGTGACGTGAGTGTTTCATTCAATCGATAAGAGAGACAATGGGCTGACTCAACCCACATTTGCTCGTGCTGGTGTACAATCTCCACTCAATGGGGAATTTCCACCAGCGCGCAAGCGAGGAGAAGCTTAGCAACCTGAACCCGCAGATGGAGCAGTTTGTATGTACATACCTACTTTTTATGCTACGTGATTACAGACATTTAGGGTTGCCGCAATTATTATTTTTTTACTTTTGTATGAGTATTTTAAATACTATGTATTCATCCATTGCACACGTAAACGAATTAACATGTGTAGCGTTGACAAAACGCTACTTAAATAAAAAAACAATAAACCTATAACTAGCAATGCAAAGCAGCAGTTCGACAAGTAAAAGTAGGAATAAACAAGACAGCACATAAACAACTAATAGAAACGCATCTATATAATAGTAAAACTAGAATCATAATTGCATATTGTTCAATATACTCACATATTAGAGTGTATCTTCGTTTTTGGAGTAAATAAGCAATAGAGATATAACCACAACACAACACGAAAACAATCGCCGGTTATTTTCATAACAAAAACAGAGGTTATAAACACTTCGATAAATACAACACGTCCATGCTACGGATCACGACTTTATAACACTTATTAGGTCAATTGATTGAAATAAATACAAAAGGGAACAAGGAATGACTGGGAATCAGACAAATAAATAATTAATTAAAGTACAATTGATAGACACGGAGACGGGTGGTGACATCTACCGAAATTTTACTTATCTTTGCATCGATTAGCTGTCAAAGCAAAAGGGCGCGTTCCGTTGTTCAGCACGGTCCCGCAATGTCAGCAAATAGAAAATAAAATTAAACAAACCAATTAAATGCAACAAATGTTAAATTTAGGAACGTAGATTTTTTCCAAAGCAAACCCATACAATATCATAATTTAATAGTTACGGTATATAGTTTTATGATGATATAACGGTGGCGAAGCAAAGAAACCGCGTTCCGTACCTTTCGTCTGGTACGGAACGTTTTTATAGACTATAGTTTATAACAATTCCTAAACGTCACTGGGCAGTTGTTTAGAACAAATGTTATTTCTAGGGAGACAAATTGGACGGACCCGAGATTTTAATAAAATAAACAACAAAGTAAATTTGAAGTTAATTTTATTGGTCTTACTTTTGACCGTACAATTCAAGCGAAGATAAAATAATGTCAATTTGTACTTAGTAACTTCCTTATATAACTTTTATAAATGTGTAGGCGATTTCTAGTACATTCTTCATTGTAATAAACAACTAAGTAGTTACATTTCTCATACTTTAGCGAGAAAAACATCTAAGTACATATATGCTTATTCAGCTATGCGCAATTAAATCAAATCAACATGTAGAGTACCTCTACTGCGCATTATTCATAGAAAAACAACATAAGTACAAAAAGTGCTTAATTGGTACTTTCACAATCGAAGGAAGTACCTACTTGTATGATTAAATATGTCGCAATTGGACTTCGGTAAACAACGGTGGGTTTGTGGTACATATAACTAGGGTGAGAAAATCTTGAAAATAAAAATAAAACCATATGACTTGTCCATGTGTAAGCGCTGATCGGTTTCCTGGTGAAACGAAATATAATTCTGATAGATTTTGCTAAATTAAAAAAAAACTAGATCCGGCTAGACAGAAAGAAAGTGGCAATGGAGGCGAGAAGAGTAAATCTTTTTTTCGTGCTGGAGAGCCTAGCAGGACTGACAAGTTTTTTCCCTGCATATTATAAAATCCGTAAAAAAAGCGGGTTTTCCCCCCGGACTAAAAACACCCCACGAAGGAGGCTTCTTCCCCGGATTTGAGTAGAAAAGGCGCCGTGTAGGAAATACTTCACGCCACGCCGACATTATACCCAACGATTCCTGCCACGTTTTTGGGATGCGGTATCGTATTTAATCCTTATATTTCGTTAACCGGAGTGTTGAACTTTGGTTCCCCACCGACCTGCTGTACACCTGCAACGCCTGAGGGGTCTAGCCTGGCTACCTCTCATGTGAATCGGACATTGCTGAAACGTCGGATGGAGAATTTCCTTCACTAACATAACGGCTAAATCCTATAGATAAAGGTAAATAAGTAGACTACACTGCCGGCCGGCAAATTCATCAATGTTTTGTTAGGGTAAATACTTAATTTTGTCAATTCTATATCGACCCTAGTTATAACAGGGTAATCTTAGATCTTGGTATTTCTTGGCTGCTGAGTTGGATCTGCAGGCTAGGGTTCCTTAGATTTTAAGTAAATAAGCAAGATTAAACCAAGGATAATAAAGATTGTATTGGTGAATTTGAGTTGTAATTTTTTATCTTCCACTATAGTACCCACTAGCTAGTACATTACCGAACGGTCTTGATCCAATAGTTCTTGAAGGTCGTTCCGGTCTAAGTTTATTCAGGTAATTTTATTAATTTCAAAATAGTAACGAGTATTTTTAGTTTCGAGTGATTCCGAAGAAAGGTATAGCGTTCTCGCGTTCAGAGCGGCCGAATGGGGCAAGAATCCCGACTCACCCCTCTCTTGGTCTGACTTGCCCCAATTTATTTTTTATTACCTTTACCCTCAGAAATCACTAGAACACCCTTTTATATCGTTAAACAATTTAAATATCGTTACAATATGACGATAACCTAGTAAAAATCGTTACACATGCTTGATTGAAACAAACCTGCTACGTACTTATAAGGCTATTCAGTGTCACGTTGTATAGAACAGCAATCTTTTTGGATGCTGTTTCTGATTGGATCTTCAATGTACAGAATTTGGACCCATATCTCGCAGGAACCATTTATTTATCGCGATAAAAAGTATCTTCAATTTTAACCTATCTTATAAACTATGACTGTGCCAAGTTGCATCCAAATCCATGTTGTTTTAAATAACTTTCAATCCCTAGTCTGCGGGAACTCTTTAATTTATCGGGATGAAATGTATCCAATGCCCTACCTCATAATGTAAATTCAAATCTTGTCCAGTTTTATTTGAAAACGAGCAGTAGTTTCAGCGTAATACGTGTTCTTTTAAATAACTTTCAATCCCTATCCTGCGGGTAAAAAGTAAAGGGTAAAAAGTAGCCTATGTCCTACCTCGTAGTATGAACTCAAATCATGCCAAGTTTCATTAGAATTCATTCAGTTGTTTCGGCGTGCTACGCGGCCAAGATACAGACATACAGACAGACAGACAGACAGATAGACAGACAGACAGAAAGACAAAAATGAAAAAAAAAAACAGTTTTGTCTTGAGTATGGAAAACAGAAAAGCCTCCAATAAAAATTTACAAAACATCTTTAATGTACAGAATTGGACCTGTTACAGTTTTATTATAAGTATAGATAGATAGATATGCAATTTTCACACATTTGAGAATTTGTAGTGCCATTCCGAGCTGTTAATACAGCTATTAACTAATCTTATAAAAATCGACTTTATTTTTATACAATCAGCAAAAGGGATCAAAAAGATTTTACTTCTTCCTATACATATTTTTAATGAAATAAACTTTACTTTAGTTTTTATTTTAAAAGGAAGTCTTATATGTTTTAAAAGTTATCGCGTTTTTTATAACCGAGCCGCTTTCTTTGCGGCCCAGAGTATGCCATAAGAGCTTATTTGAACTGCTAATTTCCTTTATGTTTCCCACATATTGTCTTTAAATTGAAAAGGCAACATTGTTTGTCTCTTTGCTCTGCCTTACGGCTCTACCCTACCTTACTCTAATTATCGAGTTATCTCACAAAATAATGTTTTTTCTCGGGAAAAAGTATCCTCAATGTACAATGTCCATCTGGAACAGTGGCATTTGGCTAAACAACTACCAGCTTCTATCGGTGAGAAAAAAACTGAATTGGATCAGTAGTTCTAGAGATTACCTTCTTCAAACGTACATTTTATTTTTATTCTATTGAATGACGAGACGTACAGGTCGCTCGTCTAATGGTAAGCGTCACGCCTGCCCATAACAGTTGCAGTGCCACCCAGAACTTTGGTTGCAAAGTGTTGGCGTCACTGCACTGCGCTCGTCACCCTGAGACATTGGTTTTTATAAGCCTCAGTAATTTCTCTGAAAACATTGTAATTTTCCTGTAAGTCAGTAATGGCTTGTATGTTGTCACTGTCAGTTATGTAGGTACCTAGTAGCACAGTACATAATAATATACTGTGCTGTAGTAGTTTAGTATGTAACCGCAACTTTACCTCATTAGGTACTTATATATTGTTTAATTCAAATTCAAATTCAATTTTTTATTGCATTTCATACATAATAATTAGATGGATAATGATACACCAATATACTTAGATCGATTTGAACCCTGTCGGGCACAGCAATTAGAAGAGAGGATGACTTCAATAACAGATATAATTTTTTTATTATAATTATTGTTTAAATAACAAACAAATAATATACATATTCATAATGGACCTTAATGTAATGTTAAATTATGTATTTGAATATTTATTTTACATATTTCATGCAATTTATTTATATATTAAAATTAATACTAGTATCATCCATTACCTACGTTTTATCATTTAAATATTCATCAATCGAATAATCTAATAATATACATATATATCGAATTACTATAGTGTAGAAGAAAAGTTCTTTCGATAAATGAACGAAGCTTGAAAGCTTCTAACAACATAAGATATTAAGCAGACACCACCAGCATACAGACAGGTTAATTAACTTCATCAGTTAATTAGTCCTCAAAGAATACGAAATAAAAAACTTTCCCCTCAACATCCCTCGGCGCAGAACGTCGTTATACACATTATGGATGCGAGGCCGTGTCCACTCTAATGCAATTACTGTCTCGCCCCCGGGACACAGTGACAAGGCAACAGGACAACTCGCCTCAAAGTTTGCCACAACTCTACAACACACGGGATGTCCTTAGGGATAGGTGAGAGCTTGTCAGTTACAAGCTGAATTTATATTTTGTTTCAGACCTGGTTTAAGTTTTGGTTTAAACTTGGACGGCGAACGTCCACGTTCTTGTTTTCTGAGGTTTTGTTTAAAATATGGGTAAGTACTTCTGTAATTGAATGCTTACGTATCGACCCACGGTGAAGATATTGACTGAACAGAATTATACAAGATAAAACTGAAACTTGGATTTTGAATGTTTTTTTTAAATTATTTATTAGGTTGTATTTTTTACCACTCTCACCGTTTTAATATGAATTAGGTTTATTTATTCCTATCACGTCTAAAATTTAGGGAGATTACTCAGAAAATCATTGACTAAGTTGTGCAAATCATTTACGATATGTAAAACTTGCGTGAAGGTCACATTATACACTTATAAATATACCGATGTTAATTATTGTTTTCGTAATTTCAGGTGACCTTCGCAACATGTCTATCTACAGGCCAGGCGCTGTGGCGGCCGCGGCGCTGCGTGACTGAGTGCGCCCCTTAGGCAAATGAATCAGCCGGGCTGGGCTGTGCCCTATGCGTTTATTTTAATTATTTACCGACCCCGCTCAAAGTGCAACGTGCACTCCGTGTCTATGACATGGCGTTGTCGTAGAATTTATCATTTTATAATATGGTCGATAACAGCCAACTAAAACTAACTATATCGTTGAAACATCAACGTTTAATGATAAAATATTTCAATCCACGTTTGACCATAAGTATCATTAAATATCATTAATGAAGGGTTTTCATTCCAAAGGTGTTCAAACAGATAGGTTTCCAAGGCTAACCAAAACCACGAAGACACAGGCGGGAGCTCGTTACGCTTCGCTCCCGCCTTCGTTTTCTAACCTAGCACGGCCAAGTCCGGCTTGCGCCTAGCGCCTCTAGCGGTGAATAATGTAAATATTTTACGATATAATCACAAATGTTTGACCATATCATGAAGTAGCCGAGCGTTTAGTTGTTCATATTGTCAAACGCTAATCAGTCATCGATCTGGCCAAACCATGATATCAACTATAATTTCATGAAATGTGGCCAAACATTTCATGAAATGATATATTTTACGAAAGTCCAAAATAACATTTGCTATTTTTCTAACAAGCATTCTAATAGGTATGATAACACTGGTAAGTTTATAACGCCAAAGGTAAAGTTAAAGTAAAAAGTGATGTAAAAGATAAATTAGAGCTGTAAGATTTATGCTTCTTGGTTGTCGATACACGACTTCTCCAGAATTTACATATAAATTTCCTTGAATATCGCCTGTGTACTCATCAACCCATAAAATATGAAAACCTAAAACGCTGACAACAGTTTTACTGCGAGCATGTTGGCTTCTTGCCATTTCGGACCAACGAGCGAGGGCGCGCCTCTTGACCCAGTTCCTGTTCACCATCCACGCCGAAGCCGCTGGTTAATTTTTTTAGCCTTATAGGCGGCTTATAGGCATCTCTACAACTACGATGGTCAACTTATCTGTTTATAAGTTTTCAATTGAATTCAATTTATGCTCATCGCGACTCACTCCCGTTAAATAACAACAAGATTTTATAGAGCTTTCGTAAAGTACAGTCATTTGCAATTATTTTCATCTGTGCACCCGGGGTGGGTGGTCTGGGCTATCGTCCCAATTATAGAGAGATAAGGAGCGGTTTGGAAACCAAAAAAGGTGCTGGCACTTAATAAATGAGATGATTAGCCTTCTACTCGTTTTGTTAAAAGTGTTTTATATTTAACTGGCAAAATTTACGTGTACCTCGCTTAATTTTCATTAGAACGGTTGAAATGTTGATTGCCTAAAATTAAAGAAAAAAGGATTTAATCAAAGCTTTGACCTACATTTTTTACTTTTCATGTGCTGTTTAGAAACTGACACTGCAAAACACAATAAAGGGACAAGTTTTCTGACTCTACCATTTGTAAAAATGTACGCTACAATAAGATTTACGCGCCAGTAAAATAATGTGTTATGTTATATATTTCTCGTCCTTAAAAATCACACCACAGGAATTAAATTGGACTCTACTAAGTAGGTAAATCTATTTTGAAAATCAGCAATATACTCGTAGTTACCATTTACGTTACCAATTATGAATTCTTCTTATCAAAAGCCATCTTAGTTTTAACGACCGCTTGGCTGAAAGGTTAGTGACCCTGACTGCAAAGTCAACCAATGGTTGCGGGTTCGAATCCTGCAAGGTGTAAACATTTGTGTAATGAGCACAAATATTTGTTGCCGAGTCATGGATGTAAGATTCGTATATATATATATATATATATATATATATATATATATATATGTTTATCCATTGTGTAATACCCATAGTACAGGGTATCCTAGCATAGGGCTAGGTAATTGGTATGGATTGTCCCGAATATATTTATATTATTATTTATTTATTTAAGTCATAACAGCCACAGAAAGTCGGAACCATTCGTACCCATATCCCACAATCACAATACTGTACCAGAACCAAGCTCCCAAACATGGAGGCCAAGCATAAGCATTTGGCCAGATTGTTCGATTTATCATTAACAAATCTGCGCGGGGGTGAGGTGGCAGGGCGGGGCGCGGGCGGGAGGACTGGGCGGGGGGCGTGGCCGGTCGATACTGAAGCACGCTGGAGAGCCTGAAATACTCTTCGTAGATCCGTAGGGCCGCTGGGGCGGTCTCCATGTGTGGGTGCTGGCGACCCTCAGCCGAGTGACATAACTTTGGGAAGTACGGTGAAGCAAGAACGTGTATCGCTTCTACTATCTGATAGTTCGGGTATGCTAACTACATATGTTCAGATTAACTTGACTAAGAACTATAATAATAATACAGGGTGGCGCAATAGAACGTGCATATTGCATCATCTTTTTTTGCGGGGTACAAAGTGCGCGGGCGGGGGGAGCCTGCGTCGTTGGGTAGGCGGGCTCATGGAGTTTTAGTCACTATGAGTCACTTCGACGGGAAGCGTCGCGCATTTTGCGTGCGCGCATTTTACGAGAACTCTCGTTCATACATCGTTACTAGGCGTTTATATTGTTCTGAATATGGACTACGGCAAATTAGTGAAGCTCCGAGTGGTAATTTAATTAAAATATGGGTACAGCATTTTGAAGACACCGGTTCAACGTTTAAACCACAAGCAAAAGGTCGTCCAAGAACATCTAGGACCGACGACAATATTGAGAAAGTTATGCAGTCGGTACGAGGAGATCCACAAATGTCTACTCGCAAGAGATCGTCTGTCTTACACTTATCGCGACGAAGTTTGCAACGAATTTTAAACTTGGATCTTAAACTGCATCCTTACAAGCTGCAGTTAACACAAGAATTGAAAGAGTCTGACTTCGGAGCAAGGCTCGCATTTACTAATGAAATGCTTAATCGATTTTCCAATTATGACAATATCCTTTTCTCCGATGAGGCCCATTTCAATATCAATGGGTTCGTAAACCGTCAAAATTGTCGTTACTGGAACAGTGAGAATCCCAAACTCAAGCACCAGAAACCACTGCATAGTCCTAAAGCGACAGTATGGGCAGCAATCTCTGGTAGAGGAATAATTGGACCATTTTTCTTTGAAAATACGCGGGGGCAAAACGTCACTGTTAATACCGAACGCTATGTTGCGATGTTGGAAGGTTTTTTGGCTCCAGAGCTTGAAAATTCAAGAATAGTGAATTCTAGGACTTGGTTTCAACAAGACGGAGCTACCTGTCACACATCAAATAACTCCATGGCGGTTGTGAAACAGATGTTCCCTGGCAGACTGATTTCGAAAAGAGGTGATATCCCATGGCCCCCACGTAGTCCAGACTTGACGCCTCCTGACTTTTTTTTGTGGGGATACCTCAAACACAAAGTCTACAGCAATAATCCGAAAAACATCGATCAGCTCAAGGAGAATATCCGTGGTGAAATGGCAACAATTACACCAGCATTACTGAAGAAAGTTTTCAATAATTTCCGTTTGCGATTAGAGGAGTGCCGTCGTAGAGAGGGTCATCATTTAGATGATGTTATTTTTAAAAAATAAACTTCAGTTATTTCTTTACAATACCTTAGTTTTATTTTGACTATACCTTTTGTATTTATTTTTATTTTATTTTTTCAAATATGCACGTTCTATTGCGCCACCCTGTATAATATATTCGGTACAATTCACACCAATTACCTAGCCCCAAACTAGGATACCCTGTACTATGGGCACTAGACAACGGATAAACATACATAGATACGAATATTACATCCATGACTCGGAAATAAACTTTTTTTTTAGCTATATTGAGCCTTAGGTATCAGTTTCATATGACATTTCAAAGAATAGCAGGTTCTGAAACTATTCTATTTTTGCAAATAATTATCCGCAAAATCAAGTTTTATTTCTACGATCAACATCATTATTGTGAACTTAATTCATTCAAGTATATCCAGCATTATAAACACTTCTTTAAATGCTTACGACCTTGCGTGTCTCTCTCGTTAATTTTAATAGAACGATTAAAATTTTCGAAGTACCACCAGCAGTTTTCGTTTAAACCCACACGCTCAGGTTCCCATAATTACGAATCTCAAACACGATGAAAAATTCGAAAATAATTGTGCTGTCACCCTAAATTGTTCATGTTATTTATTACTATCTACGACCCACGGCTTTGAACGCGTCGATATTTTTCCAGGATAAAAGTATCCTATTGGTGTATTTAGTGCTACTGCATCATCATGTAAAATTAATATATTAGATCTTACTCAAGTACTACATTAAAAGTTCTATGTTTATGTAACAGAGTATATGGCTTAAAACTAACATGGTCACAAACATTCGAAGTATAAACATTAGAAACGGGATATGCACCATGAAAACCATCCACCCGCATTTACTTCAGTTATCCTTGATCTCAGCGCTTGCTACAGTGCCGAAATATCGGGAACTCATCATGGTAAATATCCCGTTTCTAATGTTTATACTTCTTAAGTAACATATGATTTATTTAACTACAATAGCACCTCTAGGGTGGCTTTGTTATTACTAATAGACAAGTCACTGAAGTTTTTGAACTATTCAGATATTTTATGAGCTGTTCAGTAGTTAAGGGACTTAGGCACGCTTTAACATACCTAAAGACATAGAAATCGATCATGTCCATCAAATCACACTAATATTATAATTGCGCAAGTTTGTGAGTGAGGGAGTGAGTGTATGCTTGTTACTCTTTTACGCTGAAAGTGCTGAGATAGGTACTCTAGGTCCTGGAATACCATATAGGATACTTTTCATCATCATCATCATCCATCATGATGTCATCCATCATCACCCCGGATAAAACCGCGGTAGCAGCGCGCAGTACGTTCTATTTCTCTCTCTCTCTCTCTCTCTCTCTAACTGAGATATGAGGCTGGTCACAGAGCGAGGCAGCGTCATCTCATAGCCCTTAGAAAAACAAAAGGCAGTAAGCGTAATTCAAGATCTTTGTTCTAGCGACCTAAATACAGTCACCACGATGTGTTCATCATAATAGGTGAACTCTGCGTGGGCGCAATGACTGAAATACGACACGAAGAAGAAAATAAGGCGTCCCAACTGTGGGAACGAACCTACCTTGTGGTAGAATACTTTTAAGCACCGATCTTAGGAGAAAACCGGTTTTACGGTACAATACAAATTTTCTTCCGTGTAGAAAATAAATAAGGCTAACGATAATTATTTTTATATTAAAAACCTACCTCACTACCTAGTTGTGCAATGAAGGTTAAGGTCTCAATATTTCACTAACATTTATTGGCGTACCGTATCTTATTAATTGGTTTGGTTGCTTAATTTGTCTTCACATTGTATCGAGTGAAACCTACAACATACATACATAATTTTCATCTGGTAAATAAATTAAAGTGAAGAGGAACCTTTACTAAAAGCTTTTGTTTAACATGCAATACATGGATGTTTGTTCCGGTGGAATCTTGCGAACTGAATTAGAACCGCTTCCTCTTACTCACTTTTTATTATCCTACGGAGTTGAAATTTTCCATGTTGGTTCTGTTCCGATGATAAAGCAATGATTAATGGTAAGCATGACCTGAATCGACATCCAGGATAAGCTCCAGATAAAGAAACTCTTCAAGGGTCAACAGCTCAGACACAAAATTTTGACTACGTAACTAACTTCAACTTTTTTATTTATGGCTTCTGCAGGGTTGCCACAATTTTGCCAATGTCGGGTGGATAGAGTAGAAGATACACAAAGGAGGTTGATCGGTGGTGTAGTGTATATTCAATGATCGGTAATTTAAAAATAAATTTTATTATGATAGCCGGTTTGAAGTTTTACCATGACATGGTTGCTGTACTCAGGGTTGAGTCCGAACTAGGGATCTCCTCAACGGTTAACAGCACAGACAAAAATTTTTTTATCCCATCTATTCGAAAAACACTGATTGGTTCCTAGAAAAGTGGGAGCAAAGTAGGTTTTTTCAACAACAAGATTACCGAAGCCACATTCGAAAAATAAAAGATTTATATATCTGTCAAAGTCAGGCTCTAGCGCAGTATTTTTTTTCTTTACCGACAACTGTATGTTATTAGGGTAAGTCCAAACTGTTCTACTATTTGTTCAACTATAGAACAGATTGGACAAAAAAAGTCCAAGCTGTTCTACTAAGCAGTATGACAAATTGGATCCGAACAAATTGTGTATTTGCCGTCCCTGCTGTTCTACTATACAACAGATTGGACAACAAAAAACAAACATTTGTTCTACTGAGGAGGTAGTTAAGATATTTTAAAAAGACAAGTGAAAAGTGGCACGTGTCAAGTAACAGGTGTCATCAAATTGACAGGTGTCATTGAATTGACAGATGTCATCAAATTGACAGGTGTCATTGAATTGACAG
Organism: Alsophila aescularia; assembly: GCA_946251855.1. NCBI lineage: Eukaryota > Metazoa > Arthropoda > Insecta > Lepidoptera > Geometridae > Alsophila > Alsophila aescularia. The sequence continues at coordinate 33,650,117 of OX276376.1, forward strand.
GTTTCATCAAATTGACAGGTGTCATCGAATTGATTGATTATTGGTTGTCATCAAAGTGACAGGTGTCAAAGTGACAGGCTTCAAAGTAACAGGTGTCAAAGTGACAGGTGTCAAAGTGAAAGGTGTCAAAGTGAGAGCTGTTAAACATAAAACAGCTATTACCTGGAAACTATTGATCTTTGAATAGTAGTTTATTTACAGAAGTGATAGATCTCATCGATATATTTGTTTTAGATGACAGCTGTCAAACTTAAAAGGGCTATAACTTTGAAACTGTTGATCCTAGACTAGTAGTTTATTTACAGAAGTGATAGATCTCATTGACATCTTCGTTTTGGATGACAGCTGTCAAACTTAAAAGGGCTATAACTCTGAAACTAATGATCCTAGACTAGAAGTTCCTCTACAGAAGTGATAGATCTCATCAACATCTTCGTTTTGATGAGGGCTGTCAAACTTAAAAGGGCAATAACTCTGAAACTAACGATCCTAGACTAGAAGTTTTTATACAGAAGTGATCTTATCAACATCTCCATCTTCATCATAAAGAGTTAAAGTTTGTGAGTTTGTGAGGTTGCAGGGGGTCATCTCTGGATCTACTGAACCGATTTCGAAAATTCTTTTACCAATAGAAAGCTAGTAAGCTAGAGAAATAAATTAATAGCCTATATATTAAAATGACCATGCGTGGGAAGCCGCGGGCATCAGCTAGTCTATTATAATATGTATATTGTCTACACCTATAAAACAGTACCGTGACATACCTTCTGACTGACTAACAGACAACATACAATCTAAATCAGTGGACCTAGAGATTTGAAATTTTGGGGAAATATTATTTTCATACCACCTGCTTGATAATGTTCAATTATATATCACGCAACCTAGAGAAAGTTATTATATCCCAAGGGATATAATGCAATATGAAATTCCCGCGGGATATAATGTGATTTGACTTTGAAACCTTAAAATTCGAATGAAAAATCTCATAGGTACGGGCATCGTAAAGATCGTTTATTCAAAAATCGTACTTACCTTAGGTAGAACACAAACTTAATAATAATTTAAAAATTAAATTAAATAAATATGTTTTTTAAGTCTATCTATTTTTTTTTATATTTATTTATTTGCTTTGCCATCGATTTGTGAGCCGCCATTTTATGGTTGAAATACCTCGCACAATAAGGAACCATTAATTATAAGAACTGCATAGGAGTGAAATGCCCTGCCCTCATCAATATTTCCGGTAAAATATAACCCAGGTGTGTTCAAGTCAAGAGTGAATAGGTTTCTACTAAGCAAGCATGCTACACCTTCGACCACATCATCGCTTTCTATTAGGTGAGATCGTAGTCAAACGATTGCCTAGAAAGTAATCAAAAAAGGTATCCTATGGTGCATTTATTCAATGCTGAATTTGGGTTTTTATTGTCTCGCAGAAGATATGAAAAGTAGAGTATTAACCTCGAGCATAAAACCTGTCTTCGTATTGGGACCCTTGAACTCCTCGCTTCACTCAGGACTCTACATAGCTCCTTCGCTACGATAGGGAGATACGCTAGAGTCCTTGGACTTGGACTGTCTTCGTATTGGACCCTGAGCGCAAATATTGCGCTCAGGGTCCAATATGCCACCCTTGACGTGAGACACTGCTTTATCCCCATGGTGCATAATATACTATTTCATCACATCTAATCGAAAAACGCTGATTGGTTCCTCGAAACGAGGGAGCAAAGCATTTTTTTTTCTGTTCACGATTAATGATGATTCTGTTTGATGTGATCATGTACGGAGAGGAGGAAAAAATGAAGGGTGAGAATTAGGATATCATTATTACGTGATACAGAATGTATTATCTACTAAATCCCATTTCTTTTTAATTGAAAGCTTATTACAATTATATCGAGTGGGGAAATTCAAAAGGAGCGAAGTATTTTTCGGAAACTGTACCTATTTACAAGAATTACCAAATAGTAAGCAACCTTGGAGGTCAGTATTAATAATGACATTCTAATCGAGATCTACACTACATTTATAACAAAATATCTGAAGAGACTCTCTGAAGGACATAAATCAAAGAAGTCCAAAGTGAATATAAATTTTTAGCTAAGTTGTTTACTTTTAGTCTATTTAATACCCTTTGAAAGAAATATATGAGCTGTAAAGTATCTACAAGCGCCTTTTATTATTTTTTCTCATAGAGGGGGATGAAAAGTAGAGTGTATCACTCGGATGCTTAATTATTTTTCCTCGGGTGACGTATATAATAATAATAATAATAATAATAATTTATTACTCAAAATACACGTACAATTTACAATAAATTCAGAAGTAATTCTTACTTAAATTACTTATTCAATCCCTCGCTACATTCAGGATTCTAGTTACTCTAGAATCCTTCACACAGCTCTGGATTCAAAATAGCGCCCTTGCCGTAAAAATATTATTTGGCTCCCTTGTCATACAATGTACTATTGATTATCCCAGAGGTGCACTAGGAAGGATGTTTTGAAATTCCATCCCTAGCGGGGAACGTGGTGGCGAAGTTTGCACGCGGAAAAACTGCAAGGCGCCGCTTGCATTATTATTTGATGCAAACTCCGCCCGTGTATTTGGTATACATTTCCCTAATTTTCCTGCAACCGTTTTTTTTCCATGTCTGAGCCATTTTTGATAAAAGGTAGATAGATAGATAGATAGATAACTCTTTATTGTACACCACATAGAACAAAAAATACAATAATAACTAAAACATTTATACAAAATAAATGGGACAATGGGCGGTCTTATCGCTAAAAAGCGATCTCTTCCAGACAACCTTTGGATGGAAAGGAATTAATATACGGCAAAGACGGTAGCTACAGATGTAGATCTTACCACCAGTAATAGTCAGTGATGTGGAACTGCATTAGTACAATCTTATTAATAACTAGCTGTACCCGTGGCTTCGCACGCGTGTTCTTTTCTTTAGGTTCAAAGTACCATAATGTGCTATTCCAGGACCAATATACCAACATTTGAACAAAATTTCTTCAGCCGTCAAAAATACTTTATGAATTGCTCGGCTTCTAACTCATCGGATTGAGATACCAATTACACCAGATTTAAATCAAACCCTAAGCTATCTAAAAATGAAAACCGCATTGCAATCGGTCCCATAGTTTTTACGTAATGCGTGAACAAACAAACATCCAGACAAACAGAAAGAAAGACACGATTAACAAAAAATATATTGTTCAATACCTTTTTTATGCACCCAAGAGCATTTTTTTCTTTTGAATTCATTTAGTGGTTTGGGTGCGATGCGCGGTCAAGATACGGACAAACAGACAGACAAAATTATAAAGTAAAACAGTTTAGCTTCAGTATCGAATATAGAGAACCATCCAAAAAATATTTTTTATGCCTTAAATATTAACATAACTTTGGACCCATATCCCGCAGAAACCCTTTACTTATTCGGGTTAAAACGTGACCTCAATTTTAACCCATCATATAACTTAAGACAGTGCCAAGTTGCATCAAAAAACGTCCATTACTTTCAGCGTGGTACGAGTTCTTTTAAATAAGTTTCAACCCCTAAATAATAACCCATAAATTTTTCGATATGTAAAGTATCATATGTCCTACCTCGTAGTACGAACTCAAATCATACCAAGTTTCTTTTGAATTCATCCAGTAGTTCCGGCGGCGTGATGCGCGGCTAAGATACAGACTGACAGACATACAGATAAAAATGAAAAAACATACAGTTTAGGCTTCATAATAGAATATAGAGTAACATCCAAAAAAAACCCACAATATCTTTAATGTACAGAATTTGGACCCATATCCCACAGGAACCCTTTATTTTTTCGACACAAAATGTATCCATAATTTTCACCTATCTTATAAACTATGTATGTGCCAAGTTGCATCAACATCCGTCCAATAGTTTCAGCGTGCTAAGTGTTCTTTTAAATAATTTTCCACGCCTATCCTGCAGGAACATTTAATTTTTTCGGGATGAAAAGTATCCAATGCTCTACCTCGAAGTGTGAAATCAAATCATACCAAATTTCATTTGAATTCATTATATATTTTTGGCGTGACAGACAGACAGAGAGACAAAAATTAAAAAAAATACAGTTTTAGCTTTAGTATTGAATATAGAATGGCCCCCAAAAAAAAATACATTTAATTTACAGAATTTGGGACATTATCCCGCAGGAGCTTTTTTTTCGGGATGAAAAGTATTCTCAATTTTAACCCATCATACAAACTATGACTGTGCCAAGTTGCATCAAAATCCGTCTAGTAGTTTCAGAGTGGTAAGCGTTTTTTGAAATAACTTTCAACCCCAATCCTGCGGGAACCCTTTCATTTTTCGGGATGAAAAGTAGCCTATGTCTTACCTCGTAGTATGAACTCAAATCATACCAAGTTTCATTTAAATTCATTCAGTAGTTTCGGCGTGATGCCTAGCCAAGATACATACAGACAGACAGACAGACAAAAATGAAAAAAAAACAGTTTTGGCTTCAGTATCGAATAAAGAGTAAAGTCCAAAAAAAATATTTAAAATATCTTCAATGTACAGAATTGGACCCGTACAATTTTGTTATAAGTATAGATTAAATTAATCAATTAACTTTAGTGGCCCACCTCTGTCTGACCTCTCTATTGATATCTTATTGAGAAACCTCTCAATTCAATTAATTTTATACCTCCGCAAATCTTTTAAGACGTTAAGCCGAAATAGTTACCGAGAAATGGATTTACCTTTGGAAATAAGATCGAAGGGAGATTATAATGCGAATCAACTTTGTGTCTTAAGAAATATCTACTCCTACATAGTCAAAAATGCTGTGTATTCGAAGATCTAAGTTAAAGGGTGGGAGAAGGGGGGGGAGGGTGTATCTTGAAGAGTTATCGCAAGGAATTTTGTACCTGTCCAAAACTGAACATATCGAAATGAAAACTTGAATGAAAAATAAACTAATAGCACATACTACACCTAAAGCCTTACATTAGCTCTTTAAAATTCATCCTGCACTGGTTAAAACATTTTTCCCGCTGTTCTTTTTTGTAACGATATCTGAAAGTGATATCACTGTTTCAATTTTGAACAGAACTCTATTTTGCTCTAGGTAAGTAGGTCCAATACTGCACCATGTGATTTCTTATTTTATTTAAGTAGGTACTGTTTCTAAGCTCACATTGAGCGACTGAGTGTGAAAGACGGAGATCCAAAGAAAAACCAAGGTGGAAGACATAAGTACATAAACCTCAAGTGGCGATGAGAAGGACTCTTGGCATCTTGCATTGATGGCAGGTGCAGTAGGTCACTGATAGATTGGTGTCCCCGCATGGAAAATCGCAGCCGTAGAAGACCAGTGCAACAACGAGGGGTCGAGCTAAATTTGATATGACCTTGGCAAAGATTGTCTGAAAGCAGAGATGATAATGTCAGAGGGAGAAGGTTTATGCCCTGCATTGGGAGGATGAAGCTGACATTGATGATGATGATGATGATGATGATGATGATGATGATCGTAATTATTATAGCAACATCATCTAAGTAATATAACTACAACAAATTCAGTTTCATTTCATCATTGTCATAATCATCCTGGGGCATGCTCACCATCTGTTCACCTATAGGGCTGTTGCTTGTCTCACTCACTCAATTATTTCTTTCCATCGAAATGTTGACTGGAAGAGATCGCTTTTAGCGATAAGACCGCCCGTTGTACTTAAGTTATAAGATTGTTCTTATTTGTAGTATTTTTTTGGGAACTGGTGTACAATAAAGTATTATCTATCTATCTATCTTGTACGACACAAAGTCCATAATAACATGTTGAAAGAAAAAAAAAAAAAAAAAAAAAAAAAAAAAGAAGAAGACATTTCCACTTGATCATCCTGTGCGCCAAAGCAACGTAACTTGTACTGGAATACCGGTTATAACCGCTTTGTAACACTCAAGTGGTTAGATAAAATAACTAATATTACACAATAATAAGGTAGTGTAGTGTAAGTATCTTTAGACACCAAGTAAGTGGCAGTGGCAATGTGAAGAAAACATGGTCCAACTTGATTCGACCTTGATGATGCCACAGGGCTCTTTCAGACGAACGGCACAATGCCGTCGACAGAGTAGCTGTGAGTTGATGGGCAAACCGCGAACTCTTCGCGTGTCTAGTAATATTTTAAAACTAGCGACCCGCCCGCGACGTCGTCTGCATGGGATACAATTTATCGCGAAAAAAGCATCCTGTGTTCATGTAAGATATTGAAAAACAATGGAAAAGAAAACCACCTACGTATTGTATTCTCTTTGCCACCAACGCTGTTTATGCTTTTTGACAGACTTTTATTTGTTTCCATGGCAACCGTTCCTTACAGCAAGTAATCGAAATTTTCCAGTTTCCCGGTAGAAACTTACTATGTTTCGGCATAAAAAGTATCATATGTGTTATTCCAGGGTATAAAGCTATCTCCATTCCATATTTCATCAAAATCCATAGCGTTAAAACTCGCCAAATAAACAAACAAACACCTTCACTTTTTCACTTTTATATATATATATATATATATATATATATATATATATATATATATATATATATGTGTGTGCGTGTGTGCGTGTGTGCGTGTGTGTGTGTGTGTGTGTGTGTGTGTGTGTGTGTGTGTGTGTGTGTGTGTGTGTGTGTGCGGATAGCGAACGATACCGTAGTGACTAGCGATCTGCTACAGCTCCTGTAAGTCTAGGCTTTTTCTAAATATTTATATGAATAAAAAGTATGTGCACCGCCCGTATCTCACCAACACTCCAGCGTCGTTGCACTATGACACCATATGGATAGCGAGAACGCCGTAGCGACTAGCGACCCGCTACAGCCCCTTTATGGCTAGGCTTTTCTAAATATTTCTGTGAAACGTTGTATCTTTGTTTGTTTGGTTTTTTGTTTGGGGATTTTTAACGCTAAAGCAGCCGATCCTATTAGATGAACCTTTGTAAATAAATTCTGTACAATATAGAGACCAACATAAAATATTTTTTATCCCAGAAAATGATAAGTTTCCAGGGGAAACTGGAAAATGTAGATTACTCGCTGTAAAAAACGATTGCCATGGAAACGCAAAAATGACAAGTCTGTCAAAAAAAAACAAGAGCGTTCTTTGGTGCTACACTTTTGCATTGGTTTTTAACATCCTAGATGAACATAGGATGCTTTTTTCACGATAAACCGTAGTCCGCGTTGACAAAGTTACAGGCCAAAGCTAGTAAATTATATTATTAGCAACCAGATGCCGATTTATTAAAAAGTATACACAATCACACACAATTTTATACTAGTGGCTCTGTGAGCTGTAGACCTCGCGTGCACAAACTTTTTTCAATCGATCTAAGGGTGCACAGTAGCACCATCTAGTTACCTTATTGTAAAACTAACATTATAACCAAGGTGCTCCATCAATCCCTACCTAGTAGGTAAAGGGCTGATTCCACTGGTAGAAACCTAAAAATGAGCAATTTACTTCATTTTGAGGAGCTCTTCTGCTACTCACGCCAAAGATCCTTATCAGATCTTTATAAATTTTTTATGAGACCAAAATTAAAGTTCTATCTTTCAAATAAAAAAGGACCATCGAAATCGGATCATATAAGAAGAAGATATTCATTAGCTCCTATTTTGCTTTTTTTTGGGGGGAAGTAAATCAAAAATGCTAAATATTTTAAATAATTCTAAAAACTCATCAAACCTGTATTCTAAGTTTCATCTAGATCGATTGAGAAATGCGACCTGTTGAGGAGAACAGAGATCCGGACAGACATACGAAGGCATTTATACCCAAGCTGAAACGATGCTTCGCTCGCACTTTGCGCTCGCTCACAAAATAATACACATGAAATACTTTTAGAAATTAAATGAGGGGAATTTAAGAAACGCAATTAAGAGATAATTGAACTCCTTCGACTGCCGACGGAATAGTGGCGTTTTACTCCCGCCATCTTTTCATGCCATCTCACCACCAGCTGCTAGGTTCCGCCTCTTAGCGTGATATTCCTTGCAATATATATATATCAAATTTCATTTAAATTCGGACTCTACTTTCAACAAATACCTAATGTTTCTTCATATAAACTATGCCATCCCCGTTCACCGCTTTAAAGACGAATTATCAAATATTATTAAACAAGTCGATTATAAAATCGACGAATCAAAATGAGACCGTATATGTTTTTATTATATATGTACACCGATTTATCCGTCAATTGCATACTGACAATAAAAAATATTCCTTTGTTTGAAAGGGTTATACTCTCCAAGTGAGTTCATATAAATTTTATCAAAATTGGTTCAGTAGTTGTGCGACTTTTTTTTTCTTTTTTTTAGTAAATCCATTTGATTTTGTGTTTATATTGCCTCTTTAGGATTTCAAAACCGATTTGGATTTTTGATGTGGTTGTTGTTATATTCAAAAGGGTAAACTTTCAGTGTAATCCCATGTAAACTTCATCAAAATTGGTTCAGTTCTTTTAATTAGAAAACCTATTTGTTTTATAGTTTATGTTATCTTATATGTGAGGATTTCTTAACCGAATTAGATGATGGATTTTACTTGAGAAACAAGACCTCCAGTATAGTAATGTTTAAATTGAATCAAAATTAGATCAGTAATTTTAGTTATTAGTTAATCCAATTGAAGTCAATTTTTTATACCATAGTTTTTTGTACAGCGATTGTTTAAGACTATATTTACAAAGTGTCATCATCATAATTTAATAATATGAAAGCGGTTGGTGCTTTGTCTAGTCACAAATCGTGAGTATACCAAATTAAAGATCACAAAAACATATGTTTTTCTGATTATCCTCTGTGTGTCCTGCCCCTTAAACTTCGTCTTTTGACAACAAAAAATATATTAGGTACATCATAGAGCTGGTAGTACACCTCTTGGATACTCAGAAAATAGATCCTCCAAATTTCAAATCTCTAGATCCATCGGTTTAGACTCTGCGTTGTCTGTCAGTCAGTAAGTCAGTCATCAGGTACATCACGGTTCTGTTTTATAGGTTTACTAGTGACTCGCCCCGGTTTTACACAGTAAGCGCTCACACCGTGGCATTTTCTCACTTTTAGCATTTATATGTCGTAATTTCTAAAAATAAAACAGCAATGAGTGTAATTCAAGATCATTTGCAGTAGTGATTTTGAACGAAAGACTATTGCCTGCTCACGTACTTTACAGACTTGTTATTATTTATTTTCCACGGCAACATGTCATTACGTTCTTTATAAAGCAAGTAATCATCATTTTTGCATAGTTTTGATACCTTGAGTTACATTATTGCAATTTTCGTAGAAATCTCCAATTTTTTGAATAATGAAATAACGCCCATATTACTCGCTGGTAATGAAGCTTTTTATAAATGCAAAAGTTTTTAAAATCAGTTTAGGATATTTAGAGTTTATCCATTAAAACCAACAAACAAACATTCAAGCAATCAAATTTTTCCCCTTTAAAATATATGTGTAGAAGTTGATTAGTGTAGAAGAATATGTAGCTTATTATTGTTTATCTTTAAATAAGTTAACATCCTATTGCCGTCACTCCAACTGATGCTGGTTGCAGTTGACATCAATAAGTGCCGTTCGTCTGCAAGGTTTTGTAGGTTTTCTTAGCAAAACATTTAAAATTATCCATTTATTTGTGCTATTTGAAAAGTGTGATTTAATGTACTGTAATAAGCTATTTTTTTGAATGATAAATGTATTTTATTTGAGAAAGTGGATGCGAATATTTTCCAAAATTTGATTTCACCTAATTTGGTATGAAATGATTGATAATAAACTGTATCACCGTAATATAAGATTTATTTTTCCATGTGTTGTTTGTATGTGTCGGTGACGTTGAGCCAATTATATCAATTAAGACCTCCCATTAGGTTTCATTTGGTATGATTGGCTCAAAACTATAAGAAAGGCGGAGCGTCACGGCCAGTAAGCGTAATTCAAAATATTTGAAGGCGGAGCTTGATGACATAAAATGGGCGTTTACTTACTTATGTCAAAGTATTGACGTAGGTAAGTTAACCACATTTTCCATTGCTCGATTTATTAAATGTCTTTCACAAGCTACTTATATTAATAGCGCAATGGAATAGTAGATTATAAAATATCGGTGTCAATTTGAATTATGTAACCTAAACTTTACTCCCCTCGTGCTAATATTTTTTTGAGCGGATTTAAGAAAAGAATCGTTTTACATTTGACAATCGGCTAACTGCAACCTAGTTTTTGGAAATTTGGTGTTATTAAAAATATGCTTTGATAATATACTAATAAGATCTATTTTCTAATGAGAAATATCAGTAAGTGCGGCTAAGAAAATCGATCTAAAATTTCACAATTTGGATTTTACTTTTTGTGGTGTTGAACAATTGAGAATAAACTGTATTACCATAGGATAGGATTTATTTTTCTTTGTGATTTTTAAACGTGAAACCTAGGATGGAACTTAGCAAATACGTGAAGTTTCAAGGCTTGCTTTTTATAATGACTTACATAAAATAGGTCTAGATATCGCGTGATGTATATGATACATGTTGTTGAAACTTACGCTATTTTCAATAAACTAACGTAAACATTGCGCGCCTCGTGCTGATAATTTTATGAACGGATTAAACAAAAAGAACAATGCATGCCGAAGAAATTGCTAAATTCGACCTAAAAATTACTGCTTTTGTGCTATTTTGAAAATATGGTTTGCTAATATACTAATAAGATCTATTTTCTAATGGGAAATATCAGTGAGTGCGGCTTAGAAAATCCATCTATAATTATGCAATTTGTTTTTTTTTTTATGGTATTAAACAATTGATAATATACTGTATTACCGTAGTATATTTATCTTTGTGATTTTTTCTATTAACTAAGGTCGGTATTTAGCAGATGTTTCCGTATTTATTGCTTCATTTCTATAATGAATCACATAAAATAGTTCTAGATGTCGCGTGATGTATATGATACATATTGTTTAAACTGACGCTATTTTCAATTAACTAACATAAACATTACGGGCCTCGTGCTTCTAATTTATTGAACGAATAACACAAATAAATCAATGTATATCAAAGAAATTGCTAACTTCTGTCCTGATTAATAATGTATTCGTGCTATTAAAAAATATGCTTTGAAGTACTGTTATAAGATCTTTTTTTAATGGAAAATCTCATAAGCCAGCAAAGAGAAGTGGCTTTGAAAATTTTCTCAGATTTTATTTCACTAAATGAGGTATCAAATAATTGACAATGAACTGTTTTACCACGAGATAAAATTTATTTTTCTATTTATCAAAAATATGTAGAAACTTAGTGCAAAACAAGCCAAATAAGTCAGATGGAATATTATACCATATTGCAACGTATTAAAATTTATTTTCGATCCGCATACCTCGCGATTGCTAAGAGGTATTTACATGAGTTTTTAAATTAAAAACGTGTTCTTGCATCTGCTTTTTACCTACTAATTAGGTTCAGATGTACCACATTACTAGCGAATGTCAAGGAGTAAGCGTGCTGATTTTTCTTAGGTGTGAGGAGGCCTTAACCTAAATAAATAAGAACAAAACAACAAGTAGGTCTAGTTGTAGAAGATACTTTTTCCGTAACACCGCACAACACAAATCACAAGTTTCTGTTATATTTATATGCATAAAGAAGTATGTTGTATCCAGTTATTTTCTTTTCAAAAATAGAACCGGAAAGTTGCATAATAGTCTTAGACATTACATTTGAACAATTAAAATAGACTTTGCCTCTGATATTACTTGTACCTCTCCTGTTTCTATTGAAACACTCCCAGTGCTATTTTTATCGTTTTTTACCCGAATTCAGCAAAGCAAAAAAAAGGGGGAGGGTAATGAGTTTAACAGTCTATGTATCTATGTATGTATGTTCCACCATAGCTTCGCCCCTATTGATTCGATTTTGACAAGCGAGGTGTCAATCGATTCGACTTCAGGTATAGAGGGTTAGAGGCTATATTTTTTTCCCCACTACAGCAAGGCAAAGTAAGGGTTATGTGTTCAAACTAAAAACTTGGTCCGATTTGTCTTCAATCGGTTTGTCTTCATTGCAAGAGTGTCATAGACTAATTTTTACCCGAGTCTTGTGGAGTTTTAGTTTTTGAACTTATGTCTTGTTCAGAGACAGAGAGCACTTGCATCCACCGAACAAGTCCATTATGAACGCGTTGTTGTCGTTTAAATGAATTAAATCGTAATTATTTGTTGGTAGTTTTCCCTAACAACAGTGTTATAAAAGCCTCTCATCGTAAGCCACGCGACCCATCATCAAACTATTACGTTCTTACTGCAAGGTCCTCACAAACAAGTTTTTCGATAATTATTGCCGCAGTTTTATTGCCAGTGCAAATAGGTTGTGCAGTGCAGCCAACAATGATGCTCTATGTTGGAGTAGCTGTAGGGCGAGTTGTACAGTTGCGGCAATCATCATCTAGCCCGTTTCTGAGGACCTTAAGAATATAAACAATAATGAATGAAAACAAGCGGAGTGGCATCATACGAGCCAACTCATCATTTTGGTAGTTTAACTGAATACTGATTCTAGTAATTGTTATTCTGTGATATTACTTATTATAACTTCCCAGTCGGAACGTAATGACTCAAGCGAGTAGTTCGTAAATGAACCGTAATATTATTAATACAAAAAATATGACGCGGTCTTGTACTACTATTTATTCTGTGACGCGGTGAAGGATTCCACAATATGTACAGACCGATAGACACAACCTCTTCATTGCAGTGTCGGACTGGTTCATGTGGCGAGGTCAAGGAACACATTAAAGCAACCTCGACATTGTGGCTAGCTCAACTCGTTTCATTTAAATGGAAATGCTCACTTTGCAGGAAACATTATAAATTCTTCTATTTCAGTTTCTAGGAATAAACAGGGTTTGACAGTAGTTAATGGTCTTCACTGGGGTTTATATGTCATCTTGTACGATAAAGGTACAAAAAATCGCAGTTTTTGAAGTAAACGGCTAACGTAATGAAAAATATATTATTAACCTGCACAGTGAGGAATTTAATGAATATTATAATTCTTCAAGATTCATAAACGTAATGTATCAACATGCCGTTATTGTTACTTGGCTAATTAATAACTAATATTAATAACTAGTTTCCCGCCCGCGACTTCGTACGCACAGACTACTGTTTATCGCGAAAAAAGCATCCTATTTTCTACTAAGATATTAAAAAACAATGCATAAGTAGGTATAGCACTCAATGCTGTTGATGTTTTTTGACAGACTTGTTATTTCGTTTTCATGGCAACCACAGACCATTCTGTGATGCCATGTGATGTGTGTGTTCCTTACAGTGAGTAATCAACATTTTCCAGTTTTCCCGCGGAAACTTTCAATTATCCGGTATAAAAAGTATCCTATGTTTTATTCTAGGGTATAAGCTGTCTCCATTCTAAATTTCATCAAAATCCGTCCAGCTTTGAAAGCTCCCTAAACAATCAAACAAACAAACAAACAGACAGACAACGTTTTACTTTTTTATATTGGTATGGCATTAGCATATGTCTAACATATGCTAATATGGTCCCGAAATCCTTACCAGGATTTTTAATCGGTAAATAGTGGTTATTTTTATTTTTTTTATTTTGAGTTCATAAACTGATCATTTTAAAGTTATCCACACCAATATATAAAAGTGAAATGTTGTCTGTTTGTTTATTTTTTGTTTGGGGAGCTTTCACGCGATAACGGCTTGGCGGATTTCAATGATATTTGGAATGGAGATAGCTTATACTCTGGAATAAAACATAGGATACTTTTTATCCCGGAAATGGTTTTACATGGGAAAATGTTGATTACTCGCTGTAAGGGAACGGTTACAATGGAAACGAAATCATAACAGGTCTGTCAAAAAAACATCAAGAGCTTTGGTGCTATATTTATGTATTGGTTTTAAATATCCTAGAAGAACATAGGATGCTTTTTTACACGATAAACTGTAGTCCGCGCGGATGAAGTCGCGGGCGAAGTAACAGGTTTTTTTTTTAAAGCTAGTGATTAAAAAATGTGTGACGCCACAGCTGGCAAAATGTTTAATATTAATTTATACAAATATAACTATTAAAATTTTACGAATTTATAGATTAATCAGCATTGATATTTTTAATGAACTTTGTGCAATAATTACCTAACATCCATAGATTTTAAAAAAGTGGGAAGTTTAGGTTCCAGTTCCTCGGGCGTGGACCGCATCTTGTCACAACAAGTAACCACCAGCTCCTCGGACGTGGACCGCATCTTGTCACAACAAGTCGCCACCAGCTCCTCGGACGTGGACCGCATCTTGTCACAACAAGTCGCCACCAGCTCCTCGGACGTGGACCGCATCTTGTCACACCAAGTCACCACCAGCTCCTCGGACGTGGACCGCATCTTGTCACAACAAGTCGCCACCAGCTCCTCGGACGTGGACCGCATCTTGTCACAACAAGTCGCCACCAGCTCCTCGGACGTGGACCGCATCTTGTCACAACAAGTCGCCACCAGCTCCTCGGACGTGGACCGCATCTTGTCACAACAAGTCGCCACCAGCTCCTCGGACGTGGACCGCATCTTGTCACAACAAGTCGCCACCAGCTCCTCGGACGTGGACCGCATCTTGTCACAACAAGTCGCCACCAGCTCCTCGGACGTGGACCGCATCTTGTCACAACAAGTCGCCACCAGCTCCTCGGACGTGGACCGCATCTTGTCACAACAAGTCGCCACCAGCTCCTCGGACGTGGACCGCATCTTGTCACAACAAGTCGCCACCAGCACCTCGGACGTGGACCGCATCTTGTCACAACAAGTCACCACCAGCTCCTCGGACGTGGACCGCATCTTGTCACAACAAGTCACCACCAGCTCCTCGGACGTGGACCGCATCTTGTCACAACAAGTCACCACCAGCTCCTCGGACGTGGACCGCATCTTGTCACAACAAGTCACCACCAGCTCCTCGGACGTGGACCGCATCTTGTCACAACAAGTCACCACCAGCTCCTCGGACGTGGACCGCATCTTGTCACAAGTCACCACCAGCTCCTCGGACGTGGACCGCATCTTGTCACAACAAGTCACCACCAGCTCCTCGAGCGCGGACCGCATCTTTTATGTATTTCTCCTTGTTCATGAGATGTTAATTTTGACTTGTAAATGTGCTATTATTTTGCCTATTTACAATAAAATACCTTGACTTTATTTCACTGTCGTCGGGTCTTCTTTCGGCTCTTCGGGTCTAATGTATTAAGGATACTCTTGAGTACAACATTTCTATTTTATACGTAGGAGTCGCCAGTAAGCATAATTCAAATTTTTTGTTTTTATAGGTCTTTAGAAAGTCATTCATTAATGTGGCTTGCAAGAATTAGACTAGATATAGGTACTACTAACACTTAAAGTTAAATGAAAGATTGAAAAATACATAATTATTAATAAATCGGTTAACGTTTAATTAATAAATTATTAACCGACTTACCATCCTATTTCAAGTTATCTTCTTCTTCTTGGTGTCGTACATTGTATAGTTTTAAATCCACTTGGACCACATTACACATTCAACTTTTGACTAATCAATTGACATTTTATTTTTTAACAGCCAAGTTAATAGCTAAGTTGGTACATAGGCATCTACTTACACCCCAATCTTAGAAAAATGAAACGAGTCGTTTTTCCAACGTTTCGTTACTTTTGACGTTTTTTGTGTGGCGTTTATGTCAAAAGCTGACGGACAGTAAGTAAAAACGGTTCGTTTTAAGATATAGGAACCGACTATTAGAAAAATAATATCTACTTACATATAAAAGCATATTATAATATACTAATTATATAACTGTAGTACAATACTATCTGTCGGCAGTCGGATAAACAGATGTAAAACTCTATAATAATGTCAAACATTGTTTGCCGCCACATTCGTACTGCAATATAATTCCACAATACTTCAAATTAAACCATGGAAGCAGGTAAGGTTACGAGGTCGCCTCACTAACTACGGCCTGAACTGTGGTGTTACGTCAGCTAACATTTCACTGGCAAAATGTGTGAAATGTCATCGCATACTATCGTAATTATTGACATTTGCAAGTTTCCATAATGGATAGAATAAAATCATGTTAGTTTTAGAGGTGTGAAGCTCTACTTGCCAAAGGACAGAAGTTTGATTGACGGAATGATTAGCATGTACACCTGTGGTTGTGAAGATCATTAATATTATTATATAATAACTAGCTGTACCCGCGGCTACGCACGCGTGGTCTTTTCTTTAGGTTCAAAGTGCCATAATGTTATAATTATATATAATTCCAGGACCAATATACCAACATTTGATCAAAATTTCTTCAGCCATCAAAAGTACTTTTATCAATTGTTCGGCTTCTAACTCACCGGATTGAGATACCAATTACACCAGTTTTTAAATCAAACCCTAAGCTATCTAATAATGAAAACCGCACTGCAATCGGTCCAGAAGTTTTTACGTGATGCGTGAGCAAACCAACATACAGACAAACAAACAGAAAGACACAATTAAAAATAATGATATTTTCTTGTTCAAAAGCTGTTCGTTCTGTTCGTAAACAGATTCAATTGATTGAAAAAAAACCCACCTAATTTCTCTCATGAATATAACTCTAGAAGCACGTGTGTTACAGTCAGAACTCTTTCCTGGTCAAAAGTACCTACTTCTAACTGGCAAAGTTCAGACGAAAGTGATTTTTACCAGTTAAGAGTTGAAACATCCACACCAAGATATAAGAGTTGAAACATCCACACCAAGATATAAAAGTGAAACGTTGTCTGTTTCTTTGTTTTGTTTGTTTGGGGAGCTTTCACACAATAACGGCTGGACGGATTTTGATGAATTTTGGAATGGAGATAGCTTATACCCTGAAATAAAACATAGAATACTTTTTATCCCGGAAAATGGTAAGTTTCACGGGAAAACTGGAAAATGCTGATTACTCGCTGTAAGAACGGTTGCCATGGAAACGCAATAATAACAAGTCTTTCGAAAAACATCAAGAGCATTGGTGCTATACTTTTACATTAGTTTTCAATAATTATCCTAGAAGAACATAGAATACTTTTTTCGCGATAAACTGTAGTCCGCGCGGACAAAGTCGCGGGCGTTGCTAGTATGAAATAGTTATGAATAACCACGGGGGCACGGTATTGGTAGCAACCCATTTAAATGTATTCCGAACTGTCACACCACATTATGAAATGATTGATCACTATCAAAATTCTATACGGTTGGCAGCTCAATTAATTGAGCCTAACATTGAGTTGACAGGTCGGTGCCACGGCTCACAGAGTGAACATTTAGTACCTATCCTAGTAGTTTCGGGTGATGGTCGCAAAATAAATGTTCTTTAGCGACCATCTACAGTAAGTTCTAAATTATAATGTAAGCTAAGTGCCAGTAAAAGTATTATAAAGTTGCGGCCATCCATGACGTAACCACGCGTCCATCGGCGACCGGCCGCCCGCAGCGTGCTTTCTCACTTCATGTACTGCTCGCACAAACATCGATTCACTGCACGATACGCTGTACATGTACACACTACACATGTCCATCAACTATGTTTTGAAAAAAATAGGGGGGAAATTCAGAAATTCCAGCAAACACAGAAAAACAATTTGTATAGAATTTTGATATTAACAAGAAACCCTACTTTTACACACCACATTAGATTTATACATAAATTCGACGTTTAGTACTTTTTAAATATTTCGGCAATCACACTGGCTTGGATCGGACATATAATAGAATAAACATAAATTATTATAAAAAACAAAAAAAACAGACTGTGAATCAAAACATGCACTAATAAAAGAAATATATAGCCCCCGACTTCCCACCCCCCATTAGCTAAGAAGCATCTTGATCACATCAGTTTTCAAACATCAAGATCGTTTCATCCCTGTGGGAGCTACCATCGTGACCCCCCATGCCCCCCATTGTAGCTAAAAAAACATCTCGTTTACCTGCTTGCTTTGAAACATGAAATACCGCAGCTAAATTGGTCCATTCGTTTGGAAAATACGATTCACACCTTTTCTCCCTCCCCACCCCACTTTTGTCAACCCCCCTCCTTCCCCTCCTCCTCCTCCTCCTCCTCCTCCTCCTCCTCCTCCTCCTCCTCCTCCTCCTCCTCATCCCCCCTCCCCCCTCCCCCTCCCCCTTCCCCTCCCACTCTCCCCCTCTCCCCCCATATAGCTAAGAACCATCTTGACCACATCAGTTTCCAAACAAAAAAAAACCTCTACGAAATCGGTCCATTCGTTTGAGAGCTACGATGCCACAGGCAGACACTCACACACAAACACACACGTACACACCCTCACGCACGCGCGCGCGCGCACACACACACACACACACACACACACACACAAACGCACAGGCAGTGATACACATCCTAAACTTATAACACCCGTCTTTTTGTACGGGGGTTAAAAAGAGGCAAACAAGATTTTGAAATATACAATACAATACAATACAATACAATACAATACAATACAATACAATAACATTTTATTGACACACAGTTATACAAATTACAAAATAGAAATAAGATGATAAGATGTGTTCAAAAGTGATATCGAATAATAAGGTGTGAGGGATGCTTCACACCTTATTGTTCGATATCACTGCCCCATCGCCAACAATGATCGCGGTTTTTTTTTAACCTGATTGTTTAACGCCTTCAACTTTTCGAGATAAAACTCGCTTACCTTGCGCACCGTCCTTCAGAATGCGGATGTACTCTGCAGTGGACACAAGAAAGGCGGCGACTGCGACCCTGCGCTTCCTCTTCACATCCATTAGTAGGCAGGCGGTTGCCGACGGCGATGGCATCGACAGCATTGATCAGGACCCTGGGCGACACATGCATTAGTACCTGTCAGTAATAGGAGGCAGGCATGGAACAAGTCTTCTATCATTTTATTATATTCACATAAAATACAAGCACAAATAAAAAAAACATAGCCCCCATTATAGCTAAGAAGCATTTCAATCACATTACAAACATAAAAAACCGCATCAAAATCGGTCCAATCGTTTGGGACACACACACACACACACACACACACACACACACACACACACACACACACACACACACAAAGTGCACAAAGTACCTATTATAGGTACTTTGTGCACGGGCTTACATACGCTATAATAGCGACAGTAAAATAACCTATACCAATGGATTTTTACCGAAATAGCTTGTAAAGAAAAGGGTGCTGTTACACTTATCTGGTATCGACGACACATTTGGACATATTTTGATACATTGTGAAATCAGAACTAATACATATTATAGCTATTAAAATTTCGGTAATGTGTGCTGTGCGTCGGTCGATCCCATTGCGTCAGAAAAGTGCATATTTTATGGAGAGGATAAAAGAGTATATGCGGTTGGCAACAACTGGATGAAGACAGCCGCGGCCCGACCACATAACTTGACTTCAATCGAATTCTCAAAATCGCAACCACTAATGCCTTGCGATAGAGTCGAAATTGCTATGAAAAAAGTGATAATCCGATTGTAACCGAGTTCTGTAATTGGGCCACTGAAGATCGAGCTCAGTGGCATGTATTGTTGAAAAAGGCCTACGTCCAGCTGTGGATAAGCTTAGTCTGAATTTGATGATGATAAAATGTAAGAAGAAGTAGAACCTAGCCTGGGGTTTATACTTCCATGCCATTCACTCCTTTCTATTTTACATTTTAGCGTGCAACTCGTATTATGTTTTGACTCTTTACAGCTATGATGGGTGAATGGGAGAACATATTTTATCAATAAAATATCGCGTTTGGCTGTATGACTAGATGGTTCTTGCCTCTTGCTTGCGTCATAGTTCACAATGATACGGAAAAACCTAGGTACATAAAGTTCATAACAAAAAGTACCTACGTATTTGTCGCTTCCAGAGAAAGCGGATACTTATGTATATATACACATACATATATATATATACTACTTATAATAAAACTGTAACGGGTCCAATTCTGTAAATTTTATTTAAAAATTTCTTACGGAGGGTACTCTATATTCGATACTGATGCCAAAACTGTATTTTTTTCATTTTTGTCTTTCTGAATGTCTGTCTATCTGTATCTTGGCTAGGCATCACGCCGAAACTACTGAATGAATTTAAATGAAGCTTGGTATGATTTGAGTTCATACTACGAGGTAGGACATAGGATACTTATAATCCCGAAAAATTAAAGGGTTCCCGCAGGATAGGCGTTGAAAGTTATTTAAAAGAACACGAATCACGCTGAAACTACTTAATGGATTTTGTTGCACCTTGGCACAGTCGTAGTTTATATAATGGGTAAAAATTGAGGATAATTTTAATCCCGAAAAAATAAAGAGTTCCTGCGGGATAATGTCCCAAATTTTTTTTTGGAGGCCGTTCTTTTTTAAAAAAAGAACGGCCTCCAAAAAAAATTTGTCATTTGTCAATTTGTTAAAGTCAAAACTGTATTTTTGTTTTTTTTTCTGTCTGTCTGTCTGTCTGTCTGTCTGTACCTTGGCAGCGCATAACGCCGAAAATATTCACTGAATTCGAATGAAATTTGATATGATTTGAGTTCATACTTCGAAGTAGGACATTGGATACTTTTCATCCCGAAAAATTAAAGAGTTAGGGGTGGAAAATTATTTAAAAGAACACGTAGCACGCTGAAACTATTGGATGGATGTTGATGCAACTTGGCGCAGACATAGTTTATAAGATTGGTGAAAATTGTGGATACTTTATGTCCCGAAAAAATAAAGGGTTCCTGCGGGATATGGGTCCAAATTATTATAATAAAGGAAAAGGTACGAAAAAGGCTGTAAAAAGAAGATAAATAAAAAAATGCTTTTGGGTGTTTAAAAAGGGTATTGAACTCGTCGATTTTTTTTTAAATCTTTTTGCTCTCTCTGTTTGTTTGTTTGTTCACGCATCACCTAAAAGCTATTGGACCGATTGCAATGCAGTTTTCATTGTTAGATAGCTTAGGGTTTGATTTAAAAACTGGTGTAATTGGTATCTCAATGTGGTGAGTTAAAAGCCGAGCCGATTGATAAAAGTATTTTTGACGCCTAAAGAAATTTTGATCAAATGTTGGTATATCGTTCCTGGAATAGCACATTATGGTACTTTGTACGTAATGAAATGAACACTCGCGCGAAGCCGCGGGTACAGCTAGTCTACTATGAAGTACAATAAGTATATATATATATATATATATATATATATGTATATTATACTTTATAGTATAACTCTTTATACATAACATTGCCTTTTTTTGCCCGACTGCACGGAGGGTTATGTGTTTAGGTTGTATGTATGTTTGCTTGTTTGTATGTTGTTATATATATAATGCATATACTTACTTAATTTCTAGACCTAAAGAAACACAATAACTTCCAAAATAATCTAAAAAAGAATAAATACCTAAATACAGTTTTGATATTGGAATAACGAAGCGTAAAATGGAACTTTAGAACCGGGGTTGAGCCCCGTTCTAAAGTTCCATTAACGTTAAATATTTACGCATCAACATTGCCTTATTTGTCCGACAGCACGGAGGGTTATGTGTTTAGGTTGAATGTATGTTTGCTTGTTAGTTTGTAAGTTTCTTAGGCGCGTTTCTTTAAGTTCCTACATCCTAAACGGCTTGATGGATTTTAATGAACGAGGAATCATTGGATTCATCTTGATCACGAGAGTGCTGTAGGATACAGTGTCAAGAAAACTAATATGGTGGCTTTTAGTTGCCATATTGTGTATCTGACGTAACAAAAAATTACCAAACTCTATCTAGATGAGGTATAAAATGAAGAGGTCTTTAAAATACTATTTCAAAAATATATACAGTAGCAATTGTCTTTGAAGCTTCTTTATATATATATATATATATATATATATATATATATAAGCTGCGCCCCGTGGTTTCCCCGCGTCCCTCAAGAACCGTGCATTTTTCCGGGATAAAAAGTAGCTTATGTGTTAATCCAGGGTATAAGATACCTCCATACCAAATTTAATCTAAATCCGTTAAGCAGTTTAAGCATGAATAAGTAACAAACATACACACACTCACACCCTTACATACATACAAACTTTCGCCTTTATAGTATTAGTGTGATTATTTTTGCGGGCGGTCAATACGAGCGTATTCAATCATTTTGTTCGCAGTCGGGTTATTTGTATTTTATGATAATTTGACTTGTTCTTTAGACAAGTGCAAATGATTAGTTTATTTTCGCACTCGAATTCGTAATCCGAGCTTTAGGTAACATGCGTTACGTTACGCACAATCTTATAAGCTGTAATTTTACGATGGCCGTTCCATCTCGGAAGTCCTAATGACTGCCAGATTTTATTGCCAGTTGGGCAATGTGTGCACAATGGTGTACTTACATAACGCCATAACAACGCAAACACGGCGACGTCGGACAGACTGTTTGTATAGAAGTAGGGTTTTGTTTGCGGACGGCATTAGTCGTTAGCCCAACCGTGGACAGGTTGGGGTAATTGGGTCGGTGGAGAAAGTGTGTTTTTATAAGTTGGTTTACCATTGGATGTCTAGACTTTACAAAGCTCACTTCACAGTTCGTGATTCAGGGCTGAAGGCTATGAACGATTTCATTCTAGAGTGATTTGTGGTTATAGTCCATTGGTAGATATGTCTTAATGACAGCAGCATACAAGGAGTACCTTATCTTCTTATACTTATAATTGACTGAGCGAGCGCGAAGCGCGAGCGAAGCGTCTCAGTTTCAGCTTGGCCAAAAATGCTTTCGTATGTCAGGATCTCTGTTCTCCTCTGCAGGTCGCATTTATCAACCAATCTTGACGAAAATTAGTATACCTACAGATTAAACGGATTTTTAGTTTTTTTTGACAAAAAGAGGCAAAATGGGGCTACTGAATATCTCCGCATTATTAGATCAGATTTCAATGGTTATTTTTTTTTATTTGAAAGGTAATAACTTAAGTTAGTCTCATAAAAATTTGGTGAAAATCTGATGAGGATCTTCGGCGTGATGAGCAGAATAGCTCGTCAAAATGCTGTTAATTACTCACTTTTAGGTTTTTACCAGTGGAATTAGCCCTTTACCTACTAGGTAAGAATTGATGGAGCACCTTGGTTATTAATATTAGTTTTACAATAAGGCTAATAAGGTTTTTAGTTTTATAGCACACAGAGCAAAGTAGTAGGTGTGAAAATGTAAGTATAATGAACATAGTTTAAACAAATGGTTTAAGGGACTTAAAATAAGCTACTGAACAAGCATTTTTTGTTTATTTGCGCATCTCGGAAAAACTACTGCACTGGATTGCGATGCGATTTTCACTGATGGATAGCTTAGGATTTGACTTAAAACTGGTGTACTTGGTATCTCCATCCAATGCGTATAAGCCGAGCAATCAATAAAAAACTATTTAACGTCTGAACGAAGTTTGATGAAATTTGGTATATACTCGTAGGTACTTTTGGTTCTGGAATTACACATAGGATCCTTATATCCCAGAAAAATTAACGCGCAGGTAAAACCGCGGGCACAGCCAGTTTGATATAAGTACTTACACAAGTTACCATTTTTTCCTGGTCCAGATATTGTGGCATCACATACAAAACGCCGATTTCCGACAGCTCATTCCATATTCACGCGCAGGTTCTGAAATATTTTCAAAACTTAATATTACACATTTTTCCTCAATCAATCACCTTCACAGACATGAATGTGATGCAGAATGTAGACTAATCGCTCCAAATGTAATTTCTCTAAGCGTCCATCGCCGCTCGTCTGCAATTACGACTCATTTGGAGTTACGGTAGCGCATCTGCCAAAAGGTCACGTAGCATCTTCTGCAGAATTACTCCGAAATCACTGTGATTGCAGAAACATGTGCTGCCGCTGTTACGTCAGCAGATGTGCTGCCGTAATGCACTCATTTGTATGTTAATATGCTGTTTGAAGAATAAACTTGCTTCATGGTTTTTGGGTTGTAACCAATATAATTGCATTATGGCTCTTTAAACGCGATAAGATAACGAATTGATCTCTTGAAACTGGGTTAACCGGTGTGATGTGTACGGCTTCTTATAAGTAGGTACCCTGAGGAGTGCTAGAAGTATTTCGTATACTTGTGTCAAAACAAAACGAGTTGAAAGAATTAAATTATTGCCGAAAATCTTTGCCGTTTTCAAAATATTTATCAAAATATATAGTAATACATATACAAAACAAAACATTAGTAGTAGTAGTAGTGTTATTTCACAACTCCCTCCAGCCTACTACCAGATGGCAGATACTTACCCAGCTTACAGCCGGCCAAAATAAAATAAAAAGATACAAATAATAATTTGAATGGGCGGGCGGGGGCGCCAAGATAAGCAGTCCTTGTGCCGTGGTGTTTGTTGCAGGGCAGTGGCCCTTCTAACGGCTGGTGCGATGGTTGACACCACAGTCAACAGTTGACATAATTTCGCCGTCAATTATTTATCAACAACTTTATGTAATTGACGACTTACTTTGACCTATCGAGTTGTGTGAGTGTTTTCGAGTAATGATGTACACATACGAGTATTTGTTTAGTGGAGAACTGACGACGAAAATTCTTTATTTATTTATTCATTCAAATTATTCTATCATTACAGGATTTACCTAATTCAATAGATTAAGTCAACATCTTAAGCATACCTACCATATTATATTTTATAAATTCAGCCCCAGAGCAATTGAATAGGTAAATTTTCTCGGCAACTAGATTTAATGTATGCACCGTGCGTATCAATGGTGTTTTAGGTAGTAAATGAGTCCTCGCGCGGGGCGCCGCAAGCAGCCGCGGCTGCAGCCGCCCGGCCACGAACCCGGCCGGCACATGCAGCCTCATCCACAACAACATCTCCGGATTCGATGTGCTGCCTCGAAATACCCTCATCATACGATACGATACGAAACACTTTATTGTAATTACCAGTTAGAAAACATATACATTGTAATTTAATCATTGTTTTTTTTTGTTTTTTCATCATGTTATATGCGAGCGCCGAATTCCGACTAGTTTTCAATGTTTTGAGGCTCATGACCTGATGCTGCAGTAAGGAGGGACAGTAGGTAAATGGGAACTCTTCATGTGATAGTATATCGTGTTTAGGTTAATTTTGCTCAACTAGCGACTACTTCTGGCGGTTTCTAAAAAGCTTGCATTATAAAGGATTTTTCGATAACAGGTTTTTATCCGACTACGGCGAAGCAAGGGCAGGGTAATGAGTTTAACAGTCTATGTATGTATGTATGTATGTATGTATATATGTATGTGGGTAGATAGATACTTACATAATACTTAATTGCACAGAAAATTACACATAAAACTTATTTATGTGTAATTTTATCGCTAAGAGCGATCTCTGCCAGACAACCTTTGTATAGTCAGTAATGGTAGAACAAGGAACACAGTTATGTGGATGTTGCACCACAGCGTCGCCCCTATTGGTCCAATTTTGAGAAACGAGGCGTCAATTGATTCGTCTTCATGTATAGAGAGAGAGTGTCTTAGGCAATTTTTTACCCGACCGCAGTCGGGTTTTAATTTTTTAACTTATGTCTTGTTGATACAAAATTCAATCAGATTATGAAGATCTCTTCCTTTCCGGGAAATGCATTTTTTTTTAATTCAAACAATGAAATGTGTGAGGGGCTAGATGCTTTTCCTTTCGTCGCCGTACTACCTGTTAAATACTATCCCAACACTATTGTGAAATATTTGGTTGGTAGGTATGATTCCGTCGATCAAGAACTACCTTAGTCTACCTAAGTCAATGTAACAATTTGCAACCACTATCAATTTCAAACTAATTGGTACACGTTGCGTGTCTACAGATTACTTACTGTATATACCCGTGGATGAGTAAATTCAATTTACGTTTACAAGCAGGAAAACATTGACACATCAATCTGAGTTCGGGCCCGCAAGGCCAAGCGTTACGAAATTTACAAATTATTTCACAAACCTACTCTAGGATAAAACAGAAAGGTCAATAGTAACTACTCTACCTAAACGCTACCAAGAAAAATGAACCTAATGCGCTTGCAATAAGAGTCGTTACTTTAGGGCTTGGTGCAAGATATTCGGTAGAGCACTCAGAGTCACGCAATCTCTGAATCATTGAATGAAGAGCACCAACGTGCGATATTGAAGGTAGAACGCTACATTTTTTTATGCGGTTCCGTAAATTATGGGTCAAACAATGTTTTGTTTGTTGGTTTATGAGATATTAGGTTTTGATTATATATTCAATCTGTGCCCTAGTGTTTTGTTTTCCTCGAAGCTCATATTTCTTTATTTATGAAACATTTTCAGAAGGAAGAACATGAAAATAAATGTGTGATTATTTTTGTATAAGTTTTTAGAGCATCTCAGTCCCCATGAATTATTGACTGGCTCCGACGTTTCGTTATTTATGTTTTAATCAAAAGATTGCCTTCATATTTTTAATCTAAAACTATTCAATTGACTATAAATTCATTGGATACATAATTCAATAAATCAAATGATTGATAAAAACAACAAAAAACCACTTGACAAGCTTTTGGCTAAAAGTAATTGGAATTTAGGAACAATTTTATTAGCTGAAGAGAAAGGTTTCTCCACAGTACTGAGGGAACCATAGAGCACCAGCCTGCGACAAGTATACGCGGCAGGAGATCTCGATCGGAACTGTACTTGTATCCGGACACCTCGCCCGTTACGTGGGACGATCCGATATACGATTAATGTTTTTTTATTTACTCTAGATGTAACTTCATTTTATTGCAAAACTTTTAAGATCTACCAGTGGTGTATAGAAAATCTATTTTGAAACTTACTGTAGTTTTTGAAGTCATGTGCTTTGCACTTGACTTTTCTTTTTAAAATCAATAAGATTTCGGTTTATGATCAAATCAAATCAAATATATTTTCTCAAAAAAATAAAGATATAAGCTTTAGTTACCGACATGTCTACGGAACTCTGCCTTGTGCCGCACGTCCTGTTTTGGCGAACGCTGGTTTCTTTTTTCCCACACGCCGGTACTGCAGTGAGCACTAAAACTATTCGGTTTTCGTAAATGTCCTATCCACAATATTAAGCTATTCTATGCCTACATATTTAGTTTCATAAGCACCATACAATTCTATGTATATTTATGACTTATTTACAAAAAGTTATCATTACCTGAGCTTTAACAATGAAATTTTCTAGCTAGTGACAATTCGTATTTCATGATAATATGTCAGTATCTCTATGAAAAAGTTAATTAAATCCGGCTCAGCACTCTGTGCTATGTATGATACATCGCGCAAAATAACTTTCTTATATGTAAATGTTCTATTTAATTGTAAAAAGTGCTGTACAAAATACCATGGTACAAAAAAACGACTTAAAACAAACTACTCATCCAATTTTGATACAATTTATATGGGACTAACTTGAGAACTACTCCTTCAAATAAAAAATATATTTTCAAAACAGTCCGCAATTGATGGAGAAATCGGTGAACTAGCATTAAAAAAAACATACAGTCGAACATAGAACCTCTCCCTTTTATGAAGTCGATTAAAAATGGTTCTAACGCCAATCACAATTATTATTCAAGTAATGTAACCCGACAGTTGAAGAGGGAATTGAATAACGTCAACCCTTCATCCCAACTTTTGGCCTATTTTCATATTTACGACCTTCACAAATTGCAGAACTGAAATGAATATTTTAGACATAGAAGTGTGTAACTTTTTAATAATGATGGTAAATGATGATGCGGTCGGTATTGCAGCACTTTTCTCAAGAAATACCTATACACTAACGGGAAAAAAGGATGCTTTATTTAACCTTATTTATCTCCAATCAAGTTGTCAAAAAATTGCTCTTAGAGTTAAGACCGCCCATTCCAACACTCTTTTTATGTCCTTTGAAAATATCGGATCGTGTAAATCACAGATCAAATATCAACTTTGTGTGGGTGGATCTACAACCATGCTCCATTTGAGATTGCAGTGACGACGGTAAGTGGCAAAGGTTACGGCTAAGTCATCCCACTATGAGACTGTTCGTATTATCGAAAGAGTTTTTTTTTTTACTAATTTTTTTGGGCGGTTCACACCAATTCACACTATTGCGCCTAGGATACCCTGTGCTACGGGCATTAGACAACAGATAAACATACATAGCTACGAATATTACATACATGAGTTGGAAACAAACATTTCTGCTCATCACACAAATGATTGCACTTAGCGGGATTCAAACCTGGGACTGTTGGTTGACCAGTCAGGATCACTAACCCTTCGGCCAACTCAATCAATTTTGCATTAAAAATTCGCACAACTTATGCAAATGCTTAAAATACAAATGAATGAATATGAATCACTAGATGTAAACGTTCTTTGTAATTACCAAGTGGCTAAAAAGTAGGGAAAATTTAAATTCTACCATTCTCGAGTTCCGGTTACGAATAATACTTTAGGGCCTTTCAACCTGCACTGGACTGGTAGTGGCTTTTATTTATAGACTAGCTGTGCCCGCGGCTTCACACGCGTGTTCATTTCTCGAGAATAAAAGTACTCTATGTGCTATTAAAATTCCTTCAGCCGTCAAAAAGTTTTTTATGGATTGCTCGGTTTCTACACATACCTAGTATTTATATACTCTTTGCACATTATTTTGAGATACCAAGTATACCAGTTTGTCAAACTTTAAGCTATCTATCAGTGAAAACCACATCACAATCGGTGTAGTAGTTTTTACGTGATGAACGAACAAACAACCAGACGCAGATAAACAGACAAACACACACACACGATTTAAAAAAATGAGATATGTAGGTATGATACACTAAAAATAAATTCATTTATTAATTTGATGTCATGTTAATAACATTTACTGTGCAATATTAATAACAATTTACAATTCTTGAAAAATCAGATTTCCATAATTTTTTGTTTGTCCAAATTACAGGGGATTTTTTGGTCCTACAAAGTTTCACTTGTAATTATATTAAAGTTAAATATCTGTTCTACAACTTTTTCCCACGTTTTTCCTCATAGAATGAGTATTATAACCGATAGGCTGCCTATATATAGTTAGCTCAGGCCTTTCGAAGCTGCAAATTTAGTTTTACACTACTCGTATCTATCCTAACAACGTCCCAAAAAAACAGGACGGTATAGATTTTTGCAACCTAACCACAGAATAAGCTTAACGCGAGTTTTGTGTCTACAAAATCATCATCATCATCATCATCATCAGCCAAAAGAGATGGTGGCCTAACGGTTCTATAGTGCAATTTAGAATCCAACGATACCGGGTTCAAAACCTAGGCTCCACACCAATGACTTTTCTGAGTTATGTGCGGTTTTCCATCGCTCCGTGCTTCGGAGTGCACGTTAACCTGTCGGTCCCGGCTGTTATTGATTAATAGCAGTCGTTAAGCCATGTCAGAGGCCCTCGGGCGGCTTGACAAACTCTGACACCAGAGGCCAGCACTACCTCATACGACAAACAAACAAATAGACATCATCATCAGCCTATACCAGTCCACTGCTGGACGAGGGCTCTCCCAACGAACACCAATGAGCCTGATCTTCGGCACTTCTCATCCAGTCGCTGCCAGCTGTCTTTCGCAAGTCGTCTCTCCACCTGTGGCGGGCGTCCCACACTACGTTGTGTTTGTATCTACGGTGACCGGTAATCCTTTATGATAAAGTGCGAAGGCCAGCTTAAGATGAGCCGTACGTTCGAACGTTCCTGTACATTTCGGGTTTCGTTATTTGGATATAATACTGAGGGTTGAGCTGTCTGTAATTTACATTATTAAATTACAGACAGCTCAAGAATGAGGGTAGGCGCGGAAATAAATAACAGCAGCTTTTTTATAGCTCTAGTTTTATTTTAGTAATTATTATACCGTACTGTACTAAAATTAGTGAATATATGTGTTATTTATCTACATACCACGTCTGCCAGTTATTTTCTCCTAGAATTTTGCCATACACACAATCACTTGCACAATTTTCCACTGAGTTGACCTTTGAACCAAACAAATTGTTCACTATGGATGCTATTCAAGATAATCTTAATCAGATGATGAATGTGTTTGGGCAAAGGATGGATGACTTTGAAGCGCGGCAAGCTTCGAAGTCAGTGACTCCATCTACGTCTTCTGAGAGCGAGAAGCTAGCAACTGAATTCGCAGCTTTCAAAATATTTGTCATCTCATCCCTCCGGGCTCTTCAGGGCCAAATCGAGGTCATGGCCAAGCAGATGGATCAACAAGAGACGCATCTCTTGTCTCTTGTCCCCCGCAGGGGAGGCGCAAGATCTTTCTGATACATGGTCTGCGTGAAGTGGAAAAGGAAGACTCATATGCACCTGCTGTCAAGGTTTTGGTTGAGCGTCTGAATCTGACTGGTTTTACTTCAGCGACATCAGCCGATGTTACAGGTTAGGCCACGCTAAGAATTCAGATAGGCCACGTCCAATCTTAATTAAGTTACGTGATATCACTAGCGATAAAATTACATCATCTAAAACTTGTCTGAAAGGTTCGGGTATATCGCTTTCCGAATTTCTCACTAAGACCCGACACGACGTTTTTATGGCTGCAAGACAGCAGTTTGGTGACAGTGGTATGGTCTTCGTGATTGGGCCTGACGGCCGGCATCGTGTGAGCTGCGTTGCGGACTTCGCTGGAATCACACGGAAGAAGACTTCTAAGCCACCAACGGCTGTGAAGGAGGCTGCGCCGGTGGTTGTAGCGGCCTCAGTGAAAGTCAAACGTGCTGCCACTATAAATAATTCGTTCGAAAATTACAATTACAATATGTTTGCAATTTAACTGCCAAAACTTTCAGTTTGCACCGATGTTCCGTCGATTTGTCTTGTTTTTTTGTTAAGCTATCTAAATAGGTATTATTATTTTTCATTACATACATACGAAGTAAATATATATATATTATGTCTATGATGTCAACTTCTATAGTTTTTTTTTTCGGTTTGGTATTATTTGGCAAAGAGATGAACAGTTTTATTATTATTATTACTATTTTATGTGAAGGCCCGTTTGGCTATGATAATGAATCTTCCTTTGACATACCTAGCGTAATCAAACCTGTCGTTGATTCAAACTCATATAGTTTTAATTGTCAAGGTTCAATGATATAGGGTAGATGATCTAATACTGCATACACACTGAAGATGATACTGATTATACGCATCGTAGTCACATAGTAAGTACCTTTTGTGATGTTTGTTTGGCTATGACAATGAATCTTGAGCGTAATCAAACTCATATAGATAAAACTGTCAAGGTTCAATAATAATGCAGGTAGATGGTGATGATGTTTTTTAATATAAACAATAAAGGGTATTGTTTGTAGTTTTTAATTATAATGTACTGCTGACTTGCCCTAGCTTGGCACGGGTTGCGCTCACACCACGGCATTTTTCTTATTTTTAGTAGTTCTTTTCCTCTTTATAATACTAGTGTAGAGCTACCCAACCAACCCGGTTCGAAATTATAATCTTATAATAATTGTAAGTATTAGCGAGCTCTGAGATTTTGTTTTATTTTTGGCTTGATAATGTTCAATAGTGTATATTTTTCTTCATTATGTAATTATTTTGTCCTTACAATTTTGTTTATACCTAAATCATGATATCGAATTATATTAAGTCTCTATTTTTTAAATTTCTGGCAACTGGAATAATAATAATTAAACTTAAAAGCAGCCCCAAAACTTTTTTAATTTTTTAAATTATATATATTTATATATTATATATATTATCTATTCATTTAAATATTAACTATATAGATTATTATTATTTGATTTTATATATCTACTTCAACTAAATAAAGTTTAAAGCGATGATCAAACACTTTCTCAAAATAGGCCTGCTTAATGCAGGTTCATTAGGTACCAATCACGACGATTTCATTGCGGGTTTAGGTAGACATGATTTAGATATAGTGGCCATAAATAAGACCTGGCTCAGGCAGGCGAAGGAGGGCGAGTGTCCTGCCTTCCTAACGCTTACGTCATACCCCGCGGTCAATTGGCGTTTTTGGCGGCCGCGGTGGCGGCGTTGGTTTTTACATCAAACGTGGTGTTCAAATACGAACGGTTTCGCATCCGGTAGAACCTCAGAATAAAACTGTTGAACAAATGTGGCTCACACTTACTATTAATGGTAAAAAGATAGCTATAGGAACTGCTTATTGACCCCCCTGGCAAGATTTTGAGATGTTCTTAGATGCTCTAACTGATTCCATCAACGCAGTTTCGAGTTGTGATAATATAATAGTTTTAGGAGATTTTAACATAAACATGTTAAATCAAAATGAAAATAAGTCAAAACTTCTAGTTACTGCGTTACAATCTTTGAACTTAACGCAAATTGTCTCGTCGCCAACGCATTTCACAGATACCAGTCAGACGCTTATTGATGTAGTATGCACAGACTTGCAAGCAAGGCATGTAATAGTTGAGCCATTGGGATCGCAGCTTTTCGGTCATTCTTTTGTGATTTATGAATTCAAGCGACACAAATTCACTCCTTACTCGGTTACTTATAGACCAATAAAAAATATCTGCTTGGATCAATTCAATAATGACTTAGATTCGGTCCGATGGGACCATTTCCCTTCTTTTGATGTTAGCAAAATGGTTGAAACATTTAATTGCATTGTGCTAACCTTATTTGTTATTCATGCACCTATAAAAACAACTAAAATTAGAGAGCGCAATTATCCGTGGATTACAGACAATATTAAACTTATGATGCGTCTACGTAACCAAGCGTTAACTGCCTATAGACACTCGAAATTAGAAACGAAAAAAATATATTACAGTAGTCTTGAGTCTTTAGTTAATTAATCCATTTACTTTGAAAAGGTAGCATATTTCAAACACAATATTAACAAAAAAATAGTGAACCTAAAAGTCTATGGAAGAATCTAAAGTCTACTCTTTTGCCTTTCAATAAAAATGCGGATCTTTCCACTCACTTTAATGACGCAGAAGTAATAAATGATCATTTTTTGGACGTTCCCGGCAAGGCAGAGATATTATTATCACAACTTACATACTATGAATTTCATCAATTCAATAGTAATGTCATTTTTTCAATTAAAACCATTTTCTCGAACACAATTTTCAAAATCATCAAAAGTCTTAAGTCCAACGCCGTAGGGTATGATCAAATTTCACTTATGATGGTACTAATGAGTTTACCGCATTCTTTAGAGGCCCTAACCGCAATGATAAACACTTCCATTCGCACTTCAACCTTCCCAGATCTCTGGAAAATAGCAATTGTCCGTCCGTTGCCCAAAAATAATAACCCAATCCTAGTCAAGGACCTTAGGCCCATTAGTATCTTGCCTTGTTTATCTAAAATCATGGAAAAAGTGGTATGTCAGCAATTGACAGATTTTATTGAACTTAACAATATTCTCCCAGAAGTCCAGTCTGGTTTTAGAAAATGTCGAAGCATTGCCACTGCCTTATTAGACGTTACAGATAATATATTGGCGTCTCAAGATGAAGGAAAGTGCACTTTGTTGGTGGTTTTAGATTTTTCTCGCGCCTTTGACTCTGTTAACACCGCGCTGCTACTTTCCAAGCTGAGTTACTATGGGTTCGACCTGGCTGCGCTGATGTAGTTTAATAGCTACCTTAGCAATTGCTACCAGTACGTGGAATTGCGGCAGTCTACTGGTACTTCTATTTCCTCTTCCCTTACAGTCATCAATAGGGGTGTACCACAAGGATCCATTCTAGGTCCAATTTTATTTATTTTGTATAGCGTTGACATTCTTAACTGCCTAGAAAAATGTAAATACCATATTTATGCTGATGACATACAAGTTTATATACCTTTTATTCCTGGAGAACTTGACGGTGCGATAAGGGACCTGAATGAAGATTTAAGCCGGGTAGCGATTTGGTCCAAAAATAATAGTCTTTTGCTCAACGCAAGTAAGACTAAGTTCATGATCTTAGGTAGTAGACATCAATTAGCATCGATACCGACCACCGTGCACATATCACTGATGGGTGAAGTAATTGAACGGGTTTACGAGGTGCGTAACCTGGGTTTGAATGTCGATGCGGAACTAAGATTTGAGAGTCATATAGCTACGTGCGTACAAAATTGTTTTTATAGGCTTAAAACTATTTATAAACTCAGACCATATCTTTGTGAAGAGCTTCGCATTCAACTCGTCGAATCTCTTGTACTTTCAAAGCTAAACTACGCGGATACTGTTTTTGGCCCTAGATTGCTTACACGGACTCAACGTTTAGTTCTCAACGTGTTCAGAATGCGTGCGCTAGATTTTGTTTCACTATACCTCCGAGGTACTGTTACGGGGTGGGTCAGGAATCGAGTTTTAAAAAAACAAATTAAGATGGCTAGAATGAAATGTATTGAAATAAAAGAAATAGAAAAAACATAAAAGTAATATTAACGACTAGCCGCGCCCGGAATTCAAGTCTGAATGCCTTAGAATATCTAATTACTAAAAAGTCGCCGTTAGGCGGAAACACCGACAATGCCAAAAGTGTGAGCATCAGCATTTCCACCCTCATGCGCTTGCTATGTATGGGGCATCGTAACAACCCCCCCGATAAGATGCATCATCACGGACAAGTGATGAGGAATCGAGAGCAACTGACTTGAATTTCGTTACGGATCTGGAATTAAACAAAACTTAAATTAGAACTTGAATTTAACATGACATAGTATTATGAGCTGGAATGAAATAGCAAAACTTAAATAACAACTTGGAATAACGTGACATAGTAACAAGAGCTAGAATGAAATAGGATACTAAACATCAAACGAAGCAGCGAGTTATAAGAGTTAGAAATACCTATAACTATTTATTGCGAATGTAATAACTAAACTTTCAAAGGATTTAGAACGATATAGTATAGAATGATACAGAGTTAAGAGTTCTACATTAATACTAAGATCAAGTACCTAAAATACTACATACAATAAGATTACAGCGTCTCATGGAGCTTCACAATGTTGCGTCTACTCTTGCTGATCGTACTGTAATTACCGTCGGCTTCCTCATCATCGGATATTTTCGGGTCCCGTGTCGGTATTTGTACATTTATGGTTTGGTTTGGACTTTTGTTTGTTTTTGAATTAGAATGGTATTGGTTATAAATTTTTATGCAACACTGTGAAGCACCTGTATTACATAATAATTTCTTACCTTTAAATAATAAATATAACAGAGTAATAATCGATATGATATAACCTACAGACATGTAGTGAATACTATATGTTTGGAAATGTGTGGGACTTTCAATTTTATTTAACTCCTTTTCAAAATCGTCAAGGGACACGCTTGCGTGTAACAGTGAGTGAAAGTCCCCTACATGGTTTAACCTTACGAACGGGAGACTTGTGAGAGTTTTATTTCTTAAAACTCTGTCACAACAATCATCTTCGACTAACTTGAAGTTCGAAATAGAGTTCACACTGGTGTTGGTCGTAAAAACATCACTTGGCGTAAATTGTAGAGTTTTGAAAAACGCCTTACACTTTTTAGGAAGAGTCAATATGCCGGTGCCGAATAGAATTTCGTCATGAGTGTCACTTTCACATGCTATATGGCATTTTCCCGGTTCCGACTGAGCATAAATCCATTGGTTATTACTAATCTTATGAAACGCGTCTACGTTTCCTTTAAATAACTTAACCTCACACTGAATTGGTAGTTTCGGCACTGCTTCTGTAAGTAGAATTGTTTCGCACGTGGGACTAGCTATAGTTGACAACACGTTTGCACTAGAAAGTTCACACACATAGCATTTCCCAACCATAATTTTGCAGTTATCGACAGTATCAAGCAGTGAATAGAACAAATTATCAACCGTTATAGTCACATAGGGTCGATTGGGAGCGATTAGGGCATATGTATCTGGTTTCACTATATTATAGGGAACTGGCATAGGAATGACATGGTAGAGTTTGTAAGTCTGGGGAAGGACGAGTGGGATTCTAAGAATGATTACAATTTTCTGATTATGATAATAACATATGAGTTTAGAAATATCTATTAGTTGGTGCACATTGTGTAATGATATATAGGTAGATCGCAGTGCCTAGGTAAGCTATTTCTGTGCAACTCGAGCTCGTTGTATATTTGTTGTGGGCTAAGTACAGTCGGGTGTAAAATATTTAATTTACTAAACAGAATAGCATTGTTGATGTCTTCAATATTAAAGGATATGGAAATAATGATACTCTCTAATGAATTTAGTAAAAGGTTTAACTGCGATCTTATTTCTATTTTATCATTTAAATTCGAAAGTTGTACGAAAGAGTCGCTGATCAGTTCCAAGTTTTTGTTAAGAAGCTTTTCATTATCTTCGACTTTAGAAATAGATTTATTGAAAGTTGAAATAGTAGACTTTATGATATGAATGTTGTCTTTCATCAGGTGAACCAACTGTTTTTCATCTGACTGTACTTTATCAATGGCTTCTGAGTATTTTAAAGCATCGTCACTATCTAGCGTTCCGAATAGCGTTTTAAGTAAAGAACCACCAGCATCGATTAAACCTCGTTTGAATCGTGTAGGCTGATCGCCAAAGATTAAGTATGAAACAGAGGAGAACTTTTTCAGATTATTGACATGTTGATTTTCTAAGTACAACAGAGAGTTAGTACATTCTACCTGAATTTTTGAGGACGTAGACTTGCAGAAATTTTCGATTGTACTTAATAAATTTTCTACTGTATTTAAATGAGGTTGTATGTTTCGGATATCAACGTAGGTCACAACGTCCCAATTATCGTTAGTGAACTTAACATCGAGTAACTTATCGTAATATAAGCCAGAACTGTCTACTATCGAAGCTGTGAAGGGATGACCCGAACTTGTAGGGAGAAGATTTTGCCTGGAAAAGAAGAAGGGTCATTGTGATGGATTGTCAGCAGCTAGCTTAATTTCATCGTAATGATGACGCACATGGCGCCTATTTATGAGCAGAGTAACTGTGTGATTTCCATTTATTTTAATTATTTTGAAAGGGCCTTTCCAAACTGGTAAAAAGGACTTATTTTGTTTATGATGACATTTCAGGTAAATCATATCACCAACATTATACGTCTTTGGCTTTGTATGTGAATCATAGTACTTTTTCGACCTTTCTTTTGAGTTCTGTATGTTTTGGATCGCTTTCTGCCTACTATAAAATAATCTATGATTTAACGCACGAATATAGTCTGTGTAAGTATTGTTCTCGATTACATCGATGGACTTTGGGACATAAGGTTTAAAACCGAATAATAACTCAAACGGAGTGAAGCCAGTGGTAGAATGAACATTTGTATTGTATGCTAACATAGCAGTATTTAGGTATAAATCCCATGCATTAGGACTTTCATTTACGAAGGGACGTAAATATTCTTTGAGAGTGGAATGGCTTCTCTCGAGAGCTCCGCTTGTTTGTGGATGGTAAGGACTTGCAAAAATATGTTTGATCCCGAAAAGACGTTCCAACTGTCGGAAGACATCTGAACAGAAGTTTGTACCCTGGTCACTTACAATGAATTTTGGTATGCCTACGTGGGAGATGAAGTGTACGAATTTCTTAGCGGTTTCTTCGGCGGAACAGGTTTGCAGAGGGTAGGCTTGGGAGTACTTTGTTAGGTCGTCTTGAAGAGTGAGAATAAACTTATAAGCAAACTCATAGGTTTCTGGAAGAGGACCGACAATGTCAAGATATACTTTTTCCGTGGGTCTGGTTGCAGTGGATGTAATTATCATGGGTGCACGGTTTGTTTGACGCAAAGGTTTGTTGACTTGGCAGGATTTGCACGCTTTAACATAATCCTCTATATCGGTACGCATATTCTTCCACCAGTACATTGACTTGATGCGTTCAAACATTCGTGCAGTACCAGGGTGACCCGCGGAAGGTGAGTCAGTCTTTAAGGATGTTTTTAATTTCGTCTGGCGTTGGGAATAGTATATTGTTGTGATAAATGTGGACTTTGATGTTCGTATCATGGAAAATGAATGCGACGATATTGTAAATTTTCGTGACAGATAACTTAGTAAATGGATTGGAAAAATCTGAGATAGCAACTTCCTTCTCTTCTGACCACCAATATTTAATCATATCTCGATAGTCGCGTAACAGGTTAAATATGTCCTTGTATGAGATTTCATCGTAGTGATGTACTGAAAGGAAAAGATGAGTAAACACGTGCTTATCGTTGGACGTGTTATAAAATGTATGGAGCTCGCGTTCAATATTACGGATGTTTGGTTCACTTGTAGATAAGGATATTACCTCAGAACAATAGGGGGTAGAATCGTCTAAGTCGATGGAGGTAGGATATGCAATCATTTTACATTTGGTTTTCAAAAGGGACTCATTATGTTCTTCGATTGCAGTGTTATAGGAAGCAGTGGGGGAGTCACGGCATATCTGTAAGTATTTTTCATAGGTTTCTGAGGAAGAAGGTGAATTCGGTGGATTATTGTCATCGATCGCTAAAACTGGTAGGTTTCTGGAAAGAGAATCAGCGTTACTGTTGAGTATTCCTCTCTTAAATACGATTTCATAGTCAAATTCCTCTAGCCTAAGTCGCCAGCGAATAAGTTTCGAGCTAGGGTCTTTGCAACTGAAAAGCCATTGTAACGGCTTATGGTCAGTGACGATTTTGAATTTATGACCAAAAAGGTAAGGACGAAACACTTTCGTTCCGAATATAATTGCTAAACATTCTTTTTCAGTTGTTGAATAGTTACCTTCGGCTTTATTGAGCGTTCTTGATGCAAACGCGATGGGTAAGTCTTTCCCTACTTCACCCTGAGATAGAATTGCAGAAACAGCAAAATTAGAGGCGTCAGTGGTAAGAATAAATGGTTTGGTAAAGTTTGGATATTGTAATATAGGAGCAGTGGTTATTTTTATTTTTAGAAGGTCGAAAGCTTTCTGTTGTTCTGGGGTCCAGAAGAACTTAGCATCCTTTTTTAAGAGACTGGTCAATGGTTTTGAAATATTAGAGAAATCTTGTATGAAGCTTCTGTAATAGCCGATTAAACCGAGGAAGGATTTTATATCCTTAGGATTTTTCGGAATTGGAAATAGTTTGACACATTCTATTTTCTTTGGGTCAGGTTTCACACCTTGGTCGGAGATGATGTGTCCCAAGTACTGAACCTCTTTTCGTAGGAATTCGCTTTTATCGGACTGAAGTTTGAGATTGTGTTCTCGTAGTATTTTAAATACGAGCTCTAGGCTTTCTACATGTAGTTTTAACGTAGAATTATGAATTATGACGTCATCCATGTACGTATAACAGTGGAGACCTTGAAGACCAGTCAGCACAACATTCATAAGCCTTTGGAAGGTGGACGGCGCGTTACGAAGTCCGAAAGGCATTCGAGTAAATTCATAGTGCCCGGACGGGACACTGAAAGCAGTTTTTTCGGTGTCCTTGACACAGATTTGATGGAAGCTAGAGGCAAGGTCAAGCGTCGTAAAATATTTACTATGACCTAGCTGGTCTAGGATGTCGGTTATATTTGGAATGGGATAAGCATCGCCAATTGATATTTCATTTAACCTTCGATAATCGATGACAATGCGCCACTTCATTTTTCCTGACGCGTCTGGTTTTTTAGGGACAACCCAAATCGGAGCGGACCAAGGAGAACTAGAAGGACGAATTATCTTTTGGTCAAGCATCTCTTCAATTTGTCTGTTCACTTCCTGTTTATGACATTCAGGGAATCTATAACTCTTTACATTAATTGGAGTTTCAGAAGTAGTACGGATCTCATGTTGAATAGAACTAGTATGACTTAATGGATCGCCTTCAAGATGAAAAATATCTGAATATCTAGAACATAGATCACGTAGCAAAGTTTCTTCTTCCGCATTCATGTGATCGCAGCGGAGTGAACTTTGAACCTTTAAGTCGCGTTGAGAGTGTGATACAGTGAGGACGCGAGGAATCTGTGATGGATCTTCAGAGAGATCTTCGTCATTTGATTTCAGAGATGAATCTAAGATTTCTAGTACTTTAGTGACCGGTTCTAAAGTGAACTTAAGATCTTGTAAGGGAACATTTTTTTCGGACGTGTTTAATACAGAGATTACGACTTTGTCTCTAGAGTTTACATTTACGAGACATCTGGCGAAATATAAGTCTGGATACTGTGGTAAGGTATTTTTTAAGATCAGCCCCTCTTTAACCTCAGGATTTGTGACAAGACATTCAATAAACATTTCGCTTCGCGCTGGGACATTGTAAACTGTTTTGGTCATTTTGATATTGAAATATTTGTTCGGGTTATCGGATATTTCTAACCTTGATTTGGCATATCGAACGTTTGCATTGTAAGCTTTCATGAAACTTGTACCAATAATTCCATCATAATCTAAATTTATATCTCTACCTACGACATGGAAATAAAAGGGTAAGGAATCAGTTTTGTTACGTTTTAGATATAGAACAAACTTTCCTTTTGTTTCAGCGTAGGAGTTTACATCGTTAATCCCTTTAAACTTCACTGTATGTTTTTCTAGTACTGGCATTGGTGAGAGACTGGATTCTCTAATGAGACAAATAGAACTTCCGGAATCGATCAAGAGACGAAGAGGAGTACTAGAATGTGAGGTATGAACTTCTATATATGGAAGAGAAGATTTATCTGCCAGGATATCATATACTATGATTTCTTCGTCTAACTTAATTCTTGAACTTTGATCGTTATTATAACTTTTAAATGGCGTAGTACTTCTGGACTCAGGGGTCTGTATATATTCTTTGATTTTATTTTGTCCGTTGTCTTTTAAAGATTTGGAAGTGGTGCTTACAGGGACAGCGAGGAAAGAATCAGTGGGCTTTTCTGACGTAGAAAGACTTGTAGATTCCTTAATAAAATGTTCGTTTATGTTCACAGGAGCTGTGGGACTACGGGAAACAGTGTGTGTCGACTTAGAAGGACAACGACCAATAGAAACTGAGGGATCATAGGGTGCAGAGGATGTTGATTTAGCATGTTGAGGGTCGGCTGAAACAGAGGGACCATACGAAACAGTGGATGTTGATTTAGCATATTGACGGTCAGCAGGAACAGAGGGACCATAAGAAACAGAGGATGTCGATTTAGAATTTGACGGTCAGCAGAAACAGAGGGACCATACGAAACAGAGGATGTCGATTTAGCATATTGACGGTCAGCAGGAACAGAGGGACCATACGAAACAGAGGATGTCGATTTAGCATATTGACGGTCAGCAGAAACAGAGGGACCATACGAAACAGAGGATGTCAATTTAGCATGTCGACGGTCGGTAGAAACAGAGGGACCATACGAAACAGAGGATGTCGATTTAGCATGTTGTCGGTCGGTAGAAACAGAGAAACCATACGAAACAGAGGATGTCGATTTAGCATGTTGACGGTCGGTAGAAACAGGGGGACCATACGGAACAGAGGATGTCAATTTAGCATGTTGACGGTCGGTAGAAACAGAGGGACCATACGGAACAGAGGATGTCAATTTAGCCTGTTGACGGTCGGTAGAAACAGAGGGACCATACGAAACAGAGGACTTCGATTTAGTATAATAACAGTCGGCAGACACAGAGGGACCATGCGGAACAGAGGGCAGAGTTACAGGACGTCCTGCTACAGCGTCACTATATCGCCTCCTGCAGGAGACGGGGTCGATTTTTACATTAAAATTATTTATTAATTCATTAAGATTAGTAATTACAGGTGTGCCTGTCTTGGTATCAGGTACGCGACGGCACGTATTCGATACCTGATACTTTAGTTTAAATCCTCGTCGTTGTTTTCAAAGAACGGCGGCGACTCTAAAGAAACATGATTCTGTTGCGGAAAATTACGTTGAAACATACCTTGTTTCGAGTTATTAACTCTTCGTTTTATACATTGTGAAATATCATGTCCAACATTTTTACAATACCTACACACCGGTTGTGCGGGAGCCCTCTGGGCCTGGTATTGCTGCATGGGAGGCCTCTGAGACTGATTTGGAACCAGGGATAGCCTTTTTATACGACAGTCTCGTTCGAAATGTCCTGTTTTGTGACAAAACCGACAAGTCATAGGACTTGTGAACGACGTACTGTTTGTACTACTTTTAGAAAGTACATTTTGAATTTTCTCTTCACTGATAGCAATATTTATTGCAGCATTCAGAGTTTTGACATCTCGTGCACGGACAATAGCACTAATTCGTGGGTTAAGACCTAAACAGAAAGTGTGCAAGCCTAGGTCTTCGGTCATTGCGATCCTTCCTGACAGATCCTTTTTGAATGTATTTGAGTTATGGATTTCTGTCTGGAGGTCGGTCAAATAGGTTTCGACCTTAAGGGCGAACTGAGCTACCGTTCCATTCGGTGACTGTTTACAGGACTGCAGCTCCAATAATAAGTGAGAGTAGTGTTTCCTTTCGCCAAAATTTTGTTGGAGGAAGGCTTTCAATTCTTCAAAATTATCGAAAAGTTTGGTGGTACATGCTACTTGGGCTTTGCCTTCTAACTTTGAAATGATGTACTTAAACAGCAGTTCTTTTTGATTTTGTGAAGCTAACTCTAATGCATTTTTACAATTTGTCAAGAATGCTTGTAAAGTTTCTCTGTCTCCTTTGTAGGTGTTTATAAAATTACATAAAACACTAATCGGAAATTCACTAGGTGGTAGATTTGGTACACTTGGAACTGATAATGTTTCATTAGATTTCACACGAGGAGATGATTCGTTTGGAAGAGACATGATGGAAAGTTTTTGAGGTAGAAAAGAAATAGTTATCTATATATATTAAAACAATTCAATATGAATAGGAAATCGAAGGATTTAGGATATATATACGAGTATTAACTTAAACAGTGGATTGTGACAACAACAGATCTAAATAATAAGTTCTACTCACAGAATAACTACAACTTGGAGTATAGTGATGAACATCTTGCGTTGTGAATACTTGGGCGAATACAGGGTAGCACGGCGTCTGTGGAGGTGGAGACTTCAAGTAAGTACCGGTCTCAGGTACTCAGGAGCAGTGGCGAAGAGAAGCAGAGGATGATGACTACAGGCTCACACAGCCTGTGATGGTGGCAGGATACAGTGATTTGGCGATGTCTACGCGGCTTACAGCCAGCGCAGATGAGATTCAGGCTCGGTGATAGATTCAGGGTCTACGCGGTTCAAAACCTGCGTAGATGAGATGCGGACACGGCGGTAGATTCAGAGCCCACGCGACTCACAGTCAGCGCAGGGACACGGCGTCGATGGCGGAGAAACGTGAGCGGTGACACAACTTCACAGGATATTGCACCATATGGAGCAAATCCCTTATTATTTTATTGACCCGTATGAAATAGTTAGCTCTATTTTGCCAACTATCCCACTTCTGACACCACTGTTACGGGGTGGGTCAGGAATCGAGTTTTAAAAAAACAAATTAAGATGGCTAGAATGAAATGTATTGAAATAAAAGAAATAGAAAAAACATAAAAGTAATATTAACGACTAGC
This sequence comes from Alsophila aescularia, assembly GCA_946251855.1. Taxonomy (NCBI): domain Eukaryota; kingdom Metazoa; phylum Arthropoda; class Insecta; order Lepidoptera; family Geometridae; genus Alsophila; species Alsophila aescularia. The sequence goes on from OX276376.1 coordinate 33,693,802, forward strand.
CGCGCCCGGAATTCAAGTCTGAATGCCTTAGAATATCTAATTACTAAAAAGTCGCCGTTAGGCGGAAACACCGACAATGCCAAAAGTGTGAGCATCAGCATTTCCACCCTCATGCGCTTGCTATGTATGGGGCATCGTAACAGTACCCATATACCCATTGACACCATTTTTAAATAAACATTATGCTTTGAAAATAAAGTCCCAGCGTAAACTCCATTTAGCGTGTTTTGCTTTTTGGCGTAATTAACCACAAACAGCCTTCATACCTTTACAATAAGATCAAATGGGTCACAAGTAACAGGAAGTGCTCAAATAGACACGGCTCCCAGCAGCTGTCGATCCCGCGTCACCGTACGACAGCTTTTAGAGGTGGTTTTCGACCCATTGACACCATTTTTAAATAAACATTATGCTTTGAAAATAAAGTCCCAGCGTAAACTCCATTTAGCGTGTTTTGCTTTTTGGCGTAATTAACCACAAACAGCCTTCATACCTTTACAATAAGATCAAATGGGTCACAAGTAACAGGAAGTGCTCAAATAGACACGGCTCCCAGCAGCTGTCGATCCCGCGTCACCGTACGACAGCTTTTAGAGGTGGTTTTCGGTATGCGGCGTCTAAATGCTGGAATAATTTGCCCCCGCCAGTAAGGACTTTAAAACATTTAAGTATGTTCCGTCTCAAGCTCAAAAAATACCTTATCGATGAGCAGAGGCGGCATGCGAATGTTAATATTGATTTATCGTTTTTGTAATACATCCACTGATCGTTCTCTTGGTTCCTTTCGTCGCGCCTGTTCACCATTTAGTCACTATCCTTTGTTTTTTGTTACGCCCTCGTTTTTTTTTTTAATTTAATTTGTAGTTTAATTCCTTTAAAAATAGTTTGATTTTGCGTTTGTTTTCTACCTTATTATATTTTGAAATTAATATATATTTATTTACTTATACATTGCACATATTATACATATATTTATTTATACATATACATGATATTATATATTATGCATGTGTAGGTTTATAATTTGTATGTACTGTTTTGGTGTATTACATTATACATTAGAATCTTGTTATTATTGAGTAAATTTATTTTTTCTCTGTTTTTAATTATTATTTTTCCTCCAAATCGCCCCTTCAGGGTTGTGCCAGAATACCAGCGCTGAGTGTCATAGACACTCAGTATTGTGCTGAGGCGCGGCCTTTTTGGCACCGCACTTAATTTTTTACTATTTTTTGTTATTATTATTGTCATTTTTTGTAATTGTTTTTTCCTCTTCTTTTCTTCTTCTATTAACTACAAACCCAATAAACTTGAAATATTTACATGACAATATTTAAAGTAGGTACCTCCTTTCTAAAAAAAAATGAATGAAATTGGACTACGCGTTCATGAATTACAACTAAGTATACATTTTGACTTTCATCCCCCTCTCCCAAGGAAACCATGCTAAATATTGGGATGTGAAAAGATCCAATGTCATCATACCTCGTAGTATGAACTCAAATAATACCAAGTTTAACTTGAATTCATTCAGTAGTTTGGCGTGATGCGTGGTCAAGATACAGACAGACAGACAGACAGACAGGCAGACAAACAAACAGAAAAAAAGAAAGAAAATAATGTTTTGGCTTTAGAATCGAATATAGAGTACACTCCAGAAATAAAAATTACTTCATACATAAGATAACTTTGGACCCGTATTCTGCAGGAACCCTTTATTTTTTCGGAATAAAAAGTATTCTCAGTTGTAACGCATCATATAGACTATGACTGTGCCAAGTTGCATCAAAATCCATCCAGAAGTTTCAGAGAGGTAAGTATTTTTTTAAATAACTTTCAACGCCTGTCCTGCGGGAACCGTCTAATCTTTCGGGATGAAAAGTATCCTATGTCCTACCTCGTAGTATGAACTCAAATAATACCAAGTTTCATTTACAGTAGAAGTTTCATTTAGTGTACAGTAGTTGCGGCTTGATGCCTAGCCAAAATACAGACAGACAGACAAAAATGAAAAAAAACAGGTTTGGCTACAGTATCGAATACAGAGTAGACTCCAAAAAAAAAAGTAAATAGATTTCGAAAAAAAATAAGCTGTTGTTAATAACTTCAAGCTGATTTCCATAAAAATAATACAAAACGTTATGTTGTATACTATACATAACATTAATAATATCAATGTCACCATCATAATAAAACACGTAACAATTAAAATGTACACAGATATCATAAAATTAAACTTGCTTAATAAGACAACTACCTCGTTCAGTAAATATTTTAACAATTTAGGTAATAACACTCTTACTTTTTAATTTATTCTCATCTAGAACATTAATGCACATGCTTTAATTTATTCTCGTAATAATTCCATTTCGTGTTAATTATCTAAAGTAATTGCTGGGCCATTTATAATGAAAGTACATGCTAATTGTAGTTTGTGTTGCACCCAGATGTCGAACCGATAAAAACAATTATTCTATTGGAAATTTAGCCGATCACCATTGAGGAAGAAACGCACTCTTGTGGCGACCAGACTGGACGACGCGCGACGCGACGGACTTTAGGAGGCGGCCACTACGCTCCAGAGCCAGAGTGTGTTAACTGGGCCGCGGCCTAGAGACAAGATTCCCCTTGAAACATGTGCGGCAAATTATCGAATTACTGCATAAACTGAAGCAGCAGATTCCAACGTTATCGTTTCGAGCATATTTTTGCAGACATGAACTGTGATAGGAATTTAAATTTGTAAGTTTTTTTGCTAGTTCCTCAAACTGGACGTTAGTTACAATAAAATCTTGGTAAATCACGGTAATATCTTATGGAAATGATTCGATGGGTCTGCAACTAACCATTTTCTTACCTATATCTTATGCAATATATCCCGGGTCATAGGGTAGTCATTATTATTTCAAAAGTAGGTATCTAATGCATTCGATCATTTCGTGTAATGACAACGAGTACGCATCCAGTCACTTCGTTATTTAATGGATTGAAGCTGTTATGCAGTTGCGAAAGCGTTGCCTAATTTTGGCTTTGAGATGCGGTAATGCAGCAATACACATTATTTAAATAATTATTAAAAGTCATTTCGGCTAATTGAATTACTGCAGACCACACCTAACAAAATTAAATTAGTTTGAATTAAAACATTATTTGGCTAAATTGTGCACAGTGTAAGGTACTAGATATTGCCCGCGACTTCGTTATCCTATGTCGTTTTCCATACCAAATTTCATCAATATCGGTTCGGCCATTTAGTCATGAAAAGGCTTTATACAGATAGATAGAGTTAGGTAGACGCTTTTATGATATTAATTATGGAGTATGGATCTAACGTTTTACCTGACTGCGCGGAGGGTATTGTGCTTATCAGCCTATCTATGTTTTTGTTTGTTACTTTGTGGCACTATATAGACCAAACCCGTGGGCCAATTTTGATGATTCTTACGTCAGTCGATTTATCTTGCGACTGCTACTATAGACATGGCAGTAATAAAAATTCAATATGGCTACAACTGGATGCCATATAGTGAAAAAGAAAAAATGAAAGTCCATTAACTATTTTAAGTGGGGTATCATTGAATAGGTACTCGTATTTGAAAATCATCTTTAGGTTTCTCTTATCATTTTCAAACCCCAAACTCCAAAAGAGTTATATAAAAAGTGCTATTAGTTTAAGGTGTGTATCATTGTATATATATATATATATATATATTATGTATCCGTGTGGGTCTGTGGCATCATAGCTCCCAAACGAATGGACTGATTTTGATGCGGTTTTTTTCTGTTTAAAAGCGTATGTGATCGAAATGGTTCTTAGTTGGAGGATTAGGGGGGTTAGATGTGTTGGTTTGTTTGCAGACGGGGTGTTTAACACTTTCGATTATGTATTTTTTTCCTCAGCACTTGACAGTCAGCTTAGTGTCATCCTGATTAGGATGAAGTACCAGACGCCGACAGCTTTTTGCATCACCTTTCAACAACAGCAAATAAGTTAAATGCCGTAACGTAATCTATATCTATCTATCTATACTATATTAGTAAGTACCAAAAAGTCTGTACAATGAAGACAATAACGAAAAAAATGGTTCCTTATGGTTAGTAGTATTGAACAAGAATAGAACATTTTTTGAATTGTGTCTATTTGTTCGAGCATCTTGTAAAAACTACTGGACCAATTGCGATGCGGTTTTCACTGTTGGATAGCTTATGTTTTGTTGACTTATAATTGGTACACTTGGTAAGTGTAAGTCGAGATTGAACAGAAAAAGTGGGTTATTCTCGGGCGCGTGAGATTAGACCACCATACGAGATAATGTCATATCGTGTATGAACATTTTATACTCTGTGGTCAAAATGGCATTATTTTGATCATACCACATGAACCGAGAATCACCCCTTGCAACTTCAATCTCACTTCAGGTTTGAGATTGAAGTTGCAAGGAGTGACTTCAGGTTTGTTTGTTTATCGTATGAAAAATCTTCCTATGTTGGAAGGCCTCTGACATGGCTTAACTGCTACTAATCATTAACAGCTAGCGACAGGTTAACGTGCCCTCTAAGTTACGTGCGGTGATAAAACGCCGCACGTAACTTAGAAATGTCATTAGTGCCTATAATGAACCCGGTATCATTGAATTATATGTTACACCATGGAACCGCTAGGCTACCACCGCTCTTGCATCAGGTGAGATCGTACAAGTATAGGCAGATGACTCTATATGAAACTGTTCCAGCCTACTGTTACAAAGGCTTGGCATGAATATGCCAATTATAACAGACGCATACGGTCTGTAGCTCTCACTATCCGCGACGGACAAAACGGCTATCTATTATTATCTAACTCAACACAAAGATTTGACAGTTCAAGGCCGCGATACCCTAATGACAAGTGAAATTTGCTACACAAGATTTCTACTGCCTAAATATGAACATTTATCCTATATTATGTACCTAGTTTTGGATGAACAGCTGTTTTACTGGTTACCTAGTAGCTGTTCAGCCCGTAGTTATCCCACGGGCCTGTTTAGCCACGTCCACCTAGAGTCGTGCAGCTTTATAACATCATCAACTTTGCATCATTAGTTACTCTGATAAACATGCCCTTAGCTTTAGTTAAAATGAACGAATAAAATATACGTAGACTACTTCCGCCAAAGTGTAAGTCAAACTAATGATATGGCCAACCAACAGGCCTTACCTATTTCCTATTTTTTATTTCCTTTTTCCTTAATTAATTCCTACCCAATGAAGCGGAAAATACATGGGGTGTCATATACTGGGTCACAGAATAAATAATAGTTTGTATTGCGTAGGAAGTAAAATAGGTAGATAAGACCTGTTGGCCATATCTTATTATTTTACGTTAGTTAAATTTTGCTAAAGGGTTGGTTAACGTGGGATGTTTATAGTTGTTATTTTATTTTTGACTTACAGCTTAGTAGACTTTGCCTTACGGAAGTAAGCTACATATTTTTCTTCGTTCATTTTAAGTTATGTATTTCCCCAAAGTAACGACTGAAGTCTATCAAATAAGCATTTGGTTCAGAAAATTTCGTTATCTATACGTACCTATGGTATTAACCCACCCAACATTCCCATATAACTTCTGCGCATGCGCATGCCCGCCCCCCAACCCCCCAACCCCCTCCCCCCACCCCTCCCCCTATCCGTACATCATCATCGAACTTGAAGGAGTGTACAATAGTTTTAAGAAAGTAAAATTTCACATACATGTTACGATCGTTTCAGTTACATGTTCGTTCGTTCAACTACTCTTATATTATACTTCAACTGCTGTTAGCAGCTTTAAACCACTGATTAAAATATAGTTACGAGATTGGTGCACTTAACATTTTCAAGAATTCCAAGCGAGAGTACATCCGCTAGAAACGAAAGGACCCGCGCCGTGCAGAGTTAGATAACATACAGACGTGCAAAATAATTATATTACGTGACATCTTGTAATTGACTTTTCCTGTCAGTTATCTATCTATCTATACTCTATCCTTATAATAAAGCAGTAAGTTACACAAAGTCTGTACAATGAAGATAATAAAAAATTATGGTCCATAAGTTACTGAACAAGAATACATCTTTTTAAATGTATCTATCTGTATGTTTGTTCACGCATCACTTAAAAACTACTAAACCTATTACGATACGGTTTTTACTGATGGATAGTTTAGAATATTACTTAAAACCTAGTGTACTTGGTATCTCAATTCGATGAATAGAAGCCGAGCAATCGATAATAAACCATCTGAAGGCTGAACGAAAGTATTAAGAGTACAACATACTAAGGCCCGTATTAATAAATCGCTCTTGGTTGAGCTCTCAAGTGCGATATCAACTGATACGCTCTCAAGTTGTGATCAGCATCTTAAGATCATCGCTAATTAATAAAGACATTTCTAGAGCATCTCAGATCATGTCGCTTTCAAGAGCCGCATCTCAAGATGCTACGTCACGAACCAGAACTTGAGAGCAAGATTGAATGAACTACGAATGAACGATTTATTTTCTTTATTGAAAGTTCGGTTTTTGCTCAAATAAGATATAGCGTAAGGTTAAAATTTATTATTTCGATGTAGTTGAATTAAATTAAATGCGATTATATTAAACGAAATGTTTATTTTCTACATAATTATCATAACCTTACTTTAGTTTTTTTTGTAGAAAGGATGCAAGCCATAATATATGTCTATATTTTCAAAGTTACACTATCTATTATAGAACTTAACGCAATTCATCAATGAATGACTATAATTTATGAAAATAAAAGTTCGTTTATTGGCCATGCAGTATTTCCAGCGCGTATCCTTTGGTTACGATTTCGGATCTTTTTAGACTTCAGCGAGTCCCCGCCAGGTTCTGATATCTACCAAATCTTAGGATCTTTTCGCAATCATGCCAAATAAATTTGTTTATTCCCAGAGGAATATAAAAATATTCTTATAATGATGGTTAATATAATTATAATTATCAACTTCTGACCTAATATTTTCGAAATCCTTGATTCTAGCAACTGGAAATCACGCTCTCAAGTCACGGATCGACTGCACTCAACATTCTGCATCTCAATCAACAGCTTATGATGTGTTTATTAATTAGATTCGCATCTTGAGATCGCTCTAAAGAGTGCTCTTGGAGTTGATTGCGTAGGAAGTAAAATAGGTAGATAAGGCCTATTGGCAATATCTTATTATTTTAAGTTAGTTAAATGTTGCTAAGGGTTGGTTAACGTGGGTTGTTTATAATAGTTATTCGTTCATTTCATGTTATGGATTTCCCCAAAGTAGCGCCTGAGTCTATCAACTACGCCTTTGGTTCATACAATTTCAAACTTATAGAAACTTAGTATGTTGTACTCTAAATACTTTTGGTCCTGGAATAACACACAGGATACTTTAATTCCAGAAAAAATACCACGCGAGCAAAGCCGTATGCACAGCTATTTAATAATGTTACAGAGCAAACAGGTGGGGAAGATGTATATAAATAACAGGCCAAGGGCCTTATTTGACTAAACACTATAAAATTGTAATAATACTAATTATTATATGAGACAACGTATGTGCCATTGTAGGTTTATCATCATCAGCCTACACTTATACCATACCATATCTTATTTCTAAGTACTACGAGAAAGAAACACTTAAGAAGTTGGAGATACAAAATTGACAAATAAAGTTATAAAAAGTAAGTACACCCCATGAACATTATATCGGGTGATTATATTAAAAAAAGTATTTCTAAGTACCAGGAGAGCAGAAACACTTAAGAAGTTGGAGAAATTGACAAATAAAGTTATTGAAAGTGAATATAACCTCCCCATGAACATTAAATAATAGTGTGATTATATTTAAATAATAATGTTTTTCTAAGTGCCAAGAGATTAGAAAAACTAATATATATTAAAATAAAAAAAAGTACCATTAGAGCAGAAAGACTTAAGAATTTGGAGATATTACATTGACAAATAAAGTTATTAGAAGTGAATTATTGTAATTATATATAAAAAAAAAATAACAAAGTACCAAGAGAGCAGAAACAGAAGTTTTATCATAATTAATATATTTTTGCAATTTTTTTGTCAATGTGACATGGCGGGGGTGGAAGTTGAGGGTTGTTGGTAGAGGTTTTAAAGGGGACGGGGCCAGTGGGAGGAGTATAGGAGGTCAAAATGATAAGTTTAAAGTGACAGGTGTCAAAGTGACAGGTGTCAGAGTGACCGGTGTCAGAGTGACAGGTGTCAGAGTGACAGGTGTCAGAGTGACAGGTGTCAGAGTGGCAGGTGTCAGAGTGACAGGTGTCAGAGTGACAGATGTCAGAGTGACAGGTGTCAGAGTGACAGGTGTCAGAGTTGGTATAAGTTTCCGCCTGGCTAGGATACATTTTAGCGAGCTTTTAAGGTCGCTCAATTTTAGTCTGCTGTCAGAATGACAGCTGTTTGTCATTCGAATCGTGGTTAGATTCAATTTGTTGATTGATTTATTCGTAAATACTATCTGTATTTATAATAATGCAGTAACATAAATTCTGAACAACGAATATAATATAAAAATGATCTAGGGGACATAAATTAAGCTACTGAACATAAATTTGACAAGTCGACAATTGAATTTGACAGATAAACCTATGACTCCGTTCAGCGAACCCTCGCTAGTTAATATTTATCCGGTGAAAATTTCGCCAACTTGCTTAAACGCACCCCAGGTGTCAAAGTGACAGGTGTCAAAGTGGCAGGTGTAAAAAGTGGCAGGTGTCAAAGTGGCAGGTGTCAAAGTGGCAGGTGTCAAGTGGCAGGTGTCAAAGTGGCAGGTGTCAAAGTGGCAGGTGTCAAAGTGGCAGGTGTCAAAGTGGCAGGTGTCAGAGTGACAGGTGTCAGAGTGACAGGTGTCAGAGTGACAGGTGTCAGAGTGACAGGTGTCAGAGTGACAGGTGTCAGAGTGACAGGTGTCAGAGTGACAGGTGCCAGAGTGACAGGTGTCAGAGTGACAGGTGTCAACGTGACAGGTGTCAAAGTGTCAGAGTGACAGGTATCAACGTGACAGGTGTCAAAGTGACAGGTGTCAAAGTGACAGGTGTCAAAGTGACAGGTGTCAAAGTGACAGGTGTCAAAGTGACAGGTGTCAAGTGGCAGGTGTCAAAGTGGCAGGTGTCAAAGTGGCAGGTGTCAAAGTGGCAGGTGTCAAAGTGGCAGGTGTCAGAGTGACAGGTGTCAGAGTGACAGGTGTCAGAGTGACAGGTGTCAGAGTGACAGGTGTCAGAGTGACAGGTGTCAGAGTGACAGGTGTCAGAGTGACAGGTGCCAGAGTGACAGGTGTCAGAGTGACAGGTGTCAACGTGACAGGTGTCAAAGTGTCAGAGTGACAGGTATCAACGTGACAGGTGTCAAAGTGACAGGTGTCAAAGTGACAGGTGTCAAAGTGACAGGTGTCAAAGTGACAGGTGTCAAAGTGACAGGTGTCAAAGTGACAGATGCCAAAGTGACAGGTGTCAAAGTGACAGGTGTCAAAGTGACAGGTGTCAAAGTGACAGGTGTCAAAGTGACAGGTGTCAAAGTGACAGGTGTCAAAGTGACAGGTGTCAAAGTGACAGGTGTCAAAGTGACAGGTGTCAAAGTGACAGGTGTCAAAGTGACAGGTGTCAAAGTGACCGATGTCAAAGTTACAGGGGTGCGTTTAAGCCAATTATCCAGCATAAAATTTAAACTGACTAAATGTCAAACACCCCGTTCAAGCACAACGTGAGGCGAAAAATTAACCCGACTAAAATTTTATCTGCCCCGTTCACGGGCGTCCGCTGGTATAAGTTTCCGCCTGGCTAGGATACATTTTAGCGAGCTTTTAAGGTCGCTCAATTTTAGTCTGCTGTCAGAATGACAGCTGTTTGTCATTCGAATCGTGGTTAGATTCAATTTGTTGATTGATTTATTCGTAAATACTATCTGTATTTATAATAATGCAGTAACATAAATTCTGAACAACGAATATAATATAAAAATGATCTAGGGGACATAAATTAAGCTACTGAACATAAATTTGACAAGTCGACAATTGAATTTGACAGATAAACCTATGACTCCGTTCAGCGAACCCTCGCTAGTTAATATTTATCCGGTGAAAATTTCGCCAACTTGCTTAAACGCACCCCAGGTGTCAAAGTGACAGGTGTCAAAGTGGCAGGTGTAAAAAGTGGCAGGTGTCAAAGTGGCAGGTGTCAAAGTGGCAGGTGTCAAGTGGCAGGTGTCAAAGTGGCAGGTGTCAAAGTGGCAGGTGTCAAAGTGGCAGGTGTCAAAGTGGCAGGTGTCAAAGTGGCAGGTGTCAAAGTGGCAGGTGTCAAAGTGGCAGGTGTCAAAGTGCCAGGTGGCAAAGTGGCAGGTGGCAAAGTGGCAGGTGTCAAAGTGGCAGGTGTCAAAGTGGCAGGTGTCAAAGTGGCAGTTGTCAAAGTGACAGGTGTCAAAGTGGCAGTTGGCAAAGTGGCAGGTGGCAAAGTGGCAGGTGGCAAAGTGGCAGGTGGCAAATTGGCAGGTGTCAAGGTGCCAGGTGTCAAAGTGGCAGGTGTCAAAGTGGCAGGTGTCAAAGTGGCAGGTGTCAAAGTGACAGGTGTCAAAGTGACAGGTGTCAAAGTGACAGGTGTCAAAGTTACAGGTGTCAAAGTGACAGGTGTCAAAGTGACAGGTGTCAAAGTGACAGATGTCAAAGTTACAGGGGTGCGTTTAAGCCAATTATCCAGCATAAAATTTAAACTGACTAAATGTCAAACACCCCGTTCAAGCACAACGTGAGGCGAAAAATTAACCCGACTAAAATTTTATCTGCCCCGTTCACGGGCGTCCGCTGGTATAAGTTTCCGCCTGGCTAGGATACATTTTAGCGAGCTTTTAAGGTCGCTCAATTTTAGTCTGCTGTCAGAATGACAGCTGTTTGTCATTCGAATCGTGGTTAGATTCAATTTGTTGATTGATTTATTCGTAAATACTATCTGTATTTATAATAATGCAGTAACATAAATTCTGAACAACGAATATAATATAAAAATGATCTAGGGGACATAAATTAAGCTACTGAACATAAATTTGACAAGTCGACAATTGAATTTGACAGATAAACCTATGACTCCGTTCAGCGAACCCTCGCTAGTTAATATTTATCCGGTGAAAATTTCGCCAACTTGCTTAAACGCACCCCAGGTGTCAAAGTGACAGGTGTCAAAGTGGCAGGTGTAAAAAGTGGCAGGTGTCAAAGTGGCAGGTGTCAAAGTGGCAGGTGTCAAGTGGCAGGTGTCAAAGTGGCAGGTGTCAAAGTGGCAGGTGTCAAAGTGGCAGGTGTCAAAGTGGCAGGTGTCAAAGTGGCAGGTGTCAAAGTGGCAGGTGTCAAAGTGGCAGGTGTCAAAGTGCCAGGTGGCAAAGTGGCAGGTGGCAAAGTGGCAGGTGTCAAAGTGGCAGGTGTCAAAGTGGCAGGTGTCAAAGTGGCAGTTGTCAAAGTGACAGGTGTCAAAGTGGCAGTTGGCAAAGTGGCAGGTGGCAAAGTGGCAGGTGGCAAAGTGGCAGGTGGCAAATTGGCAGGTGTCAAGGTGCCAGGTGTCAAAGTGGCAGGTGTCAAAGTGGCAGGTGTCAAAGTGGCAGGTGTCAAAGTGACAGGTGTCAAAGACAAGTGGTGGGTGTGGCAGTAGCTTATACTAACACAGATTACTTCTTGCCCCGAAAAAAAAGGCAGGGTTCCTGAGGGACGCGGGTGAAACCACGGGGTGCAGCTAGTTATAGATAAAATAACGTGACAAGTTATGCAATGAACAATGAATGCCAATATATAATGTCTATGTGTGTGTATAATGTCTATATTGACCAATTATCTGTTCAAAATGTTATTCATCGGTAAGATCTGCGAATAATTTTCCTTTTCGGAGTATTATTGTTTCCTCGCAACTGCCTAACTCGCAATATTGACTGTTCTGGTTAACGAGCCTTGGAACCTGACACTTCAGCGGTCAGTTAAGCCTTAGAGCGACGCCCACTGTATAAAAAACAAAGGCAAAATTATTCATGCCTTTGTTTTGCTAATGAATACTACCTTAGCAACGCCACCCACGAACATGAGAATAACACAATAACACATACCTATTTAGACAACATTTAGAGATTTGTTAAAGCTTATTTACGCATCGATAATTCGCAGCGATATTCACGTCGTCGTGCGGTTGGACACCATGTCATCTACAAAATGATTTTGATGAAATTTAGAATGGAGACATACCCTGGATAAAAACATAGGATACTTTTTATCTCGAAAATTGTAAGTTTCCGCGGGAAAACTGGAAAATGTTGATTACTGACTGTAAAGAACGGTTGCCATCACAGAATGCTCTGTGGTAGCCATGGGAACGAAATAACAAGTCTGTCAAAAAACATCAAGAGCATTAGTGCTATACCTACTTTTGCATTGGTTTAAGAAAGTAGGATGTTTTTTTCGCGATAAACAGTAGTCCGCGCGTACGAAGTCGCGGGCGGGAAAACTAGTGTGTATATATGTATGTATGTGGATATTGAATGTTCCACCACAGCGTCGCCCTATTGGTCCGATTTTGATAGGCAGGTGTCAATCAATTCGACTATAGAGTGAATATTCGGTATAGAGTGTCATAGGCTATTTTTTTACCCGACTTTGGCAAATCAAAGCGGGGACTAAAAACTTGGTCCTATTTTGACAAGCGAGGTTTCAATCGATTTGTCTTCATAACAAGAGTTTCATAGGCTATTTTTTTACCCAAACTTAGTCAGGTTTTAGTTTGTGAACTTATGTCTTGTTGACAATAGACAACTGCGTTAATACTCACGTACTTGACAGATTTATTATTACTATAATATAATATATTCTTATTACTAGCTTAAAAACTAAAAATACACGCCTGCCCTGCCAAAAAAGAGCTTTTGCCAATAAATTAAATACTGTTGGAATGTGCTTATCAAGAACTTCAATTTGATAGCCGGATGGCAGCCGGAGCCGGAGATTCTTAGGACCCTCTGCCCTGCCGGAACCGGAGTCGCTGCCATGACTCGGTATAGCAGGGTTGCCGGGGACTATGATTTGCACTAATATATTACGGCTGAGTGCCATAAAACACCACGCTGGCAACTTTTGGTGATTATTTTCGTCAGAGCCTTATTCGTCTGTCAGTAGGGCAGGTGAGGTTGATTTGGGCAGCTGGATCGTATGCCACCCCTATCATCATCATCATCATCGTTATCTAATAATTTTCTAAAGGACAAATTTGTATCATGGACAGGATTGGAACCCGCATTCATCCATTTCTCTACACGGCACATCATTATCTACATGGGTAAAACCACGTAGCGCAGAAAGTACCATAATCCAAGCGGCGACATTTGACGGAATCCTGCGTCGTGATCACTCGTGCAGACGTCGCCTGTAACCTACCACTCTACGACAAACACAGCGTGGGAGAGCCGGTAGAATTTTTATTTCATATGTAGAGCAAAGCTTAATTAGTATATTTTGTTCCCTTAGAAGATTATCTCGGATTTGGGTAATTCTATCCGGGCGCCATGCGGCGCGATTATATAGCTCATTAGAAATACACAGAAACGTGATGTAAACATATTACAATTTTCTAATTCAACATTATTTATTATCGGACTACAAAAATCCATGAGTCCATCTTAAAAACTAGTGTAAGTAATAATTTGCACATGATCAACTTAAATGGAGTGAGCCAAAGTGCAGACGACAATCAACTAAACATTGAGTTTAGCTGATCATCGTCCAAACAAAATGCCTCAAAAAGGAGAGGGGAACCCTCTGCCACAGTTTTCAGGATGCTGTTGTGACTTGCTCGTAGCAAGCATCCTGCAACAGCATCCTGCCCATCAAGCAACCTATTTTTTTGCGAATGATGGCTTGAAAGTCATCAGTCCGATATTGAGCAAATATCCCAGAGGCACTACAAAAGCGAGGAAGTCACAATAGCATTTAAATATATTATTATATTGTACGCGCAGAAAGTCTAGCGATCTTTTGGTATAGTCGACCCTTAGACTGCCCATATAAAGACCCTGACAATACGCCTTAAACAGCGTTATCTTGACCTGGCCTGTACATTGAGCGAATCTACGTGCTAACATATTACCCCGGACCGCCAGCGCCCTGCGCTCCCTCTCGATATCTACCATTGTCTTTAAGGTCGTCGGTAAGAAAATGCCCTAGATATTTGAAAGAGGTCACTCTCTTCACGTGCATGCCATTTAGGGTTATATCAGGAATTGATTCAGGACATTTACCTTAAAGAACTTTTTTATTTTTTTTTCTTTTTTTAGAGCTCATTTTAAGTATGTTATATTTACCCTATTTATATTTACAATCTAGCCATCAATTAGGCCAATAAGAAATTTAAATTGTTAGATCGTCATTTCTTATGTACCAAAGTGCATTCACTATTTCCCTCAGTACTTTATTCTGGAAGCGTTGTATTGATAATATATTACTCTTTTTGGTGCAGCCCACAGCTGTATACCATAGGTCAACACTGGCATTAGGACTAAAGACCATGTACTCTGTACTACTGCACGTTATATACATTTTCAATTTGTGCTTGTTAATAAATATAAGAGCTGTAAAGTATCTACAAGCGCCTTTTATTTCTTTTTCTCATAGAGGGGGATGAAAAGTAGAGTGTATCACTCGGGCGCAAAAATATTTTTTCCTCGGGCGACGTATACGTGTAGAATCCTTCACTCCGCTCTGGATTAAAAATAGCGCCCTCGCCGGCAAAATATTATTTCACTCCCTAGTCAATGAGATTTTACCAATAGAGACGTCATACCCATAATAAAACACTAAAAACACGGCGAAGTTGTACTATAGCTATTTACATAGAACTTAAGCAACTATATTTGCATCACTGAAGAGGCTAAAAGAGCACAGAGATATACAGAACCACGTCGTCAGAAAGAGATAAACATATTTTCTCAGTTACAGTGAGTTGCAGAGAGCGGTCGATCGTCAAACACCGCCAATGACCGTTTGTAAAGTCACGTGCGTCAGCTAGCAGCTAGAGTAAACTGGGGCAAAATAGATAAAAAAAAATTTTTGATAAACAAATACTTTCATAATAATAGTTCTATACTTATATCCCGGAGAATACCCGTATGTACACTTGAGACACGCGCGTAAAACTATTTTTTGTGAATTGCTTATATTATAAATTACATAATATTATGTACCATTTTATAGCTAAAACAATAAAAAACTTTTATAACTATCTAAAATTTACTCACGTCAATATTTTCCCGCCAAAAGTGACGAAAGGCACTTTGAACAATCAAAGAAAAATCAAATCTAGTAGTGACATTAGTCACTCGCGGGACACTAAACACAAAATTATTTTAATATCTTCCTTACAGTATTATTAGACGTAATAACACAAAATACAAGCTATAAATCACTAAAAACAACACAAATAAAAAATCACAATCACTACGCGGTCGATGATCTTACTAGAACAACCTGAACTCACAAAAAAACGATTAGGACCGAACCACTTCATTATCCAATAAAATTACTCGTTTCAAGTTGTTTTCAAATATATGTAACACAAATACAATACTCTATCCTAATTCAATACAAATAGGGTTGCAACTCCGCTAGACTCCCCGACTGAAGATCGTCAGCCGTGGCCTTTACGGGTTGGAGCGCAGACTGACGATCGTCAGCCGTTGGTAAGCCCCAACATCCACTAGCATCATACGAACTAACAACGCTGCGCGCCATTATTGCGTTCTCTCTGTCGCTCTTACACGTAACTCGCTACTTGTCTCGTTCGTGTAAGTGGCGAATCAGCGGCATCGCAACAGTTGATTTAGAGTAAAATTAAATTTAATATTTTCCATTTTCAATATCGTAAACAGTACTTAAAAATGAAAAGACACATCCTTCAGGACTTTTACAGTTGTCCCAGTATATGTAGTGCACTTTCTAAACACACAAGATGGCATTTTTGATTAATTTTTTTTATGTTTCGGAAGTCGCGTGTATTTACGTGTTGCGTCGTTGCCACTCTGTTTGGGACTAAGTCGACACAGGCTGATTAGCTTGTGTTTACTTCGCCACGCAGAGCGGGGTACAACGTATCTACCTCAGTTTATTTATAACATCATTGTCCCTAGTAATACAATCTACTATTTATCGATTTCTTGGTATCTAATCATTTTCGAATTCGAATCTCGTCCGTGACCCAAATTTTTCCATTAGAAAATTATTATATATATTTACGATTAAGCAGGCGTTAACGTCTATAAAATATCATAAAAATATAGATTTGGGAGGCGTTATCTTTCAGACACGTAGTTAATCTATTAATATTAACTACCAGCCAAACACGGCTAATGCTGTGTTTGGTTGGTAGTTCGTAATACTGCCAATAGATAGCGTTACCGTCCCCATAAGACAGACGGGTTCAAAGAAGCTAGTGGAAAGATTTGGAAGACGACGCATAGGTCTCGGTGGCCGAATTGGTAAAGGCATGTGCTGCGCTGAGGCACAGTGTGCGAGTTCGAATCTCGTCCGTGACCCAAATTTTTCCATTAGAAAATTATTATGCCCACTTTGCCGACGCCTACTATCGCACTCATAAGTATTAAATTGGTGAAAAACCATACTAAACAAGCGATTTAATGCTCGATGAGCGTTAATTTGAGTGCGGCATTAAGGTGACACAATTTGAAAAACGTAATTAAGCCGTTCATCACACTCGATAGTGTTGCGCAAGCGTCAATTACAATGTTTACCTAGGTATGGCTGCACCGCGGTGCCGCTTGTAATGACAATCATGTACTTTGACACACATAGGTTGCCAATATGGTGGCTTTCGACCTACTCATGTGGTGATTATCTTACCGAGGTAGGTGGCGCATCGATCTAGGGTGAAGCAACCTGCGGTTACTACGTGGAGGCCGCATATCGGTGCAACACTGTTGCTAATGGTTGATGGTCCTTAAATTTAGACGAACATGCTACGAAAACAACTTCTCCTGGCGGGTGTGCAAAGTATAATAATATTCGGGACAATTCCACACAAATAACCCAGCCCCAAACTAGGATATCCTGTAATATGGGCACTAGATAACGGATAAACATACATAAATACGAATATCAACATCCATGACTCGGAAACAAACATTACTGCTCATCACACAAATTATTGCACCTTGCAGGATTCGAACCCGGGACCGTTTGATTTCGTTCCTAGGGTTACTAGCCACTAGACCAACCGGCCGTCAACTAATCACTAGCTGTACCCATGGCTTCGCACGCGTGTTCATTTCTCTAGGTTAAAAGTACTCTATATACTATTCCAAGACCTAAAATACCAATATACCAACATTTGATCAAAATTCCTTGAGTCGACTATAATATTTTATCGATTCCTACTCATCGGATTGAAATACCAAGTACATTAGTTTCTAAGATCTTTAGGAGTTGGAAAGTCTCGTCAAGATAATATACCTAAAGATGTAGATATTGATAAGCTTAACCAGCATTTTTCCTATTCAGCTAACTTTTATGGGCCAACTAAAGCTGCTACATTACGTCATCTCTGCTCACTTCCAACTCCTGACCATCCTTCTTTCGTCTTTAATCAATTTCCGATTGTGATGTTAAGAAGAACGTAAACGCTATTTCGTCAAATGCAGTTGATAGTGACTGTATCAGTCGTAAAATGATCGTCCTCATTATTGATGAATTACTGCCTGTGATACAGTATATCCTCAACACTTCTATCTCCAGCAGTATTTTTCCTTTCGTTTGGAAGGAAGCCCAAGTAACTCCTCTCCCTAAAAAGAGTAATCCTTCCTCATTAACGGACTATCGTCCTATTTCTATTCTTCCTTTCCTTTCAAAGCTGCTTGAACGTCTTGTTCATCAGCAACTTACTACCTTCCTTATCCGAAATAATCTACTGAATCCATTCCAATCCGGTTTCCGACCGGGTCGTAGTACTGTCTCTGCACTAGTCAAGATTACTGATGATGTTCGTGGTATGGATGTTGGGCAATTAACGGTACTATCACTGCTTGATTTCAGTAATGCGTTTAACAGCGTAGACTTTGACGTTTTATTAGGACTTTTGCGTACTCTTAACATGTCTCCAACGGTAATTGATTGGTTTCATAGTTACCTGCACGGTCGCCGACAACGTGTTCGCATTAATGAGAATTTCTCATCTTGGTGTAATACGACTGCTGGTGTACCTCAGGGCGGCGTCTTATCTCCTCTTCTCTTTTCAATCTTTATTAACTCTATCTCTCAACAGCTTTCTAGTTCCTATCACCTTTATGCGGATGATTTACAAATTTATACTCAGGCTCCTTAGGATAAATTATCTATGGCTATCGAAACAATTAACGCTGACCTACGAATGATATCCAACTGGAGTAACTTGTATGGCCTCAGAGTCAACCCAGCAAAAACACAAATTATTGTAATAGGCAGCTCAAGAATGATTTCAAAAATAGATTGGTTTCGCCTACCACAGGTTATTTTCGACGGAATACCCATTCAATTCAGCGATACGGTTAAGAACCTTGGAATACTTATTGATAGAAAGCTTTCTTGGGTACCACAACTGGCAGAAACTAGCCGCAAACTTTTCGCCTCCGCTTTTTCTCTTAACAGATTACGTAATTTCCTACCTACTACCACTAAAATTGCTCTTGCACAATCCCTTTTACTCCTAATATTAGATTATGCTGACGCTTCATACCTAGATTTAACCGAAGAACAGCTCAATAAGCTTGAACGCTTACAGAATTTTTGTATAAGGTTCATATTTGGTCTGCGCAAATATGACCATATTTCTGAATATCGCAAAAAGCTGAAGTGGTTACCTATTCGCCTTCGCCGGAATGCTCACATCCTTTCTATTCTATTCAATATTTTATTTATTCCTTATACTCCCTCATATCTCAAAGAACGTTTTGTGTTCCTGCACATGACCCACTCCCGATGTTTGCGTTCCTCAGAAACTCTTCAACTCAAGACACCTCCCAACACTACACAGTTCTATGAAAAGTCATTCACAGTAAAAGCTGTGAAACTGTGGAATGCACTTCCGCTGGATATCAGACAAGCTAAAACATTACCTATATTTAAAAATATGGTAAAGAATCACTATCTCTCCAATCTAAGCACTGCTACGTAAAAGTATGTATTTAAACCTTATTTGTAATATAAATATGTATTAGTTTATTGTAATAACATGTATTAGTTTATTATATAAATAGTTATTGATTTATTGTATTTTAGAAAAGTATCTATGTAATAGAATGTTATTTTAATGCACTGCCGTCTACTCCTTGTTCTTCCATTGCTGTCCATCCAAAGGTTGTCTGGAAGAGATCGCTCTTAGCGATAAGACCGCCCATTGTACTTATTTTAAAGAAATATTTTATGTGTAATAATATCTTTTTAGGTGCAATAAAGTATTATCTATCTATCTATTACTTTTTAAGTCAAAGCATAAGCTATCCAACAATGAAAACCGCATCACAATCGGTCCAGTAGTTTTTTGTGATTCGCGAGCAAACAAATATACAAACAAACAGAGAGACATGATTTAAAAAAAAACTCTTGTTCAATATGTAGCTTATTTTAAGTACCCTAGACATTCTTTTTTAATTATCTTCGTACAGACTTTTTCATACTTATTGCTTTATTATAACTTCAAAATAAACAACTTTGGACCCCTATCCCGCAGGAACCCTAATTTTTTCGGGATCAAAGGTATCCTCAATTTAAAGCCATCATATAAACTACGACTGTGCCAATTTGCATAAAAATTTGTCGAGTAGGTAGTTTACCCCTATCCTGCGGAAACAATTGTTTTTTCCTGATGAAAAGTATTCATTGTCCTACCTCAAACTATGAACTCAAATTATACCAAGTTTTATTTGAATTCATTCAGTAGTTTCGGCGTGATGCGCGGTCAAGATACAGACAGGCAAAAATAATAAAAAATAAAAAAACAGTATTGGGCTTCAGTATCGTATAGAGCACACTCCAAAAAAATATCTAAACATCTTCAATGTACAGAATTGGACCTGTTACAGTTTTATTATAAGTATAGATTTATTTCAGACCCAAATCGATCCATAATTGTGTTAAAAACAAACTTATTATAATATGTTAGTTAGCTACATATTAAAAAACAGACAAAACCACAATAAAAAGCACAAAATTAATATCATGTCTGAGTCACAATAAGTATAACCCACGCATCACTTCGTTACCACTTGCACCAACGGTTTGACCCGTGTCAACCAGTGCCTC
The DNA here is from genome assembly GCA_946251855.1 of Alsophila aescularia. Taxonomy (NCBI): domain Eukaryota; kingdom Metazoa; phylum Arthropoda; class Insecta; order Lepidoptera; family Geometridae; genus Alsophila; species Alsophila aescularia. The sequence goes on from OX276376.1 coordinate 33,714,147, forward strand.
ATAATGCACGAGTTAATATGCGCAGCTATAACGGCCTGAAGACTGTTGGCGGTGCCACGCATGCGACTCATCAGGGATGAGGTACTTTCCCGTGTAAGCGCAAAGAAGTCATCGGTGCGCGTGTCCGCAAACATCCCTGATGCGCAACAATAACAGCCCCAGAAACACCCTGAATCCGTTGTTGTATTGGATACGTAGAGCGATGTAAACTTTTTGTGTTTACATGACTGCACGAGTAAAAGGACTTCTTGAATAAGGTCACTTTTACGGCCATAATACAGCGTGCAAATCTTGGAGCCCACACTTTGCACCTCACTGCCCCACTGCTCACTGCCACTTTGCCCCTACGCTCCCTCACTATATCCTTATCATCAGACATGTCATCTGTAACCCAGTGGCCCAGATACTTAAACCACTTCACCTAATTGAGGGGAGTTCCGTCGAGTTTTACTGGCAGAGTAAACTTTTGTTTCCGGCCTTGTAAAGCATCAACTCACTCTTTTTAGCGTTATACCTGAGCCCGTGGGCCGTAGCATAAGACTTACATACGCCTACTAAACGTCTGAGAGCATTGATCGAAGGGCTCAGCAGCACCATGTCGTCAGCGTAAGTTATGTTATTGACACTAGTACCACTGATCGAACAACCAAAATTAATGCTGCAGCGATAAAACCCATTCACATACAGATTAAAAATCTTTGGTGATGTAGGTAATACCTACCTGCCTCACGGTAGGGTGAGGGCGTACAGGCCCACAGTGTAATCTGTAGTCGTCTGAGCACGAGCCCTCATATCTTACAAAATTTTCCTGATTTTCATACCAGCCTGACTAGAAAGTATACCAATTGATTTATAATCAAATGTTGCGATGGCTTGTGAAATGGTTTGATATCACTCGTATACTAACGACATGTCAAATGGATGATCCTCAGAGTAAGTATATTTACTTTAGTTAGTAATACTTACTCTGAAGGATGATATCAAACTATACATTCCATCTCAGTTATTGATGGTGATAATCAATCCCAGTACATATTTTTATTTTTGCCTCTTCCATACTGAAGATGTGGTCATATATAGTATGCATGTGCATCAAGAAAGGTCAAAGCCTTTTTTTTACTTTATATCCCAGAAAATTTTAATACTGGCGGAACCAGTATTAAATAAAATTAATTATATTTTAATAGACATTGTAGCCATCGCAGGGAGTCGGTGGATGGAGACGGCACAAGACCGTTTGTCGTGGCGCTCTTTGGGGGAGGCCTAGTTCAGCTGTGGTCTTCTAAAGGCTGAAATGATAATGATGATGATATTTTAATAAAATTAATTATTAAATAAAAATAATGTAGTTGATAAATGATAAATTTCGGAATCGATGTTTTATATGAAAAGCTCGAATTCGGAAAGATGTGATTTCACAAAGAACCACAGTTACCTATCGACATAGCCTACAGGATTACAACCGATGATCGTTGAGGTATGTTGGATTATGTGTTATTATGTGTCATTTTCTTGTGTGGAGACCGCGAATCGGCAAACGTAGTGTAGGACGCCCTCCGGCAAGGTTGAGTGACGATATACGCAAGAAGAAATGGCTGGTGGCGGTTGGGAATGAAGAGTCGAAGACCGGGCTCAGTTGCGTGCTTTGGGAGAGGCCTGTATCCAGCAGGTGGACTGATATTGGCTGATGATGACTTTAGGTCCTGGAAGAACATTTCTGTTACTTTTACCTATAAAAATGACCACGCGGGCAAAGCCGCGGGCACAGCTTGTAAAATAGTAATGATACTGTCTCATTCCCACAGTCCACAAACAACGTGGATACCATGCCTACACCTTCTTCCGACGCCGGCGCGTGGCGGGCGGCGGGCGGGTGGGCGGCGGGCACGCGCTTATCTCTTTGTTTTCAGCACGGGTGTGCCTGAGGCTCCATTATTCTAAATGCTAATTACCAGCTGTTAATTGCCAAAAGTTTTAACCGATGCTGTAGGCAAATTAACTTTGATGCTTTTAAAGTCGCTTGACCTCCTTCGCCGTCCTTTGCTTCGTAACTGATCGCAAGCTATAATTAGTAGCTGCAAGAGGTCATGTCTGTGTGATTTGCAAATATTTGTTCCTCTTGTTGGCGCTAGCTACTATGTAGTTGCTGTATACCTACAACTGAAATACTCTAAATACATTATAGTTAGCGACATATTTATCTCCAAACTGTATATACTCGTATTTACAGACTTAAACTTGAAGACATCTTGCTGTTTTGTTTAACTGTTTCGATAAACATGCCTCAATCCCACATTCCCACAGCACTGCTTCGCACAGTGGTATGCAATGATTTTTAATGACATCATGTAAACTGGACACTGAATTGCTTAGTTGTGAAATATCTCTTCAGTTCGTATATCATCTCGCTCATCCGTACACAGTAGAGATTCTGCTCTTCAAGCTAACTTCAAGGCTAGAGTGCATATGTATTTTTTACCCAACCGCGGAGGATTATGTGTTTGGGTTCTATGTATGTTTGTTTGTACGTTTCATTGGCGCGTCCGACTCCCTAAGCGCCTTGATGGATTCTGATAGATGAGGTATCATTAGATTCGTCGTAGTCACGAGAGTGCTATCTATCTATTTTATCTATATTTATTAAAACTGTAACAGGTCCAACTCTGCAAATTGATGATATTTTGTTATATTTTTTTGGATGCTGTTCTATACTCGATACTAAAGCCAAAACTGTAATTTTTATTATTGTTGTCTGTCTGTCTGTCTATCTGTATCTTGGACATGCATCACGCCGAAACTACTGAATGAATTCAAATGAAACTTGGCAAGATTTGAGTTCATACTACGAGGTAGGACTAGGATACTTTTCATCCCGATAAATTAAAAGGTTCCCGCAGCATAGGGGTAGAAAGTTATTTAAATGAACAAGTACCGTGCTGAAACTTCTGGACGGATTTTGATGCAACTTGGCGCAGTCATAGTTTATACGATGGGTTAAAATTGAGAATACTTTTTATCCCAAGAAAATAAAGGGTTCCTGCGGGATAGGGGTCCAAAGTAATTTAATTTTTTAAGTGATAAATAAAAAAATGTAGGGTCTATATATTTGATACTAAAGCCATATTTGTTTTTGTATTTTTTTATTTTTGTTTGTTAACGCGCCGAAACTACTGAACGAATGCAGAAACTTGAAATGATTTGAGTTCATACTACGAGGTAGGACATGGATACTTTCCATCCCGAAAAATTAAAGGATTCCCGCAGGGTATTGGTTGAAAGTTATTTAAAAAAATACTATTATACTACTACTACTACTACTATACTGAACCGATTGCGATACGGTTTTCTCGGTTTGTTAGCTTAGGGTTTAATTTAAAAACTGGTGTACATGGTATCTCAATATGATGAATATAATTCAAGCAATCGATAAACAACCATTTAACGTCTCAACGAAGTTTGATGATTTTGATACTTTTGGTTCTGGAATATCACAGAATCTTTATATCCCAGAAAAAAGACCACGGCGGGCGAAGCCGTGGGCATAGCTAGTTTAAAATATAAATAGTGTCAAGAAAACTAATATGGCGGCTTACAGCTGCCTAACTATCAAACGAGAAGTGGTCTAACGAAGACAAATGTTGTTGATACATCTTCGGCCACAACTCATCATCGCTATCTATCAAACGAGAAGTGGTCTAGCGAAGACAAATGTTGTTGATACATCTTCGGCCACAACTCATCATCGCTATCTATCAAACGAGAAGTGGTCTAGCGAAGACAAATGTTGTTGATACATCTTCGGCCACAACTCATCATCGCTATCTATCAAACGAGAAGTGGTCTAGCGAAGACAAATGTTGTTGATACATCTTCGGCCACAACTCATCATCGCTATCTATCAAACGAGAAGTGGTCTAACGAAGACAAATGTTGTTGATACATCTTCGGCCACAACTCATCATCGCTATCTATCAAACGAGAAGTGGTCTAGCGAAGACAAATGTTGTTGATACATCTTCGGCCACAACTCATCATCGCTATCTATCAAACGAGAAGTGGTCTAACGAAGACAAATGTTGTTGATACATCTTCGGCCACAACTCATCATCGCTATCTATCAAACGAGAAGTGGTCTAACGAAGACAAATGTTGTTGATACATCTTCGGCCACAACTCATCATCGCTATCTATCAAACGAGAAGTGGTCTAGCGAAGACAAATGTTGTTGATACATCTTCGGCCACAACTCATCATCGCTATCTATCAAACGAGAAGTGGTCTAGCGAAGACAAATGTTGTTGATACATCTTCGGCCACAACTCATCATCGCTATCTATCAAACGAGAAGTGGTCTAGCGAAGACAAATGTTGTTGATACATCTTCGGCCACAATTCATCATCGCTATCTATCAAACGAGAAGTGGTCTAGCGAAGACAAATGTTGTTGATACATCTTCGGCCACAACTCATCATCGCTATCTATCAAACGAGAAGTGGTCTCGCGAAGACAAATGTTGTTGATACATCTTCGGCCACAACTCATCATCGCTATCTATCAAACGAGAAGTGGTCTAGCGAAGACAAATGTTGTTGATACATCTTCGGCCACAACTCATCATCGCTATCTATCAAACGAGAAGTGGTCTAGCGAAGACAAATGTTGTTGATACATCTTCGGCCACAACTCATCATCGCTATCTATCAAACGAGAAGTGGTCTAACGTAGACAAATGTTGTTGATACATCTTCGGCCACAACTCATCATCGCTATCTATCAAACGAGAAGTGGTCTAACGAAGACAAATGTTGTTGATACATCTTCGGCCACAACTCATCATCGCTATCTATCAAACGAGAAGTGGTCTAGCGAAGACAAATGTTGTTGATACATCTTCGGCCACAACTCATCATCGCTATCTATCAAACGAGAAGTGGTCTAGCGAAGACAAATGTTGTTGATACATCTTCGGCCACAACTCATCATCGCTATCTATCAAACGAGAAGTGGTCTAGCGAAGACAAATGTTGTTGATACATCTTCGGCCACAACTCATCATCGCTATCTATCAAACGAGAAGTGGTCTAGCGAAGACAAATGTTGTTGATACATCTTCGGCCACAACTCATCATCGCTATCTATCAAACGAGAAGTGGTCTAGCGAAGACAAATGTTGTTGATACATCTTCGGCCACAACTCATCATCGCTATCTATCAAACGAGAAGTGGTCTAGCGAAGACAAATGTTGTTGATACATCTTCGGCCACAACTCATCATCGCTATCTATCAAACGAGAAGTGGTCTAGCGAAGACAAATGTTGTTGATACATCTTCGGCCACAACTCATCATCGCTATCTATCAAACGAGAAGTGGTCTAGCGAAGACAAATGTTGTTGATACATCTTCGGCCACAACTCATCATCGCTATCTATCAAACGAGAAGTGGTCTAACGAAGACAAATGTTGTTGATACATCTTCGGCCACAACTCATCATCGCTATCTATCAAACGAGAAGTGGTCTAGCGAAGACAAATGTTGTTGATACATCTTCGGCCACAACTCATCATCGCTATCTATCAAACGAGAAGTGGTCTAGCGAAGACAAATGTTGTTGATACATCTTCGGCCACAACTCATCATCGCTAACTATCAAACGAGAAGTGGTCTTACGAAGACAAATGTTGTTGATACATATTGAACGTGACAAAGTCACACCTGAGCAAATTTTAAGAAACCAATTTTTATCTTCTTGATTTAATTTTTCCTCAAAATTGTGTTTTGATGTTACTCCGTAAACGGTAGGTACGTACTCAGGTTCATGGTCATAGAATTTCAATCATTAAAATGCGCGTGGATATGAATCTTTTCGTTACATTCAATTCTGTGTGCAAAATGCCATAGACTAAATATAAACGAAAATCCCACAAGTGGACTTTGGTGCGAACACTTATGCAGTTGTCTATGGGCGCGTATCAACCTTAAAAATGATTACGCTTACTTTCTTTTGTTTCTATAAGGTATCAACACAATTTAATATTTTTTAAACATGATCCTATAATAGAGTTATGTTATAATGGAGCAACCACCACAACAAATTAACCGAATGTTACAATATAGAACAGTTTTTCCTCCCAACGTTGCGCAGAACGTGATCAAGAAAGTTTTCATGTAACTGAGTAGCTAGAAGCATTATTATTATCATTTAATTTTTGTAAAGGAACTTACTGAAAGCTTAATTAACTATACTTGGAATTTTACTAAAATAATGTTTGGAATGCCAAGTAGTGTAACCACTGGTGGTAGGTGGTAGGTAGTAATGGTAGCTTTATTGACTTTGCCCCACAGAGGCATAGATGGCGCGGGTTCGAACACCATACCGGTATTCGAACTGTTTCACTGCTAAAATCAAATACCTAGTAGCATTATCTTACATATAGACTATCGACCTATACTTATATTAAAGGAGTAAGTTACAAAAAGTCTGTACAAAGAAGGTAAGTAATTAAAAAATGGTGTGAGGGGCTTAAAATAAGCTATTGAACTTTTTTTTTGTATTTTGTTTCTGTTAGTCTGTTCGCGCGTCACGCAAAAAATACTAAGCTGAAAGCGATTTTCAATATTGGATAGCTTAGGTTTTGACTTAATACTTGTTATCTTCATCCGATGATTAGAAGCCGAGCAATCAATAAAAAACTATCTGACGACTGAACGAAGATTGGTTTATTTTTACTTTAAAGGTACTTTTTTTGGTCTTGGGACAAGGACCAAATGTACCTATAAAGTATAAGGTTACTTTTAACCCATAGAAATGGCCACGTGGGCAAAGCCGCGGGAACAGCTAGTTATTGTACAAATGTGAAAGGTTTTCTGTTTGTTTTGCTTGAGACAAAACAAACAGAAAACCTTAAAAAAAGAAAAAAAATTGTCTTTAAAGCCAATGCAGGCTTTTTATCTCGTGAAAACAACTAGGAGGAAAAATATGTAGCAAAATATGGGCACAGTCGCAGGGCAGCTAGTATAACATACGTAAGCAACACGTGTTTTCAAAAGGTTTGACCTCCCATAACCCTCGCATTCTCGTCAAGATTCGTCTCGTCGCGACGAGCACAGATAAGCAACTCGTGATCTGATATCGCGGGCTCAGAATCCTTGAACTGGTCTCCAAGTTACAACCCATCAAATGAAACATGATTAAATCTTACTACAGCGAGAAATACTTTAGCATCAGGCGGTCGAAAAACTAAACATATATAAGTTCTACAACAACAAAAAACTCCTTATTTTTATATCTCAATCAGTCTCATTTATTTAACACGACATGAGTCACAAGGTTACAAACATTGATTTACCTACACCATAAAAACAAATGGAAACTTGATCATAATCATACCTTTATAAAAAGTTGTTTTATTTACGATAGAGCGATGGTGGCCTAACGGTTCTATAGTGCAAATTAGAATCCAACGATACCGGGTTCAAAACCTAAGCCCCGCACCAATGACTTTTCTAAGTTATGTGCGGTTTTCCATCGCTCCGTGCTTCGGAGGGCACGTTAAGCTGTCGGTCCCGGCTGTTATTGATTAATAGAATTCGTTAAGCCATGTCAGAGGCCCTCGGGCGGCTTGACAAACTCTGACATCAGAGGCCAGCACTACCTCATACGACAAACAAACAAATATTTACATTATTTGTCAACATAAATCTGCCCCGCAGAAATACCAAGACTCGATCTCAATTGGGGTAATTCTACTGACAGAGAACTAGCAAGCAGGGTCCAAAAAAATGTGTACGGCCTCTAATAGCATGAAACTTGAAAACCGTTCTTTAATGTTGATTGTGCCATCTCTGTACATTTATGAGGTATCCTTTTTTATTGGTATCAATAGGTGGCCCTATTGATACCAATAAAAAAGGATACCTCATAAATGTACAGAGATGTTGGGACAACTACGATCAATATGACAAAAGAACAAAACTAAACTACTAAACCTATTGTTTCTTCTGTGACCAAAGCATGTTCAGAACCTATAGGAAGCAGCCTAAAACTATAATATTTAACGCAGATGACCTACACACGTTTGAATGCAAATTGTCTGTGGTTATATCTGGAAAATCGTATTACAAGAGTTTCATGATAGATTAAAATAGTATCAATTATTAGTGTCATTATCTATACTTATAATAAGCAATAAGAACGAAAATGTGTGTACAAAGAAGATAATTAAAAAAGAAATGGTCTAGGGTACATAAAATAAGCTGAACAACTGAACAAGAATATAACATTTTAAAAATTCGTGTCGAGTCGTGCGATACGGTTTTCACTGATTATAATACTGGTTATAAATGGTGTTATAGATACGGTTTTCACTGTTGGATAGCTTATGTTTTGACTTAAAAACTGGGGTACTTTATATCTCAATCCGATAAGTAGAAGCCGAGCAATCGATAAAAATATTTTTGACGGCTGAAGGAATTTTATCCATTATTGGTATATTGGTATTTTAGGTCCTGGAATAGCACAAAGAGTACTTTTAACCTACAGAAATGACCATTCGTTCGAAGCCGCGGGCATTAGCTAGTTAGGTACATAAAAATGTAACACTAATAATTTTTCATACCACCTGCTCGACAATGTCCAATTACATTTCACGCAAATTCAGCATAAAACAAGGCATTATATCCCAAGAGACATAAAATTATATGAAGCTTCCAAGGGACATTATGTGATTTGAATTAGGAACGTTAAAATTCGTATGGAAAAACACTTATCATAGATACGGGCATTATAAAGAGAGTTCATTATAAATATTAGAACTGGCTACCATAAGAAGTATCTACACAAAAAAAGGCGCGATTGTAAGGAATGTGAAACAAAAGACGGTGTTTGGTGTAATATTAACAGTTCCTTATTTAATCATTTTCAAATTGATACAAAAATGACGTATATTTAGAGCGATAGTGATTTGACTCCGGAGTTCATTATAAATGCTTTACTTATGTAGACCTGGCGGCAGAAACTATGAAAAGTAGTGTATTCACCTTGGGGATAAAACTTTTCTTACGTCACGGATGACATATTGGACCCCTTGCTTCATTTAGGACTCTACAGAAGTCCCTTGCTTCGTTCGAGAGTTAAGTATAAAACCCCTCACTATGCTCGGGAGCTAACTCTAGAGTACGCTATACGCCGCAAGGCAAAATACAGTGCTCTTTAGCCAATATCATTACTAACGCCATAATATTAAAAGTTCTTTACAATAAACTAATTTAGAATTCAATTTAGTTACTAATACTACCGATGGAATTTCTGAATCACTACGCCACAGGGGCCAGTAAAAAAACAAGGTCTACCTAAATAACTAAATGAAATAATAATTAACTACTGCTTTTTCTTATAATGTACATAGAAATACAAACGTAATTAAACTTATTCGTCAGCTTTTTCCGGGAAGGGCGGCGGCCGTCGGACTTCCGCCCTGAATAATTCATCCCGCGGCTGCTTCGTTTAGCTGCCCAACTTCTCTGTCCTGTGTATATTTTCTTCTTCTAATTTAGGGTGCGGGCTATATTCGATGTAACCTATACATTAAAGTACACTGCAGAGTGCTGATAAATGAATAATTTTATTAAATTTATTAAAATTTAAGCAACACGTTTATGCTTTTCCAAATGTATTCACGCTGAATCTTATACATTTTTCGCAAGTTTTTCAAGAACCCTCAAATCAAAAGTTCGCAAATTACCTTTGAGCGAACAATTGAACCCATTATGCCTTCATTACTAAACTAATGGATAAATCTGAGATAGCATCTCAGTTGTATCAGCGGATACTGCACGGAGACGAGCCGAGAGAGGGGTGAAACGTATATAGCGAAGATGCGCCGGCGTCGCAGGCACCAGTGCGCGCTCACACGCACACACGATATTTACATATTTTAAAAGAAAAGTTACAAAAAATAAATAAACAGTGCCTGTGATATTTGGATTTGATCACTTCCTGGTGAGTACAGTGTTACATTTCGCAAAAAGGACTAGAGCACGGATTTTAAAAAAATAACAGTGAAAAAATTACGGTGATTCCAACGACAATGATTTCCTAATTATTTAGCAAATTGGTCCTGAAATAATTAGGTATCAACATTGTTGGAAGTCGTGATGGAGTTAATGCAATGTTTGTGACGACCGCGAACCGTTGATTAGATGGTCCCTGAAATGACGTTTTATAAAAGACAGTGTACTTACCGCTGGCTCATATTTTCAGAAGTAACCCGGAGGAGTCCGATCTCCAAGATGATCCACTTCAAGTCGGTGGTGAGTACAATAAACTAGAGAAAAATACTTGGAATAAACTTCATTAACAGGTAAACTCTAATTAGAATCTTCACGACCATTTTCAAACTTAGCATAAAACAGTTGGACCATGTACATTTGATACAGATGGTACAGTTGATTTTTTAACCCTCTATCCAGCTGACAGCGTTTCAAAACGCTGACGGCACTGTTTCTTCACTGAATTGCAATTCTTATTCTCTGAGATAAATAAATAATAATAACAATTGAAAAAACTATAAAACTAATACCTAGGTCAATCTATAATCAATATACAAATCAACAGGCAAATATTTGACGCAAAGCTAATTATAGTTTTACTACCAGAACTATTAACATATTTCAAAACGTTTGATTCAATAAAACGACTATCATTTGATCATAAAATAAAAAACGTTGTCTCAGTAATCATAAAACAGCAATTAACATGCTCACATTTTTATCGATTATATTTAATAAGTGATTTATATCTCTATCTATGTATGTATAAATAAACAATGAAATTAAATAAATAGTGAGTAAAAATTAAGGATTAATTTTCCAATTCTAATCAAGAACATTATTTATCAAATTCACATCACAAAACTAACCGTAGGTTTTGAAAATATACTTAACGACGTTCACGTTTCAATAAATCAATGCTTACAATGTTAAATTGGACACATAGACCTAATTAAAAGTGGGCAGATGACGTATCAGCTCCTCGGGCGTGGAACGGTATAAATTAGGTGCAACATACAAAATTGGCCTTCCTTTGCCTTAGTCACAATCGTATTGACGTTTGTGTAGCAACGTCTGTATTTGTATCTAGTCCAGTTTTTGCTTTCGTGATATTATTAAAGCGTGCCGTATCTTCCCCCCTTTTACTAGATGTATGATTGGACATCAACAAATTGAGCTAAATTGTAGATACCGTTTTTACTAACGTTCTATTAGATCTAAAGGATCATTAAATGGTTAATCCGCTTAGTCCTGATGATAGTTTCTTCAAAACTATTATGCAATAAAAAAATTAAAGAAAATTAGGTTTTACGGATTTATTAAATTAAAGAGAATTTTAGTCTATTTTATGCTTAGATTGGGGACATATAGATCGGTCGGCTTAAATAACAAAAATGATCTGATGTAGAGCTCAACAATATACCCGTATGCTCTACATTGTGAATTACATTAAAAAATAATAAAAAAGCTTGTGAAATTATTCCATCTCAATTCCTCTTATATGATTTCGATTTGAGTAATTCTGAACACACCAAACTAAATGTTATTGGACCGGGTGGAGTACACTACATTAGAACTCAACGTATTACGAACTCAACCAAAAGTAGAGTAGTGCAGGAGTATGATTGTTATTCATTGGTAGTGCGATAAATCTGTCCGTTCCATTTGGACCCTAACCCGGAGCTTTTTAAAAGTGCACGTGAACTGCATTTAAGTTGCTATTACTACTATATTTAAAATGCAGTGACATTCCTACCTGTCTTGTAAATACTACGTGAAGTACATAAAAGGAGATTTGAAAATGATACATTCATGACCATAATAAACTGCATGTCATCTTGATCAACTTCTCCTATCTATAATATATATATAAAAATTATATGCTGTTCGTTGGTAAGAGCATCACTTGAGAACGGCTGGACCGATTTGGCAAATATTTATTTTTATGTGCGTAATAGTCCGAATAAGGTTTTAAGGGAAATAAAAATTGGAAAAGTTGTCCGGTTTTTTTTTTAACTTCGGAATACACTAAAAGGGTTTTTTTTTTGTATTTTTGCATTTTAACGGATTTTGATGAAATTTGATATGGTTAGTATATTATATACATAAAATTAACCTACTTTTAGATATAATTTTATTACTGTCCGTGGCGGTGTATTTGAATAAAATTATCCATCATTAATTTTAATTAATTGGGGATATATTTGTAGCAAATGTAAAATTTTAACAACAAACAATCAATCACGATCTGTCAAATGAAAACTCCGGTTATAATTATATTTAATCTTAATTTCATTAACTGAATTATTTGTGTACGAACATACTTAATAAAATATCTCTATAAATGAGATAATTCAACCATCAACAGGCAATTGAAACCCCAGATAATATTATGCGGGCTTACCTAACTACTCGTCGAACTTTCACTATATATTTGGTTGGAGCTGGAATTTATGTCTATTAGGGATTATTGTATATACATAAATTGAATTAATTCAAATTTTAGACATAAATCATAAAAGAGACCTACATATTAATCTTGTTGCTTCATAACTATGTATTTTAATAAGTATGACGACAGTTGCTCTCTCACTACACTGGATCGAATAAAATATTTAGTGAGCACAGCGAGGTATCGCTGAAGTTAGTAATTTTCGCAGAGTCATTAGTGTCTCCAACACTTAAGTAATTAATACTTTACATAGATGACGAACTGCCGAATGCAAATACTGAAATTTTGTATGGACTCTTTCCGGTGAACATCTTTCATTTCATTTTTTATATCTCAGCATATGGCATCGCTAAAGCTTGAGAGCACGATCAATACAGATCGTCTATTGGCAGAACTTAAAGTGGATTCAACTAAGCGAAGTAGGTCAAATAGTTACGAAGCTCTGATTGTCTATCTATCTATTGTACAGAAAGATAGATAGAAAAGGCTTTATTACACAAGAAAATACAAATACATAGGGTTTTTAGTGCTATATTAGCTTTTGCATCGACCTAACCTTTTTGTTTACCAAACCACAGAATAAATAACAGCGTTTATCTTATAACGGGGCCTTCACGGTAATGCGGCTTAGATTACTGAAAAGGCCGTAAGTAAAACGAAAATATTATCACTCATACGAAATAATTATACACTACATATATCTATTTACATAATTAATATTATGTGCTCGGGATCGATAACAAAACAAAGTAGTTGAAATGCGCACACAAAAAAAAAACATACAAATTGTCTCGGTCAGTTAATTCCTCAAGCCAAAAATGTTTTGCTATAACTTTTACTAATTTTCCACATGGGTAATAAGCATTTCTAATAAATGCCTTGCACTTATTATGTCCTGAATACTTGGTGTAACATTAACATTATGACTGGTGGTACATCAAATATTGAAGAGTACTTATAGGTATACTTAATAGAAGCGCTAGTTATCCACGTCGACTTTCGCCAGTGTTGGCACAGAATAAATAATAGTACTACGTGTTGGCGAAGATTATCCTAAGGGCGATGTCACAGTGCATGCTATGATGCAGTTGCGTCACGCGACGAGTTACCGCCGAAAGGCGCGCCGCACTGCGACCGTTGCGTCACAGCGCACCAGCACAAACGTAGTTGTTATATTGTACTCTTTGACCACCACCAAATACTAAATGGCACCAGCTAGCTTGCACCTAATAGGCTTGTCATTCTAGTGCATTCTTGGTTCATTTCGCCTATTTTACAAAAAAAAAGCCTTGTGATTCATACATGAAATAAGACATTAGAAAATTGTATGACTTGAAAATCACTTCGTATTTTAGCCCGTCATTTTAATGAAAATTCCGCGATGATAAGTACCCACTGTAATGTTAAGTTCTTCTAAGTATTATTGAGACAGTACACGTTTACATAGATAACTTATTAATAACATTCATTCTAGCGTTATTAAATAAAGTTGTGGTAGTCCTACAGTAACCGCGAATGTGACTTCAGCGTACAACGCCATCAATGTTAATTAGGATAGCCAATACTCATGTATAGTGCCCGAAACTTTAAACTTTTGCGACGCCTGCAAAGGGCTACTAAGTTGTAAGGACTACACTAGAATAAGATCTTTTGTATGTTGTACACTTAGTTATGCAAAGAAAGATACTGAATCCGGTTGGAAGTTTTAGCACAATAGAATAGAAATACGTTTTTGTATACGTTTATACGTTTATTGCTTTAGCTAAATTTATTTTTGTTGTAAAAACAGGAAGCTTATTGCAAAAAGTAATAAGATACATAACTCGATAACATAATAAATATTCCAATATATATTGCCTAATAAAATGTAACCACTTTAAAAAAGTTACTAATTATACTTGTACGAAACGGGTAAAATTAACATGTTTATTCATCTGTTGGTATTAATTATTCACAACTCGACGTAAATTATTCAACGATTGATGTATTATTCGAGAAAGTGGCAAGAAGGTCAATGCCGGGCTTCCGAGCCTCAGATTAGATAACACGTTGCATCATTGCGTAGAAATCTGCGCGTACGCATAGTTCGCCTTCTGTTTGATCAAGCCTGTGACCCTTTAGCCGCGTTTTGGTCGCAGCACAATAAGTACACTTTACGTAATGTGATGTAGAAAGAAAGCCTTCTAACTTCAAGGAAACGTCCGCGCCGCCGCCGCGCTGCACGCGAGACATTCCTGTACCATAGACGTTCACAAATACTTGTTTTAACTAAAATATTCTGATTAAGTAGTATTATTGTCTATCGTAATGAATGTACCATTATCTACCAACAATTCGATTAACGACAAGGAAATGCTCATTTTAACCTTTATAATTAGGGTATTTCTAAAGTTTTCTAGTGATTTAGTGTCACATCAGTTCACATAGATACAAATTCAAAATTGCAGTGCTGCCTAAATGTATTATTAAATAGTCTAAATGGTTAAAAGTGAAAGTGCTCACTCACAGAATGCCTAGAATGTGACGGTCGAGTCTGCGGCAGAGTTGAATGAAATGATCAATTTATTCACGATTTTCTCACATTTGCCTCTATAGCTTTGGTCCCTAGATTTCAAAATTTTTAAAAGCTCTGAATATATATTATATATGTTTGAATCCATTTTACTGTGAAATGAAAATGTATATTATCTTTTTACACAAAACAGACCATACCATTTTTATTTATTTATTTATCATATAGTTATTAGTCAGCAAAGTCTATGTCCAAAGAGAACATACCGCGTTTGACGCTGTCCTTGAACCTCAGTACAGGACGACTTACTGGTCGCTTAGCGAAGAAGAAGAATTCCTGTGGGCTACCCCAGAAGAGTTTCTGTAGGCAAACGTAGGCTCCATACGGTGCGCGTGCCCTAACCAGCGCAACCGTCTCTGCTGGGAAGTCCTTGCAGAAGATCGTGACTAGTGGAGAAAAGTTACTGCAGACGATCTTAAAACTCATGACGACACTTGTTTGGAGGTGCTGGCCCAAAAACGTACACGAAGGCATCATCGTATGAACAACTCGGCACCACCCACACACTCGCAAAATCATATCTGCCAACGGTGCGGTCGCAGCCGCGGATCCCGTATTGGCTTATTCAGTCACCAAAACAAGTGCCGTACTACAACCTCCTGATTTGTAGAGGTAGGAAGGCCAATGATGAGTTTATTACGGTATTGTATGAAGATTCTTTTATATTTTTGAATACGATATGCTTCCCCTTATCGCAGAACCTACGAAAATGAAAACGAGAAATTAATCATAATATAATTGTATATTGGTAAAGGTACATTAGTGTTTAGGGTTGTATTTAATAAATAACGAATATCTGCAACGAATATGTATCCCACTTACAATAAAATCAGTGTACAATAACGTACATACAGTACTCAAGTTTACAAATATAATAATAAAAGACCTGAAACATTTTATATTCGCCCTATAGTTCAACTGCTAACATCACAAATATAGGCTCTATGACCGTGACGGCTTTTCGGCCCATTGAGAAGCCTTTTCTATAAGGCTCTGTCCTACTTTCTATTGCATAACAAAACAATAAACACTTAATCCATTGATACTCACGAGTACGTACTTGGTACTCGTTAATAGTACGAACTAGTATCACTAGTATCGACGAGTACAAAGCATCGGTTATAGGTCGCGGGAACAAAAACTCTGGGTCAGAGTAAAGTTCACACACGAGTCGATGATTCGTTACGTAACACAACAAATCAGTCAACCGCATTACAATACAACTCTAAGATAACAATTTAGTACGTTATCGCAATGAGGAAAATTGATGTGTACCTATTTAATGTTAGAGGAATGTTTGAGTGTTTATTGCCGAATGGTAATAAAACGTTTAAGGTTCGAAGAGAAATGATTTGCACATCATTTTTTATCTATTCCATAAGCT
Organism: Alsophila aescularia; assembly: GCA_946251855.1. NCBI lineage: Eukaryota > Metazoa > Arthropoda > Insecta > Lepidoptera > Geometridae > Alsophila > Alsophila aescularia. The sequence goes on from OX276376.1 coordinate 33,730,606, forward strand.
TGGAATGTTTAAAAGACTAATTGTAAGAACATTATATCGTACGGTATTTTTTTCTGTAAGTACGGCTTTCAAGAATTAAGCACTAGATCCAAGACACATTCATTAACAAGACATAAGTTCAATACCTAAAGCCCAACTACGGTCGGGTAAAAATTAGCATAAGACACTCTTGCGGTGAAGACGAATCGATTGATACCTCGCTTGTCAAAATAGGACCAAGTTTATACTTTGAACACATAAATCTTACTTTGCCTTGCCATAGTCGGGTAAAAAAATATTACCAAAACTTGCCTGATTTTTCTTCCACTTATCTTTTTCCGGGATAAAAGTATTTTATGTTTATCTTGTTATTGTTCAGTACATATGTTCAAAATTTCTTCGAAATCTATCAAGCAGTTTTGTATTTACGATTATAATACGTGGGTTTAATATGTTTTAAGCTACTCGTATGTAAAAAAAAACATCTAAATCGGCCACTTTGATGTGAAATCGAGTAAGACACTCTATACCTGAAGATGAATCGATTGATACCTCGCTTGTCAATATCGAACCAATAGGGGCGACGCTATTGTGGAACATCCACATAACTACATACATATCCGATACATACATACATACATACATACATACATACATACATACATACATACATACATAGACTGTTAAACTCATTACCCTTCCCTTGTTTAGCTGTAGTCAGGTAAAAAAATAAACTTACAATTCAAGATCGTTTTAGTAAAGTAATTTTGCTTTCACATGTAGCCATATAAATTAAATCTATCGAAATAAAGTGCACAACAAAAAAATGTGACACTGCCACCATCGCTTCATTCATCGCTACGTATTTTTTCTTGCACTTCCACTGCGGTGTCGGAGCTAGTTCTTGCACTTCCACTGCGGTGTCGGAGCTAGTTCTTGCACTTCCACTGCGGTGTCGGAGCTAGTTCTTGCACTTCCACTGCGGTGTCGGAGCTAGTTCTTGCACTTCCACTGCGGTGTCGGAGCTAGTACTTGCACTTCCACTGCTGTGTCGGAGCTAGTTCGCCGACCTAAGCCAATGTATCTACTTGAATATTATGAACCTACTCACCGCGCCTCAGTATAGAACAGAATCACTTTCCTCTTTGTGGGAACACGTGAACTTTGTGTCATAACATAACATGTAAGTTAATACTCAAATTATGTGCAGTATTGTGTGGAGGCAAATCTCCGCCGCGTCATGTTTCCGGGGAAATAACTTGTGAATATAAATAAATTCATGAGGTTCACTTAATTTGGGAACCTACTTCAGTGTGCTTGCTTAATTTAAGTGTGTGGCCTACTTACTCATAACAGTTTCTGTTGTTTACAATTAACATAAATAAGTATGTCAGCATTGTTTGTGTATTAATGTTAGTGATTACATGAAACATATCAATTAGGTCATTTATATTTAAATAATTTACTCAATTATATTACCACCGGAATAGTCGAGAGGGCGCATCGTGGCCCACTGTGAACGTAATGTACCTACCTAATGAATATTAGTTGCAATGTATGAATCTGGGGCTAATCTGGGGCATATTCTGCTATATACTTTAGTATAAAATAACCTATTAGTAGTTAAACTATGGTAGCCTAAGTTCAATAGTGCAACTTAGAATTCAACGATACAGGGTACGGTTCTAGTCTCCGCACCAATGACTTTTCTAAGTTATGTGCGGTTTTCCATTACTCCGTGCTTCGGAGGGCACGTTAAGCCGTCGGTTTCGGCTTTTATTGATTACTCGTAATAGCTGTCGTTAGCCATGTCAGAGGCCCTCCGGCGGCCTGACAAACTCTGACACCTGAGGCGTGCACTACCTCATACGACAAACAAACGAACCTCTTTGTAGTGACATTGCATAATCATAGGAGAAAAATAGCGGGAACAAAATTGGCACCATTTGTAGTGGAAAGTGTCATGGCGGAGGTTCCGCACGCAAGGCGCCCGCGCTTCTCTCTCGAGGTCAGGAAAATACCTATTAACAATGAACGTGTGTGAATTTGTATGAAAAAACATTTAGTTTCTCTCTCTTTCACTGCAGATCAATAATGATAGTCTTTGCTTAACTTTCTTGATGTTCCGCCATTTGTATTCGTTTGTTTAGAGCTGCGCGTGCGCTTTAATAATCTTTGGGAAAACAATGGAAGATGGACATTGATCTTATCGTATGAGAGCGCGTTTCGTTGTTGACAAGTTTCTAGTGAAGCAATTAAAGGTTTCAATATTTTCCGGCGACAGATAACTCACACCGCGGGAAGTGCAACTGAACAAATGTAAATTCAAAGAATACATGCAGTAATCTGCATCGGCGAGTTTGGGAACAATGTGTCGGTTGCGCGGGCGCATGTGACGGTTCCCATCGTAGCAGCGCGCCGCGTTCCCGTGAGACGGCAGCACATCTGACATGTTGCCGGTGTGGGACATGGCTGGGGTTGCAAAACTGACTGGCAACTTGGCAATAAAAGAAATCGAAAAGCAGCAAAACCATTTTATTGCAATAAACTACCTCTGAAAAATTGTTAGGTGTACTCAATGATGTATTATAAAAGTGTAATAGAATGAATAAGTTTTTACTGAGTACTAATTTTATAAAATTAGTAATATGAATTGTTTAATTGTAAAATAGGTTTTACAATTAAACAATTCAAAATAATATCAATACAATTCAAAATAATATCAATACAATTCAAAATAATTCAAGTGCTCCCCTATCTAAGATGTCAAACTACAAAACCAACTTTTGTCACATTCCCTTCTCACGTCATGTTGTACTCTCAACGAGATCAGTTCCCTCACAATAAGCTTTATTAGGTCTGCCGATAATATTATACTCGTGCGTGAACGATCGAGATGATTTCCGCAGTTTTATAAGATCCGGAAAGCTGCGGTCGCATTCTCGCTGGGATGACAAAGTTGCCAGTGATGGCGCATTCTGATGGATCTTTGAAGATATTGATGTATCTGACAGCCGGTTAATAAGTCTTTGCCAATCACGTTTGCTCCAGCAAACGTGATTGGCAAAGGCTAGAAGCTATTTTCTATAGGAAAATATGATATCTTAAAAAAACTAGTAAGATACGGAAAATCTTAAATGCTCGGTTGTCTCAAGAAAGTTTTCTAAAGATTGCTCATCTTAGTTTTTTCTTCTAATTAATCAATATGCTGTGCACTATGAATGCAGAATGTTAAGTACCTGAAAGTAGGTAATACCCGATGCATAGATTGCCGTCCATAGTAAAATCTAACATTGTTTCACCAATGGCTTTTGTAGAAAAGCTTAACTAAAGTGAATGCTTTGTAAGCAATCCAAGCGTGGCATCGCGTAAGTTGCGCTATTAGGGGCAGGTGTGGACAAAAATATTAGCGCCGAATAGATTCGTCACAGCTGATGACCATGTCCATGCCACGCGCGCAGCACACTTCACTCGTTATGTCATTAATGTGTTGAACCAGTGTTGATAAACACGTTGGAAATTGGTTTTGAGTAAATATTGTCATGTCCACGAAACATCAAAACTGGATCCTTCGAGCAAGCAACTCCGTTAGTTGTTTGTTAGCGCGAAGTAGCTAACTGTTGTGATATTATTTCGATGTGTATTAATGCGGCAAAGATTCAGACTGTTAAGTTTTTGGGGCTTTACTGGAACATAATCCACAAAAATATATATGAGAAATGAATCTATGGAAACTGTCACGTTGGTAGTAGGTAGAAGAAAAGATACATCAAATTCAAATAGCTCTTCGGTTCAGTCGAGTTCTTCTCCTCCTCGAGACTGATAACTATCAATCTCGAGGAGGTGGCGCGAGTATAATTCGTAATAATAGCCTCGAATAATATTCATATATAAGCAATATCAAAGCGGTAATCATCAGTCAAGCAGACATCGGCAGAGGGAAGGTCAATCAAACTCCCATCCAACGGGCACTTGACCGAGAATGGTCCTTACCCTTACGACAAAGTCTACAACTAGTGGGTCTTATTGTACTCGCGTGTAGCAGAAAGTACCTGTAATTATTGTACTCTTTGTCTTGGTGTAAAGACATTTCGAGAGAGTTACGTGCGCGCATAGCGTTCTAGACGACGCGCACAGTTATTTAACAGCTCGAGTGCGTTAATCCTGGAACTTAATTAAGTTCACGCGCCGACACTTTCACTTCTATTATTATGTTATTTAATTAACTCTGTGATTATGGTTTGATGCTGTCAGAGCTTCCCCGTGATTCATAAGTCAAGTGAGTGTTTAGAGGATTATTTTTATTCCTGTCAGTAATACGTACCACACTTCGCATTGCAGCTTGTTTAAGTCTATGGACCTACCTACTGCAAACTATTTGTGTATCAATATACTCGTAGCACTCTTTAGTCGTTCGAACACACGATAAATAATTTACACAGTTAAATGTTTTACTACTAAAAAGGATAAAAAGTAATTTAGCTATAGCATGTAGCTTACTTCCCTGCGCCAAACAGTTATTCGGGAGTCTGAAGAAATGGTTGGCGGACGGAAGTCAGTAATACCTATTCATACATAGATAATTAGATAGACGATGTGACTGTAACTAACTATCCCCTATCTAAATTAAACTAACGCATAATAACTTAAGGCCACTCCTTGTTTTTTTTTAACTTCCTACAGAAATATGAGCTCGATATCATTATCTAAATACAAAATATAAGTAGGTGCCTTTATAATTAAATCGAGGCGAGCTATAATTTGCCAATAATTGGTTCAGTTGGTAGGTACAATACCGTTATTGACAATATCCATTAACATTGTATCAATGCTCATCATATGCAATAAATCCATCACAATAGAAGCTCCACAGGTGGGTACATAATTCAATATTGTGCGGTACCTGCGGATTAGGATCGAAGTAAGATCTTGGTGTAGATAATGTGGTGCGTTCTCGTTGAGCATCTCTTACTTCATCTGTGCGGTAAGACATTTTTTTTTTTTGCATTGATCATTAATCGACGCAGAGATCGAGTCCGTGCATAATGTACGGGTATTACGTGGCCCTACTGACAAACATCTCTGGGATAACAAGAGTTTCACCTTGTCGGTTTGATCTTATAAAGCCGTGTCTTGCTTACTAATCACCATTTATCTTTGCCAAAGTAATGGCATAAGTGTGCTTCGCATACTTGTCCGGCGGTTTAAGTTATCTTTAGTCAATTTAAAGTGTTTTACGAGGGAGAAACTTTCGGTCAGCCCATTACTTTGTAAATATGTCCTGTTGATATAAGATCTACACTGGAATGACTGTGACGAAGTTCAAGTAGGTATCTATAGTTTACATCCACAGATATACTTCTAATATGTGCTTGCAACATGCCTTTTGGGTTATGACATAAAGATTAAATACAATGATAATCTCGAGGTACCTATCGTATCTTTGTGTATACTCGTATCTACATCTCAACTCCATTATTTTAAATTTGAGCCCTATATATAACATCATTGCTTATCTCCAATGCAGTCGCTCTCTCAACGACAACCGTCCAATGATCAGCATGATCGCTGATAAAAAAACGATTGAAACATCGGTTAGCACGATGTTTGGTTTGATGTTTGTTTGGCGGTTTGTGTTCCACGTACGCTGTAGTCAGTTCAATCGCTATGTCGAGTAACTATGATGCGTCTACGTGACAAATTCAAAACATTACCCAAAGTTGGCATGTACAAACTTACGCCATCGGGCGATGATCACCGCGAGCCTCCTTGGCGCACGGCTGCGGGAAAAATCAGACGTTGCGCAAACCCTTGCGCCAATCCGCTGTCTACTGTTAGTTTAATTGTTTCACCGTTCACGCAAATGTCGTAGTGTTTAGAACACATGTTGGCTTGTTGGGCAATGGGACGCGCGCGGTCAATGTCGAGCTGTTAGCTTCGGCCGGGGTGCTATAAAACGAGGTTGGCCTGCTGGCGGTTGGTTGGACACTCCTGCGATGAAGACGAATCGATTGATGATACCTCGCTTATCAAATCGGACCAATAGTGGCGAGGTTACGGGAGAACATCCACATACATACATACATACATACATACATACATACATACATACATACATACATACATACATACATACATACATACATACATACATACATACATACATACCTAAGGCTGTTAAACTCATTGCACTTTCCTTGCTTTGCCATAGACAGGTAAAAAATAAATTGGCATCGTACTACAATCACAGCCCTAGAAAATAATAAGGTCGGAGTATTGCGGTTATTTAATGAAGTACCTAGTATTTCTATGAGTTAAACTTCTAAGGACGATGCACTAGGTACATGTTTTTAGGACGCGAACAGTTTCAAACACCATTGCATTGGTCTACCCTCCTGTACCTGTACAACAAAATCAATTTCGCCTTCAGACTCCAGTTTTGTTGATCTATTTTGTTTTATACACATTACTACAACAGCAAATTAGTTTACTCTTAGTTTAGAAACGAATTTCTGATGGTTTTACATGGACTTTATACGTGTAATGCATTGTTTCAGCTGGTCCCAGCGCTGCTGCTGGCCTCGCTGGCCGCTGCCACTCCTCGGAACCACTACAAGCGTGAAGGTAAGCATCCGAACGTCTTCCACAACACTTGCTTTACGTACTCGTACTTACCGTCGAACTTCGTAAGGTCGTACTTACTGTGCATCATTGGAAACCGCCTCTCATCAACTGCCCTTGTTGACTCGCTGATTCTCTACTTTTGCTCTACGTGATCCGGGTAGGTACTAACTATACTTACTCGCAGCTTTGTTACCAGTCTGTTTGGCTTGCAACACTGTCAGTATTGAATAACAAGTCGAGCCGCGTTAGAAATCGCCGGAAATATGTCAAGAGCGACCGCGGGGAAGGCTTGCGGCAAAGATTAGGATCCCTTTGAGAAAACTTATGAAAACTCGACGAACATTTTGAAGATTTCGCCTATTTGCAGCTTTCTTAAAATTTGTACGAGGCCCTTCAAGAATTTTCTAACACATAGACTTACTGCACCTATAAATAAATAGTTTAGTTACGTATAAGCAGCCATGTATAGTTATCAGGCAAAGCCAATATGTATTTTTTTTTTTTTAATATTAATACTTTTTTAGACTTTAAAAAAATACATATTAACATACAGACAGGTGGTCCGCTTGCTAGTAAACCCTAATGCAATGACTTAACGAGAGCATTCCTGCTAATTTGAATAGCCAACAAGAATTAGTACTGTCAGTTGTGCGGCACTGCATTTAAACATTGTTTTTTTTTACTGTTTTACTCATAATCGTCAACTAACGCAAATCAAGCAACTAATGCAAATTAAATTGGTCAAAATCCATACTAAACAAGGGAGTTCATTTTTTATTAGCGTTAATAGACGCATTAAGTTTCAGGCCTTGTAATTTTGCTGGAAATAGCGTCCTTTAAACTGGAACACAGTAATTTTTGCACAATTATTGCCGAGTGGTTGAACGCCTGGCTGAGGCGCGGCTCCTCATGAGGAATATTGCAGAACAGTCCACCATTAGGTACTTCCACTACTAAGCATGAATTAAAGTGGTCCCTGTATTTTTGCAGCTCCGCTGAGCTCATCGTATCTCCCGCCCTCAAGCGGCGGCGGTGGTCACGGCCACGGCGGCGGTGGTGGTGGTCACGGCGGCGGTGGCGGCGGAGGTTTCGGAGGTGGTCACGGTGGCGGCGGAGGTGGTGGCCACGGCGGCGGTGGTGGCCACGGCGGCGGCGGCGGCGGCGGTGGTTTCGGAGGTGGTCACGGCGGCAGCGGCGGTGGTGGCGGCAGCGGCGGTGGTGGCGGCCACGGTGGCGGTGGCCCCTCCTCTTCCTACGGTGCACCTCAGCCATCCAGCAGTTACGGCGCACCTAAGCCGTCGAGCAGCTACGGACCCCCGTCGACTTCCTACGGTGCCCCAGCTCCGTCGTCGAGCTACGGCGCACCCGCCCCTCGTCCGTCTTCCAGCTATGGTGCTCCTGCTCCTCGCCCCTCATCTAGCTATGGTGCCCCTGCCCCTCGTCCTTCATCTAGCTATGGCGCTCCTGCTCCTCGTCCTTCGTCCAGCTACGGAGCACCTGCGCCTAAGCCATCGAGCAGCTATGGAGCTCCCGCCAGACCGCCAGCGACCAGTTACGGTGTGCCCACCGGACCTTCAACATCTTACGGTGCCCCCAAGAAGCCTTCATCGTCTTACGGTGCTCCAGCTCCTTCCAGCTCGTACGGAGCCCCTGCCCCGGCTCCATCCAGTTCTTACGGTGCACCAGCTCCCTCGAGCTCCTACGGCACCCCAGCTGCTGCTCCGGCTAGCTCCTACGGTGCCCCAGCAGCTACTCCATCTTCTTCTTATGGCGCGCCGTCATCTGGAGGTCATAGCAGCAGCGGTGGTGGCGGTGGATTCAGCAGTGGAAGCTTCAGCAGCAGCAGTAGTTTTGGCAGCAGTAGTAGTTTCGGAGGCAGCGGCTTCGGTGGTGGCAGTGGATTTGGCGGTGGCAGTGGATTCGGCAGCAGTGCACCATCGAGCTCATACGGCGCTCCTGCAGCTCCTTCCAGCTCCTACGGAGCTCCGTCTCCGTCCAGCTCTTACGGCACCCCCGCTGCCCCTTCAAGCAGCTACGGAGCACCCAGCGCCGGTGGCTCTAGCTTCTCGTCTGGTGGAGGTTTCTCATCTGGTGGTTCGCAAGGTTTTTCATCTGGTGGTCACTCGTCAGGTGGATCTGGAGGCTTCTCATCCGGCGGCGGTCACTCGTCAGGTGGATCTGGTGGTTACTCGTCGGGTGGATCATCAGGAGGATACTCATCGGGTGGATCCAGCGGTGGCTACTCATCAGGAGGTAGTGGTGGAGGTGGTTACTCCTCTGGGGGTTCAGGCGGTTACTCATCTGGAGGTGGATCGGGCGGTTACTCCTCCGGCGGTCACGGTGGTGGATCAGGCGGTTACTCTTCGGGTGGGGGATCGGGTGGTGGATCAAGTGGGTACTCCTCGGGCGGTGGGTCAGGCGGTTACTCCTCGGGCGGTGGGTCAGGCGGTTACTCTTCGGGCGGTGGGTCAGGCGGTTACTCCTCGGGCGGTGGTTCAGGCGGTTACTCCTCGGGCGGTGGTTCAGGCGGTTACTCCTCGGGCGGTGGTTCGGGAGGTTACTCCTCGGGCGGTGGGTCAGGCGGTTTCTCATCAGGTGGCGGCGATGGCGGCTACTCCGTGCCCGCTACTATCAGCCAGAGCTACGACTCCAACGGCGGCTACAAGTACTAACCGCCACCTGCCGCCAGAGACCCCTCGGCTCCTGGCCTACTAGTAAACTATTAGTCAATACTTGTAAACTAGTTAATCGATACTTGTAGAATATGAACTATGGAAATTATGAGCTAACTGTGATCAAATTTAATGAAAATTGCAACGAAATATTTTCCATTCCATTTTCCATTATTACATTTTAACACACTTGTATAATAATATTTTAGTATATTTTGAATGGTAAATTACAAATATTTTATAAATAATGAAATATTTACCAACTACAAACATGTACGGCTGAAATAGAACTAATAATTACCAACCTATATTTAAATATGGAAAATTGTCTCACGTCTCTCTACAATTGCCTGTTACCATTAATGTAAGAATCGTCAAACGAAAAGTATTAATTATTTAATGTTATTAACGAATTGTACAAATATTTAGTTGAGGTATTAATAATATTATTTTTTATAAAATAAAATTTGTACATAATATATAATTGGTTCTTATTTCCCATTTCTCACTCCCAGAAAAACTCAGAAAACTAATAATAATAGTGTGATAATTATACTTATTCACCATCATAATGATCAAGTTCCTATATGGTTCCTATAGATCATTTCATCAAATAATGACATTGGATCATCTCTCTCACATAAACAAGAGATGATTGTAGAAACACGGTAGACACAGTTGATGTTAAGCTTGGTATAAAAGAAAGCCATGAACATGCTATACGATTTATTATGTCACAGGAGCAACCGTAGAGTTCACAACATTACACATGTCCAGGTTTCCAAACATTCAACAACACTAGGAATAAGTCAATAGTATATCTACTAGCTAACAGTGAGACGGTCGCTTCCTAATAACAATATATACTACACTAATTATATTTTAATAGATATTTTATATAAATTATACCTACAATCCCTGATTTATGATTTTATCATAATAACATCAGTAATAAAGTTTTGATAGACTTTAATTATATGATTTTTCAATACATTTTCAACAAGATTTAAATACAATACATTTATTATGTACTGTATGTATAGTATGACTTGTATGTATATCTAAAATATAGATACAGTATATTATAATATATATTCATAAAATAAAATGTAGGTATCATACATAGTAGTTACAGTAGTTGTAATGATGTATTAGAAAGCGACGTCGAAGAACAACAACAATACCTATACAATTATATATCTACGCTTAAAAATATTAATATGTTTCATTTCACACTAAAATACTATGACTATATTAAATTAAGTCACAGAGACATGATATGTATCGAGTTACAGTAGTCTTAGCATATCTAAATATAGGCAGGTGATCAGACATCACCCTATAGTTAGTAAAATATATATTAGTAGCAACAAATATATATTTGTAGACTATTATGCATATAAAATGTAGTATAAACAATCTAAAGCATATGGCAATATCCTGGTGATATATTTCATGAAAAAGTTATATAATTTCAAAAAGCTTTTTGGACACTTACATTCGTACCTACATCTATATTATATAGGTAGGTATATTATATTTTAATATGTAACATTTATGAAGGACACTCCGGGAAAGAACAAGGGTAGACCAAGACACATCGATATACCATAATTATCTGAATAGAAGACCCCACATTATCAGAATTGTCATTTTGATCTCTTTACGTTCATTATGGCTTAGGCCTATAATTTTGTTTACAAGCAAATATTATTTTACACAGAGTTAATAAGAAACACTGATATCATGGGTTTTCTTTAACAAATGTAATTTCCTTATTTCGTATTAGTTACATTGATAAAATTACAGATAGAAACGCTAATGTCCAATCCAAAGATATACAACCTTTAAAGTAATAATACTTCATAATAAAAAAACATACTTTGCTCAAGCCTGACAATATATAACGGCCACTAAAGTTCTATATAAATATATATAGTTTAAACATATATATATATATATATATATATATTATGTAGTGTAGGTATTATATCTCAAATATACGAAACGAAGGATGAGAATAGTAACATTAAGTTCGAACAAAATAATTTCTTCTTCTTAAATGCTTAAGAATATTGATGTTATATATCTCTAAATCCAACAAGTGATGTCCGTATATATTTATTTTTGGTCTCGTGATTATAACGTTATAATTTGTGATATACTTTTCCCTGATGTACCGCACACCACACATGAATATACTTGTGCGATCTATTATGCACTTTACTTTTCAATACATTGCTCTTTCTACATTTAATTGACTTAAATAAGGAATCTATAAAACATGTAACATCCCATCTGATTAAAATTTTGATATGTATTAGTTTCATTATCTTTAAGTTTGTTGCGTCGCGCTACATAGTATATTTATGCTTATATAATATATTATACCAACTATCCCCATAACATATATTTCTTGAACGCTTTACCTTATTCACAGGTAAACTTTAGTCACTTTGCGCGTATTTAAGTCGTTTATTAATGTGATATGTTTGAATATTTTACACTAAATACAAAACTGTTCGGAAGATGCTGATGCGGTAATTGTAAATCATACATTTTGAGCATAACTATTCTAAACGTTTACGTAAATACTGAATTCTGTTCCGTATTTCGATGTTACGATCGATCTGTGTAAATTAAAATATAGTAAAGTCGTCGTAAAATATGTTTATCTATTAATCAAGCTTCATTCGTCCCCACACGCTGCCGGAGAAGTAATTTGGCGAGATTATCCTTTCAAGATGAAGTTTCTATATCTGACAGCATACAAGCACGGGTGATTCGATACTGCTTACGGAGGGGTGGCGATGGTTTCAGAAAGCGGTCTGCTTGCCGAAGGGTTGCACGGGCGGCGGCGCGCTGCTGGAGCCGAAGAGTGGCGTGGGCCCGTCGTTGGGGTCGTCGAGATCGTCGTCGTCGGGCTCCAGCGCCGGGTTGATGCGGCCGCAGGACTCGTCGGGCCCCACGAGCGTGCCGGCGGCCCCGTACAGCCGCCCTGGCACGCCGCCCAGCACCGACATCTGCTCGCCCGCCTCCGCTGGCTCGTCCACGCGGCGGATGTCCTCCGGGATGTTCACGACGCAGTTGAAGTAGTCCGACTCGGGGCTCAGGTACCCGCCGTTGAACAGGAACCTGCGATTACACAACCAATATTAGCCACAAATCGCTAACGTACTTTCATAACAGTAATGTTTTACAAGAGCTCTAAATTACTATTATGTAGAGTAGTTTGTGTATGTTCTATACCAATGCAAGCAAAGCTTTTCATGTCTAATTACATGCTATTAGATACATTTCAAACAAGCCGCAGCATTTAGATTTTGCTTATTAAGTAACTAAGTAAAGGTCAGTTGGTCTCTAAGTTTGATTTTCCTTTATCCAGTCTAAAAGTGAACTGGTCTTCACTTCTAGATTAGTGGCAATAGATGGTCGTTGGAATAGTCACGATAAAACAGCCTTTTATGGGTCAAATTGCTCTCACGCTCTCCCATCGAATCCCGCGTAAGATAACTTTCAATTCCAAAACTTTACGGTGTATATCACAAACTTCAAAACATACTACCCTACATTGTGCAAGCCAAGCTCGTGATCCACTGTCACTTTCGCACTCATTACGCGTCATTGTCTGTATGTCCGTCCGTCAGTCACGAGCTACAATGCACAGACTGCGATCATTATTATTACAGCAAATAAATGATAACTGCTGAAAGTAACTGCGAGTGTAATAGCCGCTTCCCGGTAGTTTCCGACGCCAGCCAGCGTTGCAGTTAGGTAATCTAATCTATGTTATGGTTAGGCTATGTCTTTCTAGGCGATATACAATGTAGATAACCTTTGATATACAACGGTATGTTATGGTACTATTAATTATAAGTAAGTACAGATAATTATTAGACTCTAATAATTAGAGGGTAAATTTATAGGTAGGTATCCTGAGATTAATTTGTGCTGGGATATTCATGACCATAGTTTTAGCAATAAGTATAGGTAAGTACCTAGATAATCCGCAATGTGATTTTTAACAGCCTATAGCCAACGTAATGTTTCTTCGCAAATTTTTACAACAGATTGTCTAAAAATACTACTTTTTTGTCTAACGCTATTTACCTGACTACGATACAAAGTTCTCTTTCATCTTTAGTAAGTCGTTTGGACATGTTTTGTTGTATGATTTAATTATTGTATACACTATATTTTTTTAATAAAAAAAAACTCTAAATATCAGAAAGATACAACAGTAAAACCTCTGTTGCGTTTATTTAAATAAAACATAACTTCAAAAAGTTGAGGTGTCGCAAACATAGCAAATGTACCTACCACACTCTATCTCGCACTCACTATACCTCGATTTGTTGGATTTCGTTGATTTGAGTTTCTTTGAGCACAGTTGCTAGAGAAACAGATAGTCTTTATGTCCCTGCAAACCATTTGTATCACTTACACTGAGAGCCAGGAGACGAAGACCAGCGTGAAGAGCGACATCGACATAGCCATGGTCCGGAACGGGAACAGCTGCACCTCCTTCTCAGCGTCCCACCCGGGGTAGTGGATCAGCGCCGGCAGCCCTAGGATCTTCTCCCCTCCCGAGAGGCGCACCAGCAGCGCCACAATGTACGCCGACAGCGAGCCGTACGTGTTGCAGTGTTTCTTGAAGTGCACCACCATCAGTAGCTGCGGGAACAGGATGACGTACACCAGATCCGAGCACATCGACCTGGAACGACCACCTGGATTAATGATGTGACACCTTGCCGCGCCACGACCTGGGTGGGGCTCAGTGCAGCATAAAAGGTCTTCTATACGTTCCAACCGTTGAAGCGATATATAGGTAAGTATCATCATCATCATCAGAAGCATATATTTGACACTGCTGACGTAGGCCTCTCCTAGTTAACGCCACTGAGCACTATCTTCGGCTCTCCTCGTCCAGTTCCTGCCAGCAGTTTTTCGCAAGTCGTCACCACTCCACTTGGCCGGAGGGCGTCATACACTACATTCGCCTAAACGCGATCTCCACTCGTTTACACCAAAATTTGTCGGTACCTACTTTGAGAGATGTGACCAGCCCATTGCCACTTCAGCTTTCTAATTTTTTGAGCTTTGTCGGTAACTTTAGTTCCCTGACAGATCACTTCGTTACGAATCTTGGCCTTAAGAGAAACACCAAGCATAACTCTCTCCATAGCTCGCGACCTTAAGCTTATGAACATCTCACCGTGGGTGTCCACGTCGCTCGTGTTTTCCAGAGCAGCAAATCGGTTTTCCAGATTAATTTGGAACTGTTCTGATCCCCAGGTAGATATAATAGGTTTTAAATATACATTACATCAAAGTATTGTAGGATAATATAATAATACTTTGGTATAGTTATAATAATATATTCGTTGTCTTGTCGATTGACCATAATATCAATCGGAAACCGTGAGAATACGATGTGGTTCACAAAATGAGATCGTCATCTGTCACGCTTTATCATCCTCAATGACTTGCGCATTGCCGTTCTTCGTGTGTAGTGTTGCCACACCGGCCCCTTCGACTGCACTAAGTTCACAAATGTAAATGATCTGCATCGCACACCGCGCTAATGCGAGCAGCGATGACTTCATGGCACGAATCTCCAAACGATCGCAAGGCAGCTGGTGCATATATATTCATCAAAATTACCGTATGTTGCTGCAAATGTGTGCAGCTATCATTTATTTGGATGCTATTCAATGGAGACCAAATACGGGAATCTTACCTCGGGTTTCTGAAACGTTTGTTAACGTTGACAACAGGTTAATTCTAATGCTGCCTTTGTCTGGCACTCAGCAAATGACAAAGACAGCAATAGACTTAATCTGTTGTCAACGTAACAAACGTTTCAGAAACCCGAGGTTAATCAGCAAGAGCCCTTTTCACTCCATTGCTGGTTATATGCCCCTCCGATACACATAAATATATCCTTTTACTTACTGAATTGTGTTAACCGGTATTAGCAGCTATATTATATTATTATATCTGCAGATGTCGTTAGTGCAGTGTGTCGTGACAATTCTGAATTTTTACAAAACCAAATGCGGGTAGTTGGAGACAACGCTCGCCCTTCTCGACGCTGACACCCGCTACTTCAGTCTTCTCGTGACCACGATCAATGCAACTTGATCGAAACGTCGAGGTAAATAAATATTAAGTTTTCAGCGCGATTTAGTCCCGTTTAAATATTTAACTATATATTATTATAGTCATATTATAAAAACTCACGGGTAGAAATCTCGATCGGTGTTCGGACGTTAAAGACGTCTATCTTCACGGTGATGAATCACACTCACGTTAATTTATATTGTACTTAATAGAAGTTGTGCGAGCACCAGTTTTTACTTGTTTAGTTTTAACTAATAATTAGCCACAAGTTGCCATGTGATTTCGTCACTAGTCTGACCCAGAAAAAACAACACTCCGTGACCCGATTCCGTCACTTTCTTTGTAATCCGTCGTTCAGTCGTTCACTCGAATGACACGTTTCTAACTGTTAAACGACTATCAGTCCCTCCTGCCTGTCACCCAGGGCGACTAAGTCGGGTAATTCTATTACAATTATTTATTTACAGTATTTTATTTTTAATTACAGTATAGAAAAGACATGTTTTTTTTTGTATTCTTTGTTCTTTGTTACTTCTTTGTTTGATTTAAGGATTCTAACGATACCCCATGCATCTAAATCTGTCAGGCATTTAAAAGTTATGGTGGAACAAAGAAACTCACATAAAAATATACATGAAACCTGAAAGCATTTCACTACTTTTTTGGACAGTCCTGCAATTATACTGAATTTCAGAGCTATTTTTAGTTCGTCTGGATAATTAATTGAATTCTCATGAACGTATTCTATTTTTGTACTTGAAAGCTCTATCGAATTGCAACAAGCAGACACACAGCTTGTGTGTGAACTTTCGAGTGCTATTTCTGTTTATTGATTCCAAGTGTCCAGCCGAACCAGCGAGCGCATACATAAGTTATCACACCGAGGATCTCGACGAAGGTTTCGTGTTTGTGTAAAACTCAATGGTCTCGTGATATCGATCTGTGACTGCGGCCTTGTTGTAGTACCTAGCCAGCAATCTAGCTTATCGATTATATCAGAATTTGATTGGTCTACAAAAATTATAAAGTTGCTGCCTGCTTAAAAACCTGCCATGTATGGTCATTCATTATGGAATTTGGCTTCAATGCCTGTGTATGTATGCCGTAGCAATATCATAGAATTGTGAACTTCGTGATATGGTCGATAATTTAATAAAATTATCTATTCTATTTATGATATCACCATGATATATATATGTACTGTAATCTTTAATTACTCATATTATCTAAGACTGTATATTCGTCTCGAGTATTGCAACATTTGCTTCTGACAGAGGCAAGGGCTATAATGAGCCTGCCTTGGATATTTTAACTGTACCTACGTGCTGTGTGCAACCCACCACCAGCTACTTTTGTGGATATCATTACGGCGACGGCAGGACGATCATTGATTGCGACAGCCGCGACGAGGTGCGTGCGTTTGGATAATGCTGCAGTTTTGGTAGGTACCTAAAGATCAAGCTTCACTTCTGCACAAGCTCTATGGATAAAGTTAAGAACGTCACTAGTAGTAATTTTCATTACAAAATCAATACGAAAGATAAATATTCACGAGAATTTTCATGCAGAACAGATCGGATAACGCAATTTACGATGTTTTGTCTGTCTGTTGTTGTGCTTAAAGTCAGTAGCTTGAATTTTATTATTAATAGTAATACCTTATACTCCGAATATATAAACCAAAAGGCTTTGAAGCCATCCTCATACATGCAGTACCTTGTACGTGCGTCTAATTGATTATCAACCTCTCTTTGTTCCCGATAAAACAACTAATGGGAGCTCCATCAGAGCGGTTTTACCGTCACTTGCATAAGGTACATTACGGCCCATTCTCCGCATTAGCTAAACGTCCAATATAACGAAATGTCTTTATCGTCCATAATGTGTCATCAATACTGCCTTGACGACAATCGCTGGCCATAAAACTGTGTGACTGTGGGCCAATCTACGGCACGAGCCCTGGCCTGCTCTGGATCAGTTCCTTCGATGCTTGCACAACATGCAACTTGTACTGCCGAATGAGTGAGTGAGTGCCCTGACCACAACAATGAAGCAGAATGCATTATATCTGAAACTATGTTGGTCATTATTCATTATGTCGTCGAAATAAGGTTCAAGAAATAGATTTGTGTTTATTGTTATTAGATCCTAGTTATTAATTTTACAGACTCTTTTTTTAATACTTTTTACTGTTAACGCCTGCTTTATATCTAATAATATTCTAAATACAAAAATTGGATCACGGACGGTATACAAACCCGCATAAATCCATCCATGCATATGCGTGGCAAACGCCTCTAACCAATTCGGCTACCGTGACCACTTTATCATAATCAAATTTGTCCTTTACTTACCCGTATAAGGGGACGGTAACGCTATCTCTTGGTAGTATTTTCAACTGACCAACCGATGACGGCTAATATTGATTAATTTCGTGTAGGAAAGATACATATTGAAATTATTCATCACAAAAGTAAACTCTATTGAATGTTATCCTTTCTAATAATGTAGCTAATAATTGCTGAGAGCGAGCGCTAAATAAATAGCAAATACGCTTCAACAATCTGTCAAAATAACAGAGATACCAAAGTACAACGCAATAGGTACCCCACCCCTAACCCGGGGTACACAAGGTACACCAACCCTAATGCTGTTTTAATGAAATGTGTTCTTGCTCTCAGGAACGAGATCTCTGTGAACGAAACGCATCAAAAATATGTATTTACAATTGACAACATTTCAAATTTTTAACATTACTATTTTAATTTTTTCTCTGCAGGAATATTGAAAAATAAAGTATACGTTTTTTTTCTTTTTCCAATGTAAGTTATATTTTCCGAGAAATTAATTATTAAAAAGTAGCTTATTCTAAAAGGACGTAACTGCCAGAGTTCGGTGGAATGAACAAGATTACCGGAACCACATTCGAAAAAAAAAAACGTTTATATATCTGTCAAAGTCAGGCTCTAGCGTAGTATTTTTTTTTCTTTACAGGCAACTGTATTTTATTGTTCCACCGAACTCTGCTTGGTTGAGAGTTATTACCTATATCTTTGTAATTACTGCACTCAAAATTTTGGAAACATAATAATAATGATCAGCGTCGGAACGTCTCGAAATGGTTTTCGAATTTCATTGCCTTATGATATATGAAAACTTGTCAATTGTACATGTTGTCGATTATGTACCAATCGACTCTGAGTGCCGGGTCACTTCATTTCCCTATAAAATGGTTGAGGGGATGATGGCTGGTACATAGTCATACTCGTGAACAGGGGCTGCTTGTGGGGACTGGTCCAGGCTGTTTTTTTTTATTAGTCATTGGTAATTTCATTATTTTTAATCCAGTTTGTTGATTGTGGGACATCTTAATGGCTTTTTTAACTATCATGTCAGCCTTTAGAAGTCCACTGCTGAACATAGGCCTCACCCAAAGAGCGCCATGATGAGCGATCTTGTGCCACCTCCATCCACCGACTTCCTGCGATGGCTACAATGTCGTCGATCCATCGTGTGGGGGGTCTCCCCACCCTTCACTTGCTTGTTCGTGGTCGCCATTCGAGAACCTTTATTCCCCAGCGGTTGTCGGTTCTGCGAACTATATGGCCTGCCCATTGCTACTTCAACTTGTAAACTCTGAGAGCTATGTCGGTAACCTTCGATCTTCTACGGATTTCCTCATTTCTGATTCTATCACGTAGTGAAACACTGAGCATAGCTCTCTCCATTGCACGCTGCGCAACTCTGAGCTTTTGTATGAGACCATTAGTTAGCGACCACGTCTCAGTGCCGTATGTCATCACTGGCAACACGCACTGGTTATAAACTTAGAGAAGATATGGCGTTATTTCCCGAACGCTGCCCATCCAAGTTGAATTCTTCGGTTGACCTCTTTGTCGAAGTTGGATCTACCCAGTTGGATCGTTTGACCCAAGTAGACATAGTGATCAACAGCTGCGATAATATCGTTCCCAACATAAACCGGCATGGGTACGACATGGGCATTTGACATGATGTTCGTCTTGCCCATGTTCATTTTAAGACCCACCTGTTGGGAAACAATATTGAGGTCACTGAGCATTGTGCTTAGGTCTTCCAGGGTTTCAGCCATGATGACTATATCATCAGCAAATCGAAGGTGAGTGATGTATTCGCCATTGATGTTAACACCAAATCCGTTCCAGTTCAGTTGAATATATCTTCCAGTGCATAGGTGAACAGTTTCGGAGAAATAGCGTCTCCCTGTCTCACCCCTTATTGCAACTGGATAGAATTCGTGCTCTGATCCTGCAGACGAACTGTCATGGTGGCCTTGCTGTACAAACACTTCAACACTTCGATGTACCGGTAATCAATCTGGCACCGCTGTAATGACAGTAGCACTGCCCAGGTCTCGACTGAATCAAAGACTTTCTCGTAGTCCACAAACGCTAGACATAGTGGCCGATTATACTCTTCGGCCTTCTGTATAATCTGCCGGAGCGTATGGATTTGGTCTACGGTGCTAAAGCCTTTCCGGAATCCAGCTTGTTCAGGAGGCTGAAAGTCGTCAAACCTACGAGCGAGACGGTTTTGTAACTACTCTCGAAAACAGCTTATAGACGTGGGTCAGCAGCGAATGGGCCTGAAAATTCTTCAAGAGGGTTTTATCACCTTTCTTAAAGAACAAAAGCACTACGCTCCTGTGCCACGCCTCTGGAGTAGTACCCTCGAGGATGACGGAGTTAAACAACTTCTGAAGGATTTTTAACTATTTTATTATTTTGGGTGTTATAATATTCTTATCTATGTATGTTTATCCGTTATCTAGTACCCATAGTACAGGGTATCCTAGTTTGGGGCTAGTTAATTGGTGTGGGATTGTCCCGAATATATTTTATTTATTTATTTATTTGTCATATAAAACAAAAAAACATGGAATTGATTAAAATGCAAAAAAAACATCAATATCCCAGTATAGTTTCTTGGTGCTCTCTATAACGGGAGTATTCCTGAAGCACCGGTAGAGTCAGAAGCGTATTTTCCTGTGCGAGATTCAACTCTGAGTCGGCACATGAACGGGAAATTATCTTTTCAAACTCAGTTTACTTAGTAATGTGATTGGTTTGATCTACTCGTATTTAAAATATTTTTACACGACTACCCAAAAAATTAGTTTAATGTTTTCAGGATTTATGTATGTATGTATGTTTGCGAGTTTTTTTGTTCCACCATAACTTTTAAATGCCTGAATACTCGTATATTTGGATGTATGGGGTATCGTTAGAATCCTTACATCATCCCGATTAACAAAGGCTATAAAAAATGAAAAGTTCCTTATTTGGCAGGCAGTTGTGTTTTCTCTCGTAGGTTGATGATGTACTTGTACGTTTTCCTGTTGTTCGCAATATGTTAAGTTTCTCTTGTAATGTGTTATTATTTCGCCTGTACCTGCGCATTTCTTCAAAATTCGTTCATCCGTCAAATAGTTTTTATCGATTGCTCGGCATCTAATCATCGATTAAGATGCCAAGTACTCTAGCTTTTAAGACAAACCCTAAGTTATCCAAAATTGAAATCCACATTGCAATCGGTCTAGTAGTTTTTACGTGATACGCGAACAAACATACAGACAGGCACCATATAAAAAAATATGATATTCTTGTTCAGTACCTTATTTCAAATATCCTAGACCATTTCTTTTTTAACCCGCGAAAGTGACGGGTGTTTTAAGTTTAGGGTGTGTAATGTGTATCACTGTGTTTGTGTGTGTATAAGTCTGTGGCATCGTAGCTCCCAAACGAATGGACCGATTTTGATGGGGTTTTTTTCGGTTTGAAAGCTGATGTGATCGAGATGGTTCTTAGATATATGAGTGATGAGAGGGGAGAGCGGGTAGGTGGGTAAAGGGAGGTGAGAATCGTAGCTTCCAAACACAGATTACCACCTATAGATTCCGCATCATTCAATTATTCTACAGATTCGAGTTCACAAATTATGGAGGAAAGCACGGGTCGCGGGGAACGCAACGACTGCGACGTGATTAGCCTATTCAAGGTCGCACTCACAAACTATAAAGAAGATACGGGTCGCACTAGAAATGTACTGACCATAGTGATGGGACTGCAGGGCCGATCAAAATAGTTTTGATTTTGTTTAATCTCAACAAGCAATATTATGCTTTTAGAGATAAACTCGAGAAAACAATCAAACTTAATAAAAGTTCAATTTCTTTAAATAGATTAACGATACTTAGAAGCCTAAAGCATTGTACATAAATAATATAATCATATCAGTTTTTGGTTTACATAGCAGATAAAAAATATTCTTCCCCACTTTTACTAGCGTTGAGTTTTGATTGATCGCCTAAAGTGGGTAGGTACTATCTTTCTATCTATATCACCCTACATCAAGCTACTGTTGGGCCTCCTCATGTGCACGCCTCTATTTCCACTCCTGCGCCAAGCGGATGTGGAAATGGCGGAATGGTGGCCAAGAGAAGGACTTAGTTAAAGAGTCAGACCACTTGCACGATGGTCAGACGACGTCATCAAAGTGGCAGAATGGCAGTGAGTAGGTACTAAGAAAAAAAATGTATAAATAAGGATATTATTTAATGTATTTATTTATGAGAAAAAAGGCACTTCGCCAAAATCTACATAACCGTATGTCTTCTCTACTTTTCTCAATTTTCATTTCGTCGAAAACAATACAGCAATAAATAAGCTTGTTTGCCTATGCTGTCTTGAATTTCAAAGCTTCAAAAGCTTCATTCGTAAAACCTGTAAAGTGAAATTGTATTTTAATTCTATTTTCGTTTACATCTAAAAGCAATCAGGTACCTTTTAACCACACTTCAAGCTTTAACCGTATTCCGTGATAGTTTGTTATTCGTACAAAAACAAAATAACTTTTGTGATACGGTTTTCTAAATAATTAGGTTGAAATATCGATATGTACCAATGTGAGAATATTTTATGATATCCCAACACTAGCTTACACGTGCTCTTGTTAGACAGGGATAACTATTTTACTTAGCGTAATGAGTGAAAGAGACTTTTCAAAAAGACATCAACGCGTGCTTATTTTTCCATGACGCTCATGACCTGTGGAACCAGTATAAACTGAAACCCGATTGGCTCGTAGTATATCAGAAAAGAAAACAAAATTACTTACCGGTGAAACGTTATGCCAACTTTTTGGTAATTTGACGTTTTGGCTGACTTTCCGCACCATTTTACTGCACAGGAAGCCATTAAAAATGTTGTGTTATCGATTAAATTCGCAATAAACTAGCACTCTCGCACGGGTCGAGAGTTTGGTCGAGACTAAAGCCGTGTCTCAAAGCGAGCCTGTTTATACTAGCTAAAGTAAGTATGTGTTGTGTGCGTCTGATGCCTTGTAAGCGGTATCTATAGGGGGGTAATCTGTGCTTCCAAACGAATGGACCGATTTAGCTGCGGTTTTTTATGTTTGAAAGCAGGGTGTAAACGAGATAGGTCTTAGCTATAATGGGGGAAAGGAGGGAAGGGGGGCGGGGTGATAATCGTAGCTCCCAAATGAATGGACCGATTATTGCGGTTTTTTCTGTTAGAAAGCTGATGTGATCGAAATGGTTCTTAATATATAGGGAATGGGGGGAGAGGTGAGAAGAGGGAGGTAAGAAAAGGGGGGTGAGAATCGTAGCTTCCAAACGAATGGACCGATTTAGCCGCGGCTTTTTTTTATGTTTGAAAGCTGGGGTAAACGAGATGGTTCTTAGCTGTAATGGAAGGAAGGAGGGAAGGGTGGGGAGGTGAAAATCGTTGTTTCCAAACGAATGGACCGATTATGATGTGTTTTTTTATGTTTGAAACTGATGTGATCATGATGGTTCTTAGCTATATGGGGAAGCTATATTATGGGAAGGGGGAGTTAAAAAAGGGGGGTGAGAAAACGAATGGACCGATTTAGCTGCGTTTTTTAATGATTTAAAGCTGAGGTGAACGAGATGGTTCTTAGCTATAATGGGCGGGAATGGCGGTGAGGATCGTAGCTCCCAAACGAATGGACTGATTTTGATGTGGTTTTTATGTTTAAAAACTGATTTAATCGAGATGCTTCTTAGCTATATTGAAGGGTGGAGAAGGGTCGGGGGTTATATACATTTTAATTTGTGCTTGTTAATTATCTTCTTTCGTACTTATTGCTTTATTATAAGTATAGATATATAGAGGATAGATGATCATTCAGACACTAAACGCGTCGCGTAACGATCATCATCATCATCATCATCATCATCATCATCATCAGGCTGTATCTATGCACTGCAGGACATAGGCCTCTCCCAATGAACGCCACAGAGCCCGGTCTTCGGCTCTTCTCATCCAGTTTTTGCCGGCCGCCTTTTGCAGTTTGTCACTCCACCTGGCTGGTGGGCATCCTACATTATGTTTGCCAAGCCGTGGTCTCCACTCAAGTACCCGCGTAACGATATCTTCATGGAATTGTTCGTGAATTTTTGTTACACGTTTTCTGCACGGAATCCCGTGTGACAGAGCGAATACCCGGCCAGGTGAAGTTCTCGACAAAGTTTCCCGACGCGAGTAACATCTCGTGATGAACTATCATCCACACTACACGTTTGACTTTATATGTGGAACTACTCGTGAGACTTCACGAGGATCAGTCACGCGGCTAGACGCTCCATGCACGAAGCTGACATCAATCACTGATGTCATCCAGAAACAACTCCCGTTGTTTTTTGCGCTCCTACATTTTACCAAAACGAAAAAGGAAATGGTAGATGAATGCAACGCACTAGAGCTAAAAAAGTAAGCGCTAGTGTAATCGGGGCCATGAATCCATTGTCCTTTTTAATCGACTTCACAAAAGAAGACGGTTATATGTTCGGCTGTATGTATATTCTTTTTTTGTAAGTCGGTCGATAGCTTCGTCATTTACGGACCGATTTTAAAAATTCTTTTTTTGTTTGAAAGTGTATATTTTCAGGTGGTCCCATATAAATTGTATCAAAATTGGTTCAGCAGTTTTTCGAGGAATAAATAGTTTTGTTGAGTAAATCCATTCGATTTTGTGTTTATTTTGCCTTTATTTTGAGTTTATCTCTAAGTTTTCTAAACCGATTTAGATGGTTGTTTTTTTAATCGAAAGGGTAAGGTTTGTTAGAAAATCAATTTTATAGTTTATGTTCTCTAATATCTTGAGATTTCTGAACCGAATTAGATGATTGTTTTTAATTGAATAAGAAGACCTCTAGTGTGGAACTGTATAAATTTAAGCAAAATTGGTTTAGGAGCTTCAAACAAGCTTTAATTTAATTCACTGTGTAATAATGTTTAGGACTGGATTGCAAGTCAATTTTGAACAATTTAAGGACGTCCAAAGATGCTGAAGTTTTGCACATGGGTGTAGTTCTGATGACAATTAAAAACTACAGTAGTAGTAGTAGTAGTAGTAGTAGTAGTAGTAGTAGTAGTAGTAGTAGTAGTAGTAGTAGTAGTAGTAGTAGTAGTAGTAGTAGTAGTAGTAGTAGTAGTAGTAGTAGTAGAAGTAGCAGTAAGTAGCAGTAGTAGTCAAAGGAACTACACAATCAGATGATGGAATCCAAATGAGCTCAAACTCGAAGGAGTTTGAGCTCATTTGGTTTGTCTTGATGAGATCATGTCTGGTTTTATGTTGTATTCAGGGTCTGATGATGGAGCCGGAAGGTAGTCACAGGAACTCAACACCAAAATGATGGAACCCTTTCGAGTTTAGGCTCATTTGGTTTGTCTTGATGAATTCTCTAGTTTTATGTGGTATTTAGGGTCTGATGATGGAGCTGGAAAGTAGTCACAGGAACTTAACAACAAAATTGTCGAACCCCTTCGAGTTTGGGCTCATTTGGTTTGTCTTGATGAATTCTCTGGTGCTATGTGGTTTTCAGGGTCTGATGATAGAGCCGGAAGGTAGTCACAGGAACGCAACAACAAAATGATGGAAAATGGTCAAAACTAATTCAGCTGTTATATATGATCATGAAAACTGATCCGATGTTGATACAATTTATATGGAACCAACCTGGAGAAAATCATACATTCAGTCGAACATAGAACCTCCTCCTTTTGTGAAGTCGATTAAAAATAAACTACAGCAGACTCACCACAGTCCGTATATGGAGGGGATGGTGAGCGCCATGACCGTGGCCAGCACGCCCACCACGAGGATGGCGCCGCGCATCACCCAGATGATCTCCATCTCTGACGCGTTCTGTCTGAAGATCAGCTTGTACACGTTCCTGCGCAGAGGGCACGGTCAGCGTGGCAGATACATACACTTGATATATGAACAATCTGTATGGATAACTGGTTATCTTTTGTAGTTGTGTTTTGTAAGCGAGAATAGAGGGAGCGGTGAAGCCTATGCAAACATGCATGTGCCATTTCTGTCTCCAAAGCATTTTTTTAATCCTTCCTGCCTTTAAAAATCACCCCATGCCACTTGCAAAACCGCATAGTCGTGAACAAAGTTGCCAGACTTCACTTTATGTAATGTGTTAACTAACAGCATATAACAAGGGTATGTATACCCATGTCCCTGTAATTGTGGTGACAGACTGAACAGCAACCTCCTTCCGTGCCTCACCTGGCAAACATGGAGGAGGCGCTGAGCACGCTGGAGTCCGCCGACGACATGACGGCAGCGGAGACGGCACCGAGGCCGAAGAAAGAGACGAAGTCGGGCGTCAGGTGCTGCAGCACCAGCGGCAGGATCATGGACGTCTGCTCTGACGTCAGCTCCCCCTCGGGCGTCAGGGGCCCGCGGTAGTCTGTCTCGTTCCACGCTGTGCACCACAAGGGCTTATATTCATAGTGAAACAAGAGGTCATGCTTACATAATCCACCGATTTTGCAGATATTCACGCGCCAAGCATTATTGTGCAAACATTGAAGTGTTCCAGCTCGATGAGCACTCTAACCAAATTAACTGGGCACCTAATAACCAAAGTGACGAGCACTGTACAATCCCACGCAATATTCTGCAATATTAGCTGTTACTTCTTACCATTAGACCAACGACGGGCTACTTTTTTGTAAAAAAATTCAAAACATAAGGCAAGGTATTTACAGCATACCAGGAAAGAGACATAATATCCATACTATAAAATCAATAAAATAACTAAAACAAGATAAGAAGAATCTAACTGTGAGGGAGTCAGGAAAATAATGTAGAAGCTGCTTGCTCACCAGTTCCCTTGGCGATGGCTCCAATGAGCACTGGCGGCAGCGCCATGATGATGCAGCCGAAGGCGGCCACGTAGGACAGCAGCTGCGCGCGCCCCGCCGTCTTGCTGCTTAGCACTCGCTGGAAGTATACCTGGCGGCGGCACGTGCCTTGTAGTACACTGTTACTATGATGTAGCCGTTACCACAAAAAGGGGCTTCACCACTATATTCAAGACCCGAAAACAAACAAATTCTACCAACATTAGTAAAGTGTTCCTTGTACAAAATAAATGCATAAGGGCTATATGTGGTATTGGTCCGCTAGAATCATGCAGACCACTCTCTAGAAAGTTTCAAAGAACAATGGCGAACTCCCATACACACTTTTATGTCAGTAAAATTCACGGCGTCTTTAGACAAAAAATATCGCTAGTAATTCAGCATCATTTCCTGAGATTTTTAGTCTAAAATATTTTTTGGGGAGGCGAGGAATAATTGTTATTAGGCTTCAAAGTTTTGTAGGATATGTTACTGTTAATGACCTTTGAAACAAGTCTTAGAGATTTTAATTATTTTATCTGCTTAATTAGGTAGGCAAGTAAGTACTTATGCGTGATAAATATAATGTTTCAAGATATTGTAGGTACCTATTCAATTACCTATCTAGTGTAACAGACTAGGCTTTTGAATAAGAATTATTTTCAATCTGTTACTGCCTGGCGAGATTAAAAACAATATATTTAGATATTTTGCTGCTGTTTCACTGTGCAGGGAAACAGTTGTCACATATTAGAACAAATATTTTGCAACAATTCCTTACACTAAATATTTTATATACACAAACCTTTGTTTCTTTCGTATTTATTGTTCAATACATTAACCAACACGCCCTATGTACTATTACTTATTTCACGACCTGGTAGATAATGCTGTTTACCATTAAGTCCTTCTTTGGACCTACACTATTTTTGTGCAAAACAATTAAATAAATTAACATACCCTATTAGAACAACATTTTTTTACACTTCCTCCATAAACTATAATCACAAACTACAAAGAGGATACGGGGATCAGACGAGAATCTCCGAACAACCAATACCGAGTACTACCGACAGTATTATTATATAATCTATGGCGGTAGTTTAGAGGCTGACATTTTTTTTTAAATCTTCTTAGCAGTCTAGTTTTATCTATGCTTGGTTTAGTTTTTAACCATAGAGGTTTTATTACGCATAAAGTAAGCGTAATAAAACCTGTTTGTTTTTATCCCACCTTACAAGCCCGCTAATTAATTGCCCAAACAAACGTTACTCCAAAAAACATTTGTAATTGAAGCAAATTTTCACCATATCCAGGTGTCCTATTTATTCTGATTCGGATAGTAATTGTCTAGTTTCCCGACTGCTTTTTTCTTCAAAATTTTGTATGTATTTACTCAAAACGAAATGTAAGGTAAATTATTATTACGACAAACACAATTCGCTTACACTTCGTTTTTGCCATGCATTCTGAAAAACACAAAATTTGGAAACCAAGCTATATAAAATTCCGAATCCGAATTATACCATAATATTAAGGTGGAAATAGGTACGAGTAAAGTTCAATTACTTAAAAATGATTTTGGAATTACGTTTGTATGGATAATTCAGCCGGCCCCTAATGCTTCTGTTTAGTCCTGCTGATAACCTGAAGGTGGAAACCATAAAATAAATTCCTATATACTTCCTACAGCTGGGTTTTCAAACAACACGATATTGCTTTCGTAAGAATTAATGGTCATGAAAATATCTAACTAGTGAGTCCTGAACTGATCCTATGTAGAATTACCATCAGAGTTTAATAGAAAGAAAGATTACTTCACAATACAAGTTCTATTTTATTTTTCATCAACGAACACCATTTAAGTTACATTGACACACCACTGTTTTTCTATGTGATCACACTTCTCTTTGGAACTATGGAAAAGGTCGCACATTGCAATCTATATGCAACCTTATTATCTTTTCTCAATGAAGACCTATTAACTTTAAAAGCTTCTGCAGCCTTGGTCTGGCTAAAGCCTTCGTGAATGTATCTGCACGCTGGTTCTCAGTCGTGACCTTGCTAACATTCAGCTCTCCATTTGTTACCATCTCTCTGACAAAGAAGTGTCTTATCCGAATATGTTTAGTACGTTTATGGTACTCCGGATTTTCAGCAAGCTTGATTGCAGCTTCATTGTCCACTCTAAGGATAGGCAGGCCCTTCAAATTGGTCATATCTCCAATAAGTCTTGATAGCCAAATTAATTCCCGAGCGCCTTCACTGGCAGCTACAACTTCCGCTTCGGTGGTAGATATAGCCACGCTTGTCTGTCGTTGGCTTATCCACGACACGGCTCCTCCAGCATACATGCACAGTACACCAGTGGTTAAACGTCCAGTATTCAAGTCCCCACCATGATCTGCATCACTGTAGCATTCTATAAAGCCAGTCTTGTAACCTCTTTTGTATAATATCCCTCTTTCTGGGGCATATTGTAAATACCGTAGTATTCTTGACCCTTACACAATCCTGTTGATTAGGTTTTTCAAGGCTCCTAGAAACTACGCTGACTGCGTAGGCAATGTCTGGCCTAGTCCCGACCATTAAATATGCTAATGCACCAACAACTTGTCTATAATTCTTCAACAAGATGCTCACATCACATGACTGGTCTTGACCTTGACATTGATCCTCTTTCACTATTGGTGTCATTACTGGTCTGCAATGTTCCATACCAAATCTCTTAAGAACTTTCTTTGCATACGATCCCTGTGATATTTTGATTCCATCATCAGTTTTCTCGATTTCTATTCCAAGAAAATACGAAGGGTTGTTATTTTAAACCTATTTTTAATTTGTCCTATTAACTCGTCAATAAGGCCTTGGCTCGTTCCAGCGACTAACCCATCATCAACGTATAGGGCAACTATCAGTTTACCACCAGACGGCGTCTTCCTTATGAATAAGCAAGGATCTGAGTCACTAACTTTGAATCCAATTTGTTTGAAAAAGTCCAAAATCCGCTTATTCCAACATCTTGGAGCTTGTTTCAAGCCATATAGACTTTTTTTTAACAAACATACCCGACCAGAACCGTCATCATAGCCTTCAGCCTGTTTCATGAAAATTTCTTCTTCAAGTGACCCATACAGAAAAGCTGTTGAAACATCGAATTGCATCATCGACATGTTCTCACTGGCTGCGACGGCCAATACACTTCTAACTGTTAGAATAGAATAGAATAGAATAGAATATATTTTATTTGCTCCAAATGTGAGTTAATATAAATTGATGTTTTACAGTGAAAAGACCTGACACATTTCGCCAATTAAATGGCATGCAAAAATTGTAACAAATTATAATTTGATAAGTACATGCATCATGCGATAAAAATAGCAATTATATTTACAATGATGACAATAATAATAAGCCTAATTAGAATCTAAGTAGTCATTAAGACAGTAAAAATTGTGATCCAGCAACCACGCTCTTAATTCAAATTTAAATTTAGCAAAAGGCAGTACCTTTATGTGCTGCGGTAATCTATTATACATTTTTACAGACATCGAGTAACTGCTTTTATTGTATAGTGCGGTTCTATGGGCATAATTATCAACCAATCTATCTCTGTTCCTTGTGTTTCGTGGAAAAACGTCACTCGCCTTCGTATAAATATAGCTGTGTTGTCTAACAAAACATGATATGTCGTAAATATATTGACATGGCAGTGGTAGAATTTTCAGTTCTTTGAAAAGTGGCCGACATGAGTCCAATGGTGCTGCTCCACAAATAGCTCGAATACATTTTTTTTGGGCGATGAAAGCTCGTGCAAAATCAGTACTACGTCCCCAAATAATCAATCCATATCTTAGGAGCGAACCAATATAACCATGGTATGCTAATAGAGCAGTCTCTTTATTTGAAGTTTTCCGCAAACGTTTTAATACATAAACGTAGCTGTTTATTTTTTTACATATTTTATCTATCTGTGGTTTCCAATTTAATTCTTTATCCACGATTAAACCCAAAAATGATACCTTATTTGGTCCTTCAATATTATGTCCATTATAATTTACCTCAATATTAATATTATTAAAATTGATATGATGAGTTTTTGAAAGATTAATTTTTAAATTGTTTATGTCAAGCCATCGAACTACGGAATTAATTGTATTGTAAATGTCAAGTCTGTGATTATTAATAAAGTTGTCAGTTTTGTTTGATGTTACTATAATTGAAATGTCATCAGCAAACAATACGGAATTATATGAAGTTATGCTAGCTATGTCATTTATATATAATAAAAACAACAACGGGCCCAACACACTGCCCTGAGGTACGCCATACAAATTTAATCTATAATCTGATTTCCTATTCTCAATCATATTTCTACTATCCATTGATATTATTTCCACACACTGTTTTCTATTCTGAAGATAAGATTCAATCCATTCAATTGCCTTTCCCCTGACGCCATAATGATGCAGTTTAATTAACAGTAGCTCATGTGACACAAAATCAAAAGCTTTGGTCATATCGAAAAACAAAGCTGTTGTTAGAATTCTGCTATCTACACTCTTTACTATTTTGTTAACTAAGTTGAACGCTGCTAGTGTTGTTGATTTGTTCTTTTGGAAACCATTTTGTTCTTGTCTTATTACATTGTGCTTTACGAAGAACTCGTACAGTCTTTTATGCATCGTCTTTTCATAAACTTTAGAGAATATTGGTATAAGTGCTATTGGTCTATAATTTTCTAAATGATCTTTTTCACCTTTTTTATGCAGTGGCCTAATAATTGCTGTTTTTAAGCCCTCAGGAAATATACCATTTTCAAAGGAAAGATTTATTAGATGGGCTAGTATATCACTAAGTTCTTCTTTACAATATTTAACAACTTTCGTTGCAATACCATCATCTCCTTCCGCATTTGTATTTTTGAGGCTTGCTATAGTGTTCTTAACTTCCATGGGTGATACTGGATTTAAGAAGATAGAACCTGAAATACAACTAGCGTTGACGCTATAATTAGAACTTACTGGATTTTTCGACTTATTAGTGTGATCTATAAATTGATTATTAAACGCTTTTGCTATCATTGTAGGCTCTGTTAAAATTTGACCATTTATTTTTAACATTTCAATGCACTTAGGGGGACAAACAGATTTTTCTTTGATTAAACTCCATGAAGCTCTACAAATATTTTTACTTTTTTTAATTATTTCCATGTTTTTTGTTTTTTGTGCCCCAGTAATGCATTTTTTCAAAATTTTTGAGTAGTTTTTATAAATAGTTTTAGACTCCTTTGTTTTTTCCTTATAATATTTTATGCGGAGGAATCTTTTATTTCTGCAACTTATTTTTAGGCCTCTTGTAACCCATTTTACCTTTTGGGTTGCTTGAATCTTTATTTTTTGCATTGGAAAACATAAAGAAAACAAAAATTTAAGTGAATCCTGAAAAATATTAAAAGCAAGATTAGGATTATCAGTCTCGTATATATCTCTAAATGACAAACATTTAATAATTTTTCTACAAATTTCCAGGTTCTCATTCGAGTATTCCTTCTTTTGCACATACCATCTGCACAAAGGTTCTGCTTTTTTACTTTCATGAAAGCTCAAAACTTGCCCTGTTTCGTGATCTGAGAGACCAAGTGGTATGATCGTGCCTACGGCGTCATCTATGTTACTAATTATATTGTCCAGGCATGCGTTACGTCTGGTAGGTTCTGTAATGTGTATTTTCAAATTATTATTGCTTAAAATATCCCTAAGATGTTGAGTGTTTTTATTCAATTTTAAAATGTCAATATTTAAATCACCTGCTAGTATAAATTTTTTCTTATTATTTTTTAGAGCAAAATGAAACAATGATTCTAATTTACTAAAAAAAGTGCATAGGTCTGAATTCGGAGTTCTATATACACAAACGATTATAATTTTGTAGCTTGTGAGTTCGATACCACAACATTCAAAGGAGTTTACTGTAGCTAAGTTTGTCACGGGAACTATTTCCTTGTAATTAACGCCTTTTTTAACTAAAACACAAACGCCGCCTCGTTTTTTTGCCCTAGAGAAAAATGTTGCTAGTTCATAATTAGCTATTTTCAAGGTGTGTTCAGATCCAGATTTAATAAATGTTTCAGTTAGACAAATAACGTCTGGTTCACTGCCCATATTCTTTAAGTCCACTATTGTTAATTCAAAAATATCCCGCTTAGACAGAACACTGGCTATATTTTGATGAAAGACTCTAATTTGCTTAGATCCGAAAAAACTCTGTAGTATTTGCTTGGTTACTAGTGCAGTTAATTGATGCCTTATGAAATTTGTTTACAACAGGAAAGTAATCTTTTATACTCCTATTGCCAGATCTATATCTTGCCTGTCCTAATTCTACGTTATCTGTTTTTTTTCCATGATCTTTAATTTTATTATGCACTAAACATTTATTCCAATTTTTGAAATTCAAAAATGTTGAGTCATAATCAATTTGATCAATAATTGAATTTATTCTTTTACAAATTCTAGCCCTTTTAATTCTATTATTCACAATTTTTGATTCATCATTGATATTTAAATATGTACATTTAGAGAATTTCCCAGTTAATGTTTTCAATGTTTCATTTACTCTATCTTCTTTCAAATTTTGATTCCTCACTACACTTAAAACTATCACATTTTTACTGTCCGTTCGCTTTAAAAAAATGTTCAGTTCCCTTACGATTTCCTTCATATTGTCGTCGTGTTCACCAATCGAAAGAATAATTTTATCCTCTTCATTTATGTTGTATAGTTCTAGAGATTTGCATATTTCCTCTGCAGTGCTTTGAGGCTTAACAAAAGAAGTAACTTGGTATTTTTCGTAGGGATTAGTTTGTCTTGATTTTATTACATCTCTTGATAGTCCTGTACATTGTGCCCCTCCAAATATGTATATGTTCCTATTAACATCAACACTTTTTGTTTCTCTTTCCTGAATGTTTTTTGCTTGTGAATTTGCTTTGTTGATAATGACGTGTCCTTCTGCTGTTTCAACTAGTGGCTTGTGTTTTTTTCCCGGGTAGTATTTCCCCGACGTTGTATCCTTCGTTGGCTTTTTATTTTCTAACTCATCACATGTAGTTTTTTCATTCATCTCTACGTTTCTGATGACTTCTTCTATTTCTTGATTTTCACTCTGTTTTTCTTTAATTTGATTCGAATCTTCTTTTTGAAAGAGTTTAGTATTCAAAATTTCTTGACCAGTATTATCACTAAAACTGGACGATTTATCTTTGGTATAATATAAATCATCCAGTTCCAATGATTGTACTTGTGAAGCCCTTCTATTAAACTTTTTTTCAGAGTTATCTCTCTTTGTGAGCGAACATCGTCTCTTAGGTGTGCTCATAGCTTCTGTGAATAATTTCTTCCATTTTATAATAGAATTATCTTTTTCCGTTATTTGTTTCTTAATACTTGAATTTTCCATATTTAAATTTTCGATTTCTTGATGTGCTTTCTCTAATTCTAACTTCAAATGCAAATTTTCATTATTGAGCTCTTCTTCTCTCGGATTTTGGTTCGTAGAAAAATCAGGCAAGCTATGTAAGTCTGAGTCTTCAGAACTAGTTAATTCGTCGTCCTCAGACTTATGTAATGGTATAACTGGTACTGTTCTTTTCTTCGCATTTCTCAGTGTGACATTTCTAGATGGAGTGTTTATTATTGGCTGTTTAACTGATTTGCTGTCATAACAGGCATTACATTTCCAGTTGTCCCTCTTTGACTTGTCCATCAGATAAAACCGAGTATTTGAAACTTGTGCACAAGAAATATCATATGTGTTTTTGCATGACGAACAGCATAGAATTTCTCTTGTTTTAATAGTTTTTCTGCATTTAAAACAAGTATTCGTGCTTGTAATCTTATCCATTTTCGCAAATAAACAAACAAAAAAATATTTTAGTGCAAAAAATGTACTCGGTTACTTAGATTTGAACCGACGGTGTCTAGACTGACGACCCGATCCGCATACCACTGCGCTATCCTGACATAGTTCTTACCGTCGAAACTTTGTACCAGTTACAGCATCAACCAAAATTTGAAATCGGCCGAGTCGTTATTTATGACTCATACTGACGCACCTTCACTGTTTGTCCACTTTACGAAATGATATTATTGTATATTTAAAGGTAATTGAGATTTATTTCACTGTTCTAATAGTTTTTATTGCTACATGTTTTTTCACAAACACTGTTAATATTACTTTGTTTACGTGATTTGTATAGATTGCTCACTTTGATTTTAATACAATTTTTTTAAAGTTCCACTTTTGCTTGAATTAGGATAACACTTTGTGCAGAAGGCGATTAGCAACATCAAACTTACGGGAAACGGTATTTCCTATCACAAGTAACTGTTATTTATTTGAATTGTGCTTATAATATTGTATAATTTTGTCAAATGAACTACCAGTTTCGACAGGTTAGCGACAGTTTTACGACCTGTTGCCATCTTAGCCACGGGACTGAAAGTTTGATCATAATCGATCCCTTTCTTTTGACTAAATCCCTTTATCACAAGTCTGGCTTTGTATTTATCTACTGAACCATCAGAATTCAGCTTTATTTTGTACACCCACTTGCAAGGTATAGCCTTCCTGTTCTTAGAAAGAGGCACTAGGACCCAAGTCTTATTCTCCTTCAAAGAATCCATCTCACAATCCATTGCTTTTTCCCATAGATCCCGTTCAGAGCTTTTAATAGCCTCTGTGTAACAACTTGGTTCTTGGTATCCACTGTTAGCCATGTTCAGAACATAGTCCTTGAGTTTCTCAGGTGGGCGAAGTAATGATCTATCTCTGAGTATCATCCCACCAAGTTCCATGATTTCCTGTTCAGAAATTTCATC
The DNA here is from genome assembly GCA_946251855.1 of Alsophila aescularia. Classification (NCBI taxonomy): domain Eukaryota; kingdom Metazoa; phylum Arthropoda; class Insecta; order Lepidoptera; family Geometridae; genus Alsophila; species Alsophila aescularia. Next base: position 33,766,114 of record OX276376.1, read on the forward strand.
TCTGGCATGAATTTCAATCTCATCTTCATTTACTTCCCTTATTTCCCCCCCCTAACTCAATACTCTGTTCAGAAATGTCACTCCTAGCATCATCAAATGCATCAAAATCTCCAACAGAAACATCTTCTCTACCACGAAAGTCTGTTTCTTCATCTTCTCTACCAATGAGTTCAGCGTCCCCAACAATTTCAGTACCAACACCTTCATTGACATTCTCTTGAATAAAATTTCTGTTGATTGTTCCTCCGTTGTCTAAATTTTCTGCATTCTGAGTAACTTGGGGTTGATCCGTTGGATTCAATGCTTCATTTCTAATCCCAAGCATATGTGGAAATTCTAAAGGAATTTCAATTTCAGCTTCAGTAGAAGCTTTCACAGAAGTTTCCGCACCCAATGGCTTTTCATCGAAGGATAAATCCCTCGACCGCACCAGCGAGTTATTATTTTTGTTCCATAGCCTGTATCCGTCATCATTGTCATACCCAACAAGAATACATTTCACTGACTTTTTATACAGCTTCTTTCTGGTCTGTTTTGGTACATGCGCATAACAAGGTGACATAATAATCCTCAAGTGCTTTATTTGTGGTTTCTTACCAACCCAAAGCTCATATGGTGACTTGTGTTCCACCGCAGTTGGCCCTGTCCTGTTCAATATATAAACAGCAGTATTTACCGATTCAGCCCACAATGTCTGAGGTAGTTCCTCATGTGCATGCATCATAGCTCTCGCTGTCTCAACGATTGCGATTCTCTCTTTCACTACACCCGTTTTGTTCAGGTGTATATGGCATAACTAGTCTTTGCTTTATACCCAGATCCGTCAATACTTTTCGTACCTTCTGGTTATCAATTTCACTGCCATTGTCGCTCAATAACTCCTTAGCTGTATGTCCAGCAACCTTAGCTGATGCCAACATTTCTTTGAGCTTCTCATGTACCTCTGACTTTTCTCTACTAAATTACACAAATCTGTAACGTGTGAATTCATCCTTGAACAGTACAAAGTAGCGATATTTGGATATCGATATAGGGAATGGACCACACACATCTGTGTGCATGCGTTCTCCAGGTTGAGTGGCTTTTTCCCGTACACCAAACTTCAGTCTGTGGGATTTTCCAAATATACAACCTTCGCATAATTCTCCAGCTTCCTTGGTTTTTATACCGAGTTCCCTCTCAATCAGACTCTTTACATGCCTCTTATTCTGATGACCCATCCGCTCATGGTAGAGTTGCAGCATATCTACTTTCTGTGCCAAGTTAACAGTTACTTTAGATGGAGGTACGATTCTACATTTCAGCTTGTACAGACCTCCATACCTTTCTCTATTTCCCATAACTGTAATTTGTCCATCAATTTTCATTGAACAAGTAGTGACCCGCGACTCAAACACGCTTCCTGGATTTTTATCTTGTGTAGAAAGAACCGAAAACAAATTCTTACATATCTGGGGAACGTACCATACATCTCTCAATGTTGACTTGACAACTTTTTTGTTAACTGTAGCTTCAATACATAGTGATCCTTGCCCAATAGCCTTAATCACATTTCCATTAGCCGTTGTTACAGTGTGATCCACATCAAAATATTTAAAATCTTGATACCAATCTGCTCGCATCGTAACATGATTTGTAGCTCCGTTATCTACGTACCAGTTTTCACGATCAGTGTCAGATTCAGTCGAATTCACTGACAGTAACACCATGTTAACTCCTTTGTTGGCTTCCACAACTTGACGAGATTCACTCCTCTTTGGACAATCTTTCTTAAAGTGACCAGCTTCTTTACAGTTGTAGCATCTTACTTTCTTACTAGTCCTTGGGGTTACGTCATCACCCTTTTTTGTAAATTTCTTTCCTGTTTTCACCGCAAGGGCATCACAACCAGACTCACCATCTTTACTGTTGCTTAGCGCCTTTTCGTGTGCACACAAATGACTTGTAATATTGTCAACCGATCATTCTTCGACATTTACAACCAGCTCGATTTAAACGAAAAATAACTTTCAGGTCCAGGATCTAGCAAATTAATAAAATTTCAGGTAGTTCTTTAACTTCTTCCTCTTTTAATAATTCCTGCCGTAACCTGTACCAGACATTTTTCAGCTTTGAGATGTGTGTAGCCATGTCGTCAGCTAGATCTTTCCTATATCTGAAGAACTCTAAACATATATCATACAGACGATCTTTGCTTGCGCCTTCATATAGTCTATGTAGTTCATCCCAGACTTTCTTGGACGTTGAGAATCTTAAAACCTTGTCTAATGCATCATCAGCAATATTGTTCGTTACAAGAAGTAATGCCGAACTATCCAATCTATTGAACTCCTTCACCTGGTTCTCATAAAGTCCCAAAGCTGCAGCAGCTGCATCACCAGCCCCAATTGCAGGCTTTTCCGGTTTCTTTATTTTGCCTTCTACAATGTCCATCAAACCATCCATGCCCCTCAGAAGAGCTGACATCCGATATTTCCATTGTACCCAGTTTTGTCCTTCAAGTTTCACTATTTGAAACTTTGACAACTCCATCTTTAATGGATTTAACGGCCCATAACCAATTAATGGTCATGAAAATATCTAACTAGTGAGGCCTGAACTGATCCTATGTAGAATTACCATCAGAGTTTAATAGAAAGAAAGATTACTTCACAATACAAGTTCTATTTTATTTTTCATCAACGAACACCATTTAAGTTACATTGACACACCACTGTTTTTCTATGTGATGACACTTCTCTTTGGAACTATGGAAGAAGTCGCATATTGCAATCTATATGCAACCTTATTAGTAAGCAACAAATTATATAAGTTAACTAGCCCTTTTATTTAGATTTATAAGAATTAAAACAAACATTTAAATGTAAGCAAATATAATTAATTTATAATAAAAGACGTAAAATCATGTTCTATGGAATTGCACGCACAAAAAATAGTACCTACGAGAACCTACCTAGGTAGGTTCGTTAGGTTAACATGAATGATAATATGATTTAAATTATAGATTAGAATAAGAGCTTGGAATACAAAAACAACTTTTGTAGCTCCTATGACCTGAGCTCCTTCAACTTAGCACAAGTTACAGGTATTTTCTAGCCATTTGATTCCTTTTCCTGTCTTTGGAAAACGGTGTAACTTAACACTGTTCCGTTTGCTTTTGCAATGTGGATCACTGCAAGTATTGTTCATGGTGAAGAGTAAACTCGTACTATTACAGTATTAATAAATAATTTAAAGTTTAGTAGGTAATCCAAATAATTAATCAGTTTTTTTATTATTAGTCACTGACATTGAAGAACATTAACAACTATTGACAGAAAGTTTATAGTAGGTAACCATATTTCTCCTCTTTGGTGTCAAGTGATTATTTTTGCGCGAGTAGGTAAGCTTAATTCAATCTCCTTGGGCGGTATGGTCAGGGGGGTAAGAAACAAGGTGAAAAGGCTGAGGAATATGTCAAATTCAAATTACCCTTCAAATTCAAATTATCTGTCAAATTCAAAATTAGTAAGTTATCTGTGATAAAATAAGAGCGATTTTTTTTCTTCTAAGATTTCATGCCGTGACTATAATGCATTGTATTCACTTTTTTACGAGTATAGTGTTTTGTATAGAGGTTTTATATTGACGTACCATTTTGTCAATAGCACAGTCTATATTATTATTCTGTTTATCGCAAGGAGGTTAAATTACGCTTACTGTTAAAAGATTTAACGCTTTTAACGCCAGTAAGCTTAATTCAACCTCCTTTGGTTTAAAAAACTGGGTGGGAAGTATACTGTGTTGTCAATTTTGACGTCCAAACCGGAGACGTCATTTTAATAGATATAATTATTTTTTCACCCGTTGGGCAGGCAACAAGGCCGGTTAAACCATAGATTCTTGAATTTTGGTATTGGGTTAAACATTGTAGGAAGGAAATGAAGTAACAATTTCATGATTTTTTAAATTGATTTGTTAACCTGGGTTTTTCTAGCTTACAAGCTATGTTGAAAAAACGTAGTAAAATAATTACCTAAGTTTTGTAGAAATCATATGTCAAGACCAAGTCAAGACACTGCAAGATTTATCGCATAATATTCCGCCTATGTTCTTTTGTCTTTGACAGGCTTGTATATTATTTTTATAAAGATATATATATTTTTTGTAAAGGAGTTTTTATTTTGCTTTTTTTTAAATTGATTAAGATAAACATTTTCAGTTTAATAGTCATGACCCTACCAGGTTAAGGTCGGCCAACTGCAGAACTGCTTTGCGTCACCGGAACTTTATGTTATGTTTATTGTTACATCAAAGTCTTTAATAAAATTCAGAAAACAATCAGGGAGCTGCCAATTAATGACACAGGTGGCTTACCAAAAATTGTTTTTATGACATAAAGGAGTTTTTTTTATTTTAAAATGTACAGTTACTTATTTATTATATTTGCATCATATTGAGATAAATACTGAATTGAATCTAATAAATATTATGATTGATCAAAGATTAGGTGCTTAGTTTTACATGGATAATTTTAGTTCTTTAAATATTTATAATTCCTTTGTCATAATTTGCGTGAATAATTTTAATTTTGAATGTTTTTAATCGTATTGTGTAATTTCTAATTCTATTGTTTTATGTGTAAAATTTTTGGTATGCCAGCTTCTGGTGAAACATGCTGGACTATTTCACATATACTATACCTACCTACCACCTAATTGTACCATGTTTCGGACAAATAAAGCATTTTTCATTTTCAAAATGCAGCAATATTTCAATTTTTTTTATTACTAAATTAATAAAAAATTTAGAACAATTGTTACAAAAATGCCACATTATGTTTGTAATTTTTTTCTTTTTTGTTGAATACATTTATTCAATAAAAAAATTATAACTGTTCCAAAAAATGAAATGTTTAAAAAAGATTTAAAAATAAATTTAGATGGCTTTGAATTTTCTATAGAGTTACGTATTTCGAATTGTGTATTGTATTGAGCCTGTGATTCCACTAGATAAAATGGTCAAGAGTACGCCATATTTTTTTGTATACGTTGACTCCAAGAACTCATAGTCAAAACTTTCAAATTCTAGAGCTCTTATAGTATTTTGTGTATGGGTTGCGCCTTGAGAACGTCAAAAATGTTTCAAAGAAAAGTATTCAAATGTTCTTGCTCTCTCTTGATAGGTCTTATTTAATATTATGTGTACACCATGTCGCCAAGCCCCCTAGGGATGTTCCTGCAGTAATGCTTAAAGAACAAACAATCACAACCAACCCGCCTTCATGAGATAGAACAACGGTACTAGCCAAATGCTAAGCCACTTAAAAAACTAACCTGCCAAGGAATCCCTCCAAAGACGAGCAGCAGGCCATAATCCACATAAAACCAGTAATACTCCGGTTCCACCCTCCCAATCCAGTCGACATCCATGGAGCTCAGTGGCTTCACGTGCGGGTTAGCCCACGCGAACGGGATGCACATCCACAGGCCGATGAAGATGCAGAACAGCTGGATGACGTCGGTGTAGGCCACGGAGTACAGCCCTCCGAACAGCGTGTAGAACACGGCTACGCAGGCGCTGAAGATCACCGACGTGCGGTGGTCCATGTCGATGATCACCGCCAGGGTGGCGCCTGTACACAAGCATACTGTGCTAAAGGTAAACTTTTAGACGTACACCTAGGGTTTCTTTTTCTTTTCCTAGGATTTTTTGATTCTGGGAATACCCGGGAAAACTATCAATCCCGGTTTCGGGAATTTTCAGTCAATAAATCAATGATCAAAAGTTTAAAAGAGGAACTAAAAAAGCGATATGTAAATCTCATCAGGAAGTACCAACAACGCTATCGCGTTTTGTAAGACTAAACAAGAACTCTTTGAGATCTCCCGAAAACGGACTCCAAATTTGGAGTAACTGTATAAAGCTTTGTTATCTGTTAAACCAACATCCACAGATAGTGAAAGAGTTTTTTCAGTAGCAGGTAATTTCGCTACAAAAATAAAATTTGATGTTGTCTTCCGATAAGTCGTTATATAAATGATTTAACATGTTTTGTTCAAAAATGAACATACTGTTACGAAGTTTTTTTAAGTTTTTAATTTTTTAATTAATAGTTAACAAGAAGTTTCATAAAAAAAAAACTTAGTATAGCGCGAGGAGATATTTTATAGACTCAGACGTTGTTTTGCGGAAATCCTTATTTAAAATGAACAAAAAAATGTAAGGTACTTCCGACAAACTGTAAATTGATAAATGGAAAAATAAAAACAAAGTAAATTTTAAAAAAGTATTATTCTCAAAGCATTGGTCTCCGGATGAACTTGGACATAACAAAGGTTATGTTTAACGAACGTGTTATTCCAGAACCAATTGCTCTTAACGGAACTGCTCTCGAGGTTGTTCAGGAGTATGTTTATCTGGGCCAAACTTTGCAACTAGGTAAAAACAATTTCGAGAGAGAGACCCGCAGAAGAACACAGCTGGGCTGGCCAGCATTTGCGAAACTTCTTCGAGTCTTCTCGTCGCCAATACCGCAAAGTTTGAAGACAAACGTCTTCAACCAGTGTGTCCTACCTGTTATGACATACGGAGCCAAGTCGTGGACACTCGCGGTACGACTAGTGGTCGCTCTGCGGGCTATGGAAAGGGCTATGCTTGGAGTTTCTCTGAAAGATCGTATCCGGAATGAGGTGATCCGGCAGAGAACCAAAGTTGTCGACATAGCCCTTAGGATTAGTAAGCTGAAGTGGCAGTGGGTTGGTCATATTTGTCAAAGGAATGATAACCGTTGAGTAGACGAGTTCTTGAGTGGAGACCGCGGCTCGGTAAACGTAGTGTAGGGCGCCCTCCAGCTAGGTGGAGCGACGATATACGCAAAGTGTCTGGCAGCAGTTGGAATAGAAGAGCCGAAGATCAGGCTCAGTGGCGTGCTTTTGGAGAGGCCTATGTCCAGCAATGGACTGACACGGGCTGATGATGATGATGATATTTATTATTTCAAAATTAACATAACTTTGGACTCCTATCCTGCAGACATCCTTTATTTTATCGAGATAAAAAGTATTCTCCATTTTAAATCATCATTTAAAATATGACTGTGCCATGTTGCAACAAAATCTGTCCAGTAGATTTAGCGTGATACGTTTTCTTTTAAATAACTTTCAACCCCTACCCTGCAAGAACCCTTTAGTTTTTCGGGATGAAAAGTATCCACCTCGTACTATGAACTCAAATCATACCAAGCTTCATTACATTTAGTAGTTTTGGAGTGATTCGCAGCCAAGATATAGACAAACAGACAGACAAAAAGAAAAAAAAACAGTTTGGGCTTCGGTATCGAATATCGAACCAAAAAACAAATTTCTAAATATCTTCAATGTACAGAATTGGACCTGTTACATTTTTATTATAAGTGCAGATAATCTTGTTTATTTTAATTGTAACATTCTGAGTAGGGTTTCATACATTAGGTAGGAAGTAAAATAGGTAGATAGATAAGGCCAGTTGGCCATATCTTTTTATTTTACGTTAGTTTAATTTGGACAACGGTTGGTTAGCGTGGGTTTTTATATCATCATCGTCATCATCATCATGTCAGCCTTTAGAAGACAACTGCTGCACATAGCCCTCCCCCAATGAGTGCCATTTCAAATATTATTAAACAAGTGTTTTTATAATCGACTTCACAAAAAGAGACCGTGTATGTTTTTTTTATGTATTATAAATGTTTTTATTTTACTCTCCAAGTGAATTCATATAAATTTTATCAAAATTGGTTCAGTAGTTGTTCGACAATAAATTGTGTTTTTTTTAGTAAATCCATTTGATTTTGTGTTTATATTGCCTCTTTAAGATTTCTAAACCGATTTGGATTTTTGATTTTGTTGTTGTTATATTCAAAAGAGTAAATTTTCAGTGTAGACCCATATGAACTTCATCAAAATTGGTTCAGTTCTTTTAATTAGAAAATCTATTTGTTTTATGGTTTATGTTCTCTTATATATAAGGATTTCTGAACCGAATTAGATGATGATTTTTACTTGAGAAACAAGACTTCCAGTATAGTAATGTTTAAATTGAATCAAAATTAGATTAGTAATTTTAGTTATCAGTTAATCCAATTGAAGTCGATTTTTTTGTACAATATTTTTTGTGCAGCACTTGTTTAAGACTATATTTACAAAGTGACATCATAATTTAATAATATAAAAGCGGTTGGTGCTTTGTCTAGGTGCATGGCCATTTGTTTGTCGTGAAACGTATACGCCACGTACAAATCGTGAGTTATACCGAATTAAAGATCACCAAAACATATGTTTTTCTGATTATCCTCTGTGCGTCCTGCAACGTTAAACTCCGTCTTTTGACAAACAATATATATTCGGTACATCATAGAGCTGAGCTGAATACACCTCTTGGATACTCAGAGAATTTATCCTCCAAATTTCAAATCTCTAGATCCACCGGTTTAGACTCTGCGTTGTCTGTCAGTCATCAGGTACATCACGGTTCTGTTTTATAGGTTTACTAGTGACTCGCCCCGGCTTTACACGGTAAGCGCTCACACCGCGGAATTTTCTCACTTTTAGCATTTATATGTCGTAATTTCTAAAAAACCCAGCAATGAGTGTAATTCAAAATCATTTGCAGTAGTGAGTTTGAACGAAAGACTATTGCCTACTCACAGACTTCCTACTTGACAGACTTGGTATTATTTATTTTCCACGGCAACATGTCATCACGTTCCTTATACAGCAAGTAATCATAATTTTTGCATAGTTTTGATACCTTGAGTTACATTATTGCAATTTTCGTAGAGATTTCTAATTTTTTGAATGATGAAATATTGCCCATGTACTCGCTGGTAATGAAGCATTTTATATATGCAAGAATTTTTAAAATCAGTTTAGGATATTTAGAGTTTATACATTAAAACCAACAAACAAACATACAAGCAATCAAATTTTTCCTCTTTAAAATATATGTGTTGAAGTTGATTAGTGTAGAAGAATATATTATTGTTTATCTTTACATAAGTTAACATTCTATTGCCGTCATCCCAACTGATGCTGGTTGCAATTGACATCAATAAGTGCCGTTCGTCTGCAAGGTTTTGTAGGTTTTCTTAGCAAAATATTTAAAAATAACCATTTATTTGTGCTATTTGAAAATTGTGATTTAATGTAATGTGATAAGTTATTTTTTTGAATGACAAATGACGGTATTTTATTTGAGAAAGTGGATGCGAATATTTTCGAAAATTTGATTTCACCTAATTTGGTATGAAATGATAGATAATAAACTGTATAACCATGGTATATGATTTATTTTTCCATGTGTTCTCTTTATGTGTCGATGACGTTGAGCCTTTTATACCAAATAAGACCACCCATAAGGTTACATTTGGTATGATTGGCTCAAAACTATAAGAAAGGCGGAGCGTCACGGCCAGTAAGCGTAATTCAAAATATTTGAAGGCGGAGGTTGATGACATAAAATGGGCGTTTACTTACTTATGTCAAAGTATTGACGTAGGTAAGTTTTCCACATTTTCCATTGCTCGATTTATTAAATGTCTTTCACAAGCTACTTTTATTAATAGCGCAATGAAATAGTAGATTATAAAATATCGGTGTCAATTTGAATTATGTAACCTAAACATTACTCCCCTCGTGCTAATAATTTCTTGAGCGGATTTAAGAAAAGAGTCGATGTACATCTGACAATCGGCTAACTGCAACCTAGCTTTTGGCAATTTTGTGCTATTAAAAGATATGCTTTGATAATATACTGATAAGATCTATTTTCTAATGAGAAATATCAGTAAGTGCGGCTAAGAAAATCGATCTAAAATTTCACAATTTGGATTTTACTTTTTGTGGTGATAAACAATTGAGAATAAACTGTATTACCATAGTATAGGTTTTTTTTCTGATTTTTAAACGTCAAACCTAGGAAGGAACTTAGCAAATACCTGCAGTTTCAAGGCTTTCTTTTTATAATGACTCACATAAAATAGGTCTAGATATCGCGTGATATATATGATACATGTTGTTGAAACTTACGCTATTTTCAATAAACTAACGTAAACATTGCGCGCCTCGTGCTGATAATTTTATGAACGGATTAAACAAAACGAACAATGCATGCCGAAGAAATTTCTAAATTTGACCTAAAAATTACTGCTTTTGTGCTATTTTTATAATATGCTTTGCTAATATACTAATAAGATCTATTTTCTAATGGGAAATATCAGTAAGTGTGGCTTAGAAAATCGATCTAAAATTTTGCAAATTGGATTTTACTTTTTGTGGTGTTAAACAATTGAGAATAAACTGTATTACAATAGTATAGGATTTATTTTTCTTTCTGATTTTTAAACGTCAAACCTAGGAAGGAACTTTACCTACAGTTTCAAGGCTTTCTTTTTATAATGACTCACATAAAATAGGTCTAGATATCGCGTGATGTATATGATACATGTTGTTGAAACTTACGCTATTTTCAATAAACTAACGTAAACATTGCGCGCCTCGTGCTGATAATTTTATGAACGGATTAAACAAAAAGGACAATGCATGCCGAAGAAATTGCTAAATTCGACCAAAAAATTACTGCTTTTGTGCTATTTTTAAAATATGCTTTGCTAATATACTAATAAGATCTATTTTCTAATGGGAAATATCAGTAAGTGCGGCTTAGAATATCGACCTAATTTTTTTTAAATTTTCTCAGATTTTATTTCACTAAATGAGTTATCAAATAATTGACAATGAACTGTATTACCACGAGATAAAATTTATTTTTCTATTTATCAAAAATATGTAGAAACTTAGTGCAAAACAAGCCAAATATGTCAGATGGAATATTATACCATATTGCAACGTATTACTCGTAATAGTTATTTGTTATGCAAGGCTGCAAAGTGATTTTTTGGCGAGAGTACTTGTATTGAAACCTGAGCGTAGCGAGGGTTTCAAAAGTACGAGACACCAAATAACTTTGCTGGCGTGCGCAACACAAAACTTTTCACCTCACTACAGCGAGGAAAATGCTAGGTGCAAGAAAAACAGCTAAAATAATATATTAAATTAGTGTTTATAATCATAATAATAAAAAATGGGCCGTCGCGGGATGCCTGGCAGATGTGTAAACATAATAGAATAGAGTCAAACAGAATTGAATAGAATAGATTCGAATAGTGTCGAATAGAATAGAGTAGAATAGAGTAGAATAGAGTAGAATAGAGTAGAATAGAGTAGAATAGAGTAGAATAGAGTAGAATAGAGTAGAATAGAGTAGAATAGAGTAGAATAGGGTAGAATAGGGTAGAATAGAGTAGAATAGAGTAGAATAGAGTAGAATAGAGTAGAATAGAGTAGAATAGAGTAGAATAGAGTAGAATAGAGTAGAATAGAGTAGAATAGAGTAGAATAGAGTAGAATAGAGTAGAATAGAGTAGAATAGAGTAGAATACAGTAGAACACAGTAGAACAGAATAGAACAGACTAGAACAGAGTAGAATACAGTAGAACACAGTAGAACATAGTAGAACATAGTAGAACAGAGTAGAACATAGTAGAACAGAGTAGAAAAGAGTAGAATAGAGTAGAACAGAGTAGAATATAATTGAAAATGAAAACAGACGAATAGAGTCGAGTAGAGTGGACTAGAGTCGAGTAGAGTTGCGTAAAGTCAAGTAGAGTCGAATAGAGTCGAGTAGAGTTGATTAGAGTCGAGTAGAGTCGAGTAGAGTCTATTAGAGTCGAGAAGAGTTCATTAATGCATGATGTGTATAATTGTAGTATGTAATCCTACGTAATATCTACATCATGTAAATATAAGGCCATTATAAAGGTAATAATCAGTAAATATTATATCAGGTTGGAGCGATGAAAATCACGTAGCGCTGCCAAACGGAAAAGACAACGATGTCTGATGTTCTGTTCCGACACAGATCACAGGACAATCGGTTTTGGAGACAGTCTTAAATTATATACCGCACAGTTACAAATTACTGCGCGGTATATAATTTAAGACTGTCTCCACTAAATATGTTAGGTATATCTTTGAAGGAATCAGTTTTTATAGTCATAGCCGTCGACATTTTTTCCAATGTGCAAGTTATAGCCACTGTTTGAGAAATAAACACGAAATATATGATAAAAGGCAACATTAAATTAATTTTCTGTTAAAACAACATTTAAAGCTAATAAAGTGGACTGAGAGAAAGACGAACGAGAAAGTACTTAGTCTCGTCCAAGAAAACGGAACTTACTAGCGACCATAAAAAGGAGAAAGGGAAAGATTTTTGGCTACCTTCATAAGAACCATCATATAAGGGAAGGTATAAAAGGGAAGAGATTAAGAGGCAGACCTGGAAGGACATTTACAGATCAGATAAAGGAGAAGACTAGGATAAGATCATGATGACGTGTAGGGAAATCAAAGCTTTGGCCGAAGATAGAGCACGCTGGAAATTACTGCACCGACAAGAGCGGCACTTAAGAAAAGAAGAAAATAATATTTATTTTACCTAAGTAATTGCATTTTGTTAACTTACAGCTTAAGTGCCTGAATCAAAAATAAATGTATGTCAATTCACGCTTTTTACCCGAGTACGGCGAAGCAAGGAAGGGTAATGAGTTTAACAGTCTATGTATGTATGAAGGTGGTGGAACAATGTGAACATTCACATTGTTCCACCATAGCGTCACCGCGTCACCCCTAATTGATCCGATTTTGACAAGCGAGGTATCGATCGATTCGTCTTCAGGTATAGTGCTATAGGTTTTTTTTTTTTCCTTACTACGACGAAGCAAAGTTTATATGTTCAAATTAAAAATTTCGTTCGATTTTGATAAGCCAGGTATCAATCGATTTGTCTTCATTTATAGTCTATTTGGCTATTTTTTACCCGACTGCGGCGAAGTAAATGATGGGTTTTATATTGAAACTAAAAACTTTGTTTAATTTTGACAAGCGAGATATCAATCGATTCGTCTTCATCGCAAGAGTGTCAGACTATTTTTTACCCGACCGTATTTGGGTGATAGCTTTTGAACTTATGTCTTGTTCCAAGTAGAAGCTATCAGTTAAAATGACAAACGCAGAACGAGGAACGTTAGCTTATAATATTAGGAATTTTATTTGCCCAATAGCATAAACAAAAGCAGAGCCTGGCGAAAGCAACTGAACCTGAACAAAGGGGCTCCTGTCAAAGGTAAAGTCAAAAGTTACCAACAGAACTTCTGTTACAGACGTCACACTAACATACTCGTTGTTCCTATTCCTTTCCTGTTAGTGTCTCTTAGAACTAGAAATTATATTTATATTTGTAATTAACAAATGGCCTCACTGTACAAACAGTCGCCCACTGGAGGGTCGTTATGGAAATGGAACAGCACGGCTATAAGCAGCTATAACCTGTCGGGCTCCATTCATTTGATCAATGTACCTACATTCACTTCAAAGAGAGAAGTCATTCAAAAGGGCCGCTGTGTTCCTAACTAAATGATTCAAACACTTATTTTTTTCGAAAGACACTAATACTAGAGTTCAACAACTTTTAAAACTTTGGTTAAATCATAGTGAATAATTAGATATAGCCTGTCGTTTTCCAAGTTTACTGTGGCCTAACTATGGTTCAAATGAAGCGAAAACTCCAGCCTAGGAATTTATGAAGCTTTGCGGTAAATTCTACAAAATATTCAAAGGTAATTTCATACTATTTCTCATTAATTTCATACTGAAATCACCTCGGTTTCTCACTTTTCGGTAAGATGACAATACAGTCCTCTCTTGAGGACAACTGAAAGGCATCTGCAGCACTGGCTGGAAGCTATTAAAAATCACGGTTCGATCAATGATGCTATATATAAACTCATTGGGTTCGATATCTACAAGCGACGACGCGAACACAGACAACGACCGGAAACGCGTATGCATGGAAGCAGCTGACAAATAATTGCCGGTATAATTGGAGCGGATTCTTTTGGATATAAATAACAATGCAACTGTTTTTGTAGGTCCAGATGTAAAATATACTGTAACACAGGTTTTTATATATATATAGAGATAATTTATGTAAACATTTAAGGGCGTATATATTTCAATGTACCTTCGTGCTCGTAAAATCCTTTTTACCCAACTGCGCGACGCAAAGGATGGTAATGTGTTGATCTATCTAATTTATGTATGTATTTTTGTTCTTTTGTGGCGCTCTAGAGACCAAACAAGTGGGCCGATTTTGATGATTCTTAATCGATTTATCTTAATCTTGCGAGTGTCACAATCAAAATTTAATATGACGACAAATAGATGCCATATGATGAAAAAGAAAAAAAAACGAGGAACTTTATTAATAAGCTGGTAAATAATTAATTTAGCATATTTTTTATTTTTTTATTACGGACTAGGCAATCGTTTGACCACGATTGTATCTACTAGGCAAGCGATCTCTCACGCTTGCCTACTAGATACCTATTCACTCTTGCTTGAACACACCGGGGTTATAATTTACCGGAAACACTGACGAGGGCAGGGCGCTCCACTCCTTTGCAGTTCTTATAATAAATGAAGAAGCGTAACGATTCGTTCTTGTGCAAGGTATTTCAACCATAAAGGGTGGCGCTTTGCTGATCGTCTAGTCGTACGGTGATGAAAAGGTGATGGGGGAATCAGGTTGTGCAGTTCTTGTGCACACTCTCCATAGTGCAATCTGTAGAATACCGACAGGCTTGCTACCTCACGTCGATGCGCCAGACTTTGAAGCTTACTCTTTACTCGTGTCATCCCCAATGAGCCTGATAGCACGTCTTTCAATTGAATCCAAAGACTCGAGCTCGATACTAGGCAGAACCGTCCCAGAGGTGGCAGCAGTACTCCATACAAGATCGGACCTGTGCTTGGTAAAGATTCAAAAGCTGTCCCGGTGTGAAGTACCGCCTAACCTTAGACAAAATACCAAGATTTTTGCAGCTACCTTGGCTTTGGAAGACCCAAAATTCAGGTTTGATGTGAGTTCGACACCCAAAAGCTCCAGATGGTCGCCTATTGGTATTGTTACAATTTGGAAAGAAAGAGATCGGGTCAGACGACTCTTTTTAGTAGAAAACAAATACGCCTGCGTTTTAGTAGCATTAAATTTTACCAGGTTAGCATCGCCCCGATCGGACACGGCTTCATAAGCTAAATTTAAACGGTCTACCATACCTCTCTGAAACTGGACAACGTCACAGCTGGCTTGAGCATTAGAAGTGTATCTCTCAATTACAGTTGCTCAGTTGCTGATGACAGCATCAGCATACCCAAAGGTACCGGGCTTCAGAAGGTCATAAATGTGCAGTAAAAACAGTGTAGCCGAGAGAACCGATTCCTGAGAAACACCGGCATTGATAGCCATTTGATCAGACGAGCAGCCCTCTAGGACTACTCGAATAGATCGTTCCCTCAAGAAATCAACTATCCAATTGCATAAGCCAACAGGTAAATCATATGAGGGAAGCTTGTTTAAAAGGCCATCGTGCCACAGACCCGATCAAATGCCTTCGATATGTCAATGAAGAAGGCAAGCGCCTCACCATGCATCTCGATGGCTTCGCTCAGTACGTGAGTGGCATACGCGAGAAGATCCCCAGTAGACCGTTTTCGGCGAAATCCGTATTGCCGGTCACTGAGGAGATCATTGTCCTCAAGGTATGCCAAGAGCCTAATGTTTATGACACGCTCCATACACTTACAGAGTAAGGAGGTTATCGAGATGGGACGATAGTTGGCCGGATCAGCACGACTACCCTTTTTTGTTACTGGTTGTACATTGGCAAGCTTCTAGCTCTTCGGAAATTTACCTGAGTGAAGAGAGAGTGGTACAAACGCGTTAAGATGGGAGACAATTCAGGCGCACAGTTTTTGGGCCACACCTGCCGCCTCACCTAGATAAGTCTCACCAATAAAGTCATCCCCCAATCTCCGCTGTGTGAGCGGTACACACAAGCATACATAATTTTCTCTATGCCCGTGTCCACCAGCACCCAAAGACATAGCCTGGGTAATTCAAGTATGCCTTATCAGCTGGACATCCTATCTGCGTCTCCGACAAGAAGAACAAGTGGGGCTTAGAGGTCTCCAGATAATAATGGACCGGTTGAAGATTGGAGTGAATACCACGAATATTCGCAAGGTCCGCTTTGATTGTGAGGACGTGCATCTGCCGTTTTAACTTATTTCTTCTTTGGACTTTTTCCATGATGAGTAGTGGTGAATAGGTTGGAAGAGTAATAGCAAACGAGATATCGGAATGGCTAACCCACGGAAATCGAGGCATAACTACGTCATTGCGTCATTAACTTGCGCGGAGACTGCGGGGTCGCCCGAACCCCCCTGAAATAATTCATCAGTTCCTCACATCTGGTCGCCAACTGGCCCATTTCAGGATTTTTCACAAGCAGCGAGGCAGCCTTTCGTAGCTGGCTAAACTACTACTTGGGCCCCTTACAACTTGCGGTCGGCCAGCAGAGAACACCGTGCTTCGGAGCCCGCTACCCTCCCAAGCAAGGCCTCCGACGCAGAAACACCATGATTCCGATCACGGTCCACCCTTCCAACACAACTGTATCCCACAACTTCCCTGAACATAATGATGGAACACGACAAGTCGTTTGGCATGAAGACTTTGACCAGAGGGTGGTAATATAAAAAGCCAGCGGCTGAAGCCTACCACCAGTGATTCGGTTGCTCGTTTGGCACCACCCGAGGGTCACGTGTAGGACATCGAAGGCTGAATCCTATGGACGCGAGCAAAAAACAAACAATAAAAAAATGGGTATTGTTAACAATTAATTGGGCATTATTGAATATGTACTTTTAAATCATCTTTAGGTTATTACTATAATAATAATAATATATTCGGGACAATTCCACTCTAATTACCTAGCCTCAAACTAGGATACTCTGTAATATGGGCACTAGATAACGGATAAACACACATAGATACGAATATTACATCCATGACTCGGAAACAAACATTTCTGCTCATAACACAAATGATTGCACCTTGCAGGATTCGAACCTTCGACCGTTTGATTTCGTACCTAGGGTTTCTAGCCACTAGACCAACCGGTCGTCATTCTTCATTATTTTTCATTTCGAATTACCATTTAGGGTTTATAACGGTTTAAAGTTGGTTAGGCTAGGTGAGGTATCAAAATGAAGGTCTTTAAAAGACCATCCCGAAAATATTTAATTACTAGCTGTACTGTAGCTTCGCACGCGTGGCCAGTTCTCTAGGTTAAAAGAACTCTATTACTATTCCAAGACTTAAAATACCAATATACTCCTAACAAAATTCCTTCGGCCGTCAAAAAGTTTTTATCGGTTGCTCGGCTTCTACTCATCGGATTGAGATAATAAGTATACCAGCTTAAAAGTCAAACCCTAAGCTGTCCAACAGTGAACCACATCGCAATCGGTCCAGTAGTTTTTACGTGAACAGACAAAGAGACAGACATGAATTTTAAAAATGTTTTATTATTATTTTTTAAATATCTTCCTTACACAGTTTTTTTTTTAATTATATTCTTTTCACTTTTGGGAAGAATAATAAAAATATGTATATTAATTATTACATTATTTGAATCATGCCTATAAAACAGTACCGTGACATACCTACTGACAACACCACAACAACAAACAACGCCCAGCCTAAACCGCTGGACCTAGGTATTTGAAATTTGGAGGAATATTCCTTGAGTATCCTAGACGTGAACTACGGAAGTAACTATAAACCGTAAAACATGAACACTAATTCCAAATATATTACCCCTCCTATCCTGCTGGGACCCAGTAGGATAGGAGGGGTTTTTGTACCAGTATGAAAAGTATCCAATGTCCTACCTCGTAGTATGAATTCAAATCATGCCAAGTTTCATTTGAATTCATTTAGTAGTGTCGGCGTGATGCGCGTCCAAGATACAGACAGAAATATAGACAACAGACAAAAATGATAAAAATACTGTTACTATTTTTAATTTTGGCCATTTTGGTCTCCAAAAAAATTTACAAATTATCTTCAATGTACAGAATTTGAACCTCCATCCCGCAGGAACATTTTTTCGGGTTAACAAGTATTCTCAATTTTCAGCCATCGTATAAACTATGACTGTGCCAAGACGCATGCAAAGTGTTTTCTTAAATAATTTCAACGCTTATCCTGCGGGAACCGTTTAATTTTTCAGGATGAAAAGTATCATAATCCTACCTCGTAGTATGAACTCAAATCATACCAAGTTTCATTTAAATTCATTCTTTAGTTTCGGCGTGATGCCTAGCCAAGATACAGACAGACAGACAGACAAAAATTAAAAAAAAAACACATTTAGCGTCAGTATGAAAAAGAACAGCCTCCAAAAAAATTTACAAAATATCTTCAATGTAAAGAATTGGACCTGTTACAATTTTATTATAAGTACGAGTAAGTATAGATTATAAATATAAACTAAAAAGTAAACGCTCGCAAAACAAAACTGAAAAGTGGCAAACAAGCTTTAGATTGTTGATTTTGGAATATAAGTTGCAGTCAGAGGCATGAGTAGCTCGCCAGCTTCTAGCAGATTCCGCCCAAGGAGAAATAAAATGCATGATACCTCATGATCTAATATTTAATCTGATCTAAAATCAACAATCTAAAGCTTTTTAGTTTAGTTTGCAGTTGTTTTTTTTTTAATAATTATTTATTTTTAATATAATTTGCATTCACATTGTTTCATCTGCCGATGGCATCAGCTTTATCCTTAGATTGTGTTGCCATGTACTGACAAGATGATAAGATTGCTAAAGAGGAGTAGTGCGGCACTCACCGAGCGCGGCGAGGATGCCGGCCGCCCAGAACACCTCCCCGCACAGCGCCGGCAGGAACAGCAGCCCGCCCATGCGGCTCCCGAAGGAGTCTTGCAGCGGGTCCAGCATGGTCACGTAGCCCTGCCGCCGCATCGGGTTCGCGAAGAATATACCGCCTGCCACACGGAACAACTCTATGTCACCTTATTGCTGTTTATCTTGCCAATAACAAACAGAATGTTTGAACTATTTCAGATGGCGAGTCACTGTTGTTTTTATGTTACAACGCGGAACGTTACACTCCGCAGGACCATGTTTTAAAGTTATAGAGATCAATGATGTCGTTAGATCTACACCTATATCTACACCATATACCTACTTATAATATAGCAGTAAGTAACAAAAACTCTGTATATAAAAGATAATCAAAAAAGTCTAGGAGACTATTGATCAAGAATATTACCTATTTTTAATAGGTGAATGTTTGTTTGTCTGTGTGTATGTTCGCGCATCACGTAAATACTACTGAACCAATTGCAATGCAGTTTTCTTTCATTTTTGGATAGCTTAAGTTTTGACTTAAAATCTGGTGTACTATTGTATCTCAATCCGAAGAGTAAATTCCAAGCAATCGTTAAAAATCTATAGACGGCTGAACTAAATTTGTTAAATTGTACTTTATGGGTACTTTTGGTCATGGAATACGATACATCTTCTTCAGAAAAACGTACACGCGGACAAATCTATAAAGCTATATATTATGAAGTTATTTATTTGTTAGTATGTAAGTTTGTCGGAAGTTCCTAATCTCTGGAACTTGCGATCCGACTCTGCAAATTTTCATTTTTAGAAATAAGCTACTATTCCTTATAATAGATATAAGCAAAACAAAAAAACCATACGATAACGGGCGGAGTTGTAAAATAATTGAGTGATCTGTTAATTTTAACAGAAAAATTGTATTATTTAACAAAAAAAGTACATTAATTTCGAGTAAACTGCAAGTGTATCGGCGCGGGTGATACTGACCGAAGACCAGCGAGAGCGCGTAGCCGAAGGGCGCCTGGCACCAGACCAGCCCCGACGTGTAGATGGCCTCCGCCGTGCCGTTGATGTAGCCGCCGCCCACCCACGTCGCTGGAACCACACCGCAAGGTTAAGCAATTCTTGACCTATAGGCGGTAAGGCCTGCAATGCCGTCCCGCTTGAATTGTATTGTGCATAATACCCCTGCCAGTATCTACCCAAGCCAAACCAACTCCGTTATCTATTTTTTCCAATCACTACGCTTAATTTGATCACTGTCTCACCTGATGGAAAGTGCGATCGGCGATGATACACGCTACATGAGGTACCTATGGTCGGTAAAACATCTTCTTCTAAACGAAGCTCCTGAACTACAAATAGGTAAACAATATTAAAACCTCTCTGTGAAGTGACGTCACCGCTGGCAAATAACATTTTACTTTAACAGGATTTTAATTTGTCCCTAGTGACCAAGCCCATTCGTTATATTAATAAAAAAACTGCCAAGTGCGTGTCAAGTGACACATAAGGAGAGGTTCTGTAGCTATGTCAATACCTAACACATTTTTTTAAATCATACAAAACAGAAAACTGTTGTTGCGGTTGCTTTCTGTCCGTGTTTCATTATACAGTTTGCATTGATTAGACACCCCAGTTCAGACGTGCAACTCAGGTGAGTTGCACGTTGCTCTTAGGTAAGAGCCAAATATTTCACTAAAACAGAACATACATAACAAAAATTAATTAAAATCTTCTGTAGTAAGTCAGTATACCTAATATTGATTTAAAATTAACCTAAATTAATTAAATTAACTACACTTAAATATTTTTTACCCTCATTTTTTGTAGCTACGGGATATATATCCTAAAAACTTTTCCAGGGTTGTAATAGTAGTAACTTCGATGTAGCCGATGCGAACTATAAATGTGCCACGTCGCAGCTCCGATAGTCTTATTAGTCTCCGAATAAAGTGGATGTGACATGAAGTGGGAAGGTCAGACAAACGGACATATCGGAACTATATGATATAAGTGGTTATTTTATGGAACCCTTAAAAACCGGTGCGACTTTATGTCATTGAGCTCATAAATTAAAAGAAATAAACCCGTTAAAGCAATAATTATCAAAATAACGGGTAACTAGAGTCGAGGGGATGACAACATGTATAGAGGTGTAATAATTAGCCTCGGTAGGGTAATGACATGCCGCCGTCCTATTCTAACTAACAATATAAATTACTGCGAAATTCTATGAGTAAGTACGAAAGTTTGTTACCTACCATACTCATACCAATATAATGCATGTACGGATTTCGATTAAATTTGGTATAATATATACTTATTTACACAGTACTTCATACCACGGAAAATGCGAGCGGAGCTGTGTGGCGCATCTAGTATGATAATAAATACACATTGATTGCCGCCCAAGCCACGGGAGCGTGCGCGAGGAGGGCGGGTGCGCGCCGTGCTGGGCGCGTTCGTCACTTGATTGGTGATTATGTGTATCGTCACTCCGACATCGATGGGTATCACTGACAATTAACACGGGTTTCCACTACATCTATCTATACTTATAATAAAGCAATAAGTACGAAAAAGTCTGTATAAAGAGGATAATTTAAATTAAATGTACATAAAATAAGCTACTGAACAATAATATCACATTTTTTCAAATGGTGTCTTTTTGTTTGACTTAAAATACTGGCTACTGATCAAGAATATAACTTTTTTTAAATGGTGAATGTTTGTTTGTCTATATGTTTGTTTGCGCATAACGTAAAAAATACTGGGCCGATCACGATGCGGTTTTTTACTTTTGGATAGGTTAGGGTTTGACTTAAAAACTGGGGTACTTTTTATCTTAATCCGATGAGCAAAGGCCGATCAATCGATAAATAACTTTTTAACGGCTTAAGAAATTTTATCAAATGCTGGTATATTAGTGTTTTAGATCTTGGAATAGCATATAGATTACTTTTAACCTGGAGAAATGACCACGCGTGTGAAGCTGGGGGCACAGCAAGTATTATATTATATTACTACTATATGTTACATATAATGTTACCGTCAGATACAAGAAATATTTCCGCTAGAAAATGTTTTAATTAGCCACAGTAAAACCTTTCGTATGAATGAAGCGATTATTGTAGGTACGAGTACATTCCTATATAGTTCTTCTATGACCTAAGTTATCGATTTGTGATGAAAACCGCTTCCCTTTAGAAATGGGCTAAAAAGTTACGTCAGCATATTGTCAAGAACACTGTACAACTTAGATGTGGCTATAGTTAGCAGGATCGACACATGCACTGTCAGGACACAGGCTGCACGTATGTAGGTACGCAAGCTTCCGTTGCAGAAGCTAGGTATTGGAGAACAGATATATGCACGAAGCGTTTTCCATTATTGACAACTTTATTCTCGGATGTCCAAGCTGTAACTACAGGCAAGTTTGCACTTCATTTCCGCCCGTCATACCTGTCATAGTGAATATCCCGACGAAGAGGCCGATGGAGCGGCCGGCCAGCATCACCTCCTCCTCGGAGTCATCCCCGGCAGGCTTCTTGCGCGCCGCCCAGATGCCCACCGCCAGGATCAGCACGTAGAACAGGACGATGGAAACCACGCCCGCCACGTTGATCATCTTGTATGTTGCAAGTCCTGCCGGAAACACTTCGCCACTTGCATTCGTTCTGAGAGTACTGAGTCTTCATAGAAGCTCTACGAAGACAAATGCCAGCATGCCTAAAACGGTAATATAAGTTCTGGCCCCCGTTAGCTGGCTTTGGTGTGTGCTAGGAATTAAACCAGATGACCAATTATGTACATTTTGATTTCTGTAACAGAGCTTTCATGAAAATTAGAAAATTTAATAAGTCTTGTTGTTACTATTTTTACCCGATTTCACTGAGGGTTATGGTGTTTGGGTTATATGTATGTTTGTACTTTTCTTAGGCGCGTTCTACAGCCTAAACGGCTTGACAGATTTTGATAAATGAGGTATCATTTGATCCGTCTTAATCACGATAGTGCTATAGGATATATGAAGTGTCAAGGAAACTAATATGGCGGCTTACAATTGGCATATTGTATTTCCAACGGAATATAAAATTACCAAGCCCTATCATACGAGTATGTCTATATCAATGAAGGTCTTTAAAATACCATTAAAAATATATAATTATTGTAACAATAGCAATTGTCTTTTAATCTTCTTACAAAATTTTCAATAATAGATTATTCAAATGAACGGTTGGAATTGAAGTAAAGTAAAATATGTAAGTAAAAAATAAACATTAAATTTATATCAATACCAGCTGGATCCCGCGGTTTCACCCGCGTCCCTCAGGAACCGTGGATTTTTACGGGATAAAAAGTAGCCTATGTATTAATCCATTGTCTACTTCCATACCAAATTTTATCCTAATCCTTTCAGACGTTTAAGCGTAAAAAGTAACAAATATACACACACACAACCTTACATACATAAAAACTTTCGCTTTTCTAATATAAGTGCGGCAGTCAGCTCGTATTCAATAATTTTGTCGCAGTCGGGTTTTTCGTATTTGTATAATAATTTTACTTGTTGATATATTGACCGACAAGTATCCTAAATCAGTTGTAAAGACCAATCTAGAGTCGAGACAAATGTAAAAATACTGAAGACATATAGATATAGAGAGTTACAATAATCTAAAATTGAACAGCTAGAAGAAGGTATAATACTAAAACGCAAGTAGAATAGCAAAATGAGCAAGTTGGAACATACTTAGTAAGTTTTGAGCAATATGTGATCAATAGAGTTGGCCCGTTACTACAAACCCCCTCATTGGGCTCTTACTCCGTTGATTTGCAACTTGTCGAATGATCTTTATTTATTTTTATTTTTTGATATTGCTTTGAAATCTACTGCTGTAACTTCAATCCAAAAATGAAATGATTTGCCAAAGGAGTAGGTATCACGGCATTGCGAAGGTTTTCAAAAGATTTAACAGTAAATCTAGTTAGTCAATGAAAACTTGTTTTAGTTAATTCGTTATAATTTAAATCCATTGTACTTATTTACACCTACCTTCTTAACAGATCTTCTGATATAAATCTTGTCAATATTTAACAATGATCGAAACATCCCCAATTGATTAAACATCTATCAATTTACGATACTCACGCTTCAGTCCTTAACAAAGACACGTCGATTCGAGAAAACCTCCACACACTTTAGTCCTCGTCCATGATTATCACCTAAACAAGATCCATCTAAAATATATTTGATATAAATATAACACTATCGATATATATGTCACTGTGCACTGATAACGGGTGCGGGGAGGCTCGTCCGCGAGTCAACCCTGGTAGGACAGCTGTCGCCCCATCGGAGGGAGGTTTTCTGCGAAGGGCTGTTTCTGGTTCTAAAGCTTAGCCCGCACATGGGTACCCCAGACGGACATGGATCTGGCGTTACATAACCCGCGGCAGTCAAGCTCGGCTCACGTGCCGTGTGGCGGCGGGACGGCACGGCGCGCGGGCGCGATCGATCCTCTGACGTCAGCAGGCGCTGCGCCGCGCATGTCTCGCGCCTTCTACTGCGCACACTCGCCCTTCGACGCGACCCTACACTGTCGCCCAACTCCACACACAATGCTCTCCACCACACAGCTCGCTCCAACCCACCTATACACAACTGGAGTTGGACTACAAACTGTGACAATAATCTGACTTCAGCGTTACCTGGAAAACATAGTATGCGAGCGGTACCGACCGATACGTTTCTCCATTGACAAATTGATTGATGATTGGAATTGGCAACGGCCGTCCTCGTGTCTGCTTATCGAACTCGCTTTTACATCTAGACTGCATATGAGTGCTTAATGCTAAGCCCTTATTAGTTTCCAACTCTAGTGCAGTGGGTGGAGGAGTAAATTCGAATTACCCGTGCAGCCACTAGTGGGTGAAGCCAGTGGGTGGATGGGTCATTGCCCAATTTAAGCCACCGTCGTCACAAAGTATACTATCAATATGATTACGTTGCATTTTAGTGTGTAATTATTTTTTTCTGCAACGTCAGCATTTCAGCAATTTTTGAAATATCTTTATGTGTGCTAGTTGTTAGAGTCTGTATATCACATAGCTATATTTTTTAATGGAGCTATGGTGCCTGGTTAGAAAGGTGTGATTCAAATTGATGTCAGTCAATTGTAAAAAAGATAATGTCCACGTAACTGGCTAATATCTCTCTACGGGATAATATAATAAAACGATTATTTCTTCGGAATTATTTATTTAATATTGGTTATATTTTCTTCATAACATTCACGGGTTTCTATTCATCTAGCAAGTGGCTTTTAGATTCACACAACACTTCATTATAAAATACACCATAGACAATAGACATCAACCAAAGAGAATACAATAATACGTACATCAACATAACTCGTAGACATAACCACAGTATATATATGTAAAGACTATATATTATGTACTGTAACATAACTAAACGATAATTATAATGGGAAGCTTTCCGTAAGGCAATTAAAAAAATAAAATAGTTCTTAAAAATGTTAGAGATGGCGCTGACGAGACGTGGATATGGAGATTTTATAAAACCACACGTAGCAAGGCCGATAAAAAAAAACTTTCTTACCAACATAGACAAGCCTATATCTGTCTGTCCTGCTTGTTTTTGTTATTATTTTATTACGTATTATATTCTATTTAGTTTTTGTAGTTATTGTTTGATATCAAACAAAGTACTTTTGTTTTTCCACAACATAACACAAATAAGAAGGTATATAATAGTAAACTTACTAATGCGAAAAAAATGAGAAACATGTCCCGTCAGCGCCACCTATCGATGATTTCAGAACTAGGTTCCTCCAGCTGTCAGAAAACTTCTCATTATAGTCAATTTTCAATATGGTTCGAATAATAGACATTTTTTACTGTCGTTGTTCGAATACCGAGGATAACGCCCACGAACCTCTACTATAACTAGACTGCGCATTGTTTCATATAAACGAGCTGAATGAGAGGCATCAAAGTTGTACTATATCCCTTTCTAATAGGGTGTCCATGCAATCTATACTTATAATAAAATTGTAACAGGTCCAATTCTGTACATTGAAGATATTCCGTAAAAAATTTTTGGAGGCTGTCTTGTGTTCCTTATCGCAGCCAAAACTGTATAGTTTTTCATTTTTGTCTGTCTGTCTGTATCTTGGCTAGGCATCACGCCAAAACTACTGAATGAATTTAAATGAAACTTGGTATTATTTGAGTTCATACTACGAGGTAGGACATACAGGACAGGATACTTTTCATCCCGAAAAATTAAAGTTATTTAAATAAACACTCTAACACTATTGAACGGATTTTGATGCACCCTGGTCATATTTTATATAATGGGTGAAAATTGAAAATACTATTTATCCCGAAAAAAAAAGAGTATCAAAATTCTGTACAATGAAGATATTTGGTAAATATTTTTTTTTTGAGTGTGTTCTTTTATTTGTACTGAAGCTAAACCTTTTTTTTTTATTTATTCTATTGTACGACTGTCTGTCTGTATCTTGAAAGCGTATCACGTTGAAACTACTGGATGAATTCAAATGAAACTTGGCATGATTTGAGTTCATACTAAGAGCAGGGCGGTCGCGCTCCGCAACAAGTACATATATTATACCTAAACTTCGGGGCCGTAATATTGGGGTTCATTCAGTAGAGTGTCAAGCGTGCGCTCGATGAGTCGCGCGCCGTGTGCTTAACGATAAAGTACCTACTTACGTAAACTTACGTAAAGTTTTTGTAAAATTTTATTCTTTTCTTAATTATGAATACCAAGGAGAAACCTAGAAGGTACTGCATAGCATTCGGTCGGACAAATTTCATAAAATACCTAGATACCGCCATTTTATTACGTAGGTGGGCATTTTTTTTTTCATTCATTATTAAGCATCATCAAGAAGTCAGACAGGCACCTTTTATTCATCAAAAATATGTTCCTATTATGATATAATCAAATAATGAGGTACTAGGTCTATTCTGATAAGAATGTCATTATATGTAGTTAATAGAACTATCAATATTTATAACAATAAGTAATAAAATAATTCATTTTTACATAATTGTTTATTCGGTTACAATATCTAAGTCATATCATATAACAGAATAATTACTAGTACAAGTACCTAGTCATAATAATAATAATAATAATATAATAATATATGCGGGACATTTCCACACCAATTACCTAGCCCCAAACTAGGATACCCTGTAATATGGGCACTAGATAACGGATAAAAATACATAGATACGAATATTACATCCATTACTCAGAAACAAACATTTCTGCTCATCACACAAATGATTGCACCTTGCAGGATTCGAACCTGCAACCGTTTGATTTCGTTCCTATCATAAACATATCTTGATACAACCCTACCGAGCGTAAAAGTGACAGAGCGATTCTGAAACGATTAGAGCAAAGGAAGCTCTCGCGCGTTATGATACGGTACATTCTAGCTAGTAAGTGAACGCATCCTAGGATATCAAAAGTCAAAATATAGGTAAGTACCTGATAGGGATGATGATGAGTTGTTCATAAATATATGTTCAGTCAGTGTGGATTTGAATGAAAATAAATAAATACACAATTATTTTTTAAACAATAACTTTATAATTAAGTGGTAATTTTTATGGCTAACATTATTACGTTTATATCTTCCATCGAACACATGCGTTGATTTGATGTAAGAACATACGTATGCGAGTACAATCGACACAGACTTACAACGCCAGAAATACTGGACACCCTATTCCGTCGCAATTTAAAAAACTTGTAAAATAGCTCACCTGTGGAAAATTACGCCACAACCACGATACCATTCATTTTTGTAAGTATTTACGCAGCCAAAATACACACTTTTATAATATTTTACTGTTAGATTAAGCTGGAAACACGAAAAGTACACCGGTCACAGTATATCTACTATAATACGCCAAGCAGACATAATAATTTTATTGTAATTACTCAACAGTGTGTCCACCTAAAGACAACGACATACTACCTATATGTTTTTAATTTGGTATTTATTACTATGTATTTTATATGCAATTTTCTAGTCAAAAATTAAATCCATGTAAAATTAAAATTGATTAACAACATTAGTGTACACACACATTTGACATTAGTGTGACAAAATTAAATGTTTTCAAATGTAACAATTCTCCCAAACACTACCAAAAAGAATTTCACTAAGCTACGGCAACATGCTAGACAAGGACAAACTACTACTTTTGCGCTGTCTCATCCCACTTGATTTTCTACTTTGACATGAGAAAAAGAAAAATTTACTTTATGTTGTAGGCTTAGAGTATAAGTTTGTATGAATGATATATTGGAAATACGCGATCCAGTTTAAGAACTATTACAGATTCATGGTAACGCAAGCTTCCAGCAATACCAAGCCATCGTGAAATCAAGTGTCAAATGAAAATACATTTGATACTTAGACGCGAGTATGTACTCTTCCTACGATTTGATACCATTATGGTGGCACCATAGATAACACTATATACTGCATATTATATAGGGACGGGACGGGACATATGTGGGCGATACTTATATATAAAAAAATAAAAAATTGTATGTGTACGGTGGAGGGTATAACCTACTCTATTAGATTATTATATACTAGGGTGGAGTATATGTTTACATCTATTTTTGTTACTTGTAGGTCACATTGGCCGAATAATGTGTTGTTAATGAGCGGTTTTCCAAGTGTCATTTTAGCATTATTTATCTCTCGCTAGATGGCGTTGGCGACAGTTTTGGTAGCAGTACTGTAGTTTGGTATGACCAAGGAAGTTCTATAAGTACATAGAACTTCCTTGGGTATGACCATAGATTTTGAATTACGCTTACTGGTGGGTATGACATTATGCGTTCCCTTGTTTATGGCAAGTTGTGCATCAGTTTTGTTACAAATTCATTACTTATATTATTTATTGGTAGTATTTTCTACCTTCTTGATATTCTATATTATAAATAACAGCAAATGATACAAAAAATGGACCGTTTTATTTACATTTAATTTATCTGCTTTAATAAAGGGGTAGAAAAAAAACAGAATATGCACACACTGCCAATGTCATAGTAGAAAAATAAAAAATTTTGCTAAACAAACAACTTGTTTTTCGTTTGTTTCTCCGTGGTTTGTGTATCGAGTTTAGGTAAAAATACTCTTAATAAAATCAAATCAAGAGATTTTGCTGAGTCTGATGTCGAGGATATTTCATCAAGCGAATTTACGGCATATTGAGACAGACAGACCTACAAGAGGAATTAAGAGATCTTAAAGTTGAACAACCTCAAGAAGTACCTCCATATTCTTCATTTTGTGGCGCAAGTATATGTAAAAAAATCTGTTACTCCTTTTTTGATGAACCGATTTAGATAAAACAAAGATTAAAACCTCCGCAGGTTTCCAAGGAATACAGTTCAGCAAACGTCACACACAGATAGACAGTCAAAAATTCTAAACGATATTTTTAGATTCTCCTACTTTAATTTACTGAAATAAAAATGTATTTTTCTAAATTATCTTCCATGTACAGATTTCAATTTGTTTACAGTTTTATTATATGTTTAGATATAGATAGAGAATGTACTAGAAAAGTCACAATTAGAATATAGAACATAAGTGAGCAACATAATTATATGATC
This sequence comes from Alsophila aescularia, assembly GCA_946251855.1. Classification (NCBI taxonomy): domain Eukaryota; kingdom Metazoa; phylum Arthropoda; class Insecta; order Lepidoptera; family Geometridae; genus Alsophila; species Alsophila aescularia. The sequence continues at coordinate 33,795,680 of OX276376.1, forward strand.
GTTTTTTTTCAATATCGTTCGATAATCGGTACCGTTAATATCGTTTGTTTTTTTCCTACACTACTCCAACCCTAGAAATATCACTCTGGCAGCTGTCTTGGCGATCAAGCTATGTTCTAAAAACATTAAGCTTACCACCTAGTAGGATAATATTGGGAATTCTACTCCAGGCCTTACGTTCGCTTCGCTCACTGCAGGACGTTCGCTTACGCTCACTCCTGAGAGTAGAATTCCCAAAATTACCGCTGTGCGTTCAATCGACCTATGATAATATTTTGGATATAAAATATCTCGTTGAACTTGAATTTAGTCAAATAACTCTAACATGTTGTTCGTTAAACAACCTTGTACTTTGAATTTAAACCAAATCTGTACATCAATTACTACTGGAAAGACTCACAAACATAGTAAGCTTCTTCCTAATTCTATTCGATGCATTGTCTGTGGCCCCTCAAACTGCGGCAAAACCAATTTATTGATCGGTCTTCTTTTACATTAAAACGGATTAAAATTCTTAAACGTGTACATATTCTCAAAAACTTTATTTCAACCGATTTATATATTCTTAGACAATGTTCTCAAATTAGTACCTGCGATAATTACTATAAATTTAAAGAAAATGATGAAGTGTTAAGTCCAATAGACGCAAAGACAGACTCAGTGATAATATTTGATGACGTGGCTTGTGAAAAACAGAATAATATACGTGATTATTTTGCTACAGGACGACACAAACAAATTGATTGTTTTTACTTAAATCAAACATATAGTAAAATACCGAAACAACTTATTAGAGACAACGCAAATGTTATTGTTCTTTTTAAGCAAGATGAAATTAACCTTAGACATGCTTATGATGAACATGTTAATACAGATATGTCATGGAATCAGTTTCGTGAGATGTGTAAAGAAATTTGGAGTGTCCCATATAATTATTTAGTAATTAATAAAGATTGTGAAAAAAACAAAGGAGGTTACAGAAAAAACTTTGACACTTTTGTTATTATAGATTAGCTGGTAGTGTATATATAAATGCGTTATATATTAATATAAACTTCATTCAACAGTCCGACATTGGAAGATATAGGTCTTATTACAGTCATTATGGAAAATTTAGAAAAGACGTTAAAACAACAAATTGTGAAATCTGCAGATATTGTTAAAAGAAAGGTAAAGTTAATGCGAAGTTTAAAATCAGATGCTGAGATGGCAATCGAATCTGCATTAAAACCAATAACAGATCCTCTTAATAAAATGGTTACAAAAAGAATTTCATTAAATGATGATCAAGAATTAAAAAAAGTTAAATACAATGATGTAGATGATGAATTAAATAATGATTTTATATTCACTGCCAAAGATAGTATGTCTGATGCAAGTGTTATTGATAAATTAACTGAAGATGAATCTGAGGGTGAAGATGAAAGTAAAACTGTTGATAAGAGTAGTTCATCCTTTCAATCTTTCGAACCGGATGATATTTCATGGAATTTATCAGAGGATGTATTTCAAGACGTTCCTTTTGGTGTTAGATTAGAAAAAGGAAAATTAAAAATGGGATCATTACATGTGTCTATAAATGAAAATGAAATTAGTATAGGAGGACGATTGTATGTTAAGACATCTGGGCTTAATGAGTAACTGTTTAAAAAAAATCCTAATTTATCTATAATAACTGAAGATGATAAGCGCAACTATAAACAAATGTTGTTAGATACAAATGTACATCGTCGTGATCATGATCCAAAAAAACCAATCAAAACGAATAAAGGCGTAAAATACTTAAATATTATAAAACCACTTTTTAAACTGGGTAAAGAAATTACAACAAGTACTGAAAGTCATGTACAAGGATCAGGATTGCCAGTCTTAAAAAAGGTAAAATCGAACGTGGACTATATTTACTGGGATGACCCCAATGAATTGGTTGAGAGATTAAAGATATTGATCGCATCTCGTGATGCTGGAAATACTAGTTTAGATAATGAAATTATATCAATAATTGAAGAACTTCACGAATACGGTATAATTAGTTAGATATAAACTATATTCTATCGATAGAATACTCAGTTTAATGTTGAAAGTCTATCAATCAATACCTTTGCTGCTATGAATATAGATAAGTTTGGCCATCACGTTCATAAACGCTTACGTTTACTGGATGAGTTTAATAAATCTCAAACAGAATTTAATGAGCAGCTCATTAAAAAAAGTTGCTACACCAAGCAAGAAATAGATAAAAAATACAATTGAAAGAAATACAGAGTCAAATTGAAGCGTATATAAGTCAACACCAAAGTGAAATTAAACAACCAAAAAATCACATTAATTAACCGCTCACTAAAAAATGACAAAAGTAGAAATTGTTAATGAAATTCATAAGCAAGCACGTAGAAATTTTACTCGTCGATGTGTTGTAATAAAAGATATCGATGAATTGTGGCAAGCTGATTTAATTGATATAAAAAACTTAAGCCAGTTTAATTCAGGTTATAAGTATATTCTAGTTATAATTGATGCTTTTTCTAAATTTGGATGGACAGTTCCCGTTAAAAGTAAATCTATGTGTGAAATAGCAAATGCTTTCGAAAATGTTATAAAAAGACGAACACCTATAAATTATATATAAATTTGCAAACAGATTTAGGAACAGAATTTTATAACATTGCTTTAAAAAAAATATTGAGTGAATATAATATTAATCATTACTCTACTTTTTCTACTAAAAAAGCATCTATAGTAGAACGGTTCATTAGAACAATAAAGAACAAACTTTATAAGTATTTTGATTTAGTTGGAAATTATGTATGGAATGGAAAGCCCTTACAAAAAATTATTAGTAAATATAATAACACTTTGCATCGTACAATTAAATTAAAACCAAAAGACGTTAATCCATCGAACAAAAGTATTGTATTAAATAATATCATAAAATCACAAAAACGTGTTTTAAGAAAAGAAGGGCATTTTCTAGTGGGAGACCAAGTTCGCATCAGTAAGTATAAGGAATGTTTTCAAAAGGGTTATACACCGAATTGGTCAACTGAGCTGTTTACAGTAGTAAAAGTAAATAACACAATCCCTGTAACGTATAATTTAGAAGATCAATACAAACAAATGATATTAGGTTCGTTTTATAAACAAGAACTTCAAAAAACTAAACATCCTGATATATATTTGGTTGAAAAAGTGTTGAAAAGAAAAGGTAACAAGTTGTTTATTAAATGGTTAGGTTTTAGTGAAAATGAAAATTCATGGATTAATAAAAATGAAATGTTATAATCTATAAAAAGTTATGGCACATAAAATATAATCATTTACATATAACCGATGGAAGGAGGTGGACTCATTAATAAAGTAATAAATAATTTACCGTTTGAGCTACATTTACCTGGTTATAATTATTGTGGACCTGGTACAAGATTACGAGAACGCTTATTACGTGGTGACCAAGGAGTTAATAAATTGGACGAAGCTTGTAAACAACACGACATTGCTTACTCGAATAATTCTAGTTTAGAAGATCGTCATAAAGCAGACGCTGAACTCTCTAACATGGCTAAAAGACGACTTAGATCAAAAGACGCTAGTACTAGAGAAAAACTTGCCTCCTGGGTAGTGAGAAAAGCTATGAAAACAAAATTAAAATTGGGTGCCGGTGTTAAAAAATTTAATACTATAATTTCTCGTATACGTGCAAAATTGAAAAAATTAAAGCCTAAAAGTAATAAATCTGCTATTAAAATTGCTTACGCTATAGCAAAAAAAATATTCATCAAAAATAAAGTTCGCATGCCGCGTGTAATACCTATACCTAAAACTGGAGGAATATTACCTTTGATACCAATATTTGCTGGGCTATCAGCATTGGGTGCTTTGGCGGGTGGTGCTGCGGGTGTTACGAAAGCTATCAATGATTATAAATCAGCAAAACAAAATCTTCATGAATCTGAACGCCATAACCAAGCAATGGAAGCTATAGCACTAGGAAAAGGATGTTATTTAAAACCATACAAAAAGGGTAGTGGTTTGTTTTTGAGATCTCCAAAAAACTAAATAAGAGGTTACCCAACCGTGCTCTAACCGATTTAGATATTATAGAGCATGCTAGTAATATACCTTATTTTAGAGGTGTTAATATGCGAGACAAATTACCAAAAAAAAAACAAACGTATTGAATGTGGTATTATTAATTTGGATGATCACCAAAATCCTGGAACACATTGGGTAGCCTACGTGAAAAATAATGATTATTGCGAATATTTTGATAGTTTCGGTGATTTAACACCACCATTAGAGTTAATCAAGTACCTAAATAATCATGAAGTATTTTATAATTATGTAAAGTATCAAAGTTATGATGCAATAAATTGTGGTCATTTATGTATTAAATATTTAAAAAACTATTGGAAATCTCATTTAAGATAATGAAATGTTGATTTACTATCAGTATCACTATGTATCTTACGCTATCTATATCAACCTCCACTCCATTATTAACAACGAACTATTCACCAGCTTTAGAACTCAATGGAGAATATGAATGTGGTCTGCTGTACTTTTCAACATTTAATTCTATACCTAATATAGATAGTACCAATAACAAGTTATATTTTGGTAAAAATGAAGTCATACAAATCCCAGAAGGATCCTATGAACTTAGTGACTTAAGTGATTATTTAGAACAACATATGAATGGGTGTTCTTTAAAGTTAATATGTAATAATAATACGTTAAAAACTTCCATCACTTGTACTAAAGATATACATTTTAAAAAGAGCCCGATGCTTGCAAAAGTATTTGGTTTCAATAAAGAGACACTAAAAGCGAATATATTAAACGAATCCTCTCATCCTGTCAACATTCTTTCGACTACCGTGCTAAGAATAGAATGTGATATCATTAGCGGCTCATACACTAACGGTACACCCAGTCATATAATTCACGAATTTCCTCCAAACGTGCCGCCTGGTTATAGGATTATTGAAATACCAAAGAATATCATTTATTTTCCTATCAATCAGATCAACATCAGCTCAATAACTATTAGAATATTGGATGCAAATAATAATTTAGTAAATTTACGAGGTGAAGATATCCAATTGTATTTACATATAAGGAGAAAATGATTGACTATCATAAAAACTCACCACAAACATCGAATTGTCGCATTTCTAACCACACCATCAACAAAAGAAGACCTAAAGTAAAACTAACGAAAGAAAACAAGAAGTTTCTTAAATTAATTGGACTATTAAAATGAGTATCCTTAATATAGCAGATTCTCCTCGTGTTGATAATACCATTGAAAGTATAGAATATCATACGTATAAACCATATGTCAATAGCTTTCGTGAAAATGATGAAATACGAATACCTATTAATCAAGAAGATCTATACGTTTTACCTTCAACAAGTACTCTGTACATAGAAGGTGTTCTGAATGTTATTAAGCGTGACACAAAAACAGCAGTAACCAAAGTGCACTTCACCAACAACTCTGCACTATTTTTCTTTCAAGATATCCGGTATGAGCTAAATGGTGTAGAAATAGATAAAATAAAAAATGCGGGCATTACAACCACAATGAAATCTCTAATTTCAATGAATGACAACGAATCAAAGATGTCAAAGTCGTGGGGGTGGGATATCAATGGAACAACAAATAATTGGGCAGGTAGTTTTTCACTATCCATACCTCTTAATAAAATACTTGGTTTCGCTGAAGACTATAACAAGATTATTATGAACTGCAAACATGAATTAATATTACTTAGAAGTAGCACAAATCTCAATGCAGTAAAAGTAGATGCTGGTGAATATGTGGAAAGTGTTGATATTAAAAATATTAGTTGGCGCGTTCCTCATATAAAAGTGTCTGATCGCGAACGAATTAATTTGCTTAAATATCTAGAAAAAGATCGACCCATTAATATTATATTTAGAAATTGGGATCTTTATGAATATCCAGCCCTACCAAAAACTAGAAAACATACTTGGGCTATCAAAACATCTTCTCAAGTAGAAAAACCGCGATATGTAATCGTAGGCTTACAAACAAATCGTATGCGTCATGCTGATAAAGACACGTCTCAGTTTGACCACTGTAACATACAAAATCTGCGAGTGTTCCTGAACTCTTGCTACTTCCCTTATGAAAACCTAAATATTAAATTCGCTGATGATAACTACTCTTTAATATACGAGCGCTATACTAGATTTCAACAGTCGTATTACGAACGTCGTCCAGAGCCTTTATTAAGTTATGCTGATTTTAAATCTAAGGCACCACTTTTTGTGATTGATTGTTCACGACAGAACGAAATTCTTAAGACAGGACCAATAGACGTACGCATCGACCTTGAAGCTGTCACAGAGTTTCCACAAGACACGTCAGCTTTCTGTTTGATTCTAAACGACTGCATTGTTGAATACAAACCTTTGAGTAGTATAGTTAAGAAGATATCATGAATCCAGGGCACATGATAGTAGATTTACAAGGATTTAAGGATTCTTATAATTTTTTTATTATAAAGGAGTTTGCACTAGCTACTAATGATTATACTCAAGTGTTCTTAATAAAACCACCATACCCATACTACAATTTGAGTGATACAGAAAAGAAAACCGTTTCTTGGATAGAAAGATGACGTGGTATATTTTGGAGTGAAGGTTATATTGACTATCGTGAATTTAAAAGAATTGTTATCTTAATTTTAACAAATAAAAACATTTTAGTCAAAGGAATGGAAAAAATCAAATGGTTAAAAAGTATTTGTAATAAGTGTAGTGTAATAGACGTTGGTGAACAGGGTTGTCCTAATTTATTGCAATTAAATAAACTTTATTGTAATGACAGAAGTGCTCTAAATTGTTTTTATCATAAAAAGCACTGTGCATTAAGAAATGTTATTTTAGTAAAGAAATGGTTCATTGAGAATAACATGCAAGTATTTAATATGTTTGACAATCGCAATTATGGGTATGTAGAGGATGGTATTGATGAAACTAGTCCACGCAATTCTCATTGTGAAAGAGAATACAAAAGACCAGAAAGCTATGATTGGATTGAAAATTGTTGTGCTTTATAAAAACCTGTGTATGTATCAATTAAGAATTTTAATATTGTATACATTTCTAATTTTAAGTTTTTTATGTCTTAGGATATTTTATTGATTTTTATTAAATTTTTAATTGCAAATCAATGTTTTTTTACTAAAATAAAACAACATAATAATTAAGTTTCCATAATTTATTTAAAAGTAAAACGCACTGTTATAAATATTTTTTACAGTACCATAATACCTATTAGGATCTCACACTTAGTTAATAATCACTTACATTTTCAGACAATTTTTTTGTTATTTTACTAATCACATTTTCAGTCATAGTTAAAACTTCATCTATACATTCCGACACTGTATATTGCACACGAGTAGTTTCACAATTTGCATTAAGTTGTTCATTATATTCGTAAACTTGTATTTTAATTACACGATGTCCTCTTCTTGGGCTCTTGTTGACAACATATGACACAGCACCTTTGATTTTGCGCTTTCTGCGTTTTTCTTCTTGCTTTTGTTCTTTGACAGCATTAGCTGCAGCAATTCGCTGCTCGTTTCTTATCTTTCTTTCGAGGTCATCCCAACCAGTAAGTAGGTCTTGTGCGTGAGGAAACCACATTGGATCAGTTTCTGATCCCATGTTCTGTAGAGGAAGAAATAAAGAAATAAGAACATAAAATATATAAAATAATAATAATAATATTTAAAATACTACTTGATCAGATATAAAATACTTACAGATAATATGCAGTTAAAACTAAATAGTTTAAGTTGTGACAAGCGTCCCCTGCCAGTCGCAGAGATTGAATGATTTTTCAGTATAGGAATGTAAATAAAATAAACTATTGAAGTATGTTTCAAGATTTCTTAGGAAGCAGACAGTTCTTATTTCGTAAATTCAACGAAATTTCAAACTTGTAAGGACTGGTTGGTAGAAGATATACCTAATTGATAATGAAGTATAATGTTTCAAGGTTTCTTATGAAGCAGACAGTTCTTATTTCGTAAATTCATTGAAATTTAAAACTTGTAAGGACTGATTGGTACCTGAACCTTTTTAATAATTGAAATTTTAATTAAAAGATACTGATATGCATGTTAGATATATATTGTATATTGACATATACATTATTACTATATTGGAAAGTTATTTACCTAAATTAAACTTTTATTTGGTATTATAAATAAAAAACAATAATCATAATTATAAAGTATTTTATTTTAAAGGCTTCGTTCATCTTATAATCCTCAAGATATATTTATTTTACATTTCTTTTATTATTCATAATTTAGATACATTCACATTCTTAAAATAATATTAAACATAACTTATCCAGTTTATTTTAAAGGTATTCATCTTATAATCTACGAGATATATTAATTTTATTTTTCTTTTAGTATTCATAATGTAGATACATTCACATTCTTAAAATTATATTAAACATAACTTATCCAGTTTTAAAACCTAGTATTGATACATGCCCCCAAGCTTTTGTAGCTACTTTATTTTTAGCAATCAAACGTTTATCATCATCGCTAGATAAAGCAATTTTATTAGTACTTCTTGTATATATTTCATGTTTTATTGACTTAAATAAAACATTGACTTTTCGTACAACGTTACCAGTGTATAAGGTATTCTCATAGTCAGACATTTTGAAATCACGAACAACACAACTCTTTACTCCTTTAGCTTTTTTTAAAGTTTTCTGCATAGTTTTAACACAATACAGTTTTGCTCGCAGGCCTACAAATTCTGTTATTAAATTACCATTCATTTCGTCTTTAAAAAGACCAGGTACTTTTTTATTTTTTAGTGGTAAGTTGAACATATTTTCACTATCAAAATTACTCGTGTCAAAGTAATCTAAAAATATTTCTTTAATGTCTTTATAAAAGTCTTTGGTTTCTATATGATATATAAAAGTATCAGTATCAGTATAACACAACTGTAAGCGGTTATCGTAATGAGGTTGCATAACTGAGTAGTGAAAGTCATACATGTGACTTTTAGATAATTCCAAAACTGTAAACTCTATGTAAATAGGTTTATCTAAAACCACACAATCAGGTTTCAACTGAATAGCAACTAAATTTTCAGTAAAAACTGATAAACTGTGAAAATTAGGATTAGCAATTAGCTTGCAAGCACTCAGTTTCTTTTTTGTTACATTTTGTTCATCATCCCACTCTTTGACTAACTTCACATTTACTCTTTTTTCGTTGTTTTCTAACGTTTTACCGAAAATACTGTTGTTGAGTAATTTAAAAAAATCTTGCTCAAAACTAGATGTTGCTTTTTGACGCAAAGTCGTGTTAAGATCGATATATTTTTTGAGAAAAGGTCTTTGTCTGAAAGCACACGGTGTATTTTTTTTAAAACCAAACCATGTTTCATACAAGTTTTTAAATGAACGTAATGTATAACGTAAAAGTATTTATCATGTAAGTTGGGTACGAGTTTTGTATGCTTTCCTCCAGGAGGAACGCATTTTTCAGGACAAAATGGTAAATCATTATGTTTATGATGCAATCCTTCAGGGTAGCATAAGTCGACTTCAAGTATAAATCCATAATCAGCATCATCAGGGATGTTTGTTATATTAAGACTGTCTATTTCAGTTGACTTTAAGAATTTGAAATCAGACATGGGTAGTGATTGGCACATACTAAATCCATATAAATTATTACAATCAATATATGCAATATACGAATCTGATTGCGATGGATCATAATCTTCTAAATACTTGTTGTTACTTTTTAGCGTGCCTATGTGAACACATGCAAATGCCTCCTCTAATTCCACTTTGAATCATCCTAAGGATTTCTAAATTATTTATTAACTCTAACTCTACACCTGTTTTCAAAAGCATTGCATCAAAAGAGAGACTCGGTGCGGTAACGTAAAATGCAGGATCCAACTTATAGTGAAATTTGCATGTTTTTCTAAATTTCTCAAATATATCAGTCAATAATAACACGTCGGTTTTTAAGTAAATATCTGTGAAATGCCCTAAATTTTGTATGTTAAATGATGACCACACTAACTGAGCATGCTTATAATCCTTTTTAGATACATTTTAATTATTAAGCGCACTATAAAATTGTTCCCTAGCTGGAAGGGTTGGTTCTTTGAAACGTTCCCATTTATCCATATACTCGTATGGATAAACTCCTTTCCTCGTAACCAACTTGAACTCATTTTCTTTTGGAAAATGATTGTGCATGTGCGTAAATTCATCACTACTCATAGTGCATGCTAGTTTATGCAAGCTAGTTCCCAAAACTTTGAAAGAATCCACAAAACGAAGTTGAACGAATTCATCGTATCCAACTGGAACGAATTTTGTAAAACAAATATAGTTTTCTTTTGTTTTCGGTACAATTTTAATGGGCCCTGGTGCTTCTCCTAATTGTTTTATAAACAAATGACTGTCATATCCAGATAAATTATGAAAGAAAATTGGTATGAACTTTGGTAGTTTATATTGCAAATTGCACTGCATATGTGCCGCGGAACGATACAACCCGGTAATTCCACAGTGGTCCCGGACTCTGTTACCATAAAGGAAATGTCCACATATATGACAGTTAGTTGCATTTCTAAAGTCTCTTTCGTTTTCTTCTGTTGATAAATTGATTCTATAAATTTACTAACACAATCAGGACCTCGATACGAAACATATCGATTATAAGTTTCATCAACAGAACAAACTATATGATAACCAAACGCCGCGGGTACGTGTTTTTGTAACGTAGTTGTTGAATTAGATACTTTCGTTTCATCTTCATGTTTTACTAACAATGACTCGAAATCAACATATATAACAAAAGGCATATCTTGTTTGCGTTTATAGTTCTTAAATTTTATTACTGAACCGTCCTCAGGTAAAACAGTAACAACACCTCCACAAGAATATTTATCTAGTTGACCAGTTGTGTTAAAAAACACTAAACAAGTATCACACAAATATAGTTTGCCGTGATGACTTGTTATTTGACTCCTGACAAGTCGTGATAAATCCTTTATTAGACAATAGTGTGAAGAAGCACCATTTTCAAGAAATAACAAATGTATAGTTTTTTTGTTGTTAGTCACATTACTTGATTTGTACAAAGGACCTACTATACTGCTTTTATTTCCCAAACCATAGATAATAAATTTTATGTTTGGATTATTTGTTTCAAACATTTCTATATCAGCAAAAGTAACAGGAAATTGCATCCCGTCGGTGTTTAGCACAGTATGAAAGTCCGGGTAAGATGACACCCTCTCAGCATGGCTTGACGATGGAAATAAAGCCGCAGTGATACACCACATAAAGCAGTAGTCGTCGTGGTTTTGTATATTTAAACATGCCTTTTTATTTCTTATTTTTTTTGGTAGTGACACATATTTTGAACCACCCAAAGGTTGGTATTTATTTATATTTATTTCTAAATGTGAGTTGTTGAGGAATGTCCAACCACTATCACGTTCCATAAATTCTTCAATTTTTTTTTTAATTTGCTTTTTGTGTCGGACAAAAGTGTTACAAAATCGTAATTACTGTACAATACAATGTTTTTGGTACCAAATGATTTCATTTCTTGATTATTATTTTTCATCATCATGAACGAAGAAAAAAGTTCAAAATTTACTTTTAAGTATGTGTGCTTTCCAAGTGAATCGTCTAAAAGCGACTTTATTTGTTTACTAATAGAGTTTAGAAATGCTTCCACACAGCCATGTTCAAACTTATCATGTGCTTTTAATCTATATGTTACAATGCGTCCCTTAAATGCTGATGATACGATATGTACACCATCTTTATATAGCACACTAGTATCTTTTTGTTTGTGCGCATTACTACGCAAGTGACCTACCCACGACGTACTTCTAACAGATATATCACAAGTCTTACAAAATCTCATTTTTATAACTACCTACTCAGATACCTTGAAACAGCTGTAATATAACTAAATATTATACTTTTTAGTTGGCACTGCTTATAGACATTTCTGCTTACCTTTCTTTATGCCAACCTAATGTGAATGTACCTATGAATACACCCTAGATCAAATCAAAATTTAAAATCTCATAAAGCAATGTAAAACACAATTAAAAAAATAAAATTGATACTGTTGAGTAATTTAATAAAGTAGAGCATACAACTTAAGTATAATGAAATAATAATAATAATAATGCCTTATTAAAAATAAAATGTAATTTCATCAGTTAACATTTTTTTATTTATAAGTCTGACTACGAATAAGAAAAAAAACATCTCTATTATTAAGGAAAAATAATAAAGTACAACATAAATCTTAAGCACAATTAAAAAAAAAAAAGTAAAAATTATACGTGTTAAGAACAATTAATTTTCCTCCGTTAAAATTATCAAAAAAAGTAACTACTTTTAAACTTTACACACAGGTCTGACGAAAGCTACATCTTAAAATGATAGCAAAATTTATTTATCTTGCTCGTTCCTGTAAAATACAGGTTCACTATCTTCAAAGCGTTCGTAAGCTTGGTTTAAAAAGTTTTGTATAGTTAACCATTCAGGGCTTAACACGTCCGTCTGGAGTTTTACATATGATAATGCTTTTTTATATCGTTCTTGAGGTTTACAAGACAACCAGTCTGACACATTGTATACTTTGCAATCGATAAAGAAATTACCACCTAGCGAAGTGGTACGTCTGACTTGTCCCGTTGAAACGCGGGATGTGAAGCTGGATGTCGTTGCTGTTGCTTGCCCTGTTGAAATATTCTGTTCTTCGGCTTTGAGAATACTAAACAAGTCCACGTCTTTAAGTTTGCGCTTCTTTCTGTAACAATAAACACAGACAGTATAAATATAGGTAAGCCTTAGTAATATGAACATTGGCGACTATACGCATATACAGTGAATACACAAAAGTTTTTTTTGTAAGAAAGTCTTTATATCACAATACAGTATACCTTTCAGTATACCTTAAGAGCGATGGTGGCCTAATGGTTCTATAGTGCAATTTAGAATCCGACGATACTGGGTTCGATCCTAGGCTCCACACCAAATGACTTTTCTGAGTTATGTGCGGCTTTCCATCGCTCCGTGCTTCGGAGGACACGTTAAGCTGTCGGTCCCGGCTGTTATTGATTCATAGCAGTCGTTAAGCCATATCAGAGACCTTCGGGCGGCTTGATAAACTCTGACACTAGAGGCTAGCACTACCTCATACGACAAACAAACATAATATAAGTATAATAACGAAATAGTAATTACGATAAATCTACAGTAGTATTATAATGAGAAAAGATTTGTTTGTATGTTTGTTAGTAATAGATAAACTCAAAAAAAGATATAAAATAGATTTTATAAATTATCATAGAGTGACATGACATCGAGAAAAATGCAAAATATATCCATCAAATTTGTCATTAAAAAAATAAATAAAATAAAAAATGTTGTGGTGAAATGCAGGTGAAACCGCGGGAGCAGCTAGAGTGTAATATAATTGAAAATAAATGATCACTTACTGATATGAGTCTAGCGAAATTCGAGTTGGTTCATCAGGAGAAATTGGCGTGGACTTCCGCTTGCTGATCTTTCCAAGTTTTTTTTTCTGTATTGTTTCTATAGGATATCCACTCTCATATTCGTAGTCAGACCTGAGAACAAAACATGAATATATAAGAAAATTACCAAGGCTACTGGAACCACCAAGCGATGGTATCCTAACGGTTCAATAGTGCAACTTAGAATCCAACGATACTGGGTTCGATCCTAGGCTCCACACCAAATGACTTTTATAAGTTATGTGCGGCTTTCCATCACTCCCTGCATTGGAGAGCATGTTAAGCAGCTACTGGTACCACCAAGCGATGGTATCCTAATGGTTCAATAGTGCAGCTTAGAATCCGACGATACTGGGTTCGATCCTAGGCTCCACACCAAAATGACTTTTATAAGTTATGTGCGGCTTTCCATTACTCCCTGCATTGGAGGGCATGTTAAGCAGTCGGTCTCGGCTGTTATTGATTAATAGCAGTCGTTAAGCCATGTCAGAGGCCTCAGGCAGCCTGACAAACTCTGACATCAGAGGCCAGCACTACCTCATACGACAAACAAACAAACGAAGCTACTATGAGAAAAAAATATAAAGATTTAAAAAAAAAAAAAAAAAAACTTACTTACATATTTTTTTTCGATTGAACTACGTCACTTCACTGCAGAGAATAATCACTAATAATGAGGTTATCGAAAAAAACGAGGCTTTTAAAGCAAATAAGCTGTATCGTCAGCAATAATACTTAATTAATATAATTTACTCTATATTAAAGGAATTATGACACAAAATAGCTTTGATTTCTTATGCACTTCTTACGTTTATAAACTGTCGAGGCGGCGCCTTTGACAAAATACCGACAAAGGACTATATGACTAAAACATAAATGTTGCAGTAAAACATGATCATACAGGTTTAGACCTGAATAAGTAGCTATGCCCGCGTAATATAGAGAAACAATTCACATCAATTACCTAACCCCAAACGAGGATACCCTTTGCTATGGGTACTAGATAACGTATACACATACATAAATATTAATATTACATTCATGACTCGGAATCATCACACAAATGATTAAAATTTCAAGGATTCAACCCGGCGACCGTTCGATTGGCGTCATATTCAGAGTCACTAACCACCAAGTGTCATAGGCAATTTTTATTATATATTTCTTACCCGACCGTAGTCGGGTTTTAGTTTTTTGAACTTATGTCTTGTACCTACGCGTTAGTTATATTTTATTAACACTTGTTTAATTTATATAGGTAAGTATGGTAAATCGATTTGTCTTCATCGCAAGAGTGATATAAGCTATTTCTTACCCGACCGTAGTCGGGTTTTAGTTTTTTGAACTTATGTCTTGTACCTACGCGTTAGTTATATTTTATTAACACTTGTTTATTTTATATAGGTAAGTATAGTAAATACTAAAATAACATTTTTTTCTAATTGACTACAACATCGCATCTACTATTATTTATTCTGTATTTAACATTGCTGAATTGCATATATTTCAGTGTCGACCTGCATATCAACTGATTACTCAACATTTATGGTAAAATCCAGATGTATTAAACCTGTGGATAAAATCTTCATAATAGTAAGTTCTCTAAGATTTTTGAAAAACTATTTAGTATTGTGAAATATTGATTATAACGCCTCATAAACAACTACTTACTTCTACTACTTACTATTATACCAATACACATTTCTGTTTTTATTATTATTTTGAAAATACGCTCTTTACAACACTTTTTTTTACACATTCATTTTTTTGTGTGTCACTTTATTACTTACATGATTATATACATACATTTATGTAATACCACCTTTATAAGTACAAATTAAATGTCTCAAAATCATAAAAACTACAAAAAAAAAAAACATTACACTACTGATAAAAAATGTTACGAACCTCTATCTACACTGGTTGGTACAGTCAGACAAAAAAACATGTTTCTATAATGATTATAATAATATAAGGTAAAAGAAAAAAAATAATACAAACTTATTTTTTATTTTACATTTTATCAAAGTATCAATACATATCATTGATATCATGAGTTTTGTATACCTAACATGTTCTATTAAATTATAATCCATGTTTACATCATGGATTCAAATAAGTTTAAAACAAAATAGTTTTACCAACGCAATAAGTTTTTTGTTTACAATATACAATGGATTTTATTTATAACAACCTCGGTTGAACGAGTTTTTTGGTTATAGCGATGTAATACTTAAGTCCTGTGAATTTAATGTATACTTAAAGGGAAAAAATTAAAACTTTAGAGGGAAAATAGTTTGGCTATAGCGACTTCAAATGTAACAACAATTTTGGTTCAAGTTTTTTTTTTTTTATCATCATCATCATCATCATCAGCCCGTGTCAGTCCACTGCTGGACATCTCCCAAAGCACACCACTATGGCCGATGTTCGGCTCTTCTCTTCTCTTCCAACTGCTCACTTTACATATATCGTCGTTCCACCTAGCCGGATTGCACATTACAAAGACTTTAGTATGCATACTTTTGTTGTCAACTGTACTTAGCGCTAAATTTGCTTACATCAAATTTCGCGAACTGTATTCGTATTGCGTCTCAATTGACTGTGAGAAAATTTAATGTATTTCTAGTTAAAGAAGTGAGTGTACCTATGTGTGTGAAAAAAATAATTTTATGTGAATATTTATGGTAAGTTATAATTATAGTTAATTGTACCTATCGTGTATTTGGTTTAGATAACAACTAAAGCTTTCAAGGAAATTATTAAAAATAAAAAAATGACTTTTTATTCATCTATTTCAGGAACACTTAAATTCAATAAAAGTAATTGCAGAAAAGTATTTTTTTTATATCAGTTAATCATGGTCTAATTTTAAAATTCTTTTGAGCCAAACGATTATAGCTAACATAAAATTTTAGATATAAATTAATGTTTACATATGAAAATTATAGACGGAAAAAAATATTAATTATGTCTCGTCAAGGATATGAATCAATCTGGTTTAAATTAAATAATTTTATTTAGATATCATTCGATGCAATAATCATGGAAAACTTGAATCTATGAATTTTTGAACCGTACTTGGTCATGGTTATTAATTGAATTTGAAAATATATTTTTTATTTTAAGTAATTCGTGAAAAACTTGATCGAAACTAATATCAAATATAAAATACTCAGTTTTTGAGCCACTCTGGTCGCGAATTATTAATATAAAAAAAATTATTAATTATGTCTCGTCAAGGATATGAATCAATCTGGTTTAAATTAAATAATTTTATTTAGATATCATTCGATGCAATAATCATGGAAAACTTGAATCTATGAATTTTTGAACCGTACTTGGTCATGGTTATTAATTGAATTTGAAAATATATTTTTTATTTTAAGTAATTCGTGAAAAACTTGATCGAAACTAATATCAAATATAAAATACTCAGTTTTTGAGCCACTCTGGTCGCGAATTATTAATATAAAATATATTTTTTTATTTGAAGTTATTCATAGTATTAGTTTCGTTCAAGTCTTTCACTTGAACGAAACTAATATCAAATATAAAATTCTGTCTTTGAGCCATCTATCTGGTCGTGAATACGAAATTAATTTAAAAGATATTTTTTTTATTTTAATTTATTCATGAAAGACTTGTCACGAAACTAATATCAAAATAAACCCTAAGTCTTTGAGCCAAACTGGTCATTGAATATTAATTGAAATTAAAAGATATTTTTTATTTTAAGTAATCCATGAAAAATTCGAACCAAACTGGTATAGAAAATAAGTTTTTGAACCAAACTGGTCGTGATTATTTTATTAGTATCAACTCATTATATGTTAAATCTGAATCAGAATAAAATAGATCTTTAAATCGCGAAAAATATGAGCCAATCTAGCGATTATTAGTATCAAACTAGATTCTTTACTTTATGTTAGTAAATCTGAATCAAAAGAATAAAGATCGTAGACGTTGATGTGAGTTATTATTATTATTATAAACTCATAGCGAGTAAATATTCTGCACTTATTTGAAATGATTTTATGTTCTCCAAAGAAGATCATTTCATCGCATGCGAGTCTAAATCTACAAGTCTCAAATGTAAGTACCTAAATTAAATATAATAATTATTTTGCTTAGACATATCGAGATCGATCGTTTAGAGATCGCTTTTAGCGATAAGACCGCCCATTGTGCCTATTTTTAAAACAAATTCTTCTATATGTGTTCCTTATTTCTGGTGTAATAAAGTGTTATTATTATTATTATTATTATCGATCGAAACAAACCTTACACTCATTAACTTCGCAAACGCATCGTCTCTCACGTTACGTTAGCTAACGTTTTAAACGATTGAATGTACAGTGGTAATTTTGGGAATTCTACTCCCAGGAGTGAGCGTAAGCGAACGTCCTGCAGTGAGCGAAGCGAACGTAAGGCCTGGTGGAACAAACAACACTTGATTTAGATAAGATAAAACCATTATCGACCCAAACATTCGGGCTTGCCACAAAACCGTGACGCAAATTCCTATTTGCACTCCTACATAACCTCTTTTTTCGTGTAGACAGGAACTTTTTAGATGTCTTTCATTCCATAATCAAAAAGCCATCATATTTATATTTGTTTGTCAAATTAAGACACCTATTTCAACTCGGCATTTAATGTGAATTTCTTGTAAATTTGTAAGCATTTTTCGGCAATCAAGATCTAAATTAGTATGCGTTGAAATAATAAATTAGCATTCCTCGAGTATTTCGTTCATAGTGCCGTAATTAACTATAAAAATGCACGATAC
Organism: Alsophila aescularia; assembly: GCA_946251855.1. Lineage (NCBI taxonomy): Eukaryota > Metazoa > Arthropoda > Insecta > Lepidoptera > Geometridae > Alsophila > Alsophila aescularia. Next base: position 33,814,080 of record OX276376.1, read on the forward strand.
GGTAAGTCCCGCTGTGATCCGTCAGGGTTTCAATATCGACGAGAAGCTGACGAGCCAAGCCCGAGCCCAGTACTCATGAGCTTTTGGCCTCAACTGCTATGAGACGAACCTACTACGTTTTTGCGGACAGAAATAACGTTTCCTATATTTAAATAATTACAAATACGTTAATAAACAAACATGCAGTTCACCTGATTCTCACCGCTACCTGCGGACACCTACAATACCTAAGGGCATTGCCGATGAGTAGTCTAATGTGTTTGGAGGAAAAGGGTTTGCAATGCAACAATGCGAACTGCGAATACAGTAGAAAGAGAACAAAGTCATCGAAAAGTATTATTACAACTGTAGCAACAACAAGGCCACCGTAGCCAATGGCCAACGACGACGTGGAAGACTCTTTCACCGATAGACTACGTCAACAAAATCCAATCAATCATAGTGTGATCCACTTTAGCAACATGGCTATCGATAATGAATAACGCCAATGTAAAAATGTTATTTCAGCTTGTCGCTCGCATTAGTCACGCAACGCTGCCTAATCCACAATACATATATTTAGTACTACGTACAGAATGGCCACTCTACGCACCTTATTTAGGATAGAATACGGTGCTACGGTGCCTACGGCGTAGAGCTGTCGTAGTGGAAATGGGCAAAGATGATACCATCATCATCAATCGATGTTACGTTGTTGAACAACGTAGGTAACGTTAGGTTGTTGGTTAACGTAGGTAACGTGTTTAATCAATGTTCAATAGTATTATATAAAGTAAACATAATATATTACTAAACATTCGCAAATTGGCGTAAATACATCTTGTGGTAGGTAAGTTTAAGTGGATGATATATTTAAGACACATCGGTCGGTGAACAAATTATAATAATGCGTCTTAGGCTATCCGGAGACCGAAAATGACTCGGAAAATGACCCAATTTTGATGCAGTTTTTTTCTGTTTGAAAGCTTATGTGAGTTAGCATGGTTCTTAGCTATAATGGGGAGGAGTTGCGAATTACATAAAATGACACGGTGGTTGCAGATAGTGCGGTTGGCCGACGTATGGAAGACGTGCAACAAGATCCGCGCGGCCGCCTTCCGTGTGGGCCTCAACTTGTGGGACTGGTACCGCCCCCTGGACCCCGAGGGCAACTCGCTCATCTCTGGTATGAACCTCACTCATCAGGTTACAGATAGTGCAGCTGGCCGATGTGTGGCAGACATGCAACAAGATCCGCGTAGCCGCATTCTGTGTGGGCCTCAACCTGTAGGATTAGTACCACCCCCCGAACCCTGAGGGCAACTCGCTCATCTCTGGTATGGACCTCACTCATCAGCTTGCAGATAGTGCAGCTGGCCAACGTGTGGAAGACGTGCAATAAGATCCGCGCAGCCGTCTTCCGTGTGGGCCTCAACCAGTGGGACTGGTACCGCTCCCTGGACCCCGAGGGCAACTCGCTCATCTCTGGCATGGACCTCACTCATCAGCCCAGAGCCCTATTCCACGAAGTAACTCTATAATATGCCGTTTCTCTTTTCAAAACATTCTTCGTTCCACAAATTAACTATTCATCGAATGATTGTCAAATACAAACTCTTTGCAAATTATGTAAAATGAAGCGTGTTGAGTTTAAGAATACCTATCTATATTTATAATAAAACAATCAGCTATTTTTCTTCGTGTCCTAACTGCTTGTCATTCATCTATTGACTCAACCTGTATAAAGTACGTCATAGGTTATGTACAGTCATATGGACAAATACAGGTAACGGACTTGTGGTCACACCAATTTGTCACACTGGTGTGACCACGATAAAATATTTTTTACTCGCGGTCTCACTGCATGGTGTTACAAATAGTAAGCTATAAAATATAAGACTCAGAGAGACTGAGAAACCAAACGACCAAATTACTTATCGACATAATTATATGCAATAAATAATTATTTTGAGTCAAAGTGACAGGTGTCAAAGTGACAGCTGTCAAACTTAAAAGGGCTATAACTTGGAAACTATTGATCGTGGACTAGTAGTTTCTTAACGTAAATGATAGATCTCACCGATATCTTCGTTTTTGATGACAGCTGTCAAACTTAAAAGGGCTATAACTCTGAAGCTATTAATCCTAGACTAGTAGTTTTTTTACAGAAGTGATTGATCTCATAGAGACCTTCATTTCGGATGACAGCTGTCAAAATAAAAAAAGCTATAACTCGTAAACTATTGATCCTAGACTAGTAAGTGGCTCCCGATTCGCCTTCGCCGGAATACTCACATTGTCTCTCTTCTCTACAACATACTCTTCAACCCTTCTACTCCCCTCTATCTCAAGGAACGATTCCAGTTTCTTCATTCCTCTCACTCCCTGTCTTTAGAGATGATCTTAGGATCATCAGAAAACTTAGTTCTCCTTACCCTAGTACACACTACTTCTTTCTATGACTCCTCATTTACTGTCCAAGCTGTGCGCCTTTGGAATGCCCTTCCAGTCGCCATCAAACGTGCACAATCTATTGATAGCTTTAAGACCCTAGTAATTTTTATTTACCGCTCCGCTCCTCACAGGCTTTAACTTGACTGACCAGCACTGACTTGATATGTATTTATGTATGTATAATTATACACTTATATATATGTAAGTTTATAATTACTTATTACTATTACTGTGTAGTTTATTTTATATTATATTTATTTATTTATATTTACATTAAATTTGTATAGAAATTTAATATTGCCACACTAGCGACCCTTATAAGCAATTAACTTATTTCCATCCTAAAGTTGTCTGGAAGAGATCGCTATGAGCGATAAGACCACCCATTGTTCCTATTGTTTATGTTATTTCTATTTTGTAATTTGTTTAACTGAGGGTCAGTAAAGTGTTATTGTTTTGTATTGTATTGTAGTTTCTTTACAGAAGTGATAGATCTCATCGATATCTTCATTTTGAATGACAGCTGTCAAACTTAAAAGGGCTATAACTCTGAAACTATTGATCCTAGACTAGTAGTTTCTTTACAGAAGTGATAGATCTCATCAATATCTTCGTTTAGGATGACAGTTGTCAAAATAAAAACAGCTATAACTCGTAAACTATGGACCCTAGACTATTAGTTTCTTCACAAAAGTGATAGATCTCATCAATATCTTCGTTTTGGATGAAAGCTATCAAAATAAAAACAACTACAACTCGGCAACTATTGATACATGACAGCTGTCATCCAAAACGAAGATATTGATGAGATCTATCATTTCTGTAAAGAAACTACTAGTCTAGGATCAATAGTTTCCGAGATTAAGCCCTTTTAAGTAAGTTAGTATACAGAGTGGACGGGACAGTAAGGGCAGGTACCTTAACCGTTATAGTTAAAGGAAAACTTTCCTACGAGACTTTCCATGACTTTTTGAGATATTTTGACCTGCATTCTCAGATATTGTTAAAAATGTTCAGTCATCGAGAAATTAGTTAATTTGGGCAAACTTTTTTTTGATGCCAATCTATCCTGTTCCTTATAAGGATCAAAAGTCTCTACAGGATCAATTGAGGTTAGAAGAGTATTAGAAAAGTCAGAAATTACAAAAAAAGCATTTTCCATAAATTTTATATGAAATGAATAAAGTAAAATTCTAACATTGTCCGAATACAAACTCTTCAAAAATACTGGTGGCTCTAACCTCAGTTGGTCCAATACAGACTTTTCAGTCGCTTACCGCGACTTGCACGCGCAGTATGCGCGCTGCAGCGCGCAATGTTAGATATATCGCCACCCGATGATCTACTGGAAACAGTATCAAATGTTTTTTTTTTTTGTAAAATGATTTTTGCTTGATGACTGTATTTTTTTCCCAAAATCTGGGAATGCAGGTCAAAATATCTCCAAAAGTTAAGGATAGTCACATAAGAACGTTTTCCTAAAGCTATTGCGGATACGGTAATTTCGTACAAAATGTATGGAAGAAGATTTTCGCAATTTCTGACATTTCTAGTACTCAAACCTCAGTCGGCCCAGTTAGAGACTTTTGATCCTTATAAGAAACAAGATGGATTGGCATCAAAAAAAGTTTGTGTGTAGAATTACCATTTTTTTACTGACTGTATATTTTTTGCAAAATCTGTGAATGCAGTTCAGAATATCTCAAAAAGTTATGGATGGTTTTCCTGTAACTATAACGGTTAAGGTACATGCCCTTACAGCCCCGTCTCAAAAATCCGCCCTGTATAGGTCTTTACAAAGAAGGAAAATAAATAAATTTATTGTAATATTTGACTACTCGACATTACTCGTATACAAAGGATGAGCTAATTATGTATTATCCTAATGTGACGCAATATTTAGGACACGAGGAAAAATTATTCCTCATGGCCGAATCAGTTAGGCTGCCTAGTTAGGCCACGTGGAAACGCCCCGAAAAAGCCGTTAAGATCAAGACAATAAAAAAAAATGATCTAGGGTACTTAAAATAAACTACTGAACAGAACATTTTTTTAAATCATGTCTGTCTGGTTCTCTGTTTGTCTGTTTGTTTGTTAGTTTGTTTGTCTGTATGTATGTTTGTTAGCGCATCACGTAATAACTACTGGAACGATTGCGATGCGGTTTTCACTGTTGGATAGCTTAGGGTTTGTCTTAAAAACTGGCGTACTTGGTATCTCAATTCGATGAGGAGAAGCCGAGCAACCGATAAAAATATTGTTGACGGCTGAAGGAATTTTGATCACATGTTGGTATATTGGTATTTTAGGTCTTGGAATAGCACCACACGTGCGAAACCGCGGGCACCAGCTATTCTTAAATATTACATATTTCGAGAAATACACTTAATGTGGGCCAACGAATCGGGTCATAAAAAAAATATTCATATGTATCTATCTATACTTATAATAAAGCAATATGAATGAAAAGTCTCTACTAAGAAGATAATTGAAAACAAAATTGTCTAGGGTACTTAAAATAAGCTACTGAACAAGAATGTAACATATTTTTAAACCATCTGTTTGTTTGTTTGACTGTATGTTTGTTCGCGAATCACGCAAAAACTACTGGACCGATTGCGAAGCGTTTCACTGTCGAGTAAGACGACTGGATATAATTATGTACTTCGACCAGGTTTCGGACTAGTTTTCGGAGTAGGTACATCCTGTCTTCTTACTCGCGATTTCTTTAGTCGTGTTGCATGCGCGTTTATGTTTCTAAATTAAAAACATTTCTTGCTTGTCGTATGTGGTAGTGCTGGCCTCTGGTGTCAGAGTTGGTCAGGCTGCCCGAAGGCCTCTGACATGGCTTTGCGACAGCTATAAATGAATAATAGCCGGGACCGACAGCTTAACCTGCGAAGTACGGAGCGATGGAACCCCGCACAAATACAGCTGATATCCATTCGTATCTCTGACAGAGTCCAAGTTCGTGTCGGTGCTGGCGGGCCCGCTGCGGGCGGTGGCGGGGCTGTCCGACAGCGAGATCGCGCAGCTGGCGGACTACTTCCGCGCACAGGACGGCCGCGTGCTCTACCACCAGCTCTGCCAGGTTATCCACGGAGAAGGTACATACCCTCATCATCAGCTTATTGCGGTCCTGCTGTTGGGGCTCAACCAGCTGCTTTCTCGGAGAGAGAGATACCTGCTGCAGCTAGGTACCAACCCATATCACAGTCTAAGTGTGTGTCATAATGAAGGAGAGTACACTCATTATTATACCTACGAACCGATATGAAAGCCCACACGCCGAAATAGATACTCAATTTTTTTGTGATGATTTTTGTTTTTAATAGCTTTTATTTAACTTGCAATGTTTGAATCTTATAAGTATGTTTGCTTAGGTCAAATCTTGCAAGCTGAATTAGTAACTGTTGACTAATTGGTCAACAGCACTATCACGAAATTTTGTATACACATTCTATTATTATAGCCGGTTTGAAGTTTTACCATGATATGGTTGCTGTTCTGTGGGTTAACTCCTCAACGGTTAACAGCATAGACACGAAGTGTTGTATACGCATTTAATTGTGATAGTCCGTTCTAATTTTCATCATGACATGGCTACTGCGTAAAAGCTTTTTTTTAAATGTTTTTTTTTAATTAACTTTTAATTTCAATATGTGGGATAACAATCTGTCTGTGTGAGAACTTTATTTTATTTTTGTAGGATGTGATACGACAGTGACTATATATGTGCTGTGATTATAATATAATTCGCCACAGCACATATATAGTCGCCACGTCTAATCTGCGTCTAATCAATAAATCAAACGCTACAAAATATACGAATTATCTAGGCAACACCTGTTTACTGATTTTCATATACATTTCCTATCCATTTATTAACATTATCTTTTTTACAGAGCCCAAATTGTCTGCGTAAAGTTAAATTAAATGCCATAACAAATAATATTCTAGATAAAATAGTTCTTTTTGTGCATTGTTTTTATGTAACAAAGATTAACTGTTTTTATACGCTTTATATTAGCTTCACTTGTATGTTTGTAACCGACTCCTTTGGTCGCTATTTTGACCCACTTTAAACGGTCAGATTTCATTCAAATTTTGCACACCTGTCAAAAAAAGATGACAATGCAATAATTCGAAAAAAAAAATATGTAGAAAATAAATAAAAGTTTAAAAAAACTAAAAAACACGCTTTATATAGAAAACCAAACTAAAAAATAGAAAATAAATTTTAATAGTGTAAATAAGAAAAAAATGTTTTAGTTTAAAAAAAAACGTGGTGTGTATGGGTCAATAGTTATAAATATTTCATTGACAGGTATGAGAAGCACCCCACGCTTGTTTTCTATTTTTTAGTTTGGTTTTATATATAAAGCGTGTTTTTTAGTTTTTTTTAAACTATTATTTATTTTTGTCCTATTTCAATCTATGCCATAGGCACCTACCTCCACATGACGTCACTCACGTCATGAGTTATCAGAAGAATATTCACTCACAACTCAATAGTAGTTCCTATAGACTATATTCATTTAGAACCCATTCCAAAGACCATCTAAGAATTTTATCAACTTTTAAAGTATTGCGCGTACTATTACATAATCTGTGGTCTCAGAAACATTTAAACCAGCAGGGCGACCGCGGATACGCAAAGTTAACGTAAACGTTTTCAATTTGTCATTTTAAAACAATAAACCATTAATTTAGTACAGCCAAACTGTCGCGTTTACCATTGAAAAACGATTACGAAAAAAACTTTTGGTGGAAAACTATTGAACGAATGATTTCCCACGAAATGACAGTTGTTACAAAAAAAGGGTACCGCGAACGCTTTCGCGGCTTTGAAAACGATCGTAATGCTGATTGTTGAAAACGGTGACTAATGAGCAACCTTTTATGCTACATACTATCAAGTTAATACTTTGAATATACACATTGATTGTGATTTATATTTGAAGTCAATGTTTTCATTTTAGATTATGTTATTGGTTTTAGATTAGGTATGTTAAGTCTAAACATAGACCCAGATATTAAATAAAGTACCTAGTAGTATTAGTATCTACTACCTAAATGAAAAGTGATCTATAAATCAATTTTAGTTCATGTACCTACGTAAGTGGCGGCAAGAGCCTATTTTCTTGGGGCTGCAGAGGAGGAGCGTCAGAAGGCAGCTCATAGAAAGAGGCGTGTATGTCTTACGTGATCTCAACAACCCATTGTAACTGCCGAAAGAACAATAAAGGGCCAATTACAGACTGGGCAGGGGTTTATTTCAATGGTTGTTCGAGAAAATAATTCCCCAACTGCTACCGGCGACAGTTTGGCGGTACTAAATTATTATTGTATATTTATTATTTGGTTCTGCACGACCAGTGCATTTAGCCAGTGCCAGGTAAAGAGATATAGCAAATCGTATGTTTTTTTCAACAGATTTTCAAAATGTCTAGTCTCAGTCAGTCACATAGTCAAAAGTCTAGTCATGTCACGATTCAGTAAAGTGGTGGAGCTTTACTAAAACTTCCTAGGGAGTTCCGGAAAGAACACGAAATGGCACGCTTGTATCATTTACCTACACTAGTGCACGTTACCGAATACCTTACGGTTAATATTCCACCAATATTACACATTAACACTCGAAGATACACAAGTTTAGAAAATAATAAAAAGTTAAACACCCGTTTCGATTTCGTTTCCCGCGGAAAGTAGGTACTATTTAATGTTATAAACTTTCTTGGCCTTGCTAATGGTATAATCGTTTAATAATTTGTGGTTTTAAAATGACAAATTGAATACGTTTACGTTTACTTTGCGTATCCGCTGTCGCCTGTCGCCCTGCAGTTTGAGAAATAAAACAAAGCAAAACACCCGTTTCCATTTCGTTTCCTGCTGAAAGTCAGTACTAATATAGAGGTTTATGGTTTTAAAATGACAAATTGATAACGTTTACGTATCGCCGGTCGCCCTGCAGACGATTGAAAACTATTCATTCGTTCAATAAACCATTACAATACGATTATTCATCGCGGTACCAATTTTTATTCGATAGTAATCGTCAATGGTAAACGTAAACGTAAATAAAACCATAACGATCGCTCATCCGCGGTCGACCTGCTGCTGGTCATCCCAATCAATACCTTACGCTCGCTGTTGTGGGACCTGAGGTTAGAAAACTTATATGGAAAAGATGCTCTGCAGCTGTAGATATATATAAAATAAACTTTAAAATAAGTAATAACTGACTTCAAAAATAATTAAATAATCTAATTGTTTTTAAGTTTATTTTATTTTCCTATTTTGAGTGGCGTGTTCAATACAAGAATATGCGATTACAGCAATCGCAAGTGACTTGCTGTTATCCATTGAGGAGTTCCTTTGTATATCCGAAAGTCTTCATCAGATCTTCACAAAATTATATATATGGGACCATATTTAAAGCAAATCCTATACTAAAATAAACAAACTTCAAAATCGATCCACAATTGTCGGATATATCGCGTAACATACGAGGGTGGATTGAAAAGTACTCGGCCTGACACAGATCCATTCAATTCTAAAAATCAAATCTATCCACAGTATTTAGTTTAGTTCAGACTGATTAATTGTGTGAAGTTCGAAACGTGTGCGATAATTAATTGTGATTTTATAAATTTATTAACAAAGCAATCGGACATAATTTCCGCGAATGGAGCAAATCGAGCAGCGTGCCGTCATTAAGTACCCCCATAAGAAGGGGCTATCATCAAAAGCCATCCATGATGATGTGGTCAGTACATTAGGGGATTCTGCTCTGTCATATTCATCCGTCAAAAAATGGATAGCAGAATTTAAGCGTGGCAGAGAGAGTGTGAAAGATGAACCTGGAAGGCCTTCGACGTCCACTACTGACGAAAATATTAAAAAAGTACTTTATTTAATAATGGGAGATCGCAGATTAAAAATTAGAGAGATAGCCGAGATTATAGGCATCTGTTATGAACGAACTCAAAACATCATAGTTAACGAGTTGGGTTTCCACAAGCTGTCTGCGAGGTGGGTTCCGCGACTGCTTTGAGTTGAACAAAAAAGAACACGACTGTTTGGAGTTATTTGAAGCCGATGCAGATGATTTTTTGAATCGTTTGTTACTATGGACGAAACATGGGTTCATTACAGTACACCGGAAACAAAACAACAATCAAAACAGTGGAGAAGACCTGGGTCACCACCCCCTAAAAAGGCTAAGTCAATTTTGTCGGCAAATAAGGTGATGGCTTCAGTATTCTGGGACTCGAAAAGTGTGATTATGATTGATAACCTTGAAAGAGGTCAGACTATAAACTCTGATTACTATTGCACCTTACCACGGAATAAATAATAGTACAAGTACAGAAGGATAACTGAGTAAAGTCATTTAAATAAATAGCGACTCTCGCTACAACGCTATAAAGTGCAATTTAACTCGCACAGCGCTGCGAGCTTTCAATTATATTTACCTAGAAGGCGCTCGCCCATCGCGTGCAGGCTAGAATGCACCGTATCACAACACGCGAGAACTTCCATTGCTCTAACCGATTCAGAATCGCTCTGTCCCTTTTTCGCTCGGTAGGGTTGTATTAAGATATGACTAGGTACTTGTACTACTGATTATTCTGTGATATGTTATGACTTAGATATGTAATAGAATAAATAAGTAATAATGTATTATGTTATTACTTATTATTATAAATTCAAATAGTTCTATTACATACAATTACATTCTTATCAGAATAGTCCTACTACCTGATTTTTACTACCTACCTATCCCGTTTTCAGAACGCCGATAAGTTTAGTGAGATACCTACCTACGTATTAAGTGTCGTTGGTTGATTATGATTATATTCTATAGGTATTGCACTTTGATGAATAAAGGTGCCTGTCTGAATTCCATGCCTTCTAATGAGTGACAAAGAAATTCCTACCTACGTAATGTTACGCCGATCGATTCTTAGAAAAACAGTAGGTACTTAAATGACGCAATACCTACATTTAAAGGAACATTCTAGAACACACTAGTAGAGCGTAGGTACCTACAGAAGTTTCCAGAGCGCGCGGTAGGTATATACCTACGGGCACGGCGACATCAAAGGTGCCGCCGGCCTTAAGTACCTACAGGCGCGGCGCGGCGCGGCAACTCAAAGGCGCCACCAACCTTGAAAGTTCAAAGACCTACCGACTACCACTAGTACAAACGAGTAGTTATGAGTACATTCTGGAAACTTACGCCGCGGCAAAAATTGGGCGCGCATCGACTGCCTGGGACATTACTGATTTGGCTGACGAAACGAAACGATCAAAGTTATTCGAAGCGAGTATTCAGTGATAATTGATAAGAGTGTACAGTCAAGTTAAAGAGTGTTTGAGCATTATTTGTTGGATTAATTTCTTTTTGTGGTTTTTTGAATAAAGGTGTTAATTTTTGATGTTATTAGCGTACTTTAATTTTATCCGAACCCCAGCTCGTAACAGTAATAAAAGGTATTAAAAGTAGGTTTGCTTGTTTTCTGCTAAAAAGAGTCCTCTACACCGATCTCCGTCTTTCCAAAGTGCAACAATACCAATAGGCGACCATTTGGAGCTTTTGGGTGTCGAACTCACATCAAATCTGAATTTTGGGTCTTATATTGAATCCAAAGCCAAGGTAGCTGCAAAAAAACTTGGTATTTTGTCTAAGGTTAGGCGGTACTTCACACCGGGACAGCTTTTGAATATTTATCAAGCACAGGTCCGATCTTGTATTGAGTACTGCTGTCACCTCTGGGACGGTTCTGCCAAGTATCAGCTCGAGTCTTTGGAGACGTCAGAGACGTGCTATCAGGCTCATTGGGGATGACACTCTGGTAAAGAGTAAGCTTCAAAGTCTGGCGCATCGACGTGAGGTAGCAAGCCTGGCAGTATTCTACAGATTGCACTATGGAGAGTGTGCACAAGAACTGCACAACATGATTCCCCCATCACGTTTCCATCACCGTACGACTAGACGATCAGCAAAGCGCCACTCTTTCATGGTTGAAATACCTCGCACAAGAACGAAGCGTTACGCTTCTTCATTTATTATAAGAACTGCAAAGGAGTGGAATGCCCTGCCTTCGTCAGTGTTTCCGGTAAATTATAACCCCGGTGTGTTCAAGTCAAGAGTGAATAGGTATCTACTAGGCAATTGTGCTACACCTTCGACCACATCATCGCTTTCCATCAGGTGAGATCGTGGTCAAACGATTGCCTAGTACGTAATAAAAAATAAAAAAGGTAGGTATTATACGAGACCTGTCATCCATCACTGGTGCATGAAGACTTGCCACGACTTGCCGAATTTGGGCGCGCGGTGATTATGACCGTACGTCGTGTAGCAACGCGACGCGCGGCTATTATAGTTCGGGAGCAGAGGAGCGATTTAGGCAGTGAAAAATATATGTAAGTAGGTAATTACCTAGTGTTAGATTGCAAAACAATTATTGTATCCAGATTGAATGTCTATGAAATAATAATAAATGAACAATAAATAATAAAGTATGTGTATATTATAGTAATAGCACAAAATAGATAATAGGATTAGGTACTGGATATTTTTATAATTATTACTTAGAAATGTTTAACTTTTATATATTTTTTGATATCCTTTTTCCCGTCTTTAAATTTTCGATTATTGAATCTTAGAGTGGCGTATATGCGTAACCAAATAAACAATTTTAAAAGGTAATTTAAAGGAAAACAGGCACACGGTGTCTCTGGAAATACAGCGTGCAGCAGTTCGTTATCTACCTACTAAACAAGAATAGGTCATAGCACTTCATAATAATCTTACGTCAGCTCTCAGACTATATCACTCGTTTGATTTATTTCATGATAGGTAAGTTCCTAATTAATTGTAGGCTACTTACTAAGTCAGCACAGTAATTCATTTCCCGATCAACAATACCTACTATAATCAATTATAAAATTACGTTGATCGATTTAATAAACGACTTTATTTCTGCGCGGAAAAACCTTAAATATGCGTAGCTTCGGTATGGAACACAAATGAAATAACATAAAACTATAGGAACCTACGTAATAAAAAAATATCAATATCTAACTACATAACTAGAACCTATTATAGGTATTACAATTTATTATCTTTCAATATCCTTTAGAAGCGTAAATAATGACAATTCGTCATTTCTATCACTATTCAAACAGCCGAATGCTATACAGTACCTTCTAGCTTTCTTCTTGCTACTCATAATTAAAACACGAATAAAATTTGTCAATAACTTTACGTAAGTAGGTACTTTATCGCTAAGTACAAGGCGCGCGACTCATCGAGCGCACGCTTGACACTCTACTGAACTGACCCGAATATTGCGCCCTCGCAGTGCAGGTATAATATTTGTACTTGTTGCGGAGTGCGACCGCCCTGACCTTACTACGTCGTTTACAAGAGGAAATAAAAGAAAAACGTCGAGGAATGCTCACAAGAAAAGTCCTGTTTCATCAAGATAAACGCCCGTGTTCACACGTGTGTGCAGTCAATGGCTGAAATCCACAACTGTGGCTTTGAACTGTTACCGCATCTGCCTTATTCACCTGATCTGGCACCATCAGACTTCTTTCTGTTCCTTAACCTAAAAAAGCACTTGGGAGGTCAAAGACTTTCGACAAACGACGAGGTCAAAACAGCAGTAGACGCATATTTTGGCTCTAAGGCAGAATCATTTTTTTTCAACGGTCTAATGGCTTGGAAGGGGAGGTGGCAAAAGTGCAGTGAACTTGATTATACTTGGTGATTATGTAGAAAAATAAAAATATAACTGATTTAGTATGTGTTTATTTTCTTGGTTAGGCCGACTACTTTACAATCCACCCTCGTAGATCAAACCAATCACATTAAGTAAACTGAGTTTGAAAAGATAATTTCCTGTTCATGTGCCGACTCAGAGTTGAATATCGCACAGGAAAATACGCTTCTGACTCTACCGGCGCTTCAAGAATACTCCCGTTATAGAGAGCACCAAGAAACTCTACTGGGATGTTGATGTTTTTTTTGCATTTTAGTCAATTCCATGTTTTTTTTTGTTGTAAATGACAAATACAATAGATAAAGGTGCCATTGAGATGTCCCACAATCAACAAACTGGATTAAAAAGAATGAAATTACCAATGACTAATAAAAAAAACAGGCTGGACCAGTCCCCACAAGCAGCACCCGTTCATGAGTATGACTGTGTACCAGCCATCACCCCCTCAACCATTTTATAGAGAAATGAAGTGACCCGGCACTCAGAGAGAAAAAAATGTATAGTCAAAAAGTGCGTCTATATTTTGACCATACATTTTTTTAAATTATTCTTCCTTATAAGGAAGAATAATTTTTGTTCAACGGTCTAAATGCTTGGAAGGGGAGGTGGCAAAAGTGCATTGATTTTGATGGTGATAATGTAGAAAAATAAAAATATAACTGATTTGTGAACCTCAACTTGAAGTCGGTTAAAAATAAATAGCATATGTCTAGGTTGAAAATAGTTCTGCAGGTTTCCTCATTGCTGGCCTAATAATTACAAATTTTATGCATTACCATAAGTAAATATTAAAAGTCCGACAACTTCATTCACGCGTACTCCAACGGGTGGCAGTAGCGCCAGAAACCAGAGAAAGCTGTCGTACAGACGATCGCGAGTATCGTTTCTCTTGCCCACTCTCCAACCCACCTCTAAAGTGCGGCCCGTTCTTCCAGTCCTAGCTAACGGAAACAATCTTTTTTACTCGTTAATTAATATTTTCTTGGCATATCCTCCCGTGGATGTCGTAAGAGGCGACTAAGGGACTACACACCGGAAGATGGGAAGCAGCGTCCTCCGAGTACAAATTTGTAACACTGCGGTCACCAATCCTCCTGGCAAACGTAGTAACTATGGCAATTTTGGATTTGGACAGCGGAACCAAAGGGGTCAGCGGTTGGCCGACTTCATGGAGAATGATGAACTCCTTTTTCAAGAAGCGCCCGTCCAGGAAATGGACGTGGCTGCACCCCGGCGGTCATAAACGCGAGATAGATTTAATTTTGACGACCAATAGGCATATATTCAATGATGTCTCTGTGATCAACAGTGTAAAGACCGGCAGTGATCACCGCATGGTACTCGTATGAGGTTCATTGAATATCATCGTAAACCTGGAGAGGTCTCGATTGATGAGATCTACTCTTCACCCAAGTCCTGCCCAAATCCAAAATCCCGAGGGCTTTCAGTTAGAAACTCCAAAACGCTTCCAAATCCTCACCGAATGCAATACAGTGGACGAACTAAACAATGGGCTGGTGGAAATTGTTCACGTGGCCGGGTCAGAGTTCTTTAAGACCCACCGCAAAAATAGAACACAGAAACTCTCTGAGCATACACTCATACTTATGGCAGAATGAGGCGAGATGAGGTAGCAGTCTTCAGTGGATATGACGAGTTACAGCTTGTTTAATAAACAGATCTCCAAGCAACACGATTTACGTTCCTATAATACTAATTGTATTAATAACGCTGTACGATATGAGGATAACCGAGGGTCCTATACTAAACGCAGTTCTGCATCTATTCGTTCTGTCGATGATCGCACCGAGCGTTTCTGAAGAATTTAGTGTCTGTAATGAATAGCAGGAGACATACCAATGTCCTCCGAGTGTTCTGCATTAGGTGTCGGTTCCTACATGTACCTAGCCGGCCAGCTAGACAATATACTCTAATAAATGGAAACTCAAACCCTCTTTATGAAGCCCGACGTCTGTAGTCAGCTCCAAAATGTTCCTCGATAGTCACTCGATAGTCAATTATAGTCGCGGGGCAACGCACTGCCCTCACAATCGCATATAAAGTATATGCGATTAATCTTCAATAACATACGCGTATTTCACCGGATTTTCACGAATTTTATAGGATTTTCAATACAAACAATTCACCGGCCGGAGCGCACAAGTGAGGTTATCTCGACAAACGCGGTCAGCGAACTAGTGACTACACTTCGAGTGACGTCTGTATTTTTTTACTTTTAATGGCCCGCACGCACTACTGGCGTTTTTAGCCAGTTTCCGATTGAACCTGAACAAACGCAATGGAACTGAACAAGGGCTCCAATGTGTTTGCAAAAAATCTGTCTATTGGGCAAAACCTGTTGACGCAACTGTAGACCGACAGTGGCAGCATTACTTAAAGGCATTCAGAAGCTGTTTAACTCCGTCATCCTCTAGGGTCCTCTACGCCAGAGGCGTGTGGCACAGGAGCGTAGTGGTTTTGTTCTTTAAGAAAGATGATAACACGCTCTTGAATAATTATAGGCCCATTTCGCTGCTGAGCCACGTCTATCAGCTGTTTTCGAGAGTAGTTACAAACCGTATCGCTTGTAGGTTTGGCAACTTTCAGCCTCCCGAGCAAACTGGTTTCTGGAAAGCCTTTAGCACCGTAGACCACATTCATACCATCTGGCAGATTATACAGTAGACCGAAGAGTATGATCGGCCACTATGTCTAGCGTTTGTGGACTACTAGAAAGCCTTTCATTCAGTCAAGACCTGGGCAGTGCTACAGTCATTACAGCGGTGCCAGATTGACTACCGGTACATCGAAGTGTTGAAGTGTTTGTACAACAAGGCTATCATGACTGTCCGTCTCCAAGATTGGAGCACGAATTCTATCAAGTTGCAAAAAGGGTTGAGACAAGGAGACGTTATTTCTCCGGAACTGTTCACCTCTGCATTGGAAGATATATTCAAGCTTCTGAACTGAAACGGATATGGTTTTAACATCAGTGACGATGATATAGTAATCATGGCAGAAACTCTGGAAGACCTAAGCACAATGCTCAGTGACCTCAATATTGTTTCCCAACAGGTGGATCTTAAAATGAACATGGATAAGACGAACATATTATTTATACTTATAATAAAGCAGTAAAGACTGTACCATGAAAATAATAAAATAAATTGGTGTAGGGTATTTAAAATACTCGTAACATTATGAAGTTTTTTTTAATTATTTGTCTGTCTGTTCGCACGCAATGTAAAAACTACATGACCGTTTTTTTTTTTATTACGGACTAGGCAATCGTTTGACCACGATCTCACCTGATGGAAAGCGATGATGTGGTCGAAGGTGTAGCACGCTTGCCTAGTAGATACCTATTCACTCTTGACTTGAACACACCGGGGTTATAATTTACCGGAAACACTGACGAGGGCAGGGCACTCCACTCCTTTGCAGTTCTTATAATAAATGAAGAAGCGTAACGCTTCGTTCTTGTGCGAGGCTTTGCTGATCGTCTAGTCGTACGGTGATAGAACGGTGATGGGGGAATCAGGTTGTGCAGTTCTTGTGCACACTCTCCATAGTGCAATCTATAGAATACCGCCAGGCTTGCTACCTCACTTCGATGCGCCAGACTTTAAAGCTTACTCTTTACCAGAGTGTCATCCCCAATGAGCCTGATAGCACGTCTCTCAATTGAATCCAAAGACTCGAGCTGATACTTGGCAGAACCGTCCCAGAGGTGGCAGCAGTACTGCATACAAGATGAAGCTTGATAAAGATTCAAAAGCTGTCCCGGTGTGAAGTACCGCCTAACCTTAGACAAAATACCAAGTTTTTTTGCAGCTACCTTTGGATTCAATATAAGACCCAAAATTCAGGTTTGATGTGAGTTCGACACCCAAAAGCTCCAAATGGTCACCTATTGGTATTGTTACACTTTGGAAAGACGGAGATTGGTTTAGAGGACTCTTTTTAGCAGAAAACAAACACGCCTGCGTTTTAGTAGCATTAAACTTAACGAGGTTAGCATCGCCCCAATCGGTTTGCTATGCGGTTTTCACTCTTGGATAGCTTAGGATATGACTTAAAAACTGGTGTACCTACTTGGTACTCAATCCGATTAGTGGACGCCAAGCAATTGATAAAAAACTATTTGACAGCTGAACAAAAATTTGTTGTATTGTGTTTCTTTTTGTGTTTCTGGTCATGCAATAGGATAGTTTTTTCCCAGAAAAATGTCTACGCGAGCACAGCTAGTGTACAATATTTAGGGGCTAAAACGCTATTACTAGCCTACATAAGGACTACGGGTAGATAGAATAGACTGAGGCTACGTCGTTCTCGATGGGAAAATGATCTGCTTCTGGAGCGGATGAGCAATGTGCTGACAAGTTTGTTACCAGCAGTAGAAGCTGTGCTAACCACCTGACTGCGCAGACGCGGGCCGTGAGAAGACGTCTGCGGACTGCCTGCTGGAGGCCTGCCCACCGTCGCCCGAGCCCGCCTGCCACGCGCTGGACCAGTGGCAGCGGCGCCGGCTGTGCTGCCTGCTGGCTACCATCGCCGACCGCCAGCTGCCGCTCAAGCCCTACTTCCAGGACTATGAGCTGGTAACGCACTCTCACCATCGTGTGCCACTGCACCAACCTCATAGCCGGTACTCAGCAGGCTTACGTCACACTAATATTTTAAAGGCAAAAGTTTGTATTTTTGTTACTCCTTCACGCTCACGATTTGAATGAAATTTGGTACTAGGATAGCTTATATCCTGGATTAACACATAGGCTACTTATTATCATCATCATCCACGCGGTTAAAACCGCAGGTCGCAACTAGTGTTCAATAAATTTGCGAAAGCTTCCCTGTGTATCCTTCCTAAACTATTTCTGACAAAGGAAAAATAGTACGAGATACGGTTAATTAATTAAAACGGTTTCCACCAATTACATTAATTATTATCTATACTTCTAATAAAGCAATAAAAAAAGTCGGTACAAAGAAGATAAAAAAGAATGGTCTAGGTTACTTAAAATAAGCTACAGAACAAGCATATAACATTTTAAAAAAAACGTGTCTGTCTGTCTGTTTATCTGTTTGTTTGTTTGTTTGTCTGTATGTATGTTTGTTCGCGCATTGTGTAAAAAATACTCGACCGATTGCGATGCGGATTTCACTTTTGGATAGCTTAGGTTTTGACTTTAAACTGTCGTACTTGGTATCTTAATCCGATGATTAGATGCCGAGTAATCGTTAAAAAACTTTTTGAAAGCTGAACGAATTTCTAAGAAATTAAGTATTTTAATCCTGGGTCCTATTTCATAAAATTATAGTAGACTGACAAATGTCAGTCAAACTACCGAAATGCGTTTCATAAAAACTCGACAATTCATTCAACGAATTGTCAAAATATTACTAAATGTGTTTCATAAAACAATAGTAGTGACCTGCAGTCAACCGACAATTGTCTGACAAATGTCAATAGAAAAACGTTTTATGAAACGGCGGTTGCTTAAAAATTACCACGATTTGTAGAATTGTCGTGACAATTGTGACAGCCGAAGCTTTACCCATCACACTACTATGACTGGCATTGTGAAATGCAATATGACTGACAATCATCAGTACTGTCGTAATTGTTTGTTATATGAAACGCAGGTTTGGCGTATGCGACTGACATTTGTAGTTTTATTATGATTTGTCGCTTTATGAAATTGGGCCCTGGAATTTCGTATGAACATTTAAATGAAATGACCACTCGGGCAAAGCCGCGGGCACAGCTAGTATTAACATAGTATTATATATATATGTACAAATATATTTGGGATGTAAGGGAGTAAAATTAACACGTGAGTGCTCCAAGTCAACCTCACCGGCTTGTGGTACATCCTCCAGGATGTACCACGAGCCGATGAGGTGCCGAACAAGAAACGAGGCTCTGACGACCGACTGATGCCGGTATAAACATCCAAAACTTAGCGTAACTAAATAACACTGACTGGTGACGGGCAGCAGCGTCACTGGTGCGAAAAGCTTTGTTCTGCGATCGCCAACCCGCCTGCTCAGCGTGGCGATTATGGACATTAACCTCATAACATGATAAGCCAAACAAAACCAAAGCCCCTAGTTCCCGGTCGCTCTGCTATTCCTGACTAAGGCGGTGGTCATGGTAATGGCAGGGCAGGGGGTTCTAAGAACTCCCGGGTTACAGTAGGCCGCCATGCTGGATTATCACGCGAAGTTAGTTGTATGTTCATGCTTTCAAAATAAATAATAATCCATTTTGTTTAAAACCCGACTGCGAACTAAATTATTGAATACGAGCTGACCGACCGCAAAAATAATCACACTAATAATATAAAGGCGAATGTTTGTATGTTTGTAAGAGAGTATGTGTGTGTGTGTGTGTATGTTGGTTACTTCTTCACGCTTAAACGGCTAAACGGATTTGGATAAAATTTTGTATGGAGGTAGCTTATACCCTGGATTAACACGTAGGTTACTTTTATCCTTTTACGGGATAAAAGTACTTAAAAGGATGGTTTCTGAGGGACGCGGGTGAAACCGCGGGGCGCAGCTAATATTGATATAAATTTAATGTTACGTTTTTATATACATATTTTACTTTTCTTTAATACTTTCAATTGCAACATTAGAATAAAGTATAATATATTAACTTTAATCATCTAAAATAGAAAATTTTGTAAGAAGCTTAATACGCAATTTTTGTATATTTTTGAAATGGTCTTTCAAAGACCTTCATTTTTATACGCTTTATATTAGCTTCACTTGTATGTTTGTATGTTTGTAACCGACTCCTTTGGACGCTATTTTGACACACTTTAAACGGTCAGATTTCATTCAAATTTTTCACACCTGTCAAAGACCGATGACAATGCAATAATTCGAAAAAAAATAAAAAAATGTAGAAAATAAATAATAGTTTAAAAAAACTAAAAAACACGCATTATAAAGAAAACCAAACTACAAAATAGAAAATAAATTTTAATAGTGTAACGATTTTTTTGAAATAAAACATTTTTTTCTTATATACACTATTAAAATTTATTTTCTATTTTTTAGATTGGTTTTCTTTATAAAGCGTATTTTTTAGTTTTTTTAAACTATTATTTATTGTACACTACTCGATAGGCTTTGGTCATTTTTTGTTCTTTTGGTAGCTGTAAACCGCCACATTAATTTTCTTGACTTTTCATAAATATCATAAAGCACTCTCGTGATCAAGACGAATCCAATGATAATTCTTATGTCAAAATCCATCAAGCCGTTTAGGCTGCAGGACGCGCATAAGAAACGTACAAACAAACATACTACAACCCAAGCACATAACCCTCCATGCAGTCAGGTAAAAAGTATTATTACAAAATCATCAAATAACAGATGAGGGTATATATATTTTTTGCCGTATCTTAGACCTATATAGCAGAGATATGAAATACAAATCTTATGTACCTTCTTAATGTATGATCAACCTTCATAGTAACCTTCCTTCACTGGTCCAGTTCCACATTCTACAATTTAATTCTTTGTCGTATTTTATATTTAAATGAAATTTGTATCAGGTGGCCAAGAACGATGGGCGCATCACGTTTGCCCACTTCGCGCGCATCCTCCACTGCGTGGGCGTCCTGGTGTCGGCCGAGGACTTCAACCTGCTCGTGCGCAAGTTCATCAAGGACTCGTACACTCTGGACTACGTTGAGTTCCTCAAGGCCGTCGAGGCCGTTAAGAAGGAGGGCATCCGAGGCTTGGGACCGGTCAGTTTCGCTATTTTATTAGTTTCTCGCTAAGTACGTGTAGGTATCTAACAATAAGTAAGAGAAAGGGAAACGAATTCTCAAGTAACAAATTCAAATTTGTTATTTATCATACCTATCATATCTTTGCTTTGAAGCAAAGGTATGACATTGATTTATAAGAGTCCCAATTGTATACATAGGTACCTACTTTCAACGGGAAAATGAATAATTTGAATCGTGTAAATCGTGTCACCGCCCTCGTCATGGTCATCATCACCTGGACATACGAGTAGGCTTCTCCCAAAGCACGCCACTTGCTTGAGAGAGGTAGAGCTAGTGCTAGTGCTAGTGCCGCATTAGCGGCCTTACAATGGGCAAAGGCCTGTCAGGCTTTGCATCGCTCTCGAGGGCACGTTCAGCTGTCGGTCCCGGTAGCAGTCGTTAAGCCTTTAGGGCATTAGGGCAATGCCCTAAAGGCTTAACGACTGCTACCGGGACCGACAGCTGAACGTGCCCTCGAGAGCGATGCAAAGCCGCACATGTGTAACTTGGAAAAGTCGTTGGTGTGGAACCTAGGTCCGAACCCTTTATCATTGGAGTCTGTATAATTTGTCTAAGTTGCACTAGTTACCACTAGGCTTGCATGCCACTACGCCCGATTTTCGGCATTTGTTTTCCAACTGCTGCAAGCTATTTGGCGCTCCACTTAGCCGGAAGCGCCCTACACTAAGTTAAAAGAGTGGAACTGGTCTACCCCAACGATTATAAGTCCTATGACATATATGACCAGCCCACTGCCAGCCACTTCAGCTTGATAATCCTTAGGTAATGTCGATAATCTTGGTTCTCGGACGAATTTCCTCATTTCAGGTACGGTCTTTCAGAGAAACTCCAAGCGTAGCCCTTTTTATATCCTACTGTACGACTTTAAATTAGTGAACTAGTCGTACCATGAGTGTCCGTTTCCCGGCTCCGTGTATCATGCACTTCCCTAATACTGCCTATTCCAGCTGTATTATTTTCTCTCTCTTGATGTTATTTTTACCTAGTTGCAAAGATTGCTACCGATAAACATTCTCCTGAACATCTTCGAGGACAGTTCCACTAACAGCAATTAGTTCCGGAATAATATTTTTGTTCAACCTAACCTTGGGTTTGTCGAAGTTCATCCGGAGACCAATGCGTTGAGAAGAATCAGCCAGGCTGCCCGACAACTGATTCAAGTCCTGCAACGAGTCTGCCACAATGACTATATCATCCGCGAATCTCAAGTGGAGAAATTTACTCACTGTTTATGTAAATACCACGACCTTTCTAGTCCAGAATCTCAAACATATCCTCCAATGCATTTGAGATCAATTTCGGATATATAACGTCCCCTTGTCTCATTCTTCAATGCAGCAACCTGCATATGCTAAGTCTGCTGGTTCTGTACTTGGACGGTCATTGTTGCTGCGTCATACAGACATCTCAACCACCGCCCTAACCTAACCTCTATTATTTATTCTCTACCCTACATAAGTGTGTCGATAATATTCTTATAATATATTATATGCTCTGTGGTTGTACTACGAGAAAACTTGAGTTACCCTCGTGCAGGAGTACCGAAACCCGAAGTCCCTGATCGACACAACGCTGCCGAAGCTGGTGCGGCCAGAGGTGATGGCGGGGCGCTCGCCAGCAGTGCTGGGCGCTGCGGACGTGTTCCATCCGGTGCTGACGCCCCCACGGCCCACGCGGCGCCTCGTGGAGCTCATGCTACGCGTGCAAGAGTTTGTGCTGCAGCAGCGAATCCGCGTCTCCGAGTTCCTCAGGGTACGTGCTCTGCTGGTACGACCCGAGGTGGTGTCGGGGCGATCGCCGGTGGCACTCGGCACTGCGGACATGTTCCACCCGGTGCCGACGCCGCCGCGACACAAGGGGCGTCTCGTAGTATTCATGATGGGTGTTCAAGAGTTTGCGCTGCAGCAGCAAGTCTGCGTGTTCGAGTTCCTCAGGGTACATGCTCTGCTGGTACGGCCCGAGGTGGTGGTGGGGCACTCAACGGTGGCGCTGGGCGCTGCAGACGTATTCCGCACGGTGCCGATGCCCCCGTCGCGCACGTGGCGCCTCGTGGAGCTCATGTTGCGCGTGCAAGAGTTTGCGCTGCAGCAGCGAGTCCGCGTGTTCGAGTTCCTCAGGGTACGTGCTCTGTTGGTACGGCCCGAGGTGGTGGCGGGGTTGTTGGCAGAACTGGGCACTGCGGACGTGTTCCGCCCGGTGCTGACGCCACCGCCGCCCACGTGTACGTGTTCTGCTGGTGCGAGACTTCTTTATCTTTAATCATCGCTATAATGTATCAGGATTCGCTTTCGGTACGTAGAACTATTATTTATTCTGTGCGTTCGATCGCGCCAGATAACGTCTTACTCCACAGGCATACAAATGTTCTAACAAAAATAGTAGTCGCGGGACGACTGGCAGATGTTTGTGGACTACCCTGAAAGTTTCAGCTGGATAGCTAATCGGGAAATGCTTGAAATTGAAATTTAAGGCTGTAACATTTGCCAATGACCTTCACGATTTGACCTCTAATAGTAGTAGAGTGCTATCAGCAGATGGCCGTTTAGCGGTGATTACATGGATAGCAATTTTAAAATCAAATAAAGAGTAACGAGTATACAGAAGTGTTTCTCATAATGTTACTTTTTTTGCCTATAAATTTTGAAGGGTATGACTGACCAATAGATCTCAGTAACAGTAGGTACTGGAAATATCTAGGAAGTTCTGATTTTCATTAATTATTTTATTCTACACGGATTGTACTAAATGATCAACCATGAAGATTTAACGATGACCATAAAAAACTTACTGAATCTCAGTAATGTAAATAGCTTAAATGTTCCAGTTTTCACCAATTTTTTCTATGGTGACCAAATAATGCTAACTACCTAGTAAAAAAAACACGACGACAAAGGCGTTTTTTTTAATATCTTATTATGAATAACAGTTCATTTGCTGGCAACATTTATTTTTGATTGTAGGGTTTTCCAGTTTCAGTTGTTCATGGCATCTGAGAAAATTCTAGATTATTATAAACCTATAGTAACAAAGCAATCTATACTATAATAAAAGTGTAACTGGGCTAAATCTGTACATTAAATATTTTTTGAAATTATTTATTGAGATAAACTTCAGAATCGATATGGAGTGCAAAAAGGTTATTTTTTTATTTTTTGTCTGTCTGTATGTCTGTCTGTCTGTCTCTTTGAACACGCATCACGCTGAAACTACCAGACGGATTTTGATGCAATTTAGCAGAATCATAGCTGATGTACTGGATTAACATTTAGGATACTTTTTATCCCGGAAAAATCATCGGTTCCCGCAGGATAGGGATAGAAAGTTATTTAAAATAACACGTGTCAAGCTAAAACTACTGGACGGATTTTGATGTAACTTGGCACAGTTAAAGTTTATATAATGTGTTAAAATTTTGAATACTTTTTATCCCGAAAAATGAAAAGGTTCCTGCAGCCTATGGGTCCAAAGTTGTGTTAAATTTAAAGTGATCATACATCCGTTTATAGACTGGTACTGAATTTCGTCATTCTGCTACGAGGCTCACTGGCCCAGTTGGATAGATGCATGGGTATGTAATCCAGACGTACGTGGATCGAAATCACGCACCGTAGAAATGTTTTGCTCCATAATTAAAAGATTTTTACATTATTTATGCGATTCGTTGGTTGATTTGGTAGATTGTTTTGAATTATGTTTGTTTATTTTATTTGTAGTTATTAGATATTATTATTATCTATATTCTATATTTTCTATAAGGGGGGGTTTCCAGAAAAAGGAGGTGAGAATCGTACCTTTCAAACGAATCGACCAATTTAGCTGCTGTTTTTTATGTTTCAAAGCTGAGGTAAACAAGATGATTCTGCTATAATGGGTGGGGGGGGGGGAAGCGGGGAAGTGAGGATTGTAGCTCCCAAACTAATGGACTGATTTTGATGCAGTTTTTTATGTTTGAAAACTGATGTGATCGAGATGTTTCATCATAGTTCTTAGCTATATGGGAGGAGGGAGGAGTTGAAAAAGGAGGGGGGGGGGTGAAAATTATATTTTTCAAACGAATGGACCAATTTAACTGCGGGTTTTTATGTTTCAAAGCTGAGGTAAACAAGATAGTTCTTAGCTATAATGGGGGGGCCGAGGGCGGGTGCTCACTACGCTTCGCTCCTGCCTTCGTCTTCTAACCTATCACGACCATGTCGGATCGCCACTGAAGGTTGTTAACACAGGTAGGTAGGTACCTATATTGGTACTTTTGATACTGGAATAACTCATAGGATCCTTATATCCCAGAAAAACTACCACGCGAGCAACGCTGCGGGCACAGCTATAAGGCAATAAGAACTTAAATCTATACAAAGAAGATAATTTAAAAAAAATGGTCCATGAATAGAACATTTTTGAAATTCGTGTCTGTTTGTTTGTTTGTCTGTATGTTTTGTTCACGCATCACGTAAAAACGTATTAGACCGATTGCGATGCAGTTTTCAGTGTTGGGTAGCTTAGGATTTGACCTAAAACTGGGGTACTTGGTATCTTAATCCAATGGTAAGAAGCCGAGCAATCGATAAAAAAACTTTGTAACGGCGGAAGGAATTTTGATAAAATGTTTATTTTAGATCTTGGAATAGCATAGAGTACTTTTAACCCAGAGAAATGACCACGCGAGCGTAGCCGCGGGCACAGCTAGTACATAATAAGTTGTTCAATTCGCCTATATCCAGCCTAATATAGGCGAAGCAAAACACTTAGTGTAATGTATATACCTAACTAAGCAAAGTTTTGAAAAGAAAACTTTCTTTGCACTTTCAGATTCCGCAGATTGTAAGTTCAGCCGTTTCATTTTAAACATTGCGTTGGCTCTCCTTCCTGAAAATAAAATATAAGTAGCTTTCATAATTATAAAATTCCTTTTTAAGTGTTGTTCTCAGTGTCCCGTTATAATAAACTGCTGTAGGACAATTTATTGGCTGTGATTGTCTAATAAAAAAAATAGGTTTAAAAATGCATCGCGGGCCGTACAATGAAAGTGACGGGCCCTGGTTTAGATAGTTAGGTGATACATTTGTATCAAATAAAATTGTCTATAAAAAATATCGATTACATGTTGCCAAGGAAACGAAATAACAAATCAGTCAAAAAGCACCGCGGCTGCCAAATATTTTGTGTTATCTTTGCTTACTCCGTTTTTTGTTCAAATTAGTCAATCAAAATACGGGTAGAATCATGTAGAAATAATGAGAAACCCTTAGCTACCCGTGCGAAGCCGAGGCGAGTCACTAGTTCACAATAATTCTGATCGCGCGTGTAAGAGGTACTTAGA
Source organism: Alsophila aescularia (assembly GCA_946251855.1). NCBI lineage: Eukaryota > Metazoa > Arthropoda > Insecta > Lepidoptera > Geometridae > Alsophila > Alsophila aescularia. Next base: position 33,840,440 of record OX276376.1, read on the forward strand.
TACCTACCTACTAAGTAAAATTATGAACTGAAAATAATGTAATTAATAAATTGTTTAAAGTAATAAAAAATAAGTATTACTGTTACGAGCAGGCGCAGCGCTTACCATCAGGCAGGCGACCTGCTTGTCTTGTCACTCAGTGGTATAAAAATAAAGTGTATTTATATATATATATATATATATATATATATATATATAAAATATATATAATTAAAATATATATAATTAAAAGTAGGTAGATACTTACCACAAAGCCAAACTAATTGAAGATTTATTGCCTATTTTCGGTAGGTAAATCACTTCTGCACAAAATATAACATTACATTCTATGACCTCAAAAACAATAATAGTATATACACAAATCAACAATACATACAGGTCCAGAAATACATTGAAATTATTAATTATCATTATTTGTTATCTAATTAATTCAAGAAAATAGTCTAAAAGCTAGAAAAGATCAAAATATTTTCATCCGTAACGCGAGCGTGGTCCTTCGGTCTCAAACTGCCGTGGCAGACTGCAGTCTGTCGCAACTTCATACCTAAAAAATACGGGGCAGAACTTTAATGGCGACTCAATCCATTTCACTCTTTTCCGCTACCTCTCTCGCTCTTCTCTGTCATGACTTTTATTTGTTTATGTTACTGAATGTCGTCAATGTTTTTGTAAGTTTTGCTGGAGATTTGTTGGAATAAACGTTTAGAAGTGATAAAAATTAGTTCAGCGCTTTAAATCTATCATTTTTAAATGAAGTAAGAGATAATGAAGTTAAAGTGCGAGATATGTGGGCTAAAGACCGAAAGAAAAGATGGCCATAAAAGGTTTTTCATGGCAAGATTTCCTATTCTTTGAATCTCTGTAAGTACGTGATGTAAAATATTCGCTGTTCGACTAGTAGGTATATGATATACCTACTAGTCGAAAAGTGCTTAGATTCATGTCTTTGTTCAATAACACAAGAATTTGGTTGGAAAATATAGTGCAGTGCGTCCATTCCAAATATTATTTATCGATATCGATAAACGAATATTCTTATTTCTTATGTGAAGGTTACTGGAAATGAGGATTGGCATATATACCAATTGAAAAAATACATGAAAATAAGTTTGTATGTGGCAAACATTTCAAAGATGAATTTCAAGATAAAAAGAACTCAATTGAAAAAACTACTGTACCTTCTATACTGCTCGCAGCACAACCTCTGTCAGATTGTAGCAATGTAATTTTTATAATATGTATCAAATAATAAACAGATTGTATGTTCACACTTTGTTGAGTGCATCTTGGGGTCCATGTGAATAAAGCTTTGAATTTAATATTTTGTTTTACCATCTAACATTTTCTTAAATTAATTTTGTTTTAGTGGTAGTTAAAAAAAAACAAAATATCAAAAATCTAAACCTTCGCAATCTAACCACTAAAATAAAATCAGTTACAAATTACCTACAAAAATATTTACCAAGCATCGTTATCGAAATTTTTAACAATACGGCTCATCTAGTCATTTTTTGTTATGTTGGCATGATAAATTGTTTCGCCGGTATGTTGGCTATGATTAAAAAACCCCCGTCTTGACATTTGGCTACTTTGGTCTGCTAACTCTATGGAAGTCCCGACTCTTAAACGTAGTGATTATATTCTCTTTGGCAGACTGAATGTCATGGCGCCGGGCCGGCCGGTAGCTTCCGCAGGCCTCGGGGACAGGTGGCGCATTTTTATTTACGCGCGGGTATCAATGAAACGAATTAACAATTTTAGACAGTGTAACAAACAAAACATACTACTACAGGTATACCTCTAAACTTGTCCAAACCAATAGAAAAATAGAAATGCGCCACCTGCGCAACAAATATGTAAACCTCATTATCGTGGTTCGGTCTGAGTTTAGAGGTATACTTGTCATAATATGTTTTGTTTGTTGAGTACAACATCAATTGAATTATCAATTCTTAACAGTAGTTAAGAATTGACAATTCAACATTTCATTGATGGCCGCACCATAAAAGTTGGCAAACTTCGCTTCTTTTGCATTTTCCCACTCGATAAAGTTGTTACCTATATACAGCTTTTAAATATTTTTCCAGGGATTTAGTTGGTCATAGATTCTGTATCAAATTTATTGAGTAGTATTTTCAGGTGTACGTAGGTAGTTTAATACTTTCGCTACACTTGCATTTTCATGAAATTATTTAGTTTTTGCACTGTCAATATTCCTGGTTTCCGTGACGATGATATCTTAATTCGCACGCCTTTCATTTTTTCCTCTTCTGCGTACATTTACATATTTTTTTAAATACATACAGGTTGTCACGTGACCCAATGAACAAAAAAAATGAGATTTTTGATCAACTGTGAATCAAAAACCAGATCAGATAATCCTATACTCAATTTTCGGCTCTAATACCATAAGTCTGCATGGCTCGATGGAACATCGTTTGACCAGTGGCCCAATTCCATAACTTGGCTACAATTGGATTATCACTTTTTTCATAGCAAATTCGACTCTATCGCAAGGCATTAGTGGCTGCGATACTGAGAATTCGATTGAAGCCAAGTTATGGAATCGGGCTGCTGATCTGTAGTAGCGGATTTCAATTCCCAACTGGAGTGTTAACATTTTGCACATTTTTTTTTTTATTATAAATGTATTATAACTTGAATATGGCCAAGCTGAAGCGGAAAGAGCCGACGAGCCACGTGCGCTCGCGTCGTGGAAACAACCGGGTGCCTACATAAAAAAAACCCGTTCCAAATTCAAAACTCGCGGCGGTCTCGGCTTAGAATAAGACCCCTCCCAATCCTCCCCTGGATGTCGTAAGAGGCGACTAAGGTACATATTTGTAACACTGCGGTCACCAATCCGCCTGTCAAGCGTGGTGACTACGGCAACCATGCTTGGCAGGAGTCGGAGGAGTTTTTTAAGACCCACCGCAAAAATAGAACACCGAAACTCTGACCATACACTCAAACTTATGGCAGAACAAGGTGAGACCTGGGCAGTGCTACAGTCATTACAGCGGTGCCAGATTGACTACCAGTACATCGAAGTGTTTGTACAGCAATGCCACTATTTCTGTCCGTTTTCAAGATTGGAGCACGAATATCTATCCAGTTGCAAAAAGGGAGAACACACAGGGATGACGTTATTTCCCCGAAACTGTTCACCTCTGCACTGGAAGATATATTCAAGCTTCTGGACTGGAACGGATATGGTGTTAACATCAATGGCGAATACATCACTCACCTTCGATTTGCTTATGATATAGTAATTATGGCAGAAACCCTGGAAGACCTAACCACAATGCTCAGTGACCTCAATATTGTTTCCCAACATTTGGGTCTTAAATAAACATGAGTATGTACATCATGTCAAATGCCCATGTCAGTCCCATGCCGGTTTATGTTGGGAACGATATTATCGAAGCTATTGATAACTATGTCTACTTAGGTCAGACGATCTATGCTGGGTGTTTCCATACGTGATAGAATCCGAAAGGAGGAAATCCTTAGAAGAACCAAGGTTACCAACATAGCTGTCAGAGTTTGTCAAGTTGAAGTGGCAATGGGCAGGCCATATAGTTATGCAGAACCGACAACCACTGGGGAATAAAGGTTCTCGAATGGCGACCACAAACAACCAAAACGAGTGTGGGGAGACCCCCCACACGATGGACCGACGACATTATAGCCATCGCAGGAAGTCGGTGGATAGAGGTGACTCAAGGTCGCTCGTCATGGCGCTCTTTGAGGGAGGCCAAAAGACAGCAGTGGACTTCTAAAGGCTGACATGATGATGATTCAAAACTCATTACTGCCCTCTCTGAAAGTCTTGAACAGAAAAACCTACTTTGCTACTTTACTTTTCTATTTAATTTTATTTTTCTTAGGAAAACTACAGCCACGAATAGTACTTAGGATAAAAACTATGGCTATACATGCAGCTTACAAAAGTTTCCACATATGGGTAATAAAGTACACAGTACAATAAACAACATCAAGCCATCTCAACAAATTTCGTTTATATTAAAACTTTGCGTTAATATTTAATACTAGCTTTTGCTCACAACTTCGTTCGCATGGACTAAAGTATAAGTCTAGTTGTTTTATTTTCCTTTATGAACTAGACCACACATAGCAAGGAAATATAGGTAAATTGATTCAATTTACCTTAACTTACAATGTAACTTTAATAAAATTGTAATGAATATTTTTGGGCTGACATTGATAGATCTCTAAGTACCCGGGTACTTAAGTATTACAATCATAAGTAAGTATTAGCATTCCAATGGAAAAGCGAACTCTTTAAAAATATACCTACTTGTTTTTAGTGCCGCTCTTTTTATTACCTACTTCCTACTTTTTAGTTTTCCCGCCCGCGACTTCGTCCGCGCGGACTACAGTTTATCGCGATAAAAAGCATCCTATGTTATTTTAAGATATTAAAAACCAAAGCAAAAGTAGGTATAGTAGAGTAGGTCATCGACCCTATTAAACAAAGGAGGACTAGGGACCAACTACTCAGCATGGACCGCGTATATAAGGTGCAACGAACACAATTGGCCTCAGTCGTAATCGGAGTTGCGTTGGAGTAACACGTGCGTGTACTTTACCACATATTATTCGGAATTCGCAGCAAAAATGCCTTCCTGTTCTTTTATAAGGTGCACAAATTGCTAAAGAACCAAAAATAAGTTCCACTGCATTACTTTTCACTCGTAAGTACTTTAAATCATAATTGTCTTTAAAATTCTACTGATTGATCTTGTTTGAAAATCGCCATTTGCAGAAAGGGACAGAAATATACGATTCGTAAGAGTGCGACAAGACAAACGGCGTATAAAAGTTTGATCTAGGCCCTATTTCATAAAACTATAGTACACTGACAAATGTCAATCAAACCGACAATTGTCAGTCAAACTATAGAAATGTCGTACATTTTTGTTATATGAAACGCAGGTTTTACGTATTCGACTGACATTTGTAGGTTTATTATGATTTGTCGCTTTATTAAATAGGCCCCAGATCTCTTTGTACCGTCAGGAATAAAAAAAATTACATAGATTTCAGAATTGATTTTATTCACTTAAAAATTGCATATTTTATTTTAATCTACCTGCCATTAGGCTTGTTTATATTAGAAGCGTCAACATAATAGATACTTTTTAACATGTTCCTGATATTTCTTCACATGTTTATTTTGTCTACTCTACACCCACTGATATGTTAATTGTTATTAATAGGTTTCCTAAAGACGAACTGTGGAAACATAAGTGGCTACAAGTTGTCAGAAGACAGAGCGAAGAGCACTGCGGCCCGATTACAGAACTTGGTTACAATCGGATTATCACTTTTTTCATAGCAATTTCGACTCTATCGCAAGGCATTAGTGATATCAATATTGACAATCCGATTGAAGCTAAGTTATGTGGTCGGGCCCCTGATCTGTATGGGTAGGCTGGCTCTGACGTACTTTCGTTTGTGCCGATTCATAGCGCCCCACTGAGCGTACAATAGTACATAAAAAGGAAATACGTTAACTACTTACGTACGTAGTAAATACATTAGTTCCGTGGACGCTCACGACTGCCAAAGTACTGCTATCAGCGCCAACAGCGCCAAAGTGGCGATAATCGAATGAGCTAATTGCGACGTTCGTCAATAGTCTGCCTAGAGTACTAGGAATATGCAGTTGTCTATGGGGAAGAGCTAGATTGGCTACCCAGCAATAACAGTTGACTATATAAAATACACTTCAAATCAGAACATATGTATACAACTCACAATGGATATAGGAAGATATTAAAAAGCGCAGGTCCATATTTTTGGGTAGGTGATATGTACTTACCTATATTAAAGAGCACATTACCTTATTGGCATACCAAAACAGCAGCGAATTTGAAAAAAATATGGCGATTTCTTGGCCATTAATGAGTTCGAGTCAATAGACAGGAAAAATATAATAATCATAAAGTTTATTAGTAAACTGCCTAAGTGATATATTTTCTGAGATATTTGGGTATAAAAATATTTTTTCGTTTTTACATGCGTTAGGAACATAAAGTTGCAATATTGATTTTCAGTCTAGGGCAGGGAGGGATGAGGGAGTCTGATGAAATTAATGTCGACACGACATATTAATACTGCCGTGAAGTTGGACGAAAAATAAACCCAAATATGTCTTAAAGTATATCACGTTTTTTTCATACAACACTTTTTGTTTCTTATAATTTGCCCTATCGATTGACACTAGTTTCAGTTATGGCCAAGAAATCGAGTTATTTTTCCAAATGTTCACCATAGTCTTATCAGCAGTCCAAGTGTGATTGTGTAACATAAAAACAAACTTTCGTAAATGGTATTATTGGACGATAAAATATTCAAATATTGTTACTCAAGCACACACTAACACCGCTGTTTTAAGTACCTACTAAAAACTACCAAACTTAACATATTTTTTTTTACATTTGTGATTTTTACCGCGGTAGAAGCTAATATTATTTTATTTCATTGAAATTTATTTGCTGACGGTTCCTTACATTACTTTATGTTTATGGACTAAGACGAACTTACCCGATACCCGAATCGTATTTAGTTCGCGAATTAATGTTATTATCTCTTTTGCGCTTCTATCTGCGTATGTCTCTCTATCTTTGTTGTTGGTGCATAAAGTGTACGACAGTGCAAATTTAGCTGTGTGGGTGTGTTTTCCTGTAGTTGTATCTAGTCCGGGTGTAGTTTACATGAAGTTCTAGGTTGCCCCGTCCTGCTTTGTTTAATAGGGTCGATGGGGTAGGTATTCTTGATTATTTTTGACATACCTGCTTGTTATTTCGTTTCCTTGGCAACCGTTTCTTACAGCGAGTAATTAACATTTTTCCAGTTTTTCCAGTTTTCCCATGGATACTTACCATTTTCCGGTATAAAATGTATCCTATGTTTTATTTCATGGTATAAGTTAGCTCCTCAAAATCCGTCTGTCTATCCGTTATCGCGTGAAAGCTGCTCAAACAACGAAAAAAAAGACAACGTTTCACTTTTATATATTGGTATCACGAACCTCTACTATAACTGGACTGCGCAGTGTTTCATATAAACGAGCCGAATGAGAGGCATCAAAGATGTATCACATCTCTTTCTAATAGGGTGTCCATGCAATCAATAATAAAAAGCTAGGTTTTTTCCGTAAGAGAAAAACAAAAGCCTATTCTTGGTATATCTATTATTTCCTATTATTATTTTGCTGAGTATAGCTCAGCAAAATGGGCAGTTGCCTGCTGCTAATGATAATTAGAGCCATTTTTTATGATTGAGTTAGGTAAGTAGGTACCAGAATATATTGTATTATGATAACCTAGAAGAGTTTATTTTCTAACACATGTGTAAGAAATAAAACTAGAAAGTTAATGTAATAACATTTATTGTTAAAATATCTATTATATTAACAAAATGAAATAATATATGTTATAGAAACATTTCAGTCCAACAAATCGTGTGGCGTACTTAAATACTTCCTGAGGTAGGTAATAATAAAGCCTTTTATTCCGAAACTAGACAACAAATTTCAATGTTTTTCTTGACTGATTAATGTAGTCTTCATCTTTAAAATGTAGACTACATACTACTGATGACTTCGTGACTTTCCCAGGTATTCTTCCACGTCTCAGCTATATTTTCATCCTTAGGAATCCTAAAAGCATATTTAAGTACAATCAGCTATGTTGGGTCAGCTTATATTCATGTCATGAAACGTCTACGCTAGGGAAATACCGCGAGTTACACCGAATTGCCCCACCTATCCTTACACATCTCCACCAATCCCCAACTATCCCTACTCAACCCACCTCTCCCTATCCACCCCCACAAATTCTGCCCTCTTACAGACTTACGTTTTACTTCTTCCGTATTTCTAGTCTTCTAGTATTATTGCAGAGAAAAATTGTTGACAGCTGTCAAACTTAAAAGGGCTATACCCTTTTAAGTTTGACAGCTGTCATCCGAAACGAAGATATCGATGTGATCTATCATTTCTATACAGAAACTACTAGTCTAGGATCAATAGTATCCGAGATAAAGCCCTTTTAAGTTTGACAGCTTTCATATGAAATGAAGATCTCAATGAAATCTATCACTTCTGTAAAGAAACTACTAGTCTAGGATCAATAGTTCCCAGATAAAGCCCTTTTAAGTTTGACAGCTGCCATATGAAATGAAGATCTCGATGAGATCTATCTCTTAGGTACAGAAATTACTATTCTAGGATCAATAGTTTCCGAGATAAAGCCCTTTTAAGTAAGTTCATAAGTTTGCATCATTAAATTAGTATATGGGTCCTCATAAAGAAGGAATATTAATAAATTTATAGTAATATTTGACTACTCGACAGTACTCGTAAACAAAGGATGAGCTAATAATGTGCTATCCCACTGTGACGCAATAGTTAGGACACGAGGAAAAATTATTCCTCGTGGCCGAATCAGTTAGGCTGCCTAGTTAGGCCAGGAGGAAACGCCCGCGTCCTCGAGCGTAGTAAGTGTCTAGTCTAGGATATCAACTATCAAACGTCAACTGTCAAATGTCAAACCTCAAATGTCTAACGTCAAACGTCAAATATCAAATGTCAAACGTCAAAATTTAGGTAAATACCTGATGGGGATGATGATAAGTTGTTTATAAATATATGTTCAGTCAATATGGATTTGAATAGAAATAAAAAAGTTCACTTATATTTTTATATAATTAAGGGGTAATTTTTATGGCTAACATATTAAGTTTATATCCTCCATCGGCCGCATGCGTTGATTTGATGTAAGAACATACTTAGGCAAGTACAATCGACACAGACTTACAACGCCAGACATACTGGACACCCTCTAATCCATTGCTATTTTCGAGGAACCAATCAGCGTTTTTCGATTAGATGGGATGAAATAGTAGATTTTATTACTAGGGAGCGAATTTATAGCTAAGAACCATTTCGTTTACCGCAGCTTTCAAACTGCAGCTAACATAAAAGCTTCCAAACATAAAAACTAAACTGCATCTAAATTGGACATACTTTGACTTCGGATCTTTAGTACCAGAGTTCAAATCCCAACTGGAGTGTTTACATTTTGCACATTAAAAATAAAATGTGATGGCTTATAACTTGAGTATGGCCGAGCTAAGGCGGAAAGAGCCGACGAGCCACGGAAATTCATTAATGCCCTCTCTGAAAGTCTTGAACAGAAAAGACCTTTTTTGCTCCACTTTTCCAGGAACCAATCAATTTTTTTCGAATAGATGGGATGAAAAGTATTTTATGACATGTTTTTTTCGCTGAAACCTCACGCCACGACCACCCGTGCAATGATCGCTTCATCAATATGATAAGTACAAAGAGTATTCACGTACAGGACTACGACCCACTGAACTGTGGTCGAATCGAGCCGCAGCAGTTCCGTCGCGCCCTGGACGCAATGGGGCTCGGTGCGGTACTGTCGCAGGAGGAGGCGCTCTGCATCACACGGCACTACCTCGACCCTAACGACCCTGAGCGAGTCTGCTGGCGCACCTTCGAGGACGACTGCGACCAGGGTGGGTACTGAACTCTGGTCGGATCGCACCGGAACAGTTCCGTCGCGCCCTGGATGCCATGGGGCTCAGCACGGTGCTGACGCAGGAGGAGGCGCTCTGCATCACACGGCACTACCTCGACGATTACGACCCTGAACGAGTCTGCTGGCGCACCTTCGAGGACGACTGCAAACAGGGTGGGTACTGAACTCTGGTCGGATTGCGCCGCAGAAGTTCCGTCGTGCCCTGGATAAACTCGGGTCGGATCGCGCCGCAGCAGTTCCGTCGCACCCTGGACGCAATGGGGCTCGGCACGGTGCTGTCACAGAAGGAGGCGCTTGCATCACGCGGCACTAACTCAACCCCAACGACCCCGAGCGAGACTGCTGGCGCTCATTCGAGGACGTCTGCGATAAGGGTGAGTTCTCAACACTGGTCGGATCTTGCCGCAGTAGTTAAGTGACGCCCTGGACGCCATGGGGATCCACGCGGTGCTGTCGCAGGATGTGCTGTCTGCATTTCGCGGTACTGCCTCGACCCCAACGGCCCCGAGTGAGTCTGCTGGCGCACCTACGAGGATGACTGCGACCTGGATGATTACTTCAAGGATGAGACTCGCGCTCTGGCTGGCAGATAGCTACAGTTGTAAGAGGAAGATGGGCGGCAAAATAGGAAAAGATAGTTTCATTTGTTTGTCTTCGCGCAGCGCAGCAATCTTATTGGTGGTTTTTCCTATCTCACCGCTTTTCTTCCCTTCTTTCCTTATGCCTGCAACATTTTAGAAACGATGAATATACTTAGTAAATTAATACACAGTTATTGGTGGTTATTGGCACCTATACAGCATCTACTAATTACTTATCCTAATGTGGTATTAAATTTATCAAACGATTCCTATTCGCTTTCGACCACCGCTACGCAGCAGGTCGAATCGCTCATCGTATAAACTCTAAATCATCGAATTCGGACGTCGAGCGAATGGGCGACGAAAGAACACGTTGAATGAACACGTAAATATGTCGACTATGGTAGTACTAACCTCGGTCTCAGAGTTTGTTAGGCCGCTCAAGGATCTCTGACGGACGTGGCCGTACGTTGCTCACATTTCTCGAAGAACAGTTATCTGTTCTTCGAGAAATGTGAAAAAAATGGTTATCCGTTGAGGTAGACGAGTTCTCGCGTGGACATCACCCTTAAGGAAAAAAACTTCAGGAAGTTATGTGGCCAGGTAGAGTGACGACCAGTGAAAAGCGACTGACAGAAACTACACGCGCGAGCAATGAAATCGACTCAAGACCTCATGCGCGCAATCGTGTTTTTATAATTCTGAAAATACGTAACAAACAATAAAAACTATAGACATCCGTCTTATTAATAAACATTGACTAAAGCAGGTGTAATGTTACTCCAATTTTTAAGCCCGTACTAAAAGTTTACCATCTCACTACAATAATGATTAAAGAAAAATAAAATATAGGTATTCATGGCGTAAAACTTGCCGTAACGAGGAGAGCAATATTTTCAAGCAATAATTCTAACTGTACGTATTTTAAGTAAGAAGTATCAGATTTTTACGATTATTTTTTCACGAAACCTAATGATTCCAACTTTCAAATAATCGATTTAATTTTTAAATTAAATATAATATGCGAAGCGTAGTGAGCACCAGCCTTCATCTTCTAACCTATCACGACCATGTTGGATCGCCACTGAAGGTTGTTGACAGAAATCTGTGTTACGGTAGCGTTGTATGGAGGTATATTTTCGAAATACTCTACGTGTAATCCTAAATTCGAAAGTATACCCGATGTCAGCTTGGCCATAAACGTTGGGTTTTCACTTTTTTTAAAACATGCCCTACGCCAACACGGTCTCTCTGTTATTATATATTATCAATATCTCATTATATTATAATAAACGCGCAGTCGTCTGTATATGTTTACGTGCTTGTTTTAAAATAAAACTTGAAGGTTCACTTCAGACAGCAGCCTTAAAAATATCAAGAATAAGCACAAATTAAATAATATATAAAACCTCCGGCTCCCCACCCCCCATTATAGCTAAGAAGCATCTTGATCACATCAGTTTTCAAACATAAAAACCGCATAGAAATCGGTCCATTCGTTTGGGAGCTATATTTATAAATATATATATATATTGTTTACTTCAGCTTTGAGTCATAAAAATTTCATTCGTTTTCTCACCCCCCTTTTCTCATCTGCCCCCTCCCACCTTCCCCGCTATATCTAAAAACCATCTCGATCACTAGAAAAAACCGCATCAAAATCGGCTCATTCGTTTGGGACTTATGATGCCACAGACAGACACACACACACACACAAACAGCGATACACACCCTAAACTTATAACACCCGTCTCTTTGTTTGGGGGTAAAAAATGTAAAAATAACGCACAAAAAAAGAAAATGCTTTTAATTACGGAGCAAAAAAAAACTTGAAGCGCGTGGTTTCGATCCACGGACGTCTGGATTACATTTCCACGCATATTACCGCTTCGCCACTCTGCTTCGTGGAGCAAACAACGAAATTTGGTACCGTCCTTTAAACGGATGTATTTATTACTTTAATTTGACATAAACTTTGGACCCCTATCCCTTAAAAAACCTTTATTTTTTTTCGGGATTAATAGTATTCTAAATTTTAACAGATAATTTGATTGATGTAACTTTGACTATGCCCAGTTACAATCCGTCCAGTAGTTTCAACGTGATACGTGTTCTTTTAAATAACTTTCAACCCTTATCCTGCGGGAACCTTTTATTATTTCGGGATTTTTAAAAAAAATGTTAATACATAACATCAGCTGCTATGATTGTGCCAAATTGTATCAAAATCCGTCTGGTAGTTTCAGCGTGATGCGTGTTCAAAGAGACAGACAGACATACAAAAAAAAAAAAACTTTTGCACTCCATATCGATTTTGAAGTTTAGATCAATTAAGTATTTCCAAAAAATATTTAATAAACAGATTTAGCCCAGTTACAGTTTTATTATAGTAATAGAAGATAGATAGATATTATTCAATCAAACAGCTAGGCAAATGATTCGGATCGATCACGTTTAACTACATACTTGCCTAGGCTATTCATTTAAATTTTGTTCTACTTTCTGCCACCTTGCGCTAAAATCCTTACTTGATTCATAAATAGAGGCCTAAAATCTAAACAAAGAAATGTCAACAAATGTCAAAGTTACAGGTCACGTGTGCTCAACCTGTTTTAAGCAATATATTATTTCCATTTAAATAAGTACTTGTAAATACTCTCAACTTGCCTCTCAAAAGCCTTGTGTTTATGGTGACATTTCTTTGTTTACCAAAAGATCTCTAATTAAAAGTCCGAGATTTTAAATTCTCTTTGAAATTTGAACGTCTACTGTTCTGTAATACACACACACACACACACACACAGTGAATAGAACAGATAGAAAAACTAAGTGGCGGCGATTGCGCAAAATGTTTCAAATCTCTGCTGTGTTCCTAGGCTAAGAAAAATAACTGCATGAAAAAAACTTGCTTTTATATAGTTCAAAATAACAATTTTGTAAAAACGAACCATTCGATTTTTTTAAATCAATATAGCGTCGGCAAGCAATAATATTGTTGGTGTTTCTCACAGATTCTCTTTGATTGCGTTTACGCAAAAACTAGTGACTAAAATAATGTGAATTTAGCGTGACTCGTCTGTTTCCAAACTGCTATGTTTGATAGAATTGCGCCTAAAAAAACTAGTAAGTTAAACATGAAAACTGCTTATTAACATTTTTCTGTTTGTAAACTACTATGTTTCATAAAATGCGCGATTTTCTGAAAGCTCTAAAAAATAAACATTACTTACTAAAAGATTGTAATAGATGGCTTAGTGTCACTGTCCACGGAGGCGTAGCTTCATAGACGCTTCAAAATACGTCAAACAGCTTGAGCAGCCCAGCGTACTGAACCCTGTCCACGAGGCGTATTATCCACGCGTATGACGCGTACGTTTTCAATGATTTGTGACAATGCCGTCGAACGACGAAGACGTTATTTTGCCATTCGAAGTCTTTGAAAACGACGATTATATTGGACGCATCCGTATATAGAAAAAAAACATCAACTGTAGATTGTTCGTAGCGGCAAGAGAAGCGGCCTTTTCAGTTATATCTTTTCTAGCATATTCAGTAAGATTATTGTTGTACAAACACTAATAATTTTCTAATATCTGAACAAATTTCGCAGCCGTTCCCGCCATTATTACAAAAATAAACAGTGCTTTCGCACGATGTACGCCCCGGCGTATGACATGCGGTACGGCAGGCGTCATGAAGCCTGCATGCAGTGACGTGAGTGTGACGTTGCCGCTCCATCGACAGAGTTTCATAGTTTTGTATGTAAGCTGTGACCAGGCGTACACCAAGCGTATAATGACGAATACGCGTCTATGAAGCTACGCGTCCGTGGACAGTAGGCCTTAGTCAAATCATGAAGTCAGTGTGACCCTTCGTGCATTTAATGAGTGGTTTTACAAGTGTTATTTAAGCATTATTTATCTCTCGCTAGATGGCGCTGGTGACAGTTTTGGTAACAGTAGTGTGGTATGACATAATGCGTTCCCTTGTTTATGGGAAGTTGTGCGTCAGTTTTGTAACAAATTCATTACTTATATTCATTAGTAGTATGTTCTACCTTCTTCATAATCTATATTATAAATTACAGTTAAAGATACAAAGAAAATGAAGCGTTTTATTTAGTTTTAATTTATCTGCTTTAATAAAAGGGTAAATTAAATCTGAATATGTCAACACTACCAATGACTTCCTGGGGAGTTTTAGCGAGTGCCTGGTTAAATTTGTATATGCCTGGGGAGTTCTGGGGAGTGTCTGGATCTGTACAGCCATCCAAGGAAATATCGATGGTATGGATTTGTTTTTTAATCTTCTAAAACAATAACATATTTTACCAAAAAAAAACGTCATATAAAAAATGTTATTTTGTAAACAACCACTAAAAAGAATAAAATAATTACAATTTAGCCAGAAAGTATTACTTTTTCAAAATTACCAGCGTAATAATAATACAGAAATACAACATAAGATAAGAAAGAGTTTTTTGAATGCGGTGCCAAACCGAGACATAATTATTAATATGGTAGAGCTTATTCAAAAAGATAATGTCTTAAACGGTGTGACGTGCTATATAAAATAATAAGCTAATAAAGTAATTATCTACAAAGACTTTATCATTTTCTAGATTGCTGTATTCGTTTTAATTGGTTACGAGCAGATTTTGAAAATACAAGAGACAAGAGACTCATCTCTTGTTTTGTCTTTTCTGCGTTTTTTGTTTTGTATGAGGGTGCATCATAGACAACTGTATATTACTTCGTACGCCGATAGGTATGTATTAAATTTGTAAAGATATTAGATTTAAATGATGCCTGGGTTTGGCACCGCCTTCAAAAAACTCTGGGTTGGCTATTGACATCCGGTACCTGCGTTGAGAGAGGCGAGTGGCGGGGAATGGAAGGGGAAGAAGGAAGTCCCCCGCGATCCTCTTTTTGAGAGCGTTTTTGAGATAGGGTTGACTATAGCATCGAATGGCAGGAATTGGGGAGAGGGTGGTAGTGGGGGGGGGTGGGGGTGGTGAAGGGCTACCCCGTAGTACCTCTCCCTCCTCGCGGAGATGTTAAGTTTATGAGGTTATTTCAGTTTTAAGTTTGTTAAAAATTGGCTGTTTGGTGGCTGTAAATAAAATTATTAATTAGTTAGAATGTGTTTTTTTCCTCTGCTTGCGCCAGATAGTAAATTGTAGATATTATGTATGGCCCCAAATACTAGGGTAGGTTAGGTTTGAACATGACTACACATAGTTAACTTATATGATTTTTAATAACTCGCATTTTTTAATAACTCTCATCGCTCGCTCGAGTGGCGCTTCGCGCGCTAATTTGTGCTCGTAAAACAAAAATCTATAAATTGTGTTTTAACCGTCCTTATTGCCTAAAAATTGCTTAAACAGTTATTGTACGACTCTGTGAAGTTGTGTGCGTTTGATCTTCATTAGCACGGCAAGGAAAACAACATTAATCCGAATATTTGGTTCCAAACATGTGCTTGGTGATTGTTAAGTGTTTTGCGGCAAATTTCTGAGAAATCTTAGTGATACCGTGTGCTATGTATTGCATGAGTATGGATGGACTGCAGACTGCTTCTTGTGAACTGTGCTAGTGTTATTAAACTTAATAACCTTAATTATAACCACAAAATTACAATTATTAATACGCATTTAAAATACTGCTAGCGCCACCTCCTGCCGATGACCGGTATTACTGATTGTTGCACTATTGGTGACAAGTATCGAACGGGTGTTTGAATAAGATTTGTGGCTTAAAGGTAGAGAAACTAAATAAACTAACATATTTAACCGCAATTCATCGCGGTGGCTTCTAATTCGAAGGCATTGCCAAAAAAAGATTTTTATCGTGCTCTTTTTGCAAGCAAAAGTATGACCTTGATTGCGTGAATATTACTTTTAAGCACTTCGCTTCGATGGATTCTTTGAAGACGAGCTCGTGGAAATGTCCTGCGTGCAACAGCAAACGACTAAAGAACAGCAACATAAACACGCCGCTGCGTCTGTACTCCGTAACCAGTCCGCCGCGGGTGCATAACGATGTTGCAGGTTCCGATGATGCGTGCAATGTTACCCTACATAAGAAACCTAAACAGATTTTTGCGGACGCCCATGACTCAAATGATTACGTAACTGAAGCCAGATTTCGAGAAATTCTGAAGCAAGAGCTGACCGCCGCCCTGAAGACAAATAAAGCGCAAGTAGCTGAGGAGCTCAAAAACATTAACAACGAAATCGTAAGCTTTCGGAAATCTCTTTCGTTCTTTAGTAAGCAGTTTGATGGTCTGAAAGCTAGTTTGGATGAAAAATACACCGTGATAGCTCAACTAAAATCTGATAATGAGAGTCTTAAAGTTAGTATTAATGTCATGTCGGGTAGGTTGAACTCGGTCGAGCTTCACATGAGAGAGAGCAACATCGAAATAAACGGAATCCCGGAAAACCAATCTGAGAACTTGTTTGATACCATCGTTCAACTATCAATAGCCGTTGACCATCCACTCATTATGGACGACATCCAGCAGGTGACAAGAATCGCTAAACTGGACCGGGACAGCGATAGGCCTCGAGGTATAATTGCTAAACTGCGTTCTCCCCGACACCGTGATGGAGTTCTCGCTGCTGTTGCTCAGTTTAATAAGAAGAATCCTGATAAAAAGTTGAACTCACACCACGTGGGTATTAGTATATCGTAAAGATAAGCTTTATTCTAGGGGTTCCAAAATGGACGGTGGAGTGTTGATAGCAACGCAATATTTCCTCTTCCCGTATGACATCATGGGAAGAAGTTTTTTATTTTTTATTTGTAAATTTGTTAATTTTACCTGAAATGCATGTTTAAAAAATAAATAAATTATCATTATTTTATCATTTACAATCCCTCATAAAAAAGCGCCCTCTTGCGGTTGTTTTTATTTCTAACCAACTGCTTACTGTTTTGCATTTTTAACCCCCGAACAAAGAGACGGGTATTAAAGTTTAGGGTGTGTATCACTGTGCGTGTGTGTGTGTGTGTGTGTGTGTGTGTGTGTGTGTGTGTGTGTGTGTGTGTGTGTGTGTGTGTGTGTGTGTGTGTGTGTGCGCGGGAGGGGAAGCGGGAAGGTGAGAAATAGGGGTGAGAATCGTAGCTTTCAAACGAATGGTCCAATTTAGGTGCGGTTTTTTATATTTGAAAGCTGAGGTAATCGAGATGGTTCTTAGATATTAGAGTACAAGTATAGCTTCTTCTTCTTCTTCCATCCCTGGTCCCTTTATTTGGGGTCGGGTCTCCTCACTTTTCTGCGCCAAGTCAATCTGTCTTGGGTTGTCGGTACTGGCAATTGGGCTTGCTTGAGGTCTCTCTTTATATTTGACCACTAGGTCGATGGCGGGCGGCCTCTTCCTCTCTTCTGTTCCAGAAGGTTTAACAGAATTTGTACCACAAGATCTTTGTTACGTCTTTTAACGTGTCCAAACCATCTAAGGCGGTTTTCGGTAATTTTATCCGTGATTGGTGCGACTTTAAAGCTGCCTCGTACATATTCATTACGAATTCTATCAAGCCTGGTCACACCTCCCGCCCACCTAAGCATCTTCATTTCGTTGGTATGGACCTTTTGTTCGTGCGTCTTCTTAATTGTCCAGCATTCAAATCCATACAACAACGCCGGATGAACTGCCGTTTTATAGACTTTACCCTTTGTTTTTATGGGAATACGTGGATCGCACAATACACCTGTAAGTGACCGCCACTTTTGCCATGCGACGCTGATCCTGTGAGTCATGTCAGCATCAATATTGGCATCTGTTGTGAGCATGGAGCCAAGATATTTGAACTTTTCTACAGTGGGAATAGGTGTCGACCCAATGTAGATAGTTTCAGGAGTCACGTTTCCGCTGAAGGGGCATTTCAAATATTCAGTTTTGCTCCTAATGACACTCAGGCCATACTTTTCCAGAGCGTGCGTCCACGTATTTAGGAGTTCCTGCATATGTTTTGCGGTATCAGCAGCCAGAACAATGTCGTCGGCGTAAAGCATCGTCCACGGCAATGGAGACAATATATCCCTGGTGAGATACTCCATCACCAGATTAAATAATAACGGACTGAGAGCAGATCCTTGATGTACGCCCACTTTGACCTCAAATGCTTTACTTACACCTGCTAGGCTTCGAACTCTCGTACTCGCATTGTTGTACATATCCCCGACAAGTTCAGTATAATATTCTGGTACAATTTGGGCGCGAAGCTCCTGCCACACTAGCTTACGCGGTATTCGGTCGAAAGCTTTTTCAAGGTCGATAAATGAAAGATGTAGATCTTTGCTGTTTATCCTATATTTTTCCATCATGATTCTGATAGTCTGTATAGCGTCAGTGGTTGACCTGGATGCTGTGAAACCAAACTGATTTGGAGATATTTCAGAGATATCGATGAGACGTTTATTGATAATTCTTTCCCATATTTTAAGCGTATGAGAGGTCAGCTTTATACCTCTGTAGTTTTCGCATTGCGCCACATCACCCTTGTTTTTTTAAAAAGGTAGTAGATAGCTTTGACGCCATGACTCAGGAATTCATTTGGTAGCCATGATGATATTAAACAGCTTAGTCAACCAGGTTACTGCTGTCGGGCCTAGACCTTTCCATAAGTCAGCTAGGATCTCGTCCGGCCCCGTATCTTTTTGGTTTTTCATTTTAGCCACCACACGCTTCACTTCCGTTATATCTACTTCGGGTATTGGTCCATGTGTAGGTTCACAGGGTACAGGATCTTCATTCGGGAATTCTTCATTAAGAAGTTGTTCATAATATTCGAACCATCTATCCTTAATTTGTGTATTGTCTGTATTAACAAATTTTTGGTCTTTACTTTTTATATATTTGTTAGCTTTTATGTCCAATGTGGCTCTGTGTCTACATTTTGCAATTTTAAGTACTTCGTTTGCAGTTTAGCGTTTTCCAAATTATTGTAGAAGGCTTGATCTTGCTCTCTCTACCGCTACACATTTCTTTGCATTTTTCTTCCTCTCTTTATATTGATCCTTGTCTTCATTAAGTCGCGAGCTTTGCCATTTCTTAAATAGATCTTTCTTAGTTAACAGAGTCTCCTTCACCTTATCGTTCCACCAGTTAGGATCCTTTCCGTTACCAAGAGGTCCTTTGGAGACTCCTAAGATCTCTGCTGCTTTTGTTCTGCAGTATGTTTCAAACTTAGACCAAATATCTTCGGCGAATTCATAGTTTACTCCTATATCAGTTTCAAGATATTCCTTTATCACGACCCGTAGCGATTCTCCTTTGGGGCCATCCAGATTTTTCCACTTAGTCCTTGGTGTTCTATCAACTATAGTTTTTATCGGCTTGGGCAGGACGTATACGGCAACTAGTAAGCGATGTTGTGAAGTCAATGCCTCGCCGGGATTACTTTGCAGTCTTTGAACTTTTGCTTGACAACCAAGTCCTAGATGATAAAGTCTATTTGTGACGCTTGGCCTGCAGATTTATATGTAATTAGATGTTCTTGTTTCTTTTCAAAGTTGGTATTTATCAAGGTTAACAAGTGTCTTGCTGCAAAGTCCAAGATTTCTTCACCTTGTTTATTAATTTCGCCCACACCAAACCCACCGTGTGTGGGACCGCTACATGTAATATTTTTGGCCCCCACATGACCATTCAAATCCCCTCCAATAGTCTTATGTTCGTTTGGTGGTATGTCGTGGATGAGATCGTCCATGTCTTTCCAGAATTGCGCTTTCTCAGTCTCTGTGCAACCTGTCTGTGGAGCATATGCTGATATAATGTTGGTTATTTGTTGGTCATCCAAAGCTAATTTGACAGCAATTAGACGATCGCTCTTTCGTGTGATATTTATTATGCGGGTCTTGAAGTTATTATCCAAGATAATTGCCACTCCATTTATTTTATTGTCCGTGCCGTAAATTATGACCTGGTAGTCGTTCCCTATGTCTTTTGATTTTGAACCTTTCCACTTTGTTTCTTGTACGCAGCAGACGTTAATGCACCTTTTATGTAAAATCTTGCTCAGTTCTTGACTCCTTCCCGTAAGAGACCCCAAGTTCCATGTTGCGAATCTTATACTGTCAGTATTCAAATGCGAATGTTTGTTCTTGTCCAAGTGATCGTCGCTTTGGGGGTACGCCCTAGCATTATTCGCATCATAGATCGCATTATTCGCATTTGCGTCGCTTACGGGGTACGCCCTAGTATTATTGCCCTTTTTTATTTTGCTGTACTTTCATGTGAGGCGAAAAGTGTATTGGCTATAAGTGTTTTACGGCCGGTTGCCACCTGACTCCAAGACAGTAACTCTTCTGAAGAGCTTAGGAGCCGCCGTTGGACCGAAGTCTCTTCCGCCGCCACCCTGCCTGATGGTGTATCTCCAGTGTAACCTGTGACCTCAATATGCAAGGGCAGCTTTCCACTAGATTAGTGCTCCTTCCGCCTGTTCCGCCGTACCGATAACTATTATCTCCACCTTTACAGCCGTTGGAGTCTTCGCCCGTAACCCTGAGCACGGGACCGTGATATACCCCACGGCACTGGGTCCCTGTCCGAACTTTGCCACCCATTTACCTTGGCCTACTGAGGTAAAGGGTGCCCACACCCGCGGCTAGGACGCGCCGGACAGGAATTGCCCACGTGGGAAGTAGAGTACGAGTATAGCACAATAGAGTATTCTACATCCTTAACACGGGCGTAAGTCTTTTGATTGTAAGACCTCTATACTAGAGAGCGTAGTATCTGTACATATAATAAAGCAATAAGAACAAAAAAGACTGTACAAAGAAGATAATTAAGGTTGTAACACTACATAATTTACCAACAACAGAAGAGCATAAACCAAACATATCAAAGTTCTCCCTCCAATTTAACTAGATGGCGCTGATTGACGTTAAAACACGCAAGTATTTCATTCACTGCAACCAAGAGTCCCGCTAAATTCAAATCTGTAAATTTTTCGGTTTCGGCTCACACTAGCTTTAGCGCTTTGCCTCAGCACGACCTCCAGCTCTCAAGCCCTTGCGACTGGAAGTTGTCTGTTGAATTGCCTACTGTCCGGTTGATATCGAATTACTCTGCGCATATGTATATATATGCATATGTATATGTACGAAGTGTCATAGAAGTGCTCGTATTGCGATGAAATAAACGCATATAATACAATACGAAATAAACGCTAGAATAAACGCACCGCGTTCCACCGCAAAGTTACGTATATTCAGAATAGGTTGATCTATATATATAAACCTATATATATATATATATATATAGATCAACCTATATATAGATATATATATATATATATATATATATATATATATATATATATATATATATAGATCAACCTATTCTGAATATACGTAACTTTTACGAACTTCGTATTTTCTTCGCTTCATCTGCACGGTGCACGTCATTCGTTACCTTACCGCCCGTCCCACTACGACGCCTTACAAGGTTTGATTTAAAAACTGGGGTACTTGGTATCTTAGGCCTTGCACGCAATGCCTTGCGGTGGAACACGGTGCGTTTATTCTAGCGTTTATTTCATATTGTATTATATGCGTTTATTTCATCCCAATACGAGGACTTCTATGACACTCCGTACTTAACAGAATGCAGTGCGCGCTAGCCTTATTCCGATGACTACGAGTAGATGCCGAGTAATCGCTAAAAAACTATTTGACGGCTGAATGAATTTTGAAGAAATGTTGTATAATATTGTACTTTGTAGGTACTTTGGTCCTGGAATAACACGTGTGAGCTACTTTTAAATGAATTGACCCCGCGGGTAAAGCCGCGGGTACAGCTAGTATACTATAAGCTTTTTGCTAGAAACAAATTCTCTTTAAAAAAATTGTATCACATCTCGTAGATAATAATATGAGGAAACATAAACAAAAACAAATGGATTTATAAGTTATAAATACTGTAATGATGTATGTGTCTTTCTTTAAAGCAATCTTTTACGAGACACCTCCAGTAGGTACCATTTAAGACCTGAGAACTCATCGAGACCAATCAAAAAGCCTAAACTCGAAAGGGTGTCATCATTTGATGGTTGGGTGATGGATTCGAGCAATGACCCGTCCACCCACTGGCTTCACCCACTAGTGGGTGCACGGGTAATTCGCATATACCCCTCCACCCACTGCACTAGAGTTGGAAAATAATATAATAAATAGATTCCTATGACTCCATCTCCATCATCAGACCCTCGATACCTCATTAGACCAGAGAACTTATGAAAACAAACCCAATAAACACAAACCAAACCCAAACCCAAACTCGAAGGGTTTCCATTATTTGATTGTTGAGTTCATATGGCTGCATCATCAGACCCTGGATACCACATAAAACCAGAGAACTCATCATGACATACCAAATGAGCCAAAACTCGAAAGGGTTCTATTATTTTGTTGTTGAGTTCCTTTGACTACCTTCCGGCTCTATCATCAGAACCTGAACACCAGAGACATAACACCAGAGAAATCATAAAACAAACCAAATGAGCCCAAACTCGAAGGGGTTCCATAATTTTTTTGTTATCTTCCGGCTTCATTATCAGACCTTGGATACCACATAATAACAGAGAACCCATTAAGACAAACCAAATGAGCCCAAACTCGAAGGGGTTCCATCATCCAATTGTTGAGTTCCTGTGACTACCTTCCGGCTCCATCATAAGGTCAGATCGGAAAATGACTCGTCCACCCACTGGCTTCACCCACTAGTGGGTGCACGGGTAATTCGCATTTTCCCCTCCACCCACTGCACTAGAGTTGGAAACTAATTAAAAAAAACGACATTTATGAAGAAAACAACATGTATATTTATAATTAGGTATTAAGACATTTTAAAGTGACAGGTGTTAAAATGACATGTGTCAAAGTGAAGTTGAGGGGAGAGTGTGGTAAGTTGGGGAGGATGGGGGATGTGAGGGATGGGTAAGGGAAATTGTGTAGGGTGGGGGATATCAGGGGAGGATAGGGGAAGTAAGGGGAGTTTGGGGTAAGTTGTGGGAGGGTGGGTGGAAGTAAAGGGAGGGTAGAGAAACTTGTCAAAAAGTTTGGGGGAGGGTGGGAGTATGTGAGGGGAATATGGGGGAAGGTAGGTAACGGTTGGGGATTAGCACCACTACCCACTTAACTATTCATTTCCTTCATTCATTTTTTTATTTTGCTTTTCACTTGCGCTTTGGTGCTAATACTACCTTGGCGCACTACAGTAAGCGACTGGTTATTATTACCGTTTCAAGTCTATAGTGACAGGTGTCAAAATGGCAGGTGACAAATGTCTAAATGACATGTAAAACTTCACAAGTCATACGTCCAACACCTGTCAAGATCTCATTGATATCTTCATTTTGGATGACAGCTGTCAAACTAAAAAGGGCTATAACTTTGAAACTATTGATCCTAGACTTTTAGTTTCTTTACAGAAGTGATAGATCTCATCGATATCTTTGTTTTGGATGACAGCTGTCAAACTTAAAAGGGCTATAACTCTGAAAATTGTGATCCTAGACTAGTAGTTTCTTTACAGAATTTTTTCTTATCGATATCTTCTTTTTGGATGACAGCTGTCAAATTTAAAAGGGCTATAACTCCTGAAACTATTGATCCTTGACTAATATTTTCTTTACAGAAGTGATAGATCTCATTGATATCTTCGTTTTGAATGACAGCTGTCAAAACTTAAAAGACCTATAACTCTGAAACTATTGATCCTAGACTACTAGTTTCTTTACATTAGTGGTAGATTTCATTGATGTCTTCGTTTTGGATGACAGCTGTCAAACTTAAAAGAGCTAACTCTGAAACTATTCCATCCAAATACCTTGGCTATATCGTAAAGTTCCGTTGTTGCGTATCGAAAAGGTTTACTGAGCATCGTTTTAAGAACCGAACGTTGTGCTCTTTCAAGGCCCAGCATATATGTGGATGTTCCATCATAGCGTCGCCCCTATTGATCCGATTTTGATAAGCGAGGTATCAATCGATTCGTCTTCAGGTATAGTGTCATAGGCTATTTTTTTACCGACTATTGTAAAGGATAGAAAGGGTTATATGTTCATACTAAAACTTGGTCCAATTTTGACTAGTGAGGTATCAATCGATTTGTCTTCATCGCAAGAGTGTCATATGCTACTTACCCGACCATAGTCGGGTTTATTTTTTGAAGTTATGTTTTGTTTGACATATAAATAATTGCTATTGATGGAGCGGTCCCAGACCTTTTACATTTCTGCCCATCTTTCTTTCAAATGCGTATTCAATGAGACGAAGGTGATTATGAGATGTTCTAGACTGCGCGTGCATCGAGATTGGCTTTTCCGATCCTACTTATCACTCGTACTTCACAGTAAACACTTGGTCTGCTACAGTGTGAGTGCGCAGTGTTCACAGTGAAGGAGCTGGAGAAGCACCCGGAGGCGGCGGGAGGCGCGGCGGCGGCGCACGTGGCCGAGCTGCCGCCCGCGGGCGCGCGCGCCGACTTGGCGCCTGCCGAGCTGGACCTGGCGCAGAGCGCACTACTGCGCCTGCGCGCCGCCTGCAGCGAGCGCGCCGTCGACCTGCGCCCCGCCTTCTCCGAGCACGACGAGTGAGACTACTGCACCACTATCCACCATCACGCGTCTCGCGACCTTCCAACCTCCTGCAGATTCATGCCGCGAACGCCCGGATTGAACATGCTTGTGGTGTTTTATTCATCACTAGCTTTCCCACCCGCGACTCCGTCCGCGCGGACTACAGTTTATCGCGAAAAAAGCATCCTATGTTCTTCTAGAATATTAAAAACCAATGCAAAAGTATAGGTATAGCACCAACGCTCTTGATGTTTTTTGACAGACTTGGTATTTTGTTTCCATGGAAAACGTTCTTTACAGAGAGTAACCAACATTTTCCAGTTTTCCCGTGGAAACTTACAATTTTTCGGGATATAAAGTATCATTAGTTTTATTCCAGGATATAAGCTGTCTCCATTCCAAATTTCATCAAAATCCACCAAGACATTATCGCGTGAAAGCTCCCCAAACAAACAAACAGACAACGTTTCACTTTTTGACCGAGCGAGCGTGAAGCGCGAGCTAAGCGTCTCCGTTTCAGCTTGAGCAAAAATGCTTTCGTATGTCCGGATGTCTATGCGGTTGGATTTCTGTTCTCGTCTACAGGTCGCAATTCTCAACCGATCTAAACGAAACTTGGTATACAGGTTAAACATATTTTTAGTTCTTTTTTTGCCTTCGGAGATTTTTGATTGGAGGGGGGGGGCACTTCCGCCATAAAAGGGCAAAGAGAGGACTACTGAATATCTCGGACTAATTAGATCCGATTTCATTGGTTCCATTTTTATTTGAAATTGAATAACTTTATATTGTTCAATTATTGTAGTGGAGTGATTAACCCGTGCACTTAAAGAAGAGGAAAAAAAACTAAAAAATATATTTAAAAAATGAAATCATACACTCCCGTATCCGTAGGTAGACAAAAAATGTTCGCTGTGTCAAGGAAAATAACAATAACTCCAACTTTAGTTTTACGACTTTTGAGATTTCGAAGTTTTTCATTAATTTATTTACTCGTAAAGATACACTATAGTACACTAGGTACACTATACTTCAAACCTTAGTAGCACAGAATAAATAATAGTACTTCTTAGTAGTCAGCTGGGAAAAGGGACCTTGAGCTCTGTCTTTGTACAAGTCTGAAGTCTGATTGACAGACCACTCGCATCGGAGCCTACTGCGCAGTGGTCACCAACGTCAATGTGAAAATCTGTCGTTTTTTTTTTTTTTTATTATTTTGTAAAAGGTGAATATTATGTTTATTTTTGTGACTAAGTTCTAGTGTAACATAACATTGGCGTTTCCTAAGCTTTCGGTATTTTCGTCAGCTATAACTAACACTTCTTACTCGAATTATGTGCATGCAACAATAGACATCACATCTGCTTTCTCGGACTGGTGAACCGTCTTCACTCAACGGGGCTTTCCATCAGCGGGCAAACAATGGGGATATAGCAAGCCGAAACAGCAGATGGAGCAGTTTGTATCTACACGCCTACTTATGAGTGCAACGTGATAGTAAACAAACATTTAGGGTTGTTGCAAATTTCTAAGATTTAAAAGATTTTACTTTTGGATGGGAAATTTTAAATACGATGAATTCAATCATTGCACGCGTAAACAAATTTACATGCTTGATCGAAACAAACCTGCTGCGTATTTATAAGGCTATTAAGTAACACCGTATAGGGAGTGGGGTGAAGGGTTGACGTGTCTCTCCCGACAGACACAACAGCGGGCACGTGTCGCGGTCGGCGGTGCGGCGCGCGCTGGCCCGTGTTGGCGTGCTGCCGTCGCAGGCACAGCTACGTGCGCTCGAGGCACGCTACCTTGACGACTGTGGCTTCAGCTACGTGCGCCTGCTGGATGATGTGAGTCACACGTGTCGTGGTCGGTGGTGCGGTGCGCGCTCTAGGTCCTCTACCTCGACGACTGCGGTTTCAGCTACGTGCACCTGCTAGACGATGTAAGTCACACGTGTCGTGGTCGGGGGTGCCAGGCACGCTGGCGTGCGTGGGCGTGCTGCCGTCGCAGGCGCAGCTGCGCACGCTCGAGGCACGCTACCTCGACGACTGCGGCTTCAGCTACGTACACCTCGATCGATGTGAGCCGCCCACTGATCCGATTTCGATTAATCACCCTCTAATGAAAGGTCTTCCTATCTCGACTTCTCCGTGCAATTTTATACGGAGATGGTTTCGCGTTGCGTGGTGCCCGTGCCGATGAAATGCTCTTGAAAGTGCTCTTATCATGGGTTAGAAGCTTTGTGACTACATCTCGATAGGACTAAAAAGCAGGTATGACCAGATCGCTATATGACTAAATCTCGATATGACTACATCGCGTTATGACTACATTGCGTTTGTATGGCACATTGCGAAGCACTTGTCACGGCGCACGCAACGACGTTGGGTACACCGCGAATATATGCTTATACATACACTCGTCAAGTCTGCAGCCTTATTGTCTAACTCTGTTGATAATGAAACTGACGTTCATTTACACCATTATGAACATGAATCTCCCAATTCGAATTGTCTAACTCTCCACCGGTGATCTCGGTGATCTTCACCGAGTCGCCACTATCAGCTGTTTTTAAGCGAAATGAATGGACGAAACATCATATTTTGACATATATTGGTATTGTCTAAATTTTCATCGTCACCGAGACATGTCAAATGAAAAAGGTTGCTCTGTCCTAACCTTTCGTATCAACTGGCTTTGAGATTGTGACGAAATTAAAGTTTTATTGAATTAAAAGTTGACTGTTTGCTTAATTTCAAAGGGAAGGGGTAATCTAGGTTTCATAATTAATTGCGGTTTATTAATTTCAGGCACTAATTCTCCGAAAATTCGACTTTTAAAATTGCGAAAGTCAAACAAAAAGTTCACTGGTTTTTTATGATATACCTATATAGTTCGATACAAAGAGAATAGTTCGAAATTTACTTCTACTAGCACTTATTTCAGTTTAACATATCTAATTTATTCGATTACAGGCACTATATGTACCTAACCTACAAAAATATAAAATGAAGAATATTTTGATGGGCGAATTTGTAGCCAACTGCAGAAAAACAACATCTCCAAACTAATGGACAGGCTCTCAAGCCCCTAATATTGGTGCTGACCATGTGGCTATTATAATATCTATGGATGTTCAATGTTTAACAACAAATATCAACAAAATAGACCAATAAATTATTATCTATATGCACTTCAAATCAGAAAAGTTTTGATAACAAGGTGGACAGTGGAAACTAAATATTTCCCAAGTAACACCCAGGTGGACAAAGGTAAGCTATTGTAAAAAAAAACTTTCCACGGTTCACCCAGGTGGTCGTAAGAGATGAATTGGCTAGTGCCCTGACTGAGAGTCAACAAATGGTTGCAAGTTCGAATCTCGCAAGGTGCAATCATTTGTGTGATGAGCACAAATGATTGTTTCTGAGTCATTGATGTAATATTGGTTTATATCTATGTATGTTTATTTATAGAATATTTTTGATGAGAGAATTTGTAGCCAGCTGCAGAAGAAAAACTTCTCCAGAAGGTTTTGAGGAACAATCGCAGGCCTATTTACACCCTAGACCATTCATTATGAAAGAATTTACAAAAATTACAGTCAAAATGTATTAAAAGTATCGACAAAAGATACCAAGTCATATTAACAATTAAAACAAAACAAGTACAAAACCTAAAATGATACCTTTACAGGTAATCAGTTAAAATTTCATCGGGAACTGCCTACTTTCAACCCATATCTAATGCACCTTTTTTTTATTACGTTTTATGCAATTGTTTGACCATGATCTCACCTGATGGAAAGCGATAATGTGGTCGAAAGTGTAGCACCCTTGCCTAGTAGATACCTATTCACTCTTGACTTGAACACACCTGGATTCATTATATTTTACCAGAAACTGACGAGGGCAGGGCATTCCACTCTTTTGCAGATCTTACAATGAATGAAGAAGTGTAACGCTTCGTGTTTGTGTGTGGTATTTCTATCATAAAAAGGTGCCGCATTGCCAATATTCTAGTTTGTACGGTGATAAGGGAATCAGATTGTGCAGTTCTTATGCTCACTCTCCATAGTGCAATCTGATAACTTGAATTTTGCACATTGTCATATTTGTCGTTCAAAAAGGAGGTGAAAAATTCATTTTGTCATTTACATTCAGTGCCACTACATTTGGCAACCAGTTGGCCGAGTGGCTAGTGACCCTGCCTGAAAGTCAACCAATGGATGCGTGTTCGAATCCCGCAAGGTGCAATCATTTGTGTGATGAGCAGAAGTATTTGTTTCCGAGATATGAATGTAATATTCATATCTTTGTATGTGTACTCGTATCTATTGTCTAGTACCCATATTTAGTGCATTCAGTGTATTTATGTCAGCGTACAAAACATACAAAGTTTTATAATTTTTTCTTATTTGTTCAGATTGAGTGACATGAATACTACTGGCATTTACTCTGGTTTACAGATTGCTGTAAGCTATAAGACTGCCGATTGTGTTACCGCTACTTCTATATTATATTATGTACAATGTACGATTTACTTCTAAGTATATACAATAAAGAGTTATCTATCTATCTATGTTTTGTTGTTATTTTTTAACTACAAATTATTATGCATGTAGAAACATACATTGATACCTATGAAATAGTATGTCACAAGCGAAATACCTACCAACTGATTCACAGACAACACACAGCCTAAACCGGTGGACCTAGAGATTTGCAATTTGGAGGAAATATTTCTTTAAATTTAAAACGAGGCTGGCAATGTTTGCACAAGAGCAAAGCCATGGCATGCAGCTAGTTTTAGCATAAATACAGACTGAGTATGGATAGAGAAACAGAAAATTAAACAAATTTTATTACATAGCATGTTTATATTATTGTAAAAACCTTTCTAAAAAAAATATAACGGGCAAGTGTCTTTATTAAATAAAGACTATACATAAAACATTCTAAAAACTTACAAGTCATTACTGGCTCACTGGTAGCCCACTAATTACAATGTACTTATATAGTAATTCACAACAACAAAGTATATATTTCCAACACACCATTTTATTCAAATGGTATAAAAAAGTGCAGTAACTAGGTATATACCTACATATTATAATACAAATATAACAAGTAGATTTGAGAAGCAGCATCCTTTTGCATTTTATGGACATGCTATGAATCTCTTCCCGCTGCAATCCAACTTGAAATGATCCTGTTTACTGTGATAGACAGGTACTGAACTGAATCTGAAAATAAAGATATAGCTATGATCATTTGTCATTATCTACATAACAAGTACTACATAGTTATGATGCAGTTATGATGTCAGCGACTGTGAGGCGACTGGGTCGCCTCACAGTCGCTGACAACAGTCAGCACCTAGCGGTAGATTACCGAGAATATGGCGTGGGTGGCCGTACCATCGTCCATCCGCTCTAACTGCAACTTAGCATTTTAAGTTCCTTTGTTCTAGTTAGTATTAAGACAGTCGATTCGTGAATCGAATTCTTTGCGGTCGGTCTAATTAAAAATTATATTAACATTTAAAATTTTATATTAAATAATTTAGTTTTTAAAAACTGTTTTTGTGATCCCGCAAACTTATCTGGCGCAGCCGGTAGGATTGCTGGTTGTTGCCATCGCGAAAGTACGCGTTTGTGTAAAAACGTCCAAACCATCAAGTGTGAAAACTTGGAGTTCGCGAGTGGCATCTGTTGGTGCGTTATCCCTGTGTTTTACATAAATCAGTGAATCGTACTACACGGCAATCCTCGAACCAAATAAATCTGACAAGTTCCGGGACGACAATGGTGACTGGCTGGTGAGTACAATTTTTCACCATCCTTTCCCTCACCTTAGTTATTTTTGGAATCGAACTGATTCCACCATAACGTATTTGACTTTTCTGTATGATTTTTGTGTTAACGTTTTGTTGTGTTTGTTTAAATATATCGCATAAATTCGAATCTTTATAGCGAAAATAGTTATAAGTATACTGTGTATTATAGATAGAAGTGTTACTTAAAGAGTGCAAAATGGCGACTATCCGCACAATACCGGCTGAGATGCTTAAACTAATCCCCTTGTTCGGTGGGGACAAGAGACAGTTAAACTTATTTTTAAGAAAAAGTGAATATATAATAAATAAATATAGAGGTACCGGTGAAACAGAACAGGATGTGTACGTTATGCACTCTATCACGAGTAGGCTAATAGATGAAGCTGCAGCTCTCGTTAGCGAGCGAGAGGATGTCAAAACCTGGAGTGAATTGAAGGGATTATTAGTACAGCATTTTGGGGATCCTCGAAGCGAGGAGTGTATCGCTATAGAATTAGAAACATTATAAATCAAAAGTAACGAAAACTATTTGGATTTTTGTAACCGAATTCAAGCCGTACGTTCTGTTTTGATCTCTAAAGTGAACCAATTGTCTGACGATGAAATTAAACGCAGTAAAGTAATAATATACAATAACACTTCCCTAAACGTGTTCTTATACAACCTACCCGAAAACTGAGTACGTATTGTGAGACTGAAAACTCCTAATACGCTTGAAAAAGCTCTGGAGATTGTTCTAGAAGAAGTAAATTTCTATGAACAATATACCTTGCGAAATAAAATGGGAGTTAACTCTAATAAGCCACAACCGCAAGTTATGCAACCCACGCCCAGCGCACCATTTAAGTTTGGTGTTACACAACCATCACCAACCTCCGCACTAGGATTTAGGCCGTTACAGTTCCCACCTCCACGCCTAAATTTTGGCATACCAAATAACAACCAACAGAGCTTGCCCCAATTTAAAGGTTTCAGATTCAATAGCCCTCAACCGCAACAGTTTGGTTATAGGCCCCAGCTAGGACCTCAGGGTGGCATGCGCCCCCAACAATTCGGGATGCAACCCTTTAGGCCATCCTATCAACCCCAACAGTTTGGCATGCGACCTCAACCCACAGGTTACCGCCCACAGTTCAACCAACCCCAGTTTGGTTACAAACCACCCCAAGCTATTGCTAAGCCCTTGCCTAACAAAAGTACGGATGTATCCATGCGAACTGCAGCCCCTGCGAAACCACAGCAACAGGGTTTTCGCCTCAATGAAATAGAGCTAGATGAAAATCAGCTCTATGATCCCTATGATCAATATCCACAGGAATATCAGGATAATTACTACTACAACTTCAATGATCCTGAAGGCTATTACCAGGCGGAAGTATGTGAAGTAGTAGACGAAAATCAAGGAAATAAGAATGAAAGTTACGAAGCTCAGTGTATCGAAAATTTTCACATATTGGCCTCCACTGTAGGGAACGTGAAGTAATTAACATAAATTATGACTTAACATTAAAACTGCCATATGTATACCGGAAATAGATGGGAAATTTATGATCGATACAGGTAGCACACGGTCGTTTATTAATCACGAAAAGGCATATAGATACTTTGGATCGGAAATTTATCACGAACCATTTACTGTGATTAGTACACATGCGTCCAGTAATCATGATGAAGTTATCCAAATTCCTTTGCTACCCTCGTTCAATGATCACGGTCACCATAAGTTTTACCTATATGACGTGGATAAACGATATGATGGACTTATAGGAAATGACCTGCTTGTACATTTACAAGCAATAATTGACTTAAAGAATTTAAAGCTCGTCACCAACGACGCGAGATTGCCTATCGTGTATACTACAGACCATGTTATTGAGCTAGCACCCCGTACAGAACAACGTGTTAAAATTCCCACGGATTTGTATTCAGGTGAAGCTATTATGAATTTCACACGATTTTGTGAAGGCGTGCGAATGCCAAGTGCTATCGTTACCTGCCAAAATGGATACGCAACAACTGTGATTCAAAATACACTAGAGACTCCAATGACCTTAACACTTTCCACCCCCGCTAGAGTTTTAAAATTTACTGAAAATACCACCAAGGTCAACAGCACGGACGTGGAAATGACTGACTTGGACACAGACTCGATGTTACGTGACAATCTAAAGCGACTGCGACTAGACCACATGAATGACGAGGAAAAGATACTTATTTCTCAACTTTGTAAGGAATATAAAGATATTTTCTTTTGTGAACAAATACCATTGACATTTACAAACCAGGTGAAGCACTCCATTAGAACGAAAAATGAAGATCCAATTTATGTTAGGCCATACCGCCAGGCACCTGCACAGGCAGCGGAAATAAAATCCCAAGTCGAGAAATTACTGAAAAACAATGTTGTTCAGGAGTCGTATTCTCCTTGGAACGCACCCGTGCACTTAGTACCCAAGAAAATGGACGCCTCCGGCGAAGTCAAATATCGAATGGTAATTGACTACCGCCGCCTTAATGACATAACTATAGATGACAAATACCCACTACCGAATATCACTGACTTATTTCACAAATTAGGTAAAAGCAAATATTTCACAACGCTTGACCTCGCCAATGGGTTCCATCAGAAAGAAGTAGACAAAAATGACACACAGAAGACAGCGTTCAGCACGGAAGCAGGACACTATGAATTTTTGAGAATGTCCTTTGGGTTAAAGACTGCCCCAGCAACTTTCCAACGAACTATGGACAATGTTCTGAGAGGCCTACAAGGATTACACTGCTTAGTTTACATGGATGACATAATTGTATATAGCACCAGCTTACAGGAACATTTAAATGACTTACGGACAGTTTTTGACAGACTGAGGGAAACCAACCTCAAGGTACAATTAGATAAGTCGGAATTTCTAAGAAAGGAAGTCTTATATTTAGGACACACGATTACTGAAAATGGATTAAAACCTAACGACGACAAGATAAAAGCCATATTAGAATACCCACTCCCAAAAACAACAACCGAAATCAAGAGCTTTCTCGGACTTATCGGCTACTACAGACGTTTCATTAAAGATTTCGCAAAAATTACTCAACTTTTAACGTTCTGTCTAAAGAAGCGAAATAAGATAATAATTGACCAAAAATACATAGATACCTTTCAAAGATGCAAAGAAATTCTTACAAACGCGCCGCTTTTGCAATTCCCGGATCAAGGTAAGCCCTACATACTTACGACAGACGCATCCAATGTAGCCTTAGGCGCCGTTCTGTCTCAGGGAACTATAGGTAATGATAAACCCATTGCCTACGCAAGCCGTACTCTCAGTGAAACTGAAATGCGCTATAGTACCATTGAACGCGAACTTCTTGCCATTATATGGGCAGTGAAATACTTCCGCCCGTACCTTTATGGCAATACTTTCACGATTTTTACCAACCACCAATCCTTAGCCTGGCTTTACTCGCTAAAATAACCTAATAGTAAGATGACCCGATGACGGTACTACGGAATACGACTTAAAAATCATCTACAAAAATGGCAAACAAAATACCAACGCTGACGCATTATCTAGGATTAAATTAAACGCGATCGGAGACAGTGATGACGAATCCATGAAAGTGAATATTGACAAGGACGAGACGAATCTGCAAAAACATTGTCAAGACGTAATAGACGAATTGGTGAAATTGACTAACAAAGATAAATTGGTTAGAGACAGCTCAGATACCTTGACTATTAGCGACATATCTAGAACAATATCCGACATGAGCATTGACCCTGATTTCACAACAGGACATATGCCTTTGCCCCCGTCGTCAAGTGGTACAGAAACTGCTCACTCTGCTAATGACCTAGAATCTAAAGGCATTCGTATCCTGAACGAGGCCATTGACACCAAGCCAAATCAGATATAAATTTTTGAATGGTTTAAAAATGACATTCAGGTACGTGACTTATCCCGGGACAAACAAAAGGTTTTAGAAGTATTTATGCCGACTAACAATGATGAAATAATAAAAACATTTTTGAAGGAATACATTAAACCAAAACTGAAATATTTCGTATTTTTTGAAACCGAGCAACACAGAAAGGATTTTAATAGGATAGTTATTCAGTTATTTAAGGAAGGTTCAGTGAAGTTCCTCGAATGCACTGAAAGAGTAGTTTACGTAGAAGATGAAAAAGAACAGAAAGCGATAGTTTTAAAAATTATATATATATTTTAGAAAACAGTTCACAGAGGGGTTAAAGAAACAATGCTTAGAATCAAAATAAACTATTATTGGAACAATATGCAGGAAATAATATCAGCTGTTATTAATAGTTGCAAAAGTTGTCAAAAGTTGAAATATGACGGAAAATCTCTTAAACCCGCAATTCAATTAACTCAAACGCAAGATGCACCATTCCAGGAATTATTCACTGATACAATAGACAGCCGATACTATTTAACTATAGTATGCGCTTTCAGCAAACTAGCGCAAGCAATTGAAATATCAAACAAATCCACAGGCGAAGTAGTGCGTGTGCTGATAAAATACTTTTGAATGTATGGTGTACCCAAAAAAAATAGTAGTGATCCAGGAACCGAATTTAATAATGAGCTTGTTAGAGAATTAACGTCCATGTACAAAATCCAATTACACATTTGCACCTCAAATAACCCAAACTCGACAGGTATTGTAGAAAGATTCCATTCCACTTTAAGCTAAATATGACCAAAAACGTACTGACGCCGCATCAGTGATGACGTACTCTATAATGGCCTATAACAACACAATCCACTCAGCTACGGGATTAACTCCTTTTGAAATCGTATTTGGACACACAGACGCTAATAAAGCATTTGATGGGGAATTTGAAAAGGCATACACTCAACAACTTTTAAATGATCACGCCAAACGTACAAAAGTCTTGTATCAATTTATAGCTAGTAAAATGTTAGAGAAAAAGCAGAAACTTAGAGAAAAACAAAGGGGATACGATGGAATCGAGTTAGAAGAGGGAAAAATTATATTCGCAAAAGATGTGAATAAAAGAAAAAGTAAAGACAAGCCCCGATACCATAAAGCAGTAGTTAAGGCCTCAGTCGAAAGAAATGTAGCACAAGTACGGATAGGTAACAGAGACACTAAAATTGCCGTTAAAAATATTAAACGTCCTCCACAGGTGGTGCTTGGTCGTGATTACCCTAATCATCCCAAACCAGGCCCTTCATCTGCAAAAGATTAAGGATAACCCTGGCATCTTACCTGTTAGACAAGGAAATGCATGTAATCAAGAGGATTAATGGATAGTTATTAAGGTATTAGACTTAAGCGGCATAGCCAATAACTTAGATTTTAATATTAAACAATATGATGTATTTACCAAAATAATAGATACGAAAAAGGATTTTATAAACGATGGGCACATGGGAATTATTGGTATAAGAACCCAGTTTGAAAACTTACTTGGCAACACGATTTATGAATTCAGGCAATTGTTTCCCTCACACAAAATAAAAAGAGGCTTAGTAAACCCACTTGGTTCATTAATAAAATTAATATCCGGAAATCTAGACCACGAGGATGATGTTCGCTATGATTCCCTCATTTCACAAATCCAAGCTAAGCAGTTATCGACCGATGGTAAAATTACCTTGGTTACAAAAGTATTCGATAGTTTTATGAATAGTACGGGCACCTTACAGGATAATATGCTTATTTTTAGTAAAAGACTTAAGAGAATCGAAGATTTTGCCACAGCCATTAGCAATAAGGAAAATTACTGCTTATATACATCATATGTTTTGAGCATGTTTGACATGTTTATAAATGTTTTTAGAACCATTTCTAATACATTAAACGAAATAGAAACCGCCTTGGCCTTTAGTAAGGTATCAGTACTACACCAATCAATTATTAATTCTACAGAATTGTTGTCTTTACTTAAATCCATAGAAATGGTCGATAATCTGATGTATGAAGCTTCCGATGAAAATTTGTTGAAGTTAGAAAGAATAATTAATGTGAAAGCATACATAAAGAAAAGCCAAATAACATTTATATTAGAAATCCCACTAACAGAAAAGGAAATTTACAATTACTTTAAATTATACCATATTCCAATTTTCATTGATTCCATGAATAAGACTCTTGTATTCCCTGAAACCCCTTACCTTATGGTGAAAGATTAGAAATTCCTACCGGTCACTAAACCATGTCAACGAGTAGCCGCTGATGAAATTAATCAGTGTCGAAAGTGTTAGTTTTAGTGTAGGCACAATTGTATTCTATGCCTTTATTGTGTTAATTATAATTAGTTTTATAGTTTTTAATCTTTATAAACGTTTGCGAAGTTATCGGAACCCGACATCAACTTCTGCGGAACCCGATAATTTGGCACTTGGGGAGGGATAAGTTATGATGCAGCTCGCCTCATAACAACAGTCAGCACCTAGCGGTAGGCTTACCGAGAATATGGCGTGGGTGGCCGTACCATCGTCCATCCGCTCTAATTGCAACTTAGCATTTTAAGTTCCTTTGTTTTAGTTAGTATTAAGACAG
Source organism: Alsophila aescularia (assembly GCA_946251855.1). Lineage (NCBI taxonomy): Eukaryota > Metazoa > Arthropoda > Insecta > Lepidoptera > Geometridae > Alsophila > Alsophila aescularia. Next base: position 33,877,601 of record OX276376.1, read on the forward strand.
TCGATTCGTGAATCGAATTCTTTGCGGTCGCTCTAATTAAAAATTATATTAACATTTAAAATTTTATATTAAATAATTTAGTTTTTAAAAACTGTTTTTGTGCTCCCGCAAACTTATCTACATAGTCAATATTGTAATATGCAGTATACAATATTGACAGTATTAGTATATTGTAATATGTAGTTATTAGTTTTTATAAACCCAAATGCGGGTAGTTGGAGACAACGCTCGCCCTTCTCGACGCTGACACCCGCTACTTCAGTCTTCTCGTGACCACGATCAATGCAACTTGATCGAAACGTCGAGGTAAATAAATATTAAGTTTTCAGCGCGATTAAGTCCCGTTTAAATATTTAACTATATGCAGTATTACTTTTGTAGAGTTAGATCAAATTTGTAAACAATTCAAAAGAGAGGTTAATTTGTTGTATGTCTCTACCTACAGCTACATCAGGCTTTGTGATAGCTGGAAATGTTCATACTGACACAGGTGCAAGCTGCAGCCCATCTCCTGAACCCCGGCTGGTGCTCAAAGCACACGTGGGGTGAGAAGTGATGGACCTATTATTACTCCGGGCCCCAAAAGGCACCTTACATTAACAGTTTCTTAAGGTGGTGTGTAACTGTGTAGCTAGAGTATTATATTGTCAATTAATTACCTATGAGATTAAATATAGACAGATAACTTTTTATTGTACACTAAAAATATACAAAGTCCCGCTTGGGGGGTGTGTATTATGCATTTCTCCCTGCCAGCCTTTACCCAAGCCAGTCAATAATAATTATTAGGTATGTACCTACCTAGTTAATAAATTATAATACAAAATATAGGTACCTGCGGGACTACAGAAAGCTTGAGTTCTGTTGATGAATGTTTTCTTCTATTGGGGAATGTTTTACAGAAGTCAACATTGGTTATGCAGCAGTATCTTATCTGTATATCTCCTTCTTAGTTTGTGCTGTGAAGTAAAATGACACAAAACATAACCGATTATGTATGCATTGAAATGAGGTAAAAATCCATTAAAATATGTATGTTGTTGATGAGCATTTGTGAAAATGCATATACCTAGTATATATGTCTATGTACCTAGTAGGTAAATTAAACTAGACTCGAATAGATGCCTACATAATATTCATTAGTCCACCAAAATTCCTGTATAGCCAAGCCAAAGACTGTTAGAACTTGCGATATATTTGTTCAAAGTTTCGATCTAACTCGATGACCAATTGTAGGTCTATGCAAAGACCACTTTATCAGATGACATTCTGAAATACAATATGGTACATAGGTACGTATTTGTTGCTAAATCAAGGCATATTTGTCAATTTTATATCCGAAAACGAATATAACCTCGACATACATTACATCTCACAAAGCAATTCCACTTTTGGTTTATCCACGTTTCGCACAAACTCACACAAATCTTGTTAGTATAACCTACCTAGTTAATTTTTTTTTCCATTTGATTTTAATTTCATTATTGAATGCTAAAGTAAACAACAAACAAAGTACAAACACATATATTAGTATAAGTAGTTATGGTCCAGAATAAATAATAACTTGCAAACCAACGTTTCGTTCTACGCAACGTCAGGCTATAACATACTTGAATATTATTTTTTGAAGAATATCCATTTATTAAACAGCATAACTAATAAAAATTAGATTATAATAAACAAATAAAACACTACACATGTTTATATGGCTAAATTAACATTTTATAACCATTAGTTCAAAAAAGCACTAAAAAGTGCTCAAAGCTGTTCTTCTTGAAATGGAACGCAAGACCATATGTTTTTGGTGTTATGTAGTCAGTGGAAAGAACGAAATGTACATCACTTTTTCAAGACGATTATCACCCAAAATATTAGACAATTCCCCTGGACGGCGAACTGGAACCGCCAATGGAACTGGTAATGGATTTGATTGCCATTACCACCAGAGTTAGACAATAAGGCTGCTGGTCTGCACCTGAAATAGGTCTGTCCGAGTCTAATAGCTATGATTCCAATATATACTGTTTGATCCGCATCCTGAGGAATCAGCGACTGCAACTGCTGACCAGCAGGCCATGACACGTCCTTGTCGTACAATACCTTCTTCTAAAGGTTATCATAATAAGCTTTCATGAGGTTACTTGGGTGCAATGATGAGTTGACTTATCATTCTTATAATTATGCTTGAGATCATTATACTCTATACTAAAAATAGGTAAATTTATATATTAAATCCTCTTTTAATACTCTTTTTTTTTGTGTGATTAAAATTTATTTTTCAAGCTCCTTTATTTAAGCCTTTATTTATTTTATTTGAGCTTACGACCCTAATCGAAAATAAATTATGCGTTCGCGCATTGTTCATCTGATTAATATTTATCAATGTTAATATTTTTACAACCCAAAATAATTTAAAAGTGTCAGACAATTATTTTCGACCTTATTGACATGCACTAAGTACCTTGTTTTTTTAGTAGTTTAGTTTAAAATATTTTGACTAAATGAACACAGTAAATGCCGAATCTTACTAAATCTGATTAATTCCAATAAGAGTCAAAATCGTGTGACGCTAATATGATCTTATTGATATGAAATAACTACCTTGATTTTAGATGCGTTTGGACTAAATGAACAACGTAGAAAATTACTTTGCATTATATTGCACTCTATGTAATAGGTAAAACAGTGCTTAGTTAATAAAAAATATTAATTGTACTGATTTTATTCCTACTGAAGAATGTTTTAACATAAATTCTTACAGTGAAAGTAATATTCAAAAACTGCTAAACTTAGAAGAGTAGTATAGTTTGCCTAAACTGGTTTTGATCAGGTTCAATTAAAAATAAATTTTTTACAATATTTTATTACTAATGCTGTCCCTTATTATTTTTTTGTGTACTTTTTTCCAATATTGGGCGTGGGTGAGCAGGCCGCTAGAAGCAAATGGAGCCCGTTAGCCGTAGCTGCGGTGACGGTGCGGTGACGGCGGGTTGACCACGTGCCGTAAGCACGGAATACTAAATAGTTACTTCTTAACGCCGAGGCGTTTCGGTGCCGATCCGTTGCCGGGGCGTTAAGTCTGCTCTGACCCTAATGATGCACGGATCGAACGTGGATCTACCATACGTAGTATCTCTATCTAGTCTGTGGATCGACCGAGTCAACGTCATCCGCGCGCTTGGTCTTCGGAATGCGTGCCCACCTACAGCATTTTATTAACATTAGCACCTACTACGGTTGTATGTTGCAGTTGGAGGAGTGGCCGGTGGAGAGCGCCACGGTGTCGACGGCACCGCCCGCGCCCCGTCGCGCCGCCGCCGCCGCTGACCCGCTCGAGACCGACATCGTGCAAATCCTCGCCAAGATCAAGGGCAAGGCACGTACTACTATTATTTATTATATGGGCAAGGTAATTTCACAAGCACCCCTCGCGCTCTCGTAAACTTGAATAACGGATCTGCGACGGGTTAACCATTCCAGAACATAATTTTGAAGACATCCCGATCCTTGTCGACCGAATTGACTCCTTTCTCTGTAACGATTCAGGTCTAAACGTCTCATCCGTCATTTCGATGTGGCCGTTGTTACCGTCCTATGCAATGTGTGCAGATCGTGCGGGACGGCGTGCGGCCACACGTGTTCTTGCGCCAGTTTGACAAGAATCTGGAGCTGGTGATCCCGCGCGCCGACTTCTACCGAGGGCTGGCGGCCGCCGGGCTGGCACTGACGCCGCTCGAGATGGACACGCTGATGGAAGTGTTCGCGGCGCCGGGGCGGCGGCGCAGCGTCGAGTATGAGCGGTTCTGTGCCGTGACGGGCGAAGCGCTGGTGCAGGGGGCGCTCGAGCGCGCGCCGCTGCTGCAACCGGTGCCGCACGTACCCACCATCGACTCGCCACTCAACTTCCTTGGGTTCGAAGAGCGCAGCGTGGTGTCGGGCGCGCTCGCCAAGCTCGCCAAGCACCCTGACCACATGTCCAACATCCTGGAGGTGTTCAAGGACGCGGACACGGCGCGCTGCGGCACGGTGCCGCCCGTGACGTGCACGCGTGCGCTCGCGCGCCGCGGCCTGCTGGAACTGCTGTCCACGCGCGAGCGCGAGCTGCTGTACAAGTGCTTCGCCTACCGCCGCGGCTGCGGGGACGAGGTGAGCCTCGCTGTTTTTTTTAGTTACATGATTCTTCACACTGATATTATCAAAGTTTGTATTTGTGTGTGTGTGTGTGTGTGTGTGTGTGCGTGTATGTTACTCCTTCACGCTCAAATGGCTGGACGGATTTTGATGAAATTTAGAATAGAGATAGCTTGTATCCTGGAATAACACATACAATACTTTTCATCATCATCATTATCATCCATTACGCGGTTGAAACCACGGGGCGCAATACAATTCATTCATTCGGCATTCATCCAATAGAGATTTAAAAATACAATGTACTAATTTTTTAATGTGAGCGCGGCAGAATTGGCGCGAAATTAAAAGTCAATGTGACTGAAAATTGTACTGCTTACATTTAGGTGAACAATTATGATATTACTTTGTAGTGGAAAGAAAAGCAGATTACTGACACTCGGTCAAGTGACTCTTTGCTGCATCGTGGTTTTAGAGCCCTCGCTAAAGCTCGGGCTCCAATCTAACCACTCGGTGCAGCAATGAGTCACTTTCCGCTCGATGCAGTAATCTACTCGTACTATATTTAAACTGTAAGCGAGCCCTTTGAACTTTATTATATATGGCACGGTTGGCAAGGCGCGTCGTAGTCTGTTCATTTAGTAAGTATATTAGTTTTTGGTCCATAATTTCGATTTATTATAACAAGATTTTACTTTCATTTAATGGCATCTTGTTCTTTCGGTGCCTACTGGAGATTGGCCATCAGCTCCGCATATCCCTCTCTGTTTCTCACCTGTTGAAACAGTTCTTCTACGCTTGCAATTCCGTTCCACTCTCGGACATTCTTTAGCCACGACTTTCTTCTCCTCCCGACGTGGCGTATCCCCTCTATCTTTCCCATCCTAATAATTTGAAGAAGGTGGTAGTGATCATGCCTGAGCACATGTCCAAGAAAACTATTTTTTCTTCTCTTGATGGTCAGAACAAGTTCTCGGGATTTGTGCACACGTCGTTAGACCTCTTCATTTGTGACCCTGTGGGTCCAGCTAATTTTTAGCATGCGGCGGTAGAACCACATTTTTTAGAGCTTCAAGTTTCTTGCTAAGGTCCTCTTTGATCGTCCATGCTTCGCATCCATAAAAAACTATTGGCCAGATGTAACATTGGAATATCCTTACTCGAAGGCTTATAGATAGATAGATAGATAGATAACTCTTTATTATACACCACATAGAACAAAAATACAAAAATAACTAAAACATTTATACAAAATATATGGGACAATGGGCGGTCTTATCGCTAAAAAGCGATCTCTTCCAGACAACCTTTGGATGGAAAGGAATTAATATACGGCAAAGACGGTGGTGCATTATCTATATCTATATCTATATACTATAATAAAACTGTAACTGGGCTAAATCTGTACATTAAATATTTTTTGAAAATTTTGATTGAGATAAACTTCAAAATCGATATGGAGTGCAAAAAGGTTATTTTTTTATTTATTGTCTATCTGTCTGTCTGTCTGTCTCTTTGAACACGCATCACGCTGAAACTACCAGACTGATTTTGATGAAACTTGGCAGAATCATAGCTGATGTACTGGATTAACATTTAGGATAATTTTGATCCCGGAAAAATCAACGGTTCCCGCAGGATAGGGGTAGAAAGTTATTTAAAATAACACGTATCAAGCTAAAACTACTGGACGGATTTTGATGTAACTTGGCACACTCAAAGTTTATATAATGTGATAAAATGTTGAATACTTTTTATCCCGAAAAATTAAAAGGTTCCTGCAGCCTATGGGTCCAAAGTTGTGTTAAATTTAAAGTGATCATACATCCGTTTACGACTAGACTGATACCGAATTTCGTCATTCTGCTATGAGGCTCACTGGCCCAGTTGGACCGATGCATGGGTGCGTAATCCAGACGTACGTGGATCGAAATCACGCGCTGTAGAAATGTTTTGCTCCATAATTAAAAGATTTTTACATTTTTATGCGTTATATTTTACATTTTCCTTGATATCTATAACTATAATAAAACTGTAACTGGGCTAAATCTGTACATTAAATATTTTATGAAAATTTTAATTGTGATGAACTTCAAATCGATTGTTTCTTCCATTGAGATATTTCCATGTACTACCTACGTACCTATATAATTATATAGTTATATCGGAGGTTTCTTCATAATGTCTTACTGGCAAAATGGTTAGTTGTCGGTATTGAAATGTGTACATACAGAGGTAGGTACATGTGGTACTCTTCACAGAGAAAGTATAGAAACTTTTATTTTTTCAAATCAATCCTCATACCGTGTTGAAAAAGCTCAAAAAGTAGGTACCTAGGTAGGGTAGGTAATTATTAAGAGCCAGTTAAAGTGCCAGTAAGTACGTCTTTCTGTGAAACATCATAAAAAATAATTTGTACTGAGAACACAATGTTTCGTTGCATTAAAATTTGATCGTATGGACCTCATAATAATGACCTACCCTTGATGCCCCATCCAATTTACCTCACCACCTTAATTACTCTCTAATCTGTGCCACCTTACCTTCGGAGATAATTTTCTCTACTCATTAACAAGACGTTCATGATAACAAGTTACTTCGTTTAAACTAGATGGCGTTGTCTACCCTTAAAACACGCAAGCGGTTGGTTACGAAGTGGTTTGAACGTTGAATGAACTCGAACAACACGTTTTCTTCTTTTTTTACTTTATGGTCACTAAAGGCTCTTAAAACGTATTTAGATGTTTTTTGTGTTTTTTGTTTGTGTTTTTTGTCGACTTCAGTTGTAAAACGCGCAGCGAAATTAAGCGAATTATTTTTAGTAAAATAGTAATTAATTAATTAAAAAAGTAAATTTAACTCATTCATGTCATTAATCTTTCATTATAAAAACCAGGGTTCAAAATACTTTCAAGTGCTTTGTAAACCGAAGCCTTGAAAGTAGAAAATACTTGCATAGGAAATTGATCTTCGTGTCCTTATAAATAAGGAGCACAATCGTGTTTGCGAAAAAAGTACTTGGAAGCGTGGAATTGAAAGTAAAAAATACTTGCATAGGAAATTGACCCGTGCGCTTATGTAAATAAAGAGCACAATTGCGTTTGCTTAAAAAAACTTCGAAGCCTTGCAAGTTTTTTGAGCGATGTATCGGCCACCTAGCTTCTTGTGACCCGGCTGGCCGAGTGCGGCCGATCTCAGCCGAGGCCATGCCGAACCCGCCACCGAGTATGTACATGTAGGTGCGGACGGAGCGAAAGAGCGTAAAATACTTTGAAAGTCTTGCAAGTATTGCGGGTCCGCACCAGGGCGGCGTACTTACAAGCCAAAACATGGTTTAAAAACCTGGTTGCGTAAATACCCACCTTCCCTAATTCCACGCAGGTGGCGTGGAATTGGCGTGAGTGGTCATACAGAATCCAGGCCCTGCTCTCAAGCCCTTGCGACTGATTTAAAAACTGGGGTCTTGGACCTTGCACGCACTGCCTTGCAGTGGAACGCGGTGCGTTTATTCTAGCGTTTATTTCACATTGTATTATATGCGTTTATTTCATATTTTATTATATGCGTTCATTTCATTGCAATACGTGCACTTCTATGAAGTGTCATAGAAGTGCAAGTGTGTTATAACGTATATTCTAACACAGAATATGTGTTATAAAAGGCAAGGCAGTGCCTTATTCCGATGATTAGATGCCGAGCAATCGATAAAAAACTATTTGACGGCTGAACGAATATTGAAGAAATGTAGTATAATATTGTACTTTGTAGGTTTGGTCCTGGTCCTCCTGGTCCTCTGGACCAAACCTACAACTGGTCTGGTGGTGGTTTGGCTTTTGGTCCTGGAATAAAACGTGTGGGCTACTTTTAAATGAAATGACCACGCGGGCAAAGCCGCGGGCACAGCTAGTAATATAATAAATAAATAATAAAAAACTGAATACAATGAATAAACATATATACACATTTATTCCAATATAAATATGTAAATATATAGTACAGTATATATATATATATATATATATATATATAAATATGTAAATATATAGTACAGTATATATATACATAGCATATACATTATAATAAATTACATTTACTACATATACATTTACAAAATATATACAAACATAATAAAAATAATATACAGTGAAACCACAACAGAATCACAACAAAATAGCAAGAAGTGATATTAATTAAAGAGATAAAACTTCTTTACTTGAAGTTTAAAAACAGGGAGTGACTGGGCTCGCCTTATAGTAACTGGCAGAGCGTTCCATAGACGAACTGCTTGGATGGTAAATGAACTGCCATAAAAAGAGCTTCTATGTAGAGGGATCATCAAAGCTAAATTTTCTGATGACCTGAGTGACAACATGTTAGAATCAGACAGGAAATTAAAACGTTCCATAAGATATCGCGGGAAGGAGGGATTAAACAAAACTGTATAAAGAATAGAGAGTATATGAGAATTCGGCGGAGGCGTATTGGAAGCCCCTTGAGCTTAGTGCGAAATTCAGAGACGTGATCATATTTGCGCAAACCAAATATAAATCGAATGCAGAAGTTTTGAAGACGCTCAAGTTTATTTAGCTGGTCCTCAGTAAGATCTAGATAGCAGGCATCGGCATAGTCTAAGATTGGGAGCAGAAGTGACTGCGCAAGAGCAATTTTAGTGGCAGTGGGCAAAAAATTTCGGAGTCTTCTGAGGGAACCTGCAGAAGCAAATAGCTTTCAAGTGACGGTTTCCATCTGAGGAATCCAAGTAAGGCTCTGGTCTATAATTAGACCTAAATTTTTGATACTCTGACTATATGGAATAGTGGACCCTCCAAACACAACTTTGGGTAGAACTGACCAATCAACTTTTGATATCATTCTGGAGCTGCCAACCTGTGTTTTTGTAGGATTTATTTTTAGCCCATAAGCTTTACTCCAGTCAGAAATATGGCGTAAATTGGAATTAGTAGTTTCTATTGCAAAAGAGAGAGAGCTAAGTGGGGCTTGGCAATAGACTTGGAGATCATCAGCATACAAGTGATAAGGAGAGGTTATATGTTCTGATATAGAATTAATAAAAATTCCAAACAAGAAAGGAGAAAGAATGCCACCTTGCGGTACACCAGAAGTTGTATCACACCACGAAGAAAAATGTTCATCGAGGCGTACTCGCTGCCGGCGACCATGCAAATAACTCCGAAACCAATCAACCACTGCAGGAGATAAGTTAATAGAGCGTAGAATGGCGAGAAGAATATCGAAGTTGACAGTATTAAAAGCATTGCTGAAATCTAATAATGTCAGCACAGTCAGCTGACCCTTTTCCAAGCCGAAACGTATGTCATCTGTTATTTTAAGCAGTGCAATAACCGTACTGTGACCAGCCCGGAAACCGGATTGCATAGGATTAAGTAAACTATGTCCAGTTGCTTGAGGCACAGTATTTTTTTCATCTTATTGAAGGATGCAAGTAGGGTGTAGGCAGTTATTGCGGGATATGACCATTGTTTTGGTTTTTGAGATGTGCATAGATAGGCCTGCATCTCTGCTATACTTGTAAACTTTATCCACCATCTTCAGTAAATCTTCAGGTTTAGACGCAATAAGGACGGTGTCGTCTGCGTATCTGATATTGTTGATAACTTGCCCGTTAATAATTACACCCCACCTTTATGTCTCTAGCGCTTCAGAGATAATGGCCTCCGAGTACAAGTTGAATAATATTGGCGACAGAATACATCCCTGCCTCACACCCCAACATATGGCCACCTCTTCTGTCTCTTCACCATCCACTCTAACAGTGCCAGTCTGATTCTAGTAAAGACTCTGTATAACTTGAATATCCTTACCATCAATCCCGATATCATGCAAACGACGAATAAGTTTCCCGTGAACTACACGAAAAGTCGAAAGCTTTCTCGTAATCTACGAAGTATAAGAAAACATCCGTTTGCATGTCTCTACATTTATGAATAAGGATATTTGTAGTAAACAGCGCCTCTCTAGTACCTACACCAGTTCTGAAGCCAAACTGTTTCTGCCCTATATGCTCGTCACATCTAACTCAAATCCGTTCGTGTACAATTGAGAGAAATAACTTCAGCACTTGACTCATCAAGCTAATTGTGCGATACTCTGTGCACTTTTTAGCCGTTGATTTCTTCGGTAGAGTGATAAAAGTGGACTTAACTTAGTGTCGTTAACGATTATTCCGGTAAAACTCCAGTGTCATAGATGTGGTTGAACAGGTTGGTCAGTGCATGAGTCAACGAAGTCATATTCAATAAGCTGGAGAATGTATACATGATTTGATCTGGCCCGGGGGATTTTCCAGATTTAGCTCTCCTGAGCGCCCTAATCACTTCTGATCTTAATATGGGAGGGCCATCTTGGTTTGAGAGCGAGCTATTTTCGCCCCGGGTGCAGTCAGCAAACATGTTTTCAATGTAAATCTTCCATGTGGCCTTTTTCGCTTCCGCATCTAGTAATAGTTTTCCATTTTCGTCTACCAGTACATTTCGTCTAGGTGTTTTAACTGACCTGTCATTTCCTTTATTTCCTAATATAATTGAAGCTATCGTGCTTCTTCTGAAGTTCTTCCATTTTTTTACATTTTTGCTGGTAAAATTCTGCCCGTGCTACCCGGATTTCCCTTTTGATTTTGTTGTTCATAGTGTTGTATTTTTCCTCGTCGATATGTTTAAGTAGACGGCGTTCTTTCATTAGTCGCAAGATATAATTGGACATCCAGATTTGCTTATCAACACACAGTGTTGGATTCAAAATGTCAGAATTAATACCGGATACAGTTTCATTTAGACTATGTACTGTTTCTTCGATGGACCTTGACTCCAAGTTGTTCTTAGCCCAGTTGTTTATTGCATTGGACACTTTCGGACATAGTCGATCTAATTCCGGACTATGCATTCGGACTTGTGTTTCTGTGTTGCGGAGACGTCCACGTGTACAACCTTCTTGGATGATGCTTAAACAAAGTGCTGAAGATAATCAATACGTTTTCTTGGCAAAAATGTACAAACATTTGCCCACGATCATTTCTGACACCCAATCCATGTGAGCCTGTTACACCTTGCAACTTCTCTGAACCCACTTTGGCATTAAGGTCGCCCATGTTATGTTAATGTCGTGTTTCTTAGTATATTGCAAGAGTGTCTCAACTTCAGCGTGTAGTTGTTCCGCCTCTTCCTGAGGTTTACAGCGGTGATGTTTAAATTTCGGGGTTTACTCTTCAAACATAGTAACATGCTTCGGTTGGAATATGGTACAAAGCAGCGTACTGCTTTCGCTGTTTCGTGGTTTAGCAGTACAGCGACGCCGTAAAATTCTTTTGCGCCATCTTCATTATCGGAATGATAAAGAACTTTCCCTTCTGTGGTAACGTACCTATCCATCCCAGGCCATTTGGTGTCACTAATACCCATTATATCTACTCGTAAGCGCTCCATTTCCTTGATTAAGTTCGGTAATTTACCTCGTTGCTTCAAACTCCTAACATTCCACGTTCCTAGACTTAAATGTTTTCCATTTTCTTTGCCTCTTATGTTTTCATTTTTTTCAGTATTTTTGGAAATTTAGCTTAATTTTATTTAGAAGTAGCTCCGAAGGAAGTGAACGTGGCAGAGCCCCGATACTGTGACGACAAAACGAGATTGACTTTTTCATGATCGATAAAAGGAACATATTTATAGAGATGGCTCTGCTGTCGACAGCCTGTTGTATTGACCACCGACTAGTACGGGGCTCTCTGAGTATCAACTTTAGGCTGGAAAGATCCCGTCTGATGAAGTCTACGCTCCGACGTAACCTACTTCAAACCGTTGTGGGGTTGGATCAGTTCCAACTCCATCTAGAAAACAGATTTAAATCATCATCATCATTATCATCATGTCAGCCCTTAGAAGTCCACTGCTGAACATAGGCCTCCCCCAAAGAGCGCTATGACGAGCAATCTTGTGCCACCTCCATCCACCGACTTCCTGCGATGGCTACAATGTCGTCGGTCCATCGTGTGGCGGGTCTCTCCACACTTCGCTTGCTTGTTCGTGGCTGCCATTCGAGAACCTTTATTCCCCAGCGGTACTCGGTTCTGCGAACTATATGGCCTGCCCATTGCCACTTCAATTGCAAATTCTGAGAGCTATGTCGGTAACCTTGGTTCTTCTACGGATTTCCTCATTTCGGATTCAATCACGTAGTGAAACACCGAGCATAGCTCTCTCCATCGCACGCTGCGCAACTCTGAGCTTGTGTATGAGACCAATAATTAGCGACCACGTCTCAGTGCCGTATGTCATCACTGGCAACACGCACTGATTATAAACTTTCGTCTTGAGGCTCTAAGGTATCTTGCGACGAGAAGATATGGCGTAATTTCCTGAACGCTGCCCATCCAAGTTGGATTCGTCGGTTGACCTCTTTGTCGAAGTTGGATCTACCCAGTTGGATCTTCTGACCTAAGTAGACATAGTGATCAACAGCTTCGATAATATCGTTCCCAACATAAACCATAATGGGTACGACATGGGCATTTGACATGATGTTCGTCTTACCCATGTTCATTTTAAAACCCAACTGTTGGGAAACAATATTGAGTTCACTGAGCATTGTGCTGAGGTCTTCCAGGGTTTCTGCCATGATGACTATATAATCGGCAAATCGAAGATGGGTGATGTATTCGCCATTGATGTAAATACCATATCCGTTCCAGTTCAGAAGCTTGAATATATCTTCCAGTGCAGAGATGAACAGTTTTGGATAAATAACGTCTCCCTGTCTCACCCCTTTTTCCAGATTTAAATGCGTCGACGTAATTTGCGGAACCGCAAATGACGTCGACGAGACCCTACAACATGTGGTGGGTATCCTAAGGGAAGGAGGTATGAAGTTATGTCAGCTACAGCGTACTGGTACGAAGTCCAAATTTTCGACAGACTCTTAAGCTAATGAATGTGAGACGGGATGATGTGCAGGTAACTTCGTCAGAGAAATGAACTCTCAATCGAAATTTCAGCAAACTGGTGCAACGGTACCTCAGTTGTTAAACACGCCCGCGCCGTATAGAGAAGGCTATAGAGAGAGCAAAGTTGGGGGTCCAAAGTCTTCGCCTAGACCAGATCGAGATAGCACTCAAACAGCTTAAAAATTGAAAAGCTTCATGGGAAGACGCAGTTACTTCGGAGATTTTCAAAGTGGCAGGAAGACCTGCACTTCGAGAGTTCTAGAATTTGTTTAACTCAGCTCCGAACGATGGGAGATCTCCAAATGCGTGGAAACACTTCTTTTCCATGGTGTTTTGTTTTTCAAAACAAGAGATAAAACGCTCCTTCTGAACTAAAGGACCATCTCACTTCTGAGCCGCGTTTATAAGCTGTTTTCGAGGGTAGTCTCGATATCAAATCGTCTAGCTAGAAGATTTGGTGAGTTTCAGCCTCCAGAGCGGGTTTTGAGGGGGTTACGGGACCATGGACCACATCCACATGTACGGCAGGTTATACAGAAGAATGAAGAGTTCAGCCATACCCTGTGTCTTGCTTTTGTGGACTATGAGAAAGCCTTTGACTCTGTCGAAACCTGGGCTATTGTTGTTGTTGGCTGGACTGTTGTTGTTGTTGTTGTTGTGTCTCGAATCACTGCAGCGATGCCAAGTAGAATCGAGGTGATGAGATGCTTATATGACGCCGCGTTTATTTCCGTTGATATCCAGAACTGGCAGACTAAACTTGTCCAGCTGCGCAGGGGAGTGAGACAGGAAGATGTTTTATCCCCGAAAAATATATGTTTAAGACTTGAATCTGGACTGGAAAGGAACGGGCATAACTGGCGAGTACATCTTGCACCTCCTTTTCGCCGATGATGTAGTCCTTATGGCGGAGTCGCTGCAGGATCTCGAACAAATGCTGGTCAACCTAGCAAATGCCTCAAATCGTACCGGTCTCGGGATGAACATGGAAAAAAAACAAGGTTATGTATAACGAACTTATTACCCTGGGACCGTTGTCGTTAACGGTGAAAACAACTTCGAAAAGGAAACCGATAGGAGGATTCAGCTGGGATGGGCACCATTTGGTAAACTACGTCTTCTTGTCATCCATACCACAGTGCTTAAAGACGAAAGTCTTCAACGCGTGCGTCCTACCCAGTTATGACCCGCGGAGCCGAAACGTGGACGCTCACGTTGAAGCTGGTCCACAAATTTAATGTCGCACATGAGAGAAAGCTATTCTTGGAGTTTCTCTAAAGGACAAAATCCGAAATGTAGTGATCCGTATGAGAACCAAGATGACTGACATGGCTCAACGAGTTAGCAAGCTGAAGTGGCAATGGGCGGGTCACATAACTAAAAGAACCGACAACCAAACGAGTTCTGAAGTGGAGACCACGTTTAGGTAAACACGTAGTGTAGGGCTCCCGCCGGCCAGGTGGAGTGACGATTTGCGGGTGGCGGGTGGCGGCTGGATGAGGAGAGTGGTAGATCGGGCTCTGTGGCGTTCACAAGGGGAGGCCTACGTCCAACAGTGGACGAATACGGGCTGATGATGATTTGACTCGTTGTTTGCATTTAGGTATATGACCACAAGTAGTTAGGTGGTTCTCCGTAAAGTATGCTGTTTCTAGATATACATATAGTGTCGTGCTGGTTGCAGGTGAACTACCGCGCGCTATGCAACGCGCTCGACGTGCTTCATGCCACCACCAGTGCTTCGCCGTGCTGACGCGGCAACGCACCGTCGCACCTCGCTGACGCGCCGTTGTAGTGATGTCGCACGTACATGTGTACAACAGTCCCGCTTAAATAAATCAGTTCATGTTCCATTCTTATTATAGCATATTTATTTACGAAATCTTCACAAGCTCTCTAGCATACTTTTTTTATGTTAAATTGTTTTGTGTTATAAAAGCTGAAAAATAAATTAAAATCGTGTGGCCAGTCGAATTTATATTACTCGGGTTACGCTACGCCCCACGTTTTTATTTTATTTTTCGGCTTATAAAACAGAGTAAGTAAATAAAAAAAAAAGATTAATTCATTATTTTTAAGTTTTTAGTTGTTTGTTTAGTTATTTCTAAAGTGTACAGTATACTACTTGTCAAGCTCTTTCATTTGATAACCATATTGAAGGGATTGAAAGTAAAAGTAGTATAAGTAATTTACGATGATACTGAATCTAAATAATTGTATTGTCGTCAGAACCAAATTTCAGATCAGATGGTCAATTATAGGAAGGGGTTAAAATTTCAATTATTAGATTTGACCCAAACAAACATAAAAATAAAGAACGACAAACAGGGCCAGCTAAATAAAACCGTTTAAAATAAAAATATACTGGTACCAATTCTGTTGGCACAAACTAATTTTGCACTGTATACATCTATCTGAAAAAAAAGATCGAATTAAGTAACTTAAATCTACGGGGAAAATGGTATGAACGCAGGTCAGTGGAAAAATGCAATCGAGAATTTAAGCACTTTTTGGTCCCTAATAGGAAAACTTTAATAAATACCTAATACTACTAAACAACGCGAACAGTAAATACATGACTCGGAACAAACATTTGTGCTCCTGGATTTGAACCCGTCAAATAAAAATGGTTAGGAGAGCGGAGAATACTCTCGTACATTTAACTTCAAACGTCATTTTCTTCGAATCTTTGAACGTCATTTTCTTTAAGCGGGTTGCAGAATGAAAACTAAGCTGTGCCGAAGCTAAACTAAGCCACTACCTCAAAGAACTAAGCGAAAGCTTAGTGACTGTTGTGAAGGGGTGCCAGGGTAGGCGGGAAGGCTTAGCTCTTGTGGCTGCCTCGTCTTGTACAACTAACTTATGTAGCTTCGCATATTTTAGTTACCTCACATGGCTTAGTTTGCAGTCTGCATGCAACTTTTTCTATTTTTTTTAATTCCTCTTATAGGGTGGACCACGGGCAATAAAAAGTGGCCATGGTCCACCCAAGTGAACTGAGCAAGTGGACCACGACCAACGCCCGAACTGCGTCAGATATGCGAGCTAAGCTAAAGGTATAAGGTAGCTTAGTTTTCGGTCTGCAACCCGTATTATGGTTATCGTAAAGTTTTTTTCTTTGTGGTTGCCTAATTTTGTCCATAAATCAACATTAGTCGAAGAAAATTAGGTTTGTTTTATTTTACAAAGCACCGACTGGAGAAAATGAGAATAAAAATGTTACGGTCGAGTTATTTTTAAATCCTTACAAATTATTTGGAGCACCAGGCTACTTTTCATTTAGCTCTGTTCGCTGCTTCAGCTCGACAGCGACGCAGACGGGCGGTACGCAGCGTCATCCGCATGCGGCATGGCATTCTTGTTCAATTATTTATTTTTGTTTCACCTGGGAAGAAAATAGTCGCCCCGAGACAGGGAATCCTAGTGGGGAGGCTATTCAACAGATGATGTAATTATTTAGTTATGATTGTACCTTTTCTTTATGCACGCACAATAAAGTTATTATTATTATTATTGGTAGAACAAGTAGTAGAGCAGGTGGTAGTCGTAACCACCCGAGAGCGTAGCGAGATACGGGCAGGGGGGCCGCTGTGCTTGTGTAGCCATATACATAGAATAGATACCCAGCAGGTGAACCGTAAGTTGCTTCCAAACAAAAGTCGACAGTATGTAGTGCAGTGGGTGGAGGGGTAAATTCGAATTACCCGTGTACCCACTAGTGGGTGAAGCCAGTGGGTGGACGGGTCATTGCCCGTATTGTCGACTACACGCCAATAACGTTTGCCCCGAGAGTTGGTGTGTTTTTATCTATACTTCTATACTAATCTATACTATCTATACTAATATCTCGACATCAGAACCAAATGGTCAGATATCCACTTTTTGCAAAAAACACTATTTTACTAATTACTATGTAGTTTTTCTTTCTCTTTCTTTTAGTCTAGGCGATATATTTGTATCTCTTGTAGTTCAAAATATTGTTGAGGTAAAAATGGTCTCATATTCACAGCACATTAGGACCATAAAGCCGGAATGTAATGTTAAATGTTATGGTCGTGAGATTTTAAAATAACCATATTTTTTTCGGTCTTGTGTAAACATCAATCAAACCAGAATAATGGTTTGTAGATCTCGTTTTAACAACTTACCACATGGTTCCAAAATTATTCGCTTCCGCAAACTCATTTATAAAGATTGTTGTTAACAATTTTTATGGACACCCAACATGGGTGTCCATAAAAATTGTTAACATTTTTTTCGAAAAAGAGACAGCACTCTTACTATAAATGGTTAAGCAGAAGATACAACATAAATGTGCGACCGCCATGCCACATGCACGCTTCGTTACGTCAATATTTACTTTGCGGCATTTACTGATGGACATAGAAAAGAGGCAGAAAAATGTTGTAAAAAAAGCGAGATTGCTGGGACAGTCCTATTATTCGAAAGTTGTAAAGAAGAAAAAAGAAGTTCAAGCACGGTCTTTAAAACCACCTTGCAAATGCAGAACCAAATGCTATGAAAAAGTTGGCGAAGAGATGAGAAAAACAATTATTGAAAATTTTCGAGCTGACTGAAATAGTTCGGAGCAAAGAAGGGGGCATTATGTTGCAGACAGTCACCAAAACGGTAAAGTGTGGACTAGAGTGAAAAGTACTTCTGAAACTGATAAGAGGAAGTTTAATTATAACTACAGCTCGAAAATAGATGATGACAAAGTATATGCAAAGTGAGTTTCTGAATACGCTTTTAATTGAGGAGAAGTATGTAAGATTACAGTCAACAAAATGAATGAAAGTGGCATAAATTAAAATAACAGTATAAGAAGACACGTCCCTTCAAACAACACCAACGATACCATCCTGCAGCCGGTAAATGACGACGACGAGTTCGCAACATTACCTTGGACCTGAACTGAACATTGCTATAATGTAAAATTATATTTCTCAGCTTAATTCTTAGCAATTTTGTTAACATATTGTAGTCAGGTCCCCACGTCTCAGCCCTCGCACGGTTTGTTTAAAGGAGTATTTTTCTTATGGCATGGCAACCCGTCCCTGCCAATCTCAGGTACTGCCATCTTGTTCTCATTCGTGTTTCCGTGCTCATAGCCTTTGCACGCGCTTAGTCAGTCTACCTACAAAAAATAAAAAGTTGCCTACCTTCAAATATGGCTAGGATAAAAACGAGTACTTACAGGTGAAAAAGAATAATATATATATTCGTTTTACAATAAAAAAGTTGCATACAAAAGCAAAACACTGCCGGGCGATGCCATCATTGAATTATATTCCATATCCTCGGACAGTGAAACAGAGGGTTAGTATACAAATTATTATAATTTTTCCTTACTAAAAATGTTCTTACTGTTCTATGTTCCTACCTACATAGTTCTACCTAAATATTAAATGCGTAATACCACGAAGGTTTTCTGCTGCTTCTTCATAAAAGGAATGTTCGAAATAATGTGATGCGAGACGCCAGCGGGGCTATCTCTTTCACGTAAAGAAGAAATGTGATGCGTACTACCATGAAGGGTTCCTACTGTCACTATATTTCTTCATTAAGGTATGTTCAAAATGTGACATTACTATTAAATATGTTATAAAAGTACTACGAGACACCATCTAAGCTATCTCTGTCACGCAAAGAAAAAGTGAGTGATGCGTACTTCCACGAAGGATTACTACCGTCAAGATATAATTTCTTCATAAAAATATATATCGGATGGAATCACTTTATGGACTAAAGTGATTCCATCCGGGATATCTCTTGAGAAAAAAATTGAGTCATAGCCGAGTCCAGTGTGGACCGAGTCACATTCTACCCTCAAAGGGTTTCTATTAAAAATAACATACTGTTCGTTTCAGAATATTTTAATGGTGTACCCTCAACTTTTGCCTCTGCCGCGGACGTAGCACCGCCTGATACCGTCTCTCTCGCCTGTCGTATGAACCCATCCTCCAACGCCAGAGCCGAACGGCGAGTTCATCAAAATGAAATGTTATGGATGATGACCCCGAACTTGACAAAGAAAATATTTCTTTGCATGGTGAAAAAACCTAAGGCTAAAACTTTGTTCAGAAAAGCAGCACATAAGGATTTAGCTTCTATACAGGATAACATTGCCATGATTTTATGGGGTGTAACCAAAAAAAATATATATTTTTTTGTGGCAGTTGAGCTAATGAATACAAGATAGCCATTGCGGAGAGGACACGACGAGGCATTGTCGTTAGTTAATCAATGCTGATTTAAGACGTCTCTTATTAAAGTAAAGAGATACATCATTTTTTTTTTATTAGTTGACGATGTAATTTTATTATCTGAGAAGTCAAAATCAACAAATTACATCAAAACCAGCTGGTTCTGTTTTAGGTACCTACCTAAAATAAATTAGAAATTAAAAGTTTGAGGTATTTTATAATAACAATTTATTAAAAACAACAGGAATGAGAAACGTTTACTAAAAATCCCAGCTTCGAAAAACGACGACCAAGCCGATGCAGGGGATGCAGGGAAGCCTCATCCAGCGCAGCGACTATTCACCTTTCAACAGTGGGAGCCAGCAGGGCAAGCACCAGCCATGGTCTGAGATCCCACAGGAGATTTAAAGGTACGATATTCCGGTCTTCGTCACTTCATTGGAAGTTAGCAACAAATTACCGATGACCCGATATCATCTTAGTGGTTTACTAGGTTATAAAGTTCCATTTATTTCACAGGAACACACAGATTTTAGTAAATCTGTGCATCTCTGTAATCTTAAATGTCAAAGTCAAAGCCCGACTTCTTAAAATGAAAATATTGTTCTGCATCACCATACATTGTAGCCACATGTTATATTTTTTGAAAAGATATTTCAACGTTTTTGGATTTGTCCGTTCCTTCATGATGAAATCCAATGAACTAAACTATGGCACGCGGACAATTCAATCAAATTCAACGATACCATAAAATTACATTCGGCGCTAAAGTCATAACTTTATTTTTTCTTAGTGGGGTATAAAACTAATGCCATAAAAAAAAGGAAAAAAAGTGCTACTTGAAAATTTAAAAATAATTATTGTTTTATATATTGGCTTATTGCCTCATTCGATACGAAAAATGCATATTGCATAGTTCCAGAACATAAATGTAAATAAACCTACATAACTATCTAATGAATGTAAGGGAAAATTTATGTATCATAAAAATTTACGGCAGTGACTTTAAAACTCTGTTTTAAGAAAACTTTTAGGTAAATATATTTAAATCCAAATATAATAAAAATCCGGGGCATTATTGCTACCTTAGATGGTAGATATTGACCGAAATTATACCTCATACTTGAACAACTTTTTGAACTATTTTTGCAGATTTATATAATTATATTCACACTTTATACACTTTATTTGTGTAATTAGGCCCTTCTGCCATATAAAAATCGAATGTCTAAGTTATCGAATAGCACATACACAATATGTACAATCGTATTATAACATTTAAAAAATCATAAAAATGCAAACATTTGACCGGCAATTTACTTATTTCATTATTACTATTTTTTAGTTTTGGAAGTTTCCAGTTTGTTGATCACATTTTTAACTTCGATTTTAGAAAAACTATACATCAAGAACAAAAATGAATACTTTTATAGATATTACATCCAAAGTAGTGATCTATGGTACCATCTTTTCGAAAATATTGCCATGTTATATTAAACCAAGCAACTTTAATTAAGGTCAAGTTGTGTTCATTTGAATGGAAATGAGATCATTACAAAATAACCAGTTTATTTACATTTAAAAGTGGGGATTAACTGACAGGACTCTAGCCCGCATCGTCGGTTTCTCTGCGTTGCACCAGTGCAGTTATCGTGACCTGTTGACCACTGTTGTAATGGGGATTTACATGTGTTTGCAGTTTCATGGTCATTTATGTAAATTTAACGCTTTTAAACCATTTGCACTGATTTTGGAAAAGTCTGAATTATGGTCCAAGATAATGTTAAAGGTATAGTGGTGGCACTACACATTAGTCTCAATGATTTTACCTAGAAACCAGAAAAAAAGGAGGATAAAAAAAAAAAAAAACTCAAGTTGTACTTATATTTCTTTTTTTGTAACTACACACCACGTTCAATCAAAATCATGAAAAATCGGTCAATGAAGTCATGTTATACAGATACCAGACAGGACTTCTAGTTTTAATGCGTACAGTAGCCACTTGCACGAGCTCTTACACTTTTAAAACAAGCTCGTCACGCTCAAAATATCAAGATTACTTATTTAAGTTATAGAAGATCACATACACAGGCATAATCTCAAACTATAAGTCACTGAATCAAGGACGCCCTAGACAAAAGCGGACGTAACACCACTGTGTTCAGTGGACATAGTAGATAGATAGATAACACTTTATATTAAAATGCAAATAACACTTCTTAAAGATAAGTACAATGGATGTATCGGTTAACGCTTTATATAAAAATTCAATCAACATTTCTTAAAGAAAAGTACAACAGGCGGTCTTATCGGTACATATATATTATAATTCGACTTTTGTCCGATAACGTGACAGAAGTGTTATTACTCGACCTCTGTAGCTCGATAGATCCTTGTTGACTGGGTGCGAATACTACAAATAAAAGAAAAACCGCAAGATGGATATTCTGTTTTCGCTATGACTTAATAACATATATAAACCTTTAACTTATATATATTATTATAACACATTATTATAATTTATAACAATAATTAATGTTATAAATTATGAGGATACAAAAACAAATAATGAGGATACACTTCACATTTTATTTCTCTAAACATCCTACATAATGTAAACAAAATAGCTAAGAATTAAGCTGAGAAATATAATTAATGATCAAACAAACTTACCTGTACGTGAAGTTTGATCATAATTATATGATCAGCTTCATTCTTAGCGATTTATACTTACCCTCCCTAAATTTATCTATAGCTAGCTATACTCCCGACCCAAAAATTATAAATTTGTTTTCGTTTTATATCTTTATACAAAATGAGAACAAGATGGCGGTTACCTGATCAGACCTGAGATTGGCAGGGACGGGTTGCCATGCCATAAGAAAAATACTCCTTTAAACAAACCGTGCGAGGGCTGAGACGTGGGGACCTGGCTACAATATGTAAACAAAATCGCTAAGAATGAAGCTGATCATATAATTATGATCGAACTTCACGTACAGGTAAGTTCGTTTGATCATTAATAATACAAGGGAAAAAATAGTGGAAGCAGAAAAACGCGATGAACAACAAGCAATGTCTCTGCAGATAAATGAACACAAAGTTTAACCTTTCTTTTAAATTGCTGGATTTAGCTACTTGCAATGACTGCGACAAATACAAGAGATTATTAAAATATTAACCAGACTAGGAAAATCGATCGAAAAGATAATTAATGATAGAGAAAACCAAGTAGAAAAAGCTCAAGCAGGTTACTCTTTAAAGGCAGAAGACAAGAAGAAATCTTATAATGACAAACCAAGAGTCTTATTTTTGGATTTACAGAAATTTCTGCCTACACCAAGCCTCACGAACACTACTACATGACGCTACTACCAAAACCACAGAAAACTTTTTGGCCTGAAAATGTAGCAGGAAGAGGTGGTAATGAAATTGCCTCCTGCATTTTGCCGTGGTGCTAAAAATACCTTATAGATCCCACAATTGAAGAGATCACAGTTTAGACGGATAATTGGGCCGGACAAAACCGCAACGTTATGTAATAGCCTGCTACCTAATGGTATTTAATAAGTTTCCCAATCTAGGTGTAAACGATGCGGAGGCCTCTGTCGGGAGGTAGCGGAGCTTTTGAGTGTTGCTATTATAATTGGCGTTCCGGGAATATTTCGGGCTCTGGATAGCTTTGGACGAGGAGCGGGATGTTTAAAAATCCGGAATAGGTCGCAGCTTTAAGTTGGCTAACAAATCGGAAATTCAGAGGGCAGCAATTCATATGTCGAAAATAATTTACATCTACAAATGGCTTGCGATGGTCACACCATGGAATGTTTTGACGTAATGACTATAACACATCAAAGTTCCAGAGAGATACTTTTTTGTATGAAGTTTTTTTGAAGTAAACAACGGAAGCTGATTGGAATGTACCAGAGCTGGCTGGAGGACAGTGACCTGTATAGCTAGGCCGACAAGGTCTGCTTTACGATGCAAGTTGGCAGAGTAGTTTCTAGACATTTCTGGATAAGCGGAAGTTCGATTTCGGAGTAGTCTGCTACTCGACGTAAAGCCAGTGATCGTATATATACAAAAGAGAAGCCTGTGGATTTCATTTTGGAATACGGACGTTGAATTGAATTTGTCTCACATAGTGGCACGTGATTGAGATCGGCGCAGGCAGCAGAAGAACACGCAGTCTCTTGTGTGGACAAAACGACCGAAACACGCAGTCCAGAACGAGGCTGCTCTGTAACAGGCGAAATAAGTATACGAGTGCAAAAGCCAGGTTAGTGGGATTTCCCGAGATTCAAGTATTGTACTAACGAAATATCTGTTTTGATTTTGCACCGCGACTATCTAAGGCGGGCATCTCGAGACACATTTAAACACAGTGGAACGTGGGTTTCAGGTTAAAATCGTGCAACAACGGACGGCTCTTGCCGTCACCACTGTGAGCTGCTGTGCGCGATCTCCCGGATCTCACCACCGTTCGTGGAAGAAGCCGGTCTACGAGGGACTCCAGAAGGTCTCCAACGCACCACCTGTCCAGTAGAAGACACCGATCGAGAGAAACACCAGGCACCGATCGTGGGAGACACTGAAACCGTTCGAGAACAGCGGAAGGCACCGTTCGTGGAGAGCAGGAGGAGCTGAACGAGTGGAGTAAGGAGGCGATCCGCGGCGGCACGCGAGACGACGGTACGGCGTCCCGGGAAGCTTCCAGGTTGGTCAGTGGACCAATCAATTTGAGTCAGCGAGCTACGGTAGTGAGGGAAGCCTTCGCCTACTTGCGTGTTAATATACTGTTGAAAGATACTTTCACATTCCTGTTTGCACAAGTTCTCTTTTAATTTAGAACATTCTAAGGCAAAGACAAGACTATTCCGTTGCGTTGTGACCAATACATGATGAACTGCTGAGCACCGTCTCTCTAAGTTTTCACTAGCCTAGGATACTGCAGTTCTTTTGTAAATTCATATCATACAGGCCGAAGTTATGTACTATATATGTTTGAGGAAATTGTAATCATATTTAAGAACTTTGAGTTTTGAGTATTAAGTTAGTAGTATTTCCTATTATAAGATCTTGCTGTTTAGAGATATTTTGATGCAGAACAAACTTAATTAAGTGTAAGATACCATCTTTTTGAATTCCTCAGTAAAGGGGGAGTACTAAACTTTGATGACTCATGTGTGTGTGTTTTTTTTTTCTATTTTTGTAATAAAGCCCTTTGTAATTGAATTTACCATCTTGTTTTAATTCCTCGCCTTTACCTGAGAAGGAGGTCCGTTTCCTTAGCCGGGCAATGGTCCTTTCAAAGGAACTGCAGTCATCAGCTCTGAAAACTGGATAATACTCAAAAGACTCGACCTTAACCTGATTTCTGAAGATTTAACTTTATATAATATTAGATTTAGTGACCCTAATAGCATCGTACACTCTAATTATAATGCAACGTACACCAATTTAGTATTCTCTATTCAAGTAGAATATAAAATGTATCCATTTATGCGATACTGTACTAAAAGGGATCAATAAAATTAAAAACAGCGATATGGTAAATCAGTTTTTCACTAACATAATGTTTATTATATTTAATACGAGGAATACATTTATAAAACAGAACAGCGTACTTAATAAACAAATTTTCAAGCTTTTTATGACATCTGTGATATCTGTATGAGATAAGGAGCACCCATACACATACACTTTACTCACAAACAATGTTGTAAACATATTTGTAAAACCCTAACTGTAACTTATAATAGACATAAGTAATTAGACCTAATCCTTCATTAATTTAACTTACTCGTATATTATCTTATTTTACTTGATAATTTATTTCTTTGATGTCTTAACTTTTAAATAAATTAAATCCTGTTTTTGTACTTAATCTATTAATTTTTAACTTTGGAAGAGCGAGACCCTCTAACACAGGTATCTCCATACTTAAAAGAGGGTCTCAAACCATGAAATGTATTTTAGATTAAGTTTACCGAAAACAAAAAAAACAAGATTCGAACTAAAAGGCAGATATTCCTTAACGTGAAAATAAGATCGTTTAGTATAATCTTTGCCTTTATTCTTCTATCTTCCCTAGAAGTTTTTTAGTGTGTTTTAAGTACGATGAGCACTATTTAGAAGATTTCTTGGCCTTTTTGGGTAATAGTCGTCTGGTTTAATATGTTAGCTGCATATTTTGCGCGACAAATAAATTTTACCCTTATTTGGTACTTAGTTGATAACCAAGTATTTCTTCTTTCGCCATCTTTCGGGAAGCTGAAATATAAAATATATTTAGTATTTCAGCTCATAGAACTTGACTGAATTAGAATGGAACCCTGGGTCCGGGTTACAATAATTACAGATTAAGCACAATCACAATATA
Organism: Alsophila aescularia; assembly: GCA_946251855.1. Taxonomy (NCBI): domain Eukaryota; kingdom Metazoa; phylum Arthropoda; class Insecta; order Lepidoptera; family Geometridae; genus Alsophila; species Alsophila aescularia. The sequence continues at coordinate 33,903,294 of OX276376.1, forward strand.
TTATGGCGGGTAAGGATGATCTTGTAAGTGCTACAAGATTATATTAATGACAAGCTGTACCCGCGGCTTCGCACGCGTGTTCTTTTCTTTAGGTTCAAAGTACCATAATGTGCTTTTCCAGGACCAATATACCAACATTTTAACAAAATTTCTTCAGCCGTTAAAATTACTTTGTCAATTGCTCGGCTTCTAACTCACCAGATTGAGATAATTACTCCAGATTTAAATCAAACCCTAAGCTATCTAACAATGGAAACGCATTGCAATCGTTCCAGTAGTTTTTACGTGATGCGTGAACAAACAAACATACAGACAAATAGAAAGAAAGACACGATTAACAAAAAAATATTGTTCAATACCTTTTTTAAGCACCCAAGAGCATTTTTTTCATTTGAATTCATTTAGTAGTTGGGTGCGATGCGCGGTCAAGATACGGACAAACTGACAGACAAAATCAAAAAGTAAAAAAGTTTGGCTTCAGTATCGAATATAGAGAACCATCCACAAAATATTTTTTATTACATAAATATTAACATAACTTTCGACCCATATCCCGCAGAAACCCTTTACTTTAACCCTTTTTTTTTTTTTTTTCGTTTTGTCATTAGATATAGATTTCATAGCCTTTCCATGAATATTGTAGATTAACTCATTAGGAATACATTTCATTGGCTTTATTATAAATATTGTAAATACAATTAACTTTTCTTTTCTTTTTTCCACTATATCATTTGTTATAGTTTTTATTTAATAATTTTGTCAATATTCATTAATAAATGTCATAGTTGTAAATTTATTGTGTCACTTTTCAGCAGTAAATTTAGTATAAAATTGTTTTTTTTTTTAATTTACTGTCACTATTGCTACTTGCATAGACATGGAAGTTCATCAACCGCTGCTATTGACTTTTGAACTTGCACCAAACAAGTAACCGACCAGCGGATAGTGATTAATAAAATATTTAATTTTTTCCTCTATTGCTACTTGCATAGACATGTAAGTCCGTCAACCGCTGCTACTGACTTTGAACTTACACCAAACAAGTAACCGACCAGCGGATATAGATACTCTATTGCTACTTGCATAGACATGTTGACTGTTTCAACCGCTGCAATTGACCTTAGACCAACACCAAACAAGTAACCGTCCAGCGGATAGAGTTTCTACTTGCATAGACATGTTGGTAGCTTCAACCGCTGTAATTGACCTTAGACCAACACCAAACAAGTAAGCGCCCAGCGTATCAAAATTGTCATAGTCACTGACACAGTCACAAGTCATAGTCATTCATTGAGTTTGGTATCCAGGTCAAATTAAGCCTTGTAAATAATAATAATTTCTATTACAATAACTTCTATTACATATTTTTAACTTAAAATACCAAACCTCTTAGAGCATAGTGATAACGAGGGTTCTCTAAATGTTTGTACCAGTAAACTACTGCATAAATCGAAGAAAGCGTTTTATCATTATGTTTTGAAGTTTCAAACAATAGTTTCGATTTAATTAATTCTAATTATCAAACGTTGCAAGATTTTACTAAACATTTGTGTAACTGACTTTAACCCGCTTGGCCAATCTTGACATTTTACATAAAATACTTGGGTCAACTATTGTAATAATTATTGAGTATCTCAGTTAATTTACTGAGTAATTAATGGTATTATACGACATGGAAAATTCACCCGATAAACAACTCAGAATTTATTTAACATAAAATTATTCAAAGAGGAGATTAAATCTTTGTATATATTCATCAATCACAAAAAGGATTTAACAAATACTGCTTAAGGCCCAAATGTCCCTTTTGTCTTTAATCATAAAAGGTTATATAATGAAAAGGTCCACCAATTGACTCTTTTAGATTCATTATTTTATTAGAAGTACTTATATTATTTTATGATCAATTTATTGTTGTTAAGACCTTCAATAATCCTATATCAAATAAAATCATAATTAATAATGATATAGGAAAGAGCAAAAATATCATAGGGAAGAAAACGAAGTTAAATTCATAATTCTTTAAGGGCGTTAAAAACAATGGCCTAAATATCAAACTCAAAAATAATTATTTATTTTCAACAAAGACCTGTACCTTAAGCAAAAGAAATTGAAAATGTTATTATTATTATTAGAGACCGCAAAATTAAGTAATGTAATGACTTTACATGATCGTTCATAGCCATCAGAGTACGTAACCATTTATTTTTGTATGATTATCACAAAGATAAATAAAACCTTGCTTGTTGTTTAGAAGTTTTCACCAGTTGAATGAGTTTTTAGCTATCTAGTTTCATAGCATTTTATTATAACTTAAAGGATTTCTTTGATACTATATTTTCATCTACTTATGTTACTGTACGCCTAAAATGAGCAAAACCGCCGACACTACTACTACTACCGTAATTATAAATAATACCTTACATACACAATGTAAACATATGTAAGTTGTTCGTAATTGTGTAAGTCACGTACAAAATCTACTCGTATACTAACATTATACAGAGGCAAAGTATTTTTATTGCTGTATGTTTGTTTGTTACGATTAACAGGAAGCTGTACAAGTTTTCGTGTGGTAACGGGAAAACTCAGGGCGAAGCCACAGGGCAGAGCCGTTAGTAAATAATAATGCAGATTTAGATTTCAATACCAGGTAAGCTAAGTGCCAACATTTGCCCGAAGTATGTACTGAGCTTTTATATACAAGCTAAGGTGTATTCTAGATTTCAAAACCAGGAAAGCTAGAAGCTATGATATGTTTGAAATATTATGTAGCTTTTATCTACAGGCCAAGGTATTAATGCATTTCATTTACTCAAAATAAAAACGCCGAAACGAACCATAACCGAAATAGGGTTATATTTTCTTATTTTCTAAAAATATAAATATTTTAGAGTATTCACTTCACTAGTACAGTTTATCTTCGCTAATTTACTCACTTTAATTTTCATGAACACTAATATTTTATAGAAGAAAGTTATGATTTCTTGTATATTTGTATTTTTGTATGTTTGTTATGGATAATCTCAAAAAATACTGTATAGCTTTCTAAAATTCTTTCACTTAAAGAAATATACATTATCAGCGACTAATCATGAGCAGAATATTATTCTTCAAAAATTGAGATCCTGTATTCGCTGTAAGTAACGGAATTACGTTTCCGTGGAAACGGAATAATAACAAGTCTGAAAAGTACGTGAGTAATAATGCAGTTGTCTATGGTAAAAAAGCATCACGAAAGTTGCTGCCAAATATTTTGAATCTTGCTTACTTATGTTTTTGTTTTTCTTTTAGACGTTACTACGGGTATAAAAACGTTAAAAGTATGAAAAATTTCGCGGTGTGAGCGATACCCGCGTGAAACCGGGGCGAGGCACTAGTAATGGCAATAAAATAAGTCAATTACAAGTTAACAAGTAAACTTAACCTTTCACCAGAATCATTAGCAAGTAATACTTTAAAGGAGGCAAAACTTGCGAGTGTCTCAGTGAGTTATTTAGTTGAATGAGCAGAATTATTTTTATATCTAACGGTCTTCATGAGATTATGTTTAACGTTCGAAGCTATACGCTTGGCAATTCAGTCTAAGTTTATTAGCATATTTGAACTTTACTCATCAATCGCTGTGCTCCAAGGATCAAATTTATGATTACATGAGTCAGTCTATTTGGATTGGACGTAGGTACATAACATAGCTTGGAAAAGTATCTTTCACTATAATAGAACAAATTTTCAGGTGTTTACTATAGAAACGCAGACCCTTTCAGGGACTTTACCTGCCGTAGTGAAAGTTGTGACACTGTTCCTGGAACATCTTCCGTGAGGATCTCCAGGTTGGTGTAACACAATTCGCCACCATCGTTGATACACCGAGATGTCAGCATTAAGCCGCTTACGCCATTTGAAGCTGGTAACAGTGCGATGTCAGCATTTCCCGCCATCGTGAAACTTCGTGCGTGAGAAACCTCGAGGCGTGGAGCAGCCGGATAAACTGAAAAAGACATCGTATTAGAATCTATTTTCACGTGGAAACGATCCCACTTCTGATGTGAGATTTATATACATATGTATAAATAATTATACGTACTGTTAAGATTATCAAAACCTAAGTTTTGTAATGTTAGCCTTCGGTTGGTCAGGTTTGTCGAATAGAAAATAAAACTTAACTGCACCTAGTAATAAAAGCAAGTTGCTTATCGTATAGCTGGTATCTGTAGTACCTAGTAGCTACAGCTACAGAATAAATAACCTAAGGAATATTTAATAAAAGCTTGAAAATTACTGAGCAGTTTAGTACCTACCTAATGTGTACTAAAAAGGGTATAATCTAAGGATTATTCATAGAAACAAGGAAATAGAATTGTTATATTTTTTATTGTTTCGGAAATAGAATTGTTATATTTTTTATTGATTCTACCACCAGATTCGGAAGAACTGGCCACCATAGAAGAACTGGCAAGAAACTACGGGGCGAATGTATTTTTTCATCATCAGTTTTACAATTATCATTAACATAGGTATCATACACTAAATACCTAACATACTAACAACCTCTATGTGATACTAGGTCATAATGACACTATTATCGTTTTACAATCACCATAGTTACACCAGGCACAAAATAAAAGCATTTACCATGAACAAAGTGATCCTAATCATTTCTAACACAGTCACATTGGTTACAATAACCAATATGGAAAAAACCATAGAACCGACAATATCTATTTGCAAAATACACAGTAAATATGGGACAAAGAAACAGAGTAGCAGAATAACAGTGTAGGTAATATTTAATGTACTTAACTTTTGGTGTCTTGTTGATGCAACGACGACAGTAAAACGAACAGAGCGGGCTGCTCAGCCCAGAGGCTACTTTTTATAGAGATTCTACCCGCCAAAGTCACGTAGTCATTGCAACAGCAGGAATGAGCCTGCAGATGGCGCCGAAGTGACGGAAATGTACATATTTTATTACATTGAAACTATTTAATAATTGTTAACTCGGTATTGTTTACACATTGTTAATCATTTAAATAATTAAGACGTTTATATACATATTTTTCAGAATGTTAACAAATATTAAAAGTCAGAACAGTATTCTTATATGATTCTCATAAATTACAATTTTTAGCGGGAGAAGTTGTATTTTTACTACAATTATAGGTTTAAATGTACAGAGCTGATTAAGTAATAATACATTAATATTAATCGGGTAAGTACTTAGTTTTAAGCATTTCTATCAATATCGTAAGTTTACATGATTTTAAATCATTCTAATTTGAACGGAAATATAAATACAGATGTTTCAGAGTTATAATACAATGACTCAGTAATTGTACTTAAAATTAAAGGATAATTGTACTAAGCATTTTAAACACCATTATATAAATCTATAATTATCAATTGTAAACTATTACTTAATAAGTTGTGGAACAGATTCTAGATCAGTTTTTCTTCATAAACATAATTTGTTATTATCACAGATTATAAACTCGCCACAGATCTAAGAAATTACATAATTATTAACAAAAAGATTCAATCGGTAGTCACTTTTGTCTTGAAGTGCAATATTTTATAAATACATTATAATATCGTCAGTGGTGAGGTGATTCAGTGAGAATATTCATTACATTGTTAAATACGTAAAACGTAACTACCAAGTTGTATTATCTCGTCCAGTACCGCAACTGAATATCGTCAGCTCTTACATTGTTATAAAAATGTCTGGTACTAGATAGATTAAACATATCAATAAGTTATAACCTAACACGTGCTTGCTGCTGGTGCACAAAACTTGATTTGTATACATAGGACTTGATTTATTTTGATAGAATATACTCGGATTATGATGTTTACTTTGAGGAGTTACATGGTTATAATGTTTATTTGGATGTTGTAAGCGCGTGTGACAGTCAGAAGTTTTCGTAATACTTGTTATGATAAGAATAGGTATATTGCCATAGGGAATTTGTATTGTTATATTGTGAGACATCTTGGTTGCAAAGATAAACAAAGCTGTAATAATTCGTTTACAAAGTCGTTGCGTAATATTAATAACATACCTAATATCACAATTATATTTCTCAGCTTAACTCTTAGCGATTAGTCAGTCTACCTACAAAAAATAAAAAGCTGACTACCTTCAAATATGGCTAGGAAGAAAACGAGTACTTACAGGTGAAAAAGAATAATATATATTCGTTTTACAATAAAAAAGTTGCATACAAAAGCAAAACACTGCCGGGCGATGCCATCATTGAATTATATTCCATATCCTCGGACAGTGAAACAGAAGGTTAGTATACAAATTATTATAATTTTTCCTTACTAAAAATGTTCTTACTGTTCTATGTTCCTACCTACATAGTTCTACCTAAAAATGAAATGCGTAATACCATGAAGGTTTTCTACTGCTTCTTCATAAAAGGAATGTTCGAAATAATGTGATGCGAGACGCCAGCGGGGCTATCTCTTTCACGTAAAGAAGAAATGTGATGCGTACTACCATGAAAGGGACCTACTGTCACTATATTTCTTCATATGAGAATGTTCGAAATGTGATGCGAGACGCCAGCGGGGCTATCTCTTTCACGTAAAGAAGAAATGTGATGCGTACTACCATGAAGGGGACCTACTGTCACTATATTTCTTCATATAAGAATGTTCGAAATGTGATGCGAGACGCCAGCGGGGCTATCTCTTTCACGTAAAGAAGAAATGTGATGCGTACTACCATGAAGGGGGCCTACTGTCACTATATTTCTTCATAAAAGGAATGTTCGAAATAATGTGATGCGAGACGCCAGCGGGGCTATCTCTTTCAGGTAAAGAAGAAATGTGATGCGTACTACCATGAAGGGTTCATACTGTCACTATATTTCTTCATCAAAGAAAGTACAAAAAGTGATGCGAGACGCCAGCGGGGCTATCTCTGTCATGTAAAGAAGAAAGTGATGCGTACTACCATGAAGGGTTCCTACTGTCACTATATTTCTTCATTAAGGTATGTTCAAAATGTGACATTACTATTAAATATGTTATAAAAGGTACTGTGAGACACCATCTAAGCTATCTCTGTCACGCAAAGAAAAAGTGAGTGATGCGTACTTCTACGAAGGATTACTACCGTCAAGATATAATGGGGTCGGCAACTGTCAAATTGGCGCTAGCGTAGCTGGTTCCCATAACAAGTCTGAATTGTATGAAATATATCACTTTGAAATTATTTTAAATAAAATGACGCGCTGTTGTGTTCCACAATGCTCCGAAATAGGAACACATCATTTTCCTAAAGGCAAAAAAATACAAAGACGTTGGCTGAAAGCAATACGTCGCGAAAATTTTGTGCCTAAAAATCATTCGAGGTTATGTCGGAATCATTTTGTAGAAAATGATTATGAAAACATAAGTAAATACACAGGTGAGACACTTTTTTATGTAATCTTTAATATTATTGAGCCCTGGAATATTTTCTAGTTTGTTTTATCATGAGAACCACTTCCAATATCAGTGATCAACTGATCACAATCCCCCGGCCTCTGTATTATTATTAATTATTTAGGGAATATTGAAAGTTGTGTTCTTACATGCCTCTGTTATAATTACTCTTATTTACATTACCTATACTTAATTACAGGAGTAGAAAACCAACATATCTCAAGAAAAATGCTATACCATCTGTTTTCCCATGGAATAAAAAGTCACTCTCAGAACAGGGTAAAGCTAGAGAAGAGAGATTACAAACTCGAAATATAAAGAAAAGTCTGTTTCAAGCGAGTGCTTCAACTTCTTCTCAACATCATGAAGATATTGCACCATTAATTGAGGAACAAAATGAAGAATGGGTTAATACATCTAGTCAGATAGAAATTGTTGCGTCTCCGTCAAACGATCCTACATATCCTCCAGAAAAGACACATAATACTTGTGGGACACAAACTTCAAACATTTTAAGATTGTTCTCTACAGAACTGTTGCTGGCAGATGATGATTCTGTTCATTTTTATACTGGATTAGAAACTATAGAAAAGTTCAAATTTGTTTTGAGTACACTTTAGCCCATGGTATATAACTTAAAATATCGCTGGAGTAGGGTTGTTGTTTTGTCAGTAGAGGATCAATTATTAATTTTGTTGATAAAATTGAGAAGAAACAAACACTATATATAACACTATAAAAACTATGAAATTAGCAAAATGTTTGGTGTTAGTAAAACTGAAGTATCAAATATAATAGTTACATGGATTTGTTTTGTAAGTGATATTTGGAATTTGATCAATATTTGGCCAAGCCGAGAGTTGATAAATTTTTACATGCCATGCAGTTTCCAAAAACATTACCGTGCTACTAGACTTATAATTGATGGAACAGAAATACCCATACAGAAACCTAGCCAACCAGATGCCCAAAAAGCTTCCTTCAGTTCGTACAAGCACAAAAATACCCTAAAATTCCTGGTTGGAGCATCACCAGGAGGGTTATTAACCTATTGCTCTGGAGCATATGCTGGAATGGCTAGTGACCGTCAAATTGTAGAAAGGAGCAACCTGTTTCACCTTTGTGAAGAAGGAGACAGTATTATGGCTGACCGTGGCTTTAGTGTACAGGATTTATTTGCCAGTAAAGGTGTAGGAATAAATATTCCAACGTTCCTAAAAGGGAGGTCACAGATTCCAGGAGTCTTGCTAAAACTGGATCAAAAATTAGCAAGTCAAAGATTGCATATAGAGAGACTCACAGGCTTGACTAAAACTTACAAAATATTGGCTAGTGAACTCAACCAGTTTTATGTTCCTTTATCTTCTAAAATATTTTTCATATGTATAATGCTGTGTAACTTTAGGGAAGGAATAGTAAATAAAAATAAATAAGATACAATTTTATTGTTTTGTGATTATTGTTTCATAGTTAAAATATAAATATTTCTCAAAAAGAGCTTTTTGGAAATATTTTTTATAAAAGTCATCTAACTTTGACAACATGTAGGAAATGAAAGTTTCATCTCTGCTGATATAAATCACTTTCATATCTTTATAAGTGTACACAATCAAATTGCAATACTTTCTTTTGGTACAGTACAACTGTCCCTGTATCTGGTAGTAATATGGAGTACTAATTTTTAGAGTCAAGTTGTTTGTAGCTGTAATGTTGTTATTTTCTACCAGATAAGGAACAGTTGCACTGTTTATTTCCTGGTAACGACTGGCATAAGGGCATTTTATTTCTATTATTGTGTCCGTTCCAAGCAATCCATCAGGAGATGCAGCTAAGTATGGCCTGTCTTGGCTAATGAATAGTCCACACGGTTCTACTGATAAATCGTATTCAGCACAGTACTTATCAAGGGCAATCTTTTCATTTAATATGCCATGGCTAGTGGCTCGTGAATGAAATGTGTGCCTGTCGATTGTTTCCAAAGCAAATTTTTTCATAGTGCTAGGCTTCAAATGGCAAATTGTGTGAAAATTGCTAGAGGTTAGTCTGTGTATGTCTGCGGTTATGATGCCACTCTTCACTAGTGCTCTGTTCTCTAGTACTTTTCTCTATTTCATGTATTTTTTCCTATGAAATTTCTACCAACGTTAAACTTTCTAATAATTTGTTTTGGGGGCTTTTACCTGTGTAATTATGATCTGATTCTATTGCATATGGATTTGCCGGTTCATACATTTGTTTTATTGGCATATTTGAATTTGGAAAATTGAGTACTAAATTTCTGATCCTGTCATTGTAATTTCCTTTGTTCAATATATTTATGGGGTATGGCTCGAAGATGATATTAACCCGTCTCCTTCTGGATGGTAATTTTTCTGCCCTGACTGGACTTCCAGTATACTGCTTTTTAGGCACATGAAACATTTTGCAACCTTTGTGTACAGACCTCATATTTCAATAATGTTTTATCACGAACCATGTGCTCCACTCCCAGTAAAAGCACTGCTACATGCTTGCAAAGAGCATTTGTACCGCTCCCAGCAGGACATTCACAGTGGGAATCCTCGGGTGATCCATGTTTATTTAATTTAATATCAACTTCATATTGAAGGTCTTTCATTGTTTTTCTACAATACTCTTTTAAATATGTATCTTCACCAACAATTGATGATCTTGCTGCTAGCAGATGACGAGATTCATATAACTGAATTGCACTGTCCATTTTTTTTGTAGTACTGAAAATTAAAATTAAACTTAGATAATCATGGTTAAACAAATAATGAACAATAGGTTAAAAATTAATTAGTTTAGAATTAATTTATGTCTGTGCAACATACTATGATTTCTATATGAAAGCAGCAATCCATTTTGTCATTTAGGATGTTTACAGTTTGAAAACTATGAATTGATGAGTATAAATAATTGAGTTGCGCGCTGACGTTCATAGCTCTTGTTGTGGCTTGCTAGCATAAAACGCCCTGAAGAAAGACTTCAAAATAGACCGAACCCTGGTTTTCGACTTTTCAACCTGCAAGTCTTTGCCATTTTACATATTTTAAAATGTATCAACATAAACTTGTCAGTCCTACAGACATGACTGAGCAACATATTTGTATTATACCATATGTGTATTATGTAGGTAATTATTACAGATTATGCATAGACGATGGGTATTGTGTTCTCTTAGAAAATAATTAAGGAAAAGCTATATACTCAAATCTAAAGTTAATGTTGCCTGAGCAAGGAGTTTTTTCATAATATTACTTTACATAGATATTATACTCACTAGTTCAGATAATGCCTAATTTGCGTTTTGTTTATTATAGGCAGGGTAGTACTACTGTTTATGTCTCGATATGACTCATTCGGCGGCACATGAATAACGGGATCTTGATCCTCACACAATCAGGACGTCCAAAATTAAAGTTTCTGTCGTACAGCTCTAGTCTAAAAGAAGAACAATAATTTTGGTTAACGAGCTAACCTCCATTTTCAGAATGCTATCTCAAGGAGTTTGGTTACTTTATTTGTCGCTTTTTATAAAATATACACTTATTTTAGCTTCGAATTGACCACAGCTACTTCGTACAGCAAGCTGATCCAACATAAAAGCATTAAAAACAGGTTTATTTCCACGAAGGCATTGATTCGCTTCATACCTTTCAATTAAGTCTGCCTTTCTTCCTCTCAATGAAGCACTCCGTTTTTTCAACTCTACCTTGAGTTCCTTAATTTTCCAGGTGGAATACTTATTTTAGGACACTATTTTCTTTCAACAAAATAGTTTAAACCAAAATTATACAAACTCCAAATTTATTGACACGGGCACAGATCAGCAGCCCGATTCCATAACTTGGCTACAATCGGATTATCACTTTTTTCATAGCAAATTCGACTCTATCGCAAGGCATTAGTGGCTGCGATACTGAGAATTCGATTGAAGCCAAGTTATGAAATCGGGCTGCAGATAGACGGGACTTAGCTATGTTTTTTTTTTTTTTTTTTTTTTGTGGCAATTGTCTTTTTGACATTTCTGCCAGAGTCATGTAGCTTCGCGTCAAAAAGTTTATAGATAATTTACTAGTACAGGAAATTTAGAAACGTTAACAAGACCAGATTAATATGATGAATTTTACAAACATAGGAGAACTACATACATAAATGAATTAAATATATATAAATACATATGAACTATAATTTAGAAAACTACAATAGATACAAATACTTAAAGTTTCAGATTATTTAATGAAAGGAATTGAACTAAAGACATATATATATTACGACTATTGGATGATAAAAGTTCTGTTATATGAGTTGGCAATGAAACTTCTAGTGAAATAAGAGACTGAAAGAATGAGAAATGATTCAGTAGCGGACATGAAAAGAAAATATGATTGAGATCTCCTTCATCAAGACCACATTCACATATTGAAGAATCTTTAACATGAATCTTTTGCAAATGAGTAGGGATACAACAGTGACCCAGCCTCATACGAATGATTGAAGATGTAAAAAGCTTGTTGAAGTGCCACCGTGCAAACCATGGTTTACTAGGGATGTCAGGCTGAATTCTAGCATAACCAGAACCTTTGTATTTGCTAGAAGATCTCCAGTTTATACACCAAGAATTTAATAAATATTTTTTTGGTAGGCAAATAAGGTCCTGGCTATAATTTATAAAAGGAATCTTATCGCCACAAGAAACTGCTTCCTTGGCCACTCTATCGACACGCTCATTACCAGAGAGACCAACATGCCCAGGCACCCAGGCAAGAACTACGTCTAAGCCTATAAGGAGACATTCAGAAATAGACTTTTTGATATGAAGTATGATTGAATGAAATTTAGAATAAAATGGATTAGAAAACAAAGATTGGAGGGAACTACGTGAATCTGAGAAGATAATAGTACGACGAAGTTTAAAGAGAAGGACATATTTAACCGCTTCAAGGATAGCCAAACATTCACCGGTGAACACTGACGACTCAGGAGGACACTTAACTTTTTGGACAATGTCGAATTGAGAATGGAAAACACCACAACCAACACATCCAACTGGCGATAATTTTGAGGCATCTGTGAATATTGTATGCCAACCAAGCCAATCCCTGTGCAAGATCTCTCGAAAATGCTCATCAGCATAAAGGTCACCTTTGCAGATATCAAACTCTAAAATTATTTGCGGATGAAAGGTAACAATATCGTAATCAAAATTAAAAATTGGGAGTTTTGGAGACCGGTATGTAGGGTCTTTAAGGGATTTATAAACTATGAAACTTTTGAGCAACAGAGGATGATGTTTACATCTCCAATAACGGGAGGTATAAACGTATTGATAGAGAAGTTGAAGCTTGGGTATAAGAGGATGATTAGAAAATTGAATAAAACGAAAGAAGAATCTGTTAGAAAGAAATTGTCGGCGAAGATGGAGAGGAGGATCAACACACTCCACCTGGAGTGCATTGATTGGAGAGGACTTCATCGCACCTGTAATAATCCGAAGTGACTTTGACTGAATTAAATCAAGTTTTCTTAAGCCAACCCTGCAAGCAGGATCAAGCAGAAAAGTACCATAATCTAAAACGCTACGAATTATAGCGTTATATAAAAGTTTAAAATTAAAAGGATGAGCACCCCACCATACTCCCGACAGACACCTTAAAATGTTCAGATTCCTCTCACACTTATTTGCAATATACTCACAATGCAAACGTCCAGACAACTTATTGTCCAACAAGAGACCGAGGAATTTTACGGACTCTTTAACTGGAATTCTGCTCTGAAGAGGGGGATTATCTATATTTACTCTGTCCTGAGCTTGAAGAGCGCAGCCATTAGGAGCTGCTTCTGATAAATCGTCACTAATAATATTATTATGAGCGACTCTGTCGTAACCGTTACCGTTAGCGACGGCCGAAGTAGGGGCATGATGCTTCCGAATTACCTTATTTTTGTATACGACTCTTTGAGGTTCCACAGTATTATTTTTGATCATATGAAAGGAGGAAAAAGGGGGAGAAGGAGACGTAGAAGAAGCGACGTTGGCGTAGGACACTTTTGACACAGAAAACAATTTAGAAGCTTCCGAGTAAGAAATTGCTTTTTGCGCCATAGCTACTTTTATATTTTTTGACGTTGCATCTCCGGGCAAGAGTTATTCGTGGCAAAATGGTTACCCTTACATGAAATACATATTGCATTGTCCTCCTCTACTCGGCAAGACTCGCCAAGGTGAGTGGACGCACATTTATAGCATGTTGGATTAGAACGGCATTGAGTTTTCGTGTGACCATACCGACAGCATTGGAAACATTGAATAGTTGGGAAGTTATACAATGCCACTGGGAACGAATTATAACAAAGAAACACTCTGTTCGGAAGTATTTGGCCATCAAATGTTAGAACCACCGTTTGGGACGGCTTCCAAGCCACGGATCCATCGATTATAACTTTATAATTTAGTCGACGGACTTTTATAATCGAGCCACAATTGGGAGGGACCTTCATCTCTTCTTTTATCATCTCTGGGGACATGTCAGCTGGGATACCTCGTATTAATCCCATTCGTGTTACATTGTATGAAGGAATTAGGGCATTATAGTTATTTGCAGACAGAGTCGGAGATTCTATGAATTTGTTGGCGTCGATTCCGGAATGAAAATCTAAGGATATTCTGTTTCGCCCGATACTTTTTATTGAACCATCAATAATCCCTTGAAACTCTCTGTATCGGCTAAACAAAAAACGGCCGAAGGTGACTGGGTGTAATGTTGTACCGTCTGATGCAGAACTTTGAGATCTTTGGACATGAACCGTAAAAGGCCCGCGATCTGTATGAATATACAAGTGGCGACCTACAGGTGTAAAAGCTTGACCTAGATCTTGCGATTTTATTGCAGGTGTAGAGGACAAGGAAGCCGGGACTTGGTGAAGCAGGGGAGGAGAAGTAGCTGTTATATTCGTTGAGGCATCAGAGAAGGAGGTTGGAGGTGTACGCTGCCCTGCTTGGAGATCAACTTCATCACCTGTCAGCGTAGATTGTGATACCGAACGAGAACGATTAATACATTCTCTATTTAACGCTCTGCGCTTTCGAGCACATGAGGACTCAACCTGCTCAGTAGTCATCACCATTGTATAGGCAGCTGGAGACGGTGGCCTAGTTACATCCATACCGCCCCCAGGGTCAGGAGGCTCATTCATATTTTCCTTGGAAAAGAAAGCTACTTAATAGATAAAATACACTAACCAATAATTCCTTGGGTGAAAAACTACAGAAAATATTAAACAGGTCTAGATATTTACGCGATTAATATCAAAAACCAAAATTGTTACAATTTTTCACCTATTGTCAACAATGACGCTCCGCCCCTTAGCTATGCTAGCGCCATCTGCTTTAAGCTTTCACCGGCCAACCCCATTTCTTCATAAAAATATGTCCATAAAGTTATTCCATCCGGGATATCTCTTGAGAAAAAAATTTGAGTCATAGCCGAGTCCAGTGTGGACCGAGTCACATTCTACCCTCAAAGGGTTTCTATTAAAAAGAACATACTTACTGTTCGTTTCAGAATATTTTAATGGTGTACCCTCAACTTTTGCCTCTGGACGTAGCACCGCCTGATACCGTCTCTCTCGCCTGTCGTATGAACCCATCCTCCAACGCCAGAGCCGAACGGCGAGTTCACCAAAGTGAAATGTTATGGATGATGACCCCGAACTTGGCAAAGAAAATATTTCTTTGCATGGTGAAAAAACCAAAGGCTAAAACTTTGTTCAGAAAAGCACCACATAAGGATTTAGCTTCTATACAGGATAACATTGCCATGATTCTATCGGAAGTAAAAAAAAAAAAAAACTTCATGATTATTAAATTTTTGTGGCAGTTGAACTAATGAATACAAGATAGCCATTACGGAGAGACGAAGACACGACGAGGCTTTGTCGTTAGTTAATCAATGCTGATTTAAGACGTCTCTTATACAGAGATACATTTTTTTTTTATTAGTTGACGATGTAATTTTATTATCTGAGAAGTCAAAATCAACAAATTACATCAAAACCAGCTGGTTCTGTTTTAGGTACCTACCTAAAATAAATTAGAAATTAAAAGTTTGAGGTATTTTATAATAACAATTTATTAAAAACAACAGGAATGAGAAACGTTCACTGAAAATTCCAGCTTCGAAAAACGACGACTAAGCCGATACAGGGAAGCCTCATCCAGCGCAGCGACTATTCACCTTTCAACAGTGGGAGCCAGCAGGGCAAGCACCAGCCATGGTCTGAGATCCCACAGGAGATTTAAAGGTACAATATTCCGGTCTTCGTCACTTCATTCGAAGTTAGCAACAAATTACCGATGACCCGATATCATCTTAGTGGTTTACTAGGTTATAAAGTTCCATTTATTTCACAGGAACACACAGATTTTAGTGAATCTGTGTATCTCTGTAATCTTAAATGTCAAAGTCAAAGCCCGACTTCTTAAAATGAAAATATTGTTCTGCATCACCATACATTGTAGCCACATGTTATATTTTTTGAAAAGATATTTCAACGTTTTTGGATTTGTCCGTTCCTTCATGATGAAATCCAATGAACTAAACTATGGCACGCGGACAATCCAATCAAATTCAACGATACCATATATATTAAATTCGGCGCTAAAGTCATAACTTTATTTTTTCTTAGCGGGGTATAAAACTAATGCCAAAAAAAATATGAGTACAAATGAATCCTTAAAACCCCATTTGCTTAAATGTAAAAAAGTGCTACTTGAAAAGTGAAAAATAATTTTATATTGGCTTATTGCCTCATTACACATATTTTCTTTGTCAAGTTCGGGGTCATCATCCAAGAAATATAGTGACAGTAGGAACCCTTCATGGTAGTACGCATCACATTTCTTCTTTACGTGAAAGAGATAGCCCCGCTGGCGTCTTGCATCACATTTCGAACATTCTCATATGAAGAAATATAGTGACAGTAGGTCCCCTTCATGGTAGTACGCATCACATTTCTTCTTTACGTGACAGAGATAGCCCCGCTGGCGTCTCGCATCACATTATTTCGAACATTCCTTTTATGAAGAAGCTGTGTTTCACTACGTGATAGAATCCGAAATGAGGAAATCCGTAGAACAACGAAGGTTACCGACATAGTGAAACGAGGAGGATGATGGTGATATTGGTGATGATGAAGAATAACGCACAAATATCTCAAGACATGATTTTAATCCACCTTTCTACAAAGAAGTGTCCGGTATCCCCAAATACTCTGTGTAGGGGCCTTCCCCAATACAACACTCTGGTGTTGCCCCCTGTCATCGTTATCTACCCATAGTTACCAGTGCTAACAACATAATAATCCATTCTTAAGTGGATATAACAATAAAGTAAATAATGTAGCTTCAACTAAAAATTTATACAACAAAACAATAACATACATTAAATGAATTGACGAATAATAAATTATGGAATGATGAATCTAAGTACATACTACCCATACACTTATTTAGTACTAGAGGGATTGTTATTGACGGCGGCGGTAGATGGAGGTCGTAACATTAGCTCTCAGAGTTTGCAAGTTGAAGTGGCAATGGGCAGGCCATATAAGTCGCAGAACCGACTACCGTTGGGGAATAAAGGTTCTTGAATGGCGACCACGAACAAGCAAGCGAAGTGTGGGGAGACCCCCCACACGATGATATATTCCCAACTGCCCCATTAACGTCCCCATCAATGGGGACGATGGGAATTTAAATTTCCATCGGCCCCATTAGCGTGAATAATGGGGCCGATGAGAATTTAAATTCCCATCGGCCGCATTGATGGGGACGTTACTTTTGAAATACTTTGGACATACATTTCACGTACTTTTTTTTTTTCACATACATTTGACATACCTTTAACATACCTTTAACATACCTTTAACATACATTTGGCATACTTTTGACATACTTTTGTAATTCTTTACACATAATTACGACATACGTTTGACATACTTTTGTAATTCTTTTTACATCTTTCGGTATACTTTTCAATTACTTTTGACAAACATTTGGCGTACTTTTCACATTCTTTTGACATTATTTTGACATACTTTTGACATACCTTTGACATACTTATAATATATTTCTTTGAAATACTTTTGACATACATTTGCTTTAACATAATGTTGTAATTATTTTCAAATACTTTCGGCATACTTTTGACATATTTTTGAAATAATTTTGACATACCTTTGTAATTCTCTTGAAATACTTTCGGCAACTTTTGACATACATTTCCTTTAACATACTTTTGTAATTCTTTTCACATACTTTCGGCTTACTTTTGACATACATTTCCTTTAACATACTTTTGTAATTCTTTTCACATACTTTCGGCTTACTTTTGACATACTTTTCACATACTTTCGGCGTACCTTTGACATACTTTTGACATACTTTTGACATATCTTTGACATATTTTTGACACATTTGACGTACTATTGTCATATTTATTAATTTTGTATTTTTTTTTACTTTTGACATACGTATTCCCAACTGCCCCATTGGTGTGAAAGTTCCGAACGGCCCCATTTTATTTTTATAATTAGGTTGCAATAGTGGTTTTGTTGCATATTTAAATTTCAAACTTTCTGACTGTATTTATACTAAAATTGAGTGTTAGTGAGAATAGAAAGAAATAAAAGCCAAATAATTCGATCAAATCAAATACTGATTTATAGACAATAACACTTTTCATTAAAAAACACTATACAGGTATTTAAATTGACAATATTTATAAACGGTCATATCTTTAGGTATTAGAATAAAACAACAATAATCACAGCCATAGTTTACAATTATTTTTCTTACAGATAATATCAAGGTTTTTTTTTATCACAGTAATCATCACATTTTTACAATAATTCTTTTGATAGAATCTAAGGTACAAGAAGTTTAACTTTATACTCGTATTATAATATCGCAATAATCACAGCATATTTTACAATATTTTTTCTAACGAATAATATCTAAAGTACTATATAAAAGGCCTTTATATCACAGTAATCATCAAATTTGTACAATAATTCGCTTTATAAAAATTAAGGTGGTACAAGTTCATGTTGTACTTAAGGTATTATTAGTTAGAAAAATAATTGTAAAATATGCTGTGATTTTTGCGATATTATAATATTTAAATAAACTTCTTGTACCTTAGTTTCTATTAAAAGAATTATTGTAAAAATGTGATGATTACTGTGATAAAAAATACCTTGATATTATCTGTAAAAAAAATAATTGTAAAATATGGCTGTGATTAATGTTGTTTTATTCTAGTACCTAAAGATATGACCAATTATAAATATTGTAAATTTAAATAACTGCATAGTAAATTTTTAATGAAAAGAGTTATTGTCAATAAACCAGTATTTGATTTGCTATAATAAGTTAGCCTTTTATTTCTTTCTTATCCTAGTAACACTCAATTTTAGTGTAAATACACAGTCAGAAAGTATGGAATTTAAATATGCAACAAAAACACTAAAGCGACAAAATTATCAAAAAGAAAATGGGGCCGTTGGGACTTTTCATGCCAATTGGGCAGTTTGAAATATGTAAGTAAAAAGTAAAAAATTATGTCAAAAATAAAAAAAAAAACAAAAGTTCGTCAAATTTGTCAAAAATATGTCAAAAGTATGTCATAAGTATGTCAAAGGAAAGTAAAAAAATAATATGTCAAAAGGATGTCAAATGTATGTCAAAAGTATATAAAAGTATGCCGAAAGTATGTCAAAATAATAACAAAAGTATGTCATATGTATTTCAAAAGTATGTCATAAGTATGCCAAAAGTATGTCATAAGTATGCCAAAAGTATGTGGAAAGAATTACTAAATTATGTTAAAGCAATGTATGTCAAAAGTATTTCTAAAGAAATATATCACTAGTATGTCATAAAATATGTCAAAAGTACGTCAAATGTTAGTCAAAAGTATTTCAAAAGTATACCTAAAGTGTGTAAAAATAATTACCAAAGTATGTCAAAAGTAGGTTAAAATAATATCTAAAATATGTGAAAAGTATGTCAAAAGTACGCCGGAAGTATGTGAAAAGAGTAACAAAGGTAAAGCAAATGTACGTCAGAAGTATTTCAAAAGTATGTCAAAAGTATGCTGAAATTATGTGAAAATAATTACAAAATATGTCAAAAGTATGCCTAAAGTATGTAAAAAGTATGTTAAAGGTATGTTAAATGTATGTCAAAAGTACGTTATATGTATGTCAAAAGTATTTCAAAAGTAAGGTCCCTATCAATGGGGCCGATGGGAATTTAAATTCTCATCGGCCCCATTATTCACGCTAATGGGGCCAATGGGAATTTAAATTCCCACCTGCCCCATTGATGGGGATGTTAATGGGGCCGTTGGGAATATATCCACACGATGGACCGACGACATTGTAGCCATCGCAGGAAGTCGGTGGATGGAGGTGACACAAGATCGCTCGTCATGGCGCTCTTTGGGTGAGGCCTATGTTCAGCAGTGGACTTCTAAAGGCTGACATGATGATGATGTAAAATTTGTATTCCTTATAATTAATCATTCTATACTTACTAGCTCCGCCCCGCGGCTTCGCTTTTCACTGTGATTGCATAACAAAGGAACATCAGATGTTCCTTGAGATTAGATTCTAAAGTTTTGCATTTTAAATATCAGGAATCGATATTATGTTGTACCTATTTTATTGAAAACTAGGTAGGTACCTACGTATATCGAATAAAATCTTTACTACTTAACTAATGTACTTAGCTAATTTTACTGAATGACTTTTCCCTAGTCGAGATCCCACGGTCTTAAATTTATATGTGTACGTACCTAGACCTAGATAGGTACTACTATACTATTCACTAAGGGTGTGCAGCGGGAAATTCAAAATTTTTCTTACATGAGATAGCTAAGGTAAAGAATAATCTCCAAGTGTGACAAAAGTAATATCACTAATAATAGTTAGGACCAGTTAACAAAAGCAAAAAACCTGTAAAAAATATTGAATTTCCCACTGCAGGCGTACCCAATTAAACAGAAATGAACTTTCTATAGGTATGATTGATTATATATCAACTTCTAGAAGGTAGGTAGTTAGGACCTACTTACATAACTAGTGGCTCTGTGAGCTGTAGACCTCGCGCGTACAAACTTTTTTGCAAACAATCTAGCGGGTTCACAGTAGCGCCATCTATTTACCTTATTGTAACACGGTTAGTAACGTGTCAGTCACTACAGCTGGCCATTTGTTTGTACGCAGCCCAAAACTTCCCAAACTGTAGTACTCTCAAGTGCTCTGTAGTGCCCAAATATGGCCATTAGTTCTCGATTACTTTACGAGATATTTCAATTCAAAGGGTGGCCTGCCGGGGTGACGCTGCGTTCAGCGCGTCGATGTCGACTAGCCAAATCCAGCGAACAGATTTAAATGAAACATAGCTCAGCGTTTAGTTCTCGAAATAATAAGCGAATCTGTCAGAAAAAAATACAATCGAAGTAGTGGTCTAAGAGAAAACCATCTTATAAGGGTAGTCAGCCAGGATGACGCTTGCTTCAGCGCGTTAACTCTATAACAACAAAACGAGTGAATCAATATTCTTCAAATTAAGTGGAGCTGCAGTTCTCCAACTGGTTCCCTTTGTGCCCAAAAATCAGTCGTGTAAGTTCAGTAGTTTTTGCTCGTTCGAGGATCGAAAGGTGGCCTGCTGGGGTGACGCTACCCTGAAACTCGACAACGGCTGTGCCTACAGCTTAGAGAGGTAAACCTACAAATAGTTCCCGGTGAGATGGTCTTTGTGCCTAAGAATTGGACATCTACCTAACGAACTTTACGAGAAAAAAGCTATCATTACTTTTTGCACACCTTATCGTAAGTACCTCCATTAGAAGGTTCTCGAAGCTACAACTGTCCCTTTCTAACATGAAGTATTTGTCATTAGCATGAATGAAAGCGCATTAGGCACGGATATTACATTTAGCCGGCTAATATTAGATGTACAATCAAGTACAAATGGATTTCACGAAAAGTGACACATATCAACATGTGGCTGCGTTTCCAATCTTCACGCGGCCCGGGCGTAGGTACCTAGACCTAAGTAGAATTTATAATGTTACCAGTAGGTACATTATTGAAATACAACAGATTTCGGAATAAATAAAGAACCATTAGAATAAATAATTGAAAATAGAAAGTATAAAATTTAAAGTAAATATAGTTATAGCATGTATACTGATGTCCATATTTTAAAACTAGCTATATTCGTGGCTTCGCACGCGTGGTCATTTGTCTAGGTTAAAAATACGCTATGTACTATTCCAAGACATAAAATCCCAATATAACAACATTTGATCAAAATTCCTTCAGCCGTCAAAAAGATTTTATCGATTGCTCGGCTTCTTTTAATCGGATTAAGATGTCAAGTACACCAGTTTTTAAGTCAAACCATAAGCTATCCAAATATCAAAACCGCATATCAATCGGTTTAGTAGTTTTTACCTGATACGCGAACAAACAAACATAAGCAGTACCAGTAGTATAAGTAGTAGCAGATGGAGAAACAGACATGATTTTTTCAATGCTATGTATGTTCAATTGCTTATTTTAAATGCCCTAGACTATTTTTTTTATTATCTTTGTACAGACCTTTTTATACTTAAAGCTTTTTTAGAAGTACTTATAGATGTCATCAGCATCAAAATCCGATGTCCTACCTCAATTATGAACTATGTAGTATGAACTCAAATAATACCAAGTTTCATTCGAATTTATTGAGTAGTTTCGGTGTGATACGTGGCCAGGATACAGACAGACAGTCAGAAAGATACAAATAAAAAAAAATACAGTTTTGGCTTCAGTATTGAATTTATAGCTGCCTCCAAAAATAAATACAAAATATCATCAATGTACAGAATTTGGACCCCTATCCTGCAGGAACCCTTTATTTTTTCGGCATTGAAAGGTGTTCTCAATTTTCACCCATCATATAAACTATGACTGTGCCAAGTTGCATAAAAATACGTCCAGTAGTACGGTACGTGGTACGTGTTCTTTTAAATAACTTTCAACCCCTATCCTGCGGGAAACCTTTAATTTTTCGAGATAAAAAGTATCATGTGTCTTACCTCGTAGTATGAACTTAAATCATACAAGTACAAGTACAGTTTCAACTGAATTCATTCAGCAAAGACACAGACAAAAATGAAAAAAATACAACTGTTTTGGCTTCAGTATTGAATTTAAAGAACAAACCAAAAAAAAACTTCCAAGTACAGAATTGGACCCGTCTTTCACTTGGATTTGTGAATATCTCGGTTCCATGTCATAATCCCCACCAGGTTATTCCCACTGTTGGGGATATTAATAATCTTCAAAAAAGTTATCCTGTTCTCCCCCGCTATGCGCTGAGGAACAGTATACGAGTTCGAATCTCGTCCGTGACCCAAATTTTTCCATAGAAAATTATTATAAATATTTACGCTAAGTAGGCGTTAACTGCTATAAAAAATCATAAAAATACAATTACATTTACTTTAAAAAGCCGTTTTGTGCTTAATTCGTATTGACTGGGTATCTTTGGTCAATGTATTCTTATTCTCGGTTACCAACACTATAAATCCTCATGAACAAACAGTTCATAGAGGGTATATTTGAATAAAGAAACGTAAAGAATGCGTTTTATTGCACTGAATCTGTGTGGTTGTTTGGAGAGACTGATTCATATTAATAACTAGACAACTGATTGCTGTTTTATTATAGATTTAAATTTAAAAACTACATGTAAACTTTGTCAAAATCTTTGTTTAACTACCCCATTTGCATGTACAGCAAATCGTCATCTATTTCGTAGGTGCCCAACCCCATCCTCGTGTTATTTTCATTAATGACATTAGCAATATCAGTTTGATGGCATTTAGTATAATCTCTTGCATGAGGTCATGTCCAACTCCTTCAAATGCTTTTGACTACGTGATAAGATCCGTAAAATTCCGCTCCACATGAGAAATTTACCTTGAATGTCAAAATTACCCAAGATACGTAATAGTATGCGAATTTGAGACTTTTGTTCGATAATCCAACAGAAAGTACATAACGAATGCTCTGTGGGTAAGTACCTATCTACTACCTCTGGCAACCCTAATCCCAACTTCTTTTGCTTGACATTAATGTATGACCCAAATAATGTCCAGTATTGTACAGCCGATAATGCATGGCCGGATAATTCGTGTACATTGATTCGAAATATTTGGCCGGCTTTTCCTAGCTACACATTATTGCCCGTACTAAAACGGTCCGTGTTGATAATTTTTGCTTCCCTAAGGGCGCAGGTGGAGAAGAATAAAAGACGTGCGCTTGTACTATAGTGGTGTAATCGACTGAATGGTCGCAGCAGCGGCGTGCGGACACAGCCGCGTGCCTATCTATATAGGTACCTACTAACAATAATGCATGGCCAGTATTGCACAGCCATAATTCATTTACAGGCTTCATCATTTAAAGATTGGATGTGAAACATGAGCTCGTGACGGTTTTGTACGACCGGTAATCCTAGGCCAACCATAGACAAAGATGGAATCTCTCCTTGATGCCTCGTTTGTGTAGGCACGGAATAGAAAAACAAGTGGAAGTGCAACGTGTGCGGGTGACGTGTACCACAGTTACAATACACAGGGAATCATAACTTGCATACAAATATTTCGTAGGTAAAAATTAAATTTACTCTTTGAAGCAGTCGTTAACGCATTATTTTCAAATTTAATTCATAACTTTAAATCATCTCAATAATACACACCAAATTACAAGAAAGGCTTGTTAGTAGTGCAGTACAGGACTTTTATTTTATTTGTTTTTGGCGACATCGGTCCCAATGTACGTGCCGTAGTGTACCACTTCCACTTGTTTTTTCTATTCCGTGGTGTAGGCGAATGTCAGGAACAAACTATCACCGAACCAAATGGGCCATCCCCGACTCCATGTGGTCTTGTCTGCCCTACCCTAGTGTTTTTATAAAGCCAAAAGCACGGAGGGCAGGCAGACCCGTCCGTTGTAATACAGCGCAGGTACCAGCGGGAACCTGAGCGGTAGAAGCTGGTCGCCGAAGCTGCGGAGGCGAGTGCTTAGTTACGCAAGGGCGGAGGGGCTGCACATCCCGCAGCGCTGGTGCAGCCGCTATTCATAATCTGTGTTAAAGGATACTGGAACGTGCAAACTTTGACCAAGACATTTCTATTTACTCTATGGTATACACTGATTATCGGCTGTACATTATCGCCAGTACAAAAAGTGTCCGGCCCGCCTTCCAATAATGCACACCTTGCTAATTCAGATAGATTTCTGCCAACAGCCTTCAGTGGCAACCCGACATGGCCGTGAATAGTTAGAAGACGAAAGGCGAGAGCAAAGCTTAGCGACGCTTAGCGAAGCTTAGCGAGCTCCCGCCTTCGTCTTCTAACCTACCACGGCCATGTCGGGTTGCCACTGAAGGCTGTTGGCAGAAATCTATCTGTGTTGCAATAGCAAATAAATAATTAATAGGTTGGTCTAGTGGCTAGTGATCCTGGGAACGAAATCAAACGGTCGCGGGTTCGAATCCTGCAAGGTTCAATCATTTGTGTGATGAGCAAAAATGTTTGTTTCCGAGTCATGAATGTGATATTCGTATTTATGTATGTTTATCCGTTATCTAGTGCCCATATTACAGGGTATCCTAGTTTGGGACTAGGTAATTGGTATGGAATTGTCTCTAATATATTTATTATTATTTATTAATGTTTGTACAGCCACCAAGACACTTTGTGGAATATAATAGAATAGCGTTATGTGGAGCGTTATTCGAAACTATCTATACCCGATCTCAGCTCGGCCATTGACGTCATAAATGTTCGAATGTATACCTTTACGGTGTACTTTCGAAGAATACATTTTCGCTTTCTGGATTTTAAAACATACTCGATGCCAACCACGAACCTCTACAGATTCATGATGCCAACACGGTCTCTGACGTCAAGAGCGTTGTGTACGTAATGTATATTTTCGAAATATGCAACGACGTCGGCTTTCCTTTAGTTAGTGCATCAGACAGTTCTGTTAGTACAACATGTAAAACATTAAGCATTTTGGTTACCAATATATACAGCCGCAAGAGGGCGCTTTTTATGAGGGATTGTAAATAAAACATGCACTTTAAGTAAAACTAAGAAATTTACAAAGTCAATAAATATTACAAAGTAAATTCACAGAATTGTTTTCTGTTTTTGAGCTTTTTTCTAAATAATCCGAAGTGGAATTATTGTGACTGTGATGATTTAAAACATTGGCATCGTCGAGCATTTGGTATTTCGCGATTTTCGCGCATAATGGCATAATGAGAATTTGGCATTTATCGTACCATTCTACGTCTTTGGGATTTTACATTTTCGGTATATTGCATCGAAAGGGTTATAAATGATCAATATTCCATTATATATTGTTTTCAAACAAAACTTGACGGTTTACTTCAGGAAATCACATGAGCCTTAAAAAAACAAATAAAATGTTTAGAACGCACAATATATGTAAATGCTTATAAATATTGAGGGAAAATATTTATAGCAGCGCGCGGATTCGATCCATGTGTCTCTGGGTAGCAGGCCAGACACCGCTTCATTGTGCCACTGACTTGTGGCCTAAGCGCCGAATTTACGGTACCGTTTTATAAACGGATGTACAATTATTATTCCTCTCAAATTAACATAACTTTAGACTCATATCCCGCAGGAATCCCGTATTTTTTCATGATTAAAAGTATCATTAATTTTAACACATAGGTACTATAAACTTTGACTGTGCCAAGTTACATCAAAATCTGTCCGGTAGTTTCAGCGTGATATGTGTTTTTTTTAAATAACTTTCTACCCCTATCCTGCGGGAACCATTGTTTTTTTCGGGATAAAATGTATTCTAAATGTTAATCTATAACATAAGCTATGATTGTGCCAAGTTGCATCAAAATCCGTCGGGTAGTTTCAGCGTGATGCGTGTCCAAAGAGACAGATAGACAGACAAAAAAAAAACCTTTTTGCACTCCATATCGATTTTGAAGTTTATCTCAATTAAACATTTCAAAAAATATTTAATGTACAGATTTAGCCCAGTTACAGTTTTATTATATGTAGTATATAGATTTTAATACTTTGTATGAATTTTGTCTTGCGAGGACTGTAACGCCATCTATTGGTAGCTCAATTGAATTAAACCCAATTACCAACTACTTACGTGATATAAATTTTTCCTATATAAATAATTACATAAAAAGTAATGTTCTCGCTAAGTAGGCGCTGATCCTAAAATCATAAAAATATAATACCAAATAAAGTTTGTTTGTTTGTCGTATGAGGTAGTGCTGGCCTCTGATGTCAGAGTTTATCAAGCCGCCCGAGGGCCTCTGACATGGCTTAACGACTGCTATTAATCAATAACAGCCGGGACCGACAGCTTAACGTGCCCTCCGAAGCACGGAGTGATGGAAAACCGCACATAACCACAGAATAAATAATAGTACAAGTACAGAAGGATAACTGAGTGAAGTCATTTAAATACATAGCAACTCTCGCTACAAAGCAATAAAGTGCAATTTAACTCGCACAGCGCTGCGAGCTTTCAATTATATTTACCTAGAAGGCGCTCACCCATTGTGTGCAGGCTAGAATGTACAGTATCACAACGCGCGAGAGCTTCCATTGCTCTAATCGTTTCAGAATAGCTCTGTCACTTTTACGCCCGGTAGGGTTGTATCAAGATATGACTAGGTACTGTACTAGTAATTATTCTGTGATATAATATGACTTAGATATTGTAATCTAATAAACAATTATGTAAAAATGCATTATTTTATTACTTATTGTTATAAATGTTGATAGTTCTATTAACTACATATAATGACATTCTTATCAGAATAGACCTAGTACCTCATTATTTGATTATATCATAATAGGTTACACTTTGATGAATAAAAGGTGCCTGCCTGACTTCGATGCTTAATAATGAATGAAAACGAAATGGATACCTACGTAATAAAATGTCGGTATGTAGGTATTTTACGAGATTTGTCAGACCGAATGCTATGCAGTACCTTCTAGGTTTCTCCTTGGTATTCATAATTAAGAAAAGAATAAAATCTGAGAAAAACTTTACGTAAGTAGGTACGGTATCGTTAAGCACACGGCGCGCGACTCATCGAGCGCACGCTTGACACTCTACTGAATGAACCCCAATATTACGGCCCCTAAGTTTAGGTATAATATTTGTACTTGTTGCGGAGTGCGACCGCCCTGACATAACTTAGAAAAGTAATTGGTGCGTAGCACAGATTAAGTATCAGAATGGATAGAGCTTATGCTTGGGTAGCATGTCCATTTTATGTTGGTTCTAGTTCCCATATCTGCATTAGTGTGCGTGAGTAGGGAAGTGATCGCTAGTGCCAGCCATATCGATAAAAACATATCTAAACAAAACTGCAGAATATGAAAATATAGGAAATAATATTTATGCTAAAAATATTTACGTTTTCAGACAGATCCATGTCGTGTTAATTTGACTGTATTAAATCAAGCTAATTCTAAACAGAAATTACGAAAATAAGAAAATACGATGACTTCTTATTTTTTGGATTCTATGGACATGGTAAGGCAAGTTATTAAATAATATAGTTAAATTACGAAATAAATTTTATAAATACTTATCACATTGACACTCGACAGGAGCGCGCTATAATATCTACAATAAGTTACACTTGACTTTTGCTAGGCAAACCACATAATAATAATAAATATTATTAAGTAAGTATTTGTAAGTATTCCAATAATAGGTAAGAGTAACTCTAAAGAGACTTGCACAATTTCCGCAGACGACAGACTAAAAAAGAGGCTAACATTATCTATATTAGATATTGATTGTTATCGTATCGGTAAAGATCCCTATTATTGTGTGGTTCGTGGCGACATACATATTATGATAGATGATCACCGATGACGCATTCCATTAATTTGGATGTCGCAACTCGACAAAGGGTTTAGGATTTTAGATATAGTGTTTTCTCGTCTGTGTGCATACTAAACGATTTGAAATCGGCATGGTGGCCAGCCCGGTTAATAGTGTGTTAAAAATAGTGCCTTTATTTACAATTCTACAATCTAAAGCAATCATTTGATGGAAAGCTGACTTCTGTTACTTCGAAGCAAAGTGGCAAAGTATCAGTCATATTGCATACACAGTGGCATATAACAACATCTTAGGTACTTCAACCAACACTTGATAAAAAATATTTTTTTATCCACCGGTAGATAATATATCGGATATTCTTCAAATATGATCGGTACTGCATCTGTTTTAAGTTTCTTTATTGACAATCCAGTCACAAAGCTAGATATATTAAAATGTTTCGAGCAAAGCCTGGAGTATTTAGTCGGCTCCCAGTTTTCGCGCCTTACTGCTCTTATCCACTGATTTCTGATTTCCGGACATTTTGGAAACCTGCAACAAAAAAATATATTTTTTTAAGTTAATGCTTATTAATAACTAGCTGCGTCGCCCGCGTGCAAATTTTCCCAACACCGTCACCCTTTCTTCAGGAATGAAATTTCAAATAAATCCTTCCTTATTGCACCCATAAGGTTGACACCTGTCAGTTTGACACCTGGCACTTTGAGGGACCATTGTACTTGCTTGGCCCACGATTTAAGGAGGGAACGGGGAGAAGGTAGGGTGAAGAACCCTCCTGAGAGTAGGGGGCTAGATCTTCCCACCCTCTGAGATGTTTTTTTTATTGCTTCGCTTCGCTCCCTCTTTCGCCTTTTAACCTAAAAAAAACAGCACATAACAGAAGCGTAAAACTTCGAAAAAATTGCAAAATATATATATATATATATATATATATATATATATATATATAAATATATATATATATATATATATATATATATATATTTAAAAAAAACATATCTCAGAGAGGGGAGAAATCCTCCCCCCCCCCTCTAAGGGGCGGTACTACTCTCTCCCCCCTACCTGCTATCCTAAAATCGTGGACCAAGCTTGTACAGTTGTGCCCAATATACCCCAGTTAACATCCTTCCTTACAAAATATCATCCAAATCCATTCAGCGAAAGAAGAATAAACGGTCAATGTTTCACGTAATGATATTGATTAGGCAAGCATATGGATTAAGCAAACATCGACAAAGTCGAATTAGCGCTGGAGGAACATCACTAGTCTGAAGACGGAAAACAATGCATTTAATTAACTTAGATTAAAGCTTTAAATGCTTAGTTCATCATCACCACGAGGTAATTATATGATGTTAATTATATGTATCCATAATGTAAAATACATGTTTGCTTTGAAACTTCGATAATTAAGATAATAATAGCCGGTAAAGACATACCTGTGAAATGATAATTCCCGATCTTTTACTCCTTTTTTTGTTGTTCTTGATGCACAAAACACAGCACAACACGACATAGTTTTATTATTTAGCTAGAATGTCTAGTCTTAGCAAAGATATTTCACTAGGATTACGCTTTATATGCACACAGGGCCCCAATTCTAAATAAATAAAATAAATAAATAAAAATAAATAATGATAATATTATTTGCGAAATTTTCAAAAAAAAATATTTCCAATAATGAAATACTCAAAATTCAAAAATTTTCACAAATTTTTCGCTTTATCTACTTTTATGAGGAAAAAGCGAAAATTTTGCGAAAATTGTTGATAATTGTCATTACAATTGTTTTAGTAGAATTGGGCCCCAGCAGCCTTATTGTCTAACTCTGGTGGTAATGGCAATCAAATCCATTACCATTACCATTGGCGGTTCCAGTTCGCCGTCCAGGGGAATTGTCTAATATTTTCGGTGGTAATCGTCTTAAAAATGTGAAGGCCATTTCGTTCTTTCCGCAGACTACATAAAACAAAAAACATATGCTCTTGCGTTCCATTTCATGAAGAACAGCTTTGAGCACTTTTTAGTGCTTTTTTGAACTAATGGTTGTAAAATGTTAATTTAGCCATATAAACATGTGTAGTGTTTTATTTGTTTATTATAATCTAATTTTTATTAGTTATGCTGTTTAATAAATGGATATTCTTCAAATAATAATATTCAAGTATATTATAGCCTGACGTTGCGTAGAACGAAACGTTGGTTTGCAAGTTATTATTTATTCTGGACCATATATAGAGTATGTGTTTGTTTGTTGTTTATTTTAGCATTCAATAATGAAATGAAAATCAAATGGAAAACAATAAATATATTAAATAGGTAGGTTAGGTATAGTCACAAGATTTGTGTGAGTTTGTGCGAAACGTGGATAAACTAAAAGTGGAATTGCTTTGTGAGATGTAATGTATGTCGAGGTTATGTTCGTTTTCGTATATAAAATTGACAAATATGCCTTGATTTAGCCACAAATAGTACCTATGTACCATATTGTATTTCAGAATGTCATCTGATAAAGTGGTCTTTGCATAGACCTACAATTGGTCATCGAGTTAGATCGAAACTTTGAACAAATATATCGCAAGTTCTAACAGTCTTTGGCTTGGCTACAGGAATTTTGGTGGACTAATGAATATTATCTAAGCACCTATTCGAGTCTAGTTTAATTTACCTACTAGGTACATAGACATATATACTAGGTATATGCATTTTCACAAATGCTCATCAACAACATACATATTTTAATGGATTTTTACCTCATTTCAATGCATACATAATCGGTTATGTTTTGTGTCATTTTACTTCACAGCACAAACTAAGAAGGAGATATACAGATAAGATACTGCTGCATAACCAATGTTGACTTCTGTAAAACATTCCCTAATAGAAGAAAACATTCATCAACAGAACTCAAGCTTTCTGTAGTCCCGCAGGTAGGTACCTATATTTTGTATAATATTTATTAACTAGGTATGTACCACCTAATAATTATTATTGACTGGCTTGGGTAAAGGCTGGCAGGGAGAAATGCATAATACACACCCCCCAAGCGGGACATTGTATATTTTTGGTGTACAATAAAGAGTTATCTGTCTATATTTAGTCACATAGGTAATTAATTGATTATATTATACTCTAGCTACACAGTTAGACACCACCTTAAGAAACTGTTAATGTAAGGTGCCTTGTGGGCCCGGAGTAATAATAGGTCCATCCCTTCTCACCCCACGTGTGCTTTGAGCACCAGCCGGGGTTCAGGAGATGGGCTGTAGCTTGCACCTGTGTCAAGTATGAACATTCCCAACTATCACAAAGCCTGATGTAGCTGTAGGTACAACAAATTAACCTCTCTTTTGAATTGTTTACAAATTTGATCTAACTCTACAAAAGTAATACTGCATATTACAATATAGACTATGTAGTACTTGTTATGTAGATAATGACAAATGATCATAGCTATATCTTTATTTTCAGATTCAGTTCAGTACCTGTCTATCACAGTAAACAGGATCATTTCAAGTCGGATTGCAGCGGGAAGAGATTCATAGCATGTCCTTAAAATGCAAAACGATGCTGCTTCTCAAACTACTTGTTATATTTGTATTATAATATGTAGGTATATACCTAGTTACTGCACTTTTTTATACCATTTGAATAAAATGGTGTATTGGAAATATTTACTTTGTTGTTGTGAATTACTATATAATTACATTGTAATTAGTGGGCTACCAGTGAGCCAGTAATGGTTTGCAAGTTTTTAGAATGTTTTATGTATAGTCCTTATTTAATAAAGACACTTGCCCGTTATATTTTTATTAGAAAGGTTTTTACAATAAAATAAACATGCTATTTAATAAAATTTGTTTAATTTTCTGTTTCTCTATCCATACTCAGTCTGTGTTTATGCTAAAACTAGCTGCATGCCGAGGCTTTGCTCTTGTGCAAACATTGCCAGCCTCGTTTGAAATTTAAAGAAATATTTCCTCCAAATTGCAAATCTCTAGGTCCACCGGTTTAGGCTGCGTGTTGTCTGTGAATCAGTTGGTAGGTATGTCGCTTGTGACATACTATTTCATAGGTATCAATGTATGTTTCTACTTACATAATAATTTGTAGTTAAAAAATAATAACAAAACATAGATAGATAGATAACTCTTTATTGTATATACTTAGAAGTAAATCGTACATAATATAATATAGAAGAAGCGGTAACACAATCGGCAGTCTTATAGTTTACAGCAATCTCTAAACCAGAGTAAATGCCAGTAGTATTCATGTCACTCAATCTGGAACAAATAAGAAAAATTTATAAAACTTTGTATGTATTGCACGCTGACATAAATATACTGAATGCACTAAATGTATAATATACAAAGATATGAATATTACATTCATATCTCGGAAACAAATACTTCTGCTCGTCACACAAATGATTGCACCTTGCGGGATTCGAACCCGCATCCATTGGTCGACTTTCAGTCAGGGTCGCTAGCCACTCGGCCAACTGGTTGTCAAATGTAGTGGCACTGAATGTAAATGACAAAATGAATTTTTCACCTCCTTTTTGAACGACAAATATGACAATGTGCAAAATTCAAGTTATCAGATTGCACTATGGAGAGTGAGCATAAGAACTGCACAATCTGATTCCCTTATCACCGTACAAACTAGAATATTGGCAATGCGGCACCTTTTTATGATAGAAATACCACACACAAACACGAAGCGTTACACTTCTTCATTCATTGTAAGATCTGCAAAAGAGTGGAATGCCCTGCCCTCGTCAGTTTCTGGTAAAATATAATGAATCCAGGTGTGTTCAAGTCAAGAGTGAATAGGTATCTACTAGGCAAGGGTGCTACACTTTCGACCACATTATCGCTTTCCATCAGGTGAGATCATGGTCAAACAATTGCATAAAACGTAATAAAAAAAGGTGCATTAGATATGGGTTGAAAGTAGGCAGTTCCCGATGAAATTTACTTATTTTGTTTTAATTGTTAATATGACTTGGTATCTTTTGTCGATACTTTTAATACGTTTTGACTGTTATTTTTGCAAATTCTTTCATAATGAATGGTCTAGGGTGTAAATAGGCCTGTGATTGTTCCTCAAAACCTTCTGGAGATATTTTTCTTCTGCAGCTGGCTACAAATTCTCTCATCAAAAATATTCTATAAATAAACCATACATAGATATAAACCAATATTACATCAATGACCATTGCGAGATTCGAACTTGCAACCATTTGTTGACTCTCAGTCAGGGCACTAGCCAATCCATCTCTTACAACCACCTGGGTGAACCGTGGAAAGTTTTATTTTTACAATAGCTTACCTTTGTCCACCTGGGTGTTACTTGGGAAATATTTAGTTTCCACTGTCCACCTTGTTATCAAAACTTTTCTGATTAGAAGTGCATAGAGATAATAATTTATTGGTCTATTTTGTTGATATTTGTTGTTAAACATTGAACATCCATAGATATTTTAATAGCCACATGGTCAGCACCAATATTAGGGGCTTGAGAGCCTGTCCATTAGTTTGGAGATGTTGTTTTTCTGCAGTTGGCTTCAAATTCGCCCATCAAAATATTCTTCATTTTATGTTTTTGTAGGTTAGGTACTTATAGTGCCTGTAATCGAATAAATTACATATTTTAAACTGAAATAAGTGGTAGTAGAAGTAAATATCGAAATATTCTCTTTGTATCGAACTATACATATCACAAAAAACCAGTGAATTTTCTGTTTGACTTTCGCAAGTTTGGAAGTCGAATTTTCGGAGAATTAATGCCTGAAATTAATAAACCGCAATTAATTATGATACCTAGATTACCCCTTCCCTTTGAACTTACGCAAACAGTCAACTTTTAATTCAATAAAACTGTAATTTCGTCACAAACTCAAAGCCAGTTAATACGAAAGGTTAGGACATAGCAACCTTTTTCATTTGACATGTCTCGGTGGCGATGAAAATTTAGACAATACCAATATATGTCAAAATATGATGTTTTGTTCATTCATTTCGCTTAAAAACAGCTGATAGTGGGGACTCGGTGAAGATCACCGAGATCACCGGTGGATAGTTAGACAATTCGAATTGGGAGATTCATGTTCATAATGGTGTAAATGAACGTCGAGTTTCATTATCACCAGAGTTACGGTTCTACAGTGCAGCCCGTTCACACTAGTCGTAAGTCGCATATTACTGAAAGTCGAAAGTCTGATGTACCTGTTCACACTGCGTCGCGAGTCGTATAGGTATAGTCCAATCCTAACAGAAAGATCGACTTTGGGAAGTTATAAAAATTTAATACATGAATTAAAAAATGACGAACGAAAATTCTTTAATTATTTTAGAATGTCACAAGCAACTTTCAACGACCTACTGTCAAGAGTTTCTGCGAGCATCACGTATCGGAATACGACATTTAGAGACTGCATTTGTCCTGAAGAAAGACTGTCGATATTTCTTAGGTGTTTTTTTTTAGAATCACACTCCAACTGCTACAAATATTCAGATTGTATTTGTAGTATAGTAGTCTGATTGTAGCAGTTGTAGTGTCATTTCTGAGGTGTATTGAAATTGAAACAAAAGTTGTTTATTTTAAGTAGGTAAACAGCGCAACATATTACAATAATTCAAAAATCGGAGAAATTTAAGTCAGTACTTTCCGACCAAGTAGATGCAGCAGGCGATCCTTCCTCATACGTTTGACGTCTTGCATATCCAGACCCATGTGGGGTAAGAACAGCCTGGTTTTGAGAGGAATATCCGGATTCATCGGTAGATAAATAATTATAGTTCTGTGTCGAATACCCCGATCGCCGTGTGCTATCACGGGCGTAATTATAATTATTTGCATAAAGTCTGTTTTCACGTTTCTTTTTGATTTGTTGTATCAGTGAGAATACACCTGATTGAAGCTCCAACGTTTCGTCATCGTCGAAAGACGTAACAGAGGGTAGGATACCTTTAAAAAATGATAAAATTGGGGGATCAGTTTGTTGTGATAGCCTGCTGTCTAAAAACTCGCTCATTTTGACATCTAAGTCCATTATATGTTGCTCTGGTGGCATGGTCTTTTGTCTTTTAGAAGTGCTTGGTTGCGAATTCTCAGACAACTGAGTACTGCCTTCTGTCCCTGGTTGAGATATACGCGACGCAACTGACTCTTGAGGAGATTAGGTCTAGCAACTTTACGCAAAAAATCCATTTGCTCTTTATATACATATGGCTTTGACGATTTTCCCCCTGATCCTGATTTTTTTTCATCATTTTTGTTTGTTCGGATCCAGACATTCCGTAAGTTCGTCAACTTGGTCAATACTAATTTATCTGAAATTATATTGCAACATTATTTTCAGATATTGTGCGTCAGGATGTTCCTTCAAAGACCTGCACTACAATTTCAGAGTCGGGGTATCAACTGTTAGTAAAATTATCAAAGAAATGAGTTGCATTATCTGGGATACATTAAAAGAAGAGTTTATGAAGTTGCCCGACAATGAAAATAAATGGGAAAACATCGCAAATGTTTTGATATTAAAGCTAACTTCCCACACTGTATTGGAGCCGTCGACGGCAAGCATATTAGAGTAGTGAAACCAAATCAAAGCGGCTCGATGTATTTCAATTACAAAGATTATTTTTCATTTGTTTTACTAGCTGTTGTTGATGCAGAATACCGTTTCATTTATATAAGTGTTGGTTCATATGGGAAAGAATGCGATTCTTCCATATTCAAGGAGACTACCTTTTGGAAGAAACTGAATGATGGTAGTTTAAACATACCGCAGCCAAGGCCTCTTCATGAAACAATCGAAAAGGATATGCCCTATGTACTAGTTGGCGATGAAGCTTTCCCCCTGACGACAAATTTAATGAGACCTTTCGGAGGCAATCATTTGGATGATACGAAAAGAATATTTAATTATCGATTATGCCGTGCAAGAAGATTTGTTGAGTGTGCTTTTGGAATTTTAGCTAATAAATGGAGAATACTGCATCGACCATTGGATGTCCACCCAGACACTGCTATCCATATTGTGAAAGCCTGTGCA
Source organism: Alsophila aescularia (assembly GCA_946251855.1). Classification (NCBI taxonomy): domain Eukaryota; kingdom Metazoa; phylum Arthropoda; class Insecta; order Lepidoptera; family Geometridae; genus Alsophila; species Alsophila aescularia. The sequence goes on from OX276376.1 coordinate 33,939,802, forward strand.
GTATTGCATAATTATTTAAGAGAAAGGGATGGTCTAAACTTTGAAGATATTCAACTTGCACTAGAACAATCGATACAAGAACAAGATCAACAACAGAGAGTACATAATCCTCGTGGTGGTCCGATTGCAAATGTTATACGATCGGACTTTGCAGACTATTTTACTTCCCCGATTGGTTCGCTGCCTTGGCAAACTAATGCGCGATACGCATAATATAAATGAGTTAAAAATTAATAATACAACTGTAAATACATAACTATGTAGTATAATAGTTAATAAACTTTACTGGCACTTACCGAAATGTTGTCTTTCTTTTTCTTCCATGTTTTCAAAATTAGGTATTAGTATGGTACAAATTTCGCGCCAGGCCAATAGTTTCAGATTATTATTTTTGTAGTCATTTAAAGTTTTATCCCAAAGGACTGCTCTTTCGTGAACTAATGGAATTAGTTCTTCGGGTTTTATTTCTTTCTCCATTTTCACACAACAAACAAAAACAGCGCGCGCGCAACCAACACGACGAATAAAACACGAATGGAGTGAGCAAGCAATGTGTAGCGATCTAGGAAGCGGGGCGAGGAGAGAGGTAACAACGCGCTCGAGTCGATTAGATGCACGACTAGTGTGAACAGCAACAAGCAGGCACCTATGCGAGCACGATTCGACGCGATTTTTAGTCTTACAACGGGCGCTGGCCCGTCGGATGGTTTTTTGAGTCGTATTAGACTAAAAATCGCATCTTATCCAATGTGAACAGCTCCATATAAAGTGTATGACCAGAGCATTCGACTTTTAGTCATATGCGACTTACTAGTGTGAACGGGCTGTTAGGCCACCATCAACAAATAAAGTGATACATACCAATACTTTATTTAAATACATTTTTACTAGTTATCACTTTTGAACGTGATTGTACACATTGTATTATCCGACCAAAATGGAAATCCAAGCTTCCATTAAAAAAGTAATGGTCAAAGAGTATATAAATACTACGTAGTAATGGTAGCTTTTTTCTAGTAAAGTTCGTTAAGTAGATGTCCAATTCTCGGGCACAAAGACCATCTCACCGGGAACTATTTGTAGGCTTACATCTCAAAGCTGTAGGCACAGCCGTTGTCGAGTTTCAGGGTAGCGCGCCACCCAAACAGGCCACCTTTCGATCCTCGAACGAGCAAAACTACTGAACTTACACGACTGATTTTTGGGCACAAAGGGAACCAATTGGAGAACTGGAGCTCCACTTAATTTGAAGAATATTGATTCACTCGTTTTGTTGTTATAGAGTTAGCGCGGTGAAGCAAGCGTCATCCTGGCTGACCACCCTAATAAGATGGGTTTCTCTTAGACCACTACTTCGATTGTAATTTTGTCTGACAGATTCGCTTATAGTTCGAGAACTAAAAGCTGAGCTGTTTAATTTAAATCTGTTCGCTGGATTCGGCTCGTCGACATCCACGCACTGAACGCAGCGTCACCCCGGCAGGCCACCCTCTGAATTGAAATATCTCATAAAGTAATCGAGAACTAATGGCCATATTTTTGGGCACTACAGAGCACTTCAGTTTGGGAAGTTTTGGGCTGCGTACAAACAAATGGCCGGCTGTAGTGACAGACACGTTAATAACCAAGGTGCTCCCTCAATTCCTACCTAGTAAGTAAAGGGCTGATTACACTGGTAGAAACCTAAAAGTGTGAATTTTACTGCATTTTGAGGAGCTATTCTGCTCATCATGCCGAAGATCCTCATCAAATCTTCGCCAAAATTTTTATGAGACTAATATAAAGTTACTACCTGTCAAATGAAAAAAATAACCATCGAAATCGGATTTACTATGGTGGTGATATTCAGTAGCCCCCTTTTCACCCTTTTTTGTGGGAAGTAGTTTGATTCTCCACTAACAAAATATTTTCACATAGGAAGTCACCCTGATAACATTGTCAGATGGGAACTAGTTTTCCCATCTGAGGAATAATAAAACTTTATTTATATTTACTGGGGTGTATTCAAAACTAGCACTATGACTGTTTATTGCTTTCCAACAATGTGTGGATTGAGTAAGCACATATAACAATTTATAACTCAAATACGTATCATGATAATAGTTCGTTTTATATGTTACGAAATCCTATTGAATATTATCAATTCTAGATATATAATGAAATTTAATTCTATAGTTGGTTTGTATGAAAACGGGCCTTTTGAAATTGGTGGATTGAGTGAGCACAAATATTTGTAATTTTTTAAATAAGGCGCTAGGCAACCTGTAACTAAAGACTATAACTACGCAGATTTTTCTAAAACTAGTACACAAGGTTTCTGTGTAAACTTAATACATTTGCATTTCTCTCTGGTCCTCTGTGAGAACTGAGTGAGCCCACATTCAATGATTTATGATTTATTTTTATCTTTTTTACAAATAGATATATTGGTTTTACAATTATTTTAGAGCTTTTATTAGATAACTTATTTTATTTCATTTTTTTCAGGTGCTGACCAGTGCTCACTCAATGCACACGCACTCTAAAAGTACACCCCTCTCAGCTGTGACAACACAAACACAGACAAAAAGTCAATATTTTTATTTACAATTGGTTTATTGCGACATACACAATTTGTATATCTGAAAGTTTGTTCATGTCCAATTACTTATTTCTAAAAATTCATCCCTACACGATGGAAGAAACATCTAGTTTGTATAAAATACATGATTTGATTCTATATTTTACGAAATTAAAATACAAAACTACAACATTTATGCAATGAGATCCAGAACCATCGACTGTCAATAGAGTGGAGGGCGGCTAGAACTGCGCACGTATACACACAGACGCTCACGCACGCGCACACTCACGCACACATACTTAGATTGGCGAGAACACTGTAATTAATTTATAAGCTCTGTTATAATTTAATAAAATTACTCCCTATGTTTCAGTTCCAAAGGTAAAGATCTCTAGACAATTTATGTCAAAATTGAATCTAATCAATCAGCAATAATACTCAAGTGAATCTATAATCCATACTATATTATAATAATTTTATGCAAAAGACGCTCGGATGCGTCCTCGTCGCATACGACAGTACTTTTATCCTTAAAAATTTCTTAAGAGATTAGTAGTATCTTAAATTAGTTTATGTGGAATGGAATGACGTGCCCTCAGCGCGGCGACGCGGCGCGGGGGGCACTCATGACCGGTGACTTAACCTGCAACAAACGAAGCAATATCAGAGGATGCCGCTAGTGCAAGTAACCATTCTACTGTCGAACGGCACAAACCGTTCGTGGAGTGACCGCGGTCAGCTAAGAGCCTCACCTCACTATTGGACTGAGATGACTAACGGCAGGTACTGTAGTGGTCTAGTAGGGTTGGTGCCTCTGGTTGGCGCGGCCGCCGCCGCCGCCGCGCTGCGTCTTGCCGCCCTGGTAGCCGGCTGCAACACAACGCTCGGGTTACAAGCGCACACGACGCGAACGGTCATCCCATCTAATCGCAAACTTAACACGAGGTTGCCATGTAGGTTGTGTACTGTCTTCATCACGTGTAACATTTGCCTTTCTTTGTCGGGTCAACTCGGGACGTACGTTTTACATATTAACATTTCTATTTCACTGATTGCTATGGAAATGTGCAAAATTACATGAGACTGCACACTAGTAGTTTTCAATTTTTCAACATAAATAACATTTGGCTTTTCTTTACCAGGAAACTCACAAAAAAAAACCAGGTAATATGCCCAGTTATACTTATCAGCATCAATTCACATACAAATAATTATTTAACTAACAAATCTATACCAAAAGAAAAAACTAAAAAAAACTATAATGTGCGACTTTATATACATTAATTACTTTATAATGCAAATAGACCTTAATTTATAAGCCAAAAAATATATATGGCCAGGGGTGGAGCGAGTGAAAGTCTAAAGAAATGAAATTTACAAGCATTTGAGTATAACAATACACAACAAGTTATCAATATGATAAGATTACTGATAGTAGAGACACTGGGCTGGGCTACATTACATTACAGTGACTACATCATGTCCAGATAACAAATAGGTAAATGATAAATTATGTTATTAGAAAAGCCACAAACAAAGCTCTGGTTGGGAGTATAATTGAGACTAGTGAGATATGTGTGCTGTTTTTTTTACATAATGCATGTTTATAAGGTTTGTAATGTAAATATCAGTTGATTTATCGGAACTAGGTAGGTACTTCCCCTTATTGAAAAATCTCACTAACTACATCCCAGTTAAATGTCAGGTATACAGGCAGAGGCTGTATCTAAATGAAGAGCTGTAGTGCAGCAGAAAGGGAGAACAGACATAGCGGTACGCCAACGTCTGGAGTGAATCCCATATATCAGTTTTTGGTTTCTGTCCATCCGATCCAGTACTCCCAGTAAATAAATGAACTGTTAATTTTCATAATGTTGATGCCTTAATTTACACTATCAGAATCATTTTTATAGGAGGTATTTTACAGATATGTAGATATAAAAATATTATTTTTTTCGTGATTGTCGAACATTGTTAGTTACAGTACAGAGTAACAAGATGCATTCACAACAAGCGGATTTGCCATGCCAGCACGACGTGGTCACGAATGTGCTCTAAAACGTTCAAAATTATGATTAGGCCCGGAGCCGCCTAGTAAGTATTCGACTCCGGCCGTCGGCGCTACGACTGATCTAGCGATGTTAGTGCAAACAACTAAACTAAAACGTGACGATGACGTAAGCTGAACAAACATACATCGTCAAGAACTATTTTCTATCTACTATCCTTACAAACACTTTCAGAGATACGGCACAAACTAGATCAGCGCCTTTTAGGCGGGAGCTCGGACATCGAAAACATTTGTAAGGGGGTGTCGTATAAGAGATCAAGAGTTGAGTAGTATGAGTGAGGCAGTACCTTTGCCGCGGGGAGCCGCGCGCGCGCCGTACCCGCCCTCGTACCCCCCGTACCCGCCGTAGTCTGCCCGCAACAACAACACGTTAGTACAGGCCCACGTGACCCTTCCCCCCCCCCCCCCCACCCTAGCGCGTCTTGAGCCCGACACTCTGACGGGAGGTCGCCTCGTCCTATGCCGACCCCAACGCCGAACTTCGCCGAAACAAATCTAGGGATCTCTTTTCTAACATTATTTTGGAGGCGTTGCCTAGTTAACCCGCTGTGGCTCCGATTGCAAAGTATCTTTCGAAACCTACTTGGCAAGATGTATGTTTGTAATGCAAAATATGAGGTACCCTATATACCTAGATCTTAGCAGCATACCCTAGTAAGCCCACTCGCCGACACAGACTGATCATGAAGTCACCATGCGTTGCGAGACTTGCGAGCCAATCTATTCCATGTCAATGTATATACCATTACAGTACAATTAGAGCTAATATAAATAGAGTGCCTGTGGTCCACCTACGTGAATATCCGTAACAATTACATATAGATTCAAAGAATTTACAACTAGGATAAATCATTGTATCATCAACTTCTACCACAGCATAGTACCTATAAACTATTTTTTCATTTAAAATTGTTCTGTGAACAATCTCATTTTTAAAACTTTGTGAAGAACCTCATGATTGCTCTAATTTGAAGCTATTATCATGATTGCTAATTTCTAGCTATCATTAATTTCAGCAAATTATGACATGTTGCATGTTGCAAGTTGCCCAAAACTATACATGCAGCAATTAGTTCGAAACTTAAAATAAGATGATGCAGCTAAATCGAAGCGTGATGAGGGGGAGGAATGGGGGTTGATATGGAAACACATTGAGAATTTTTGTAACAGTGCTTTATTCAAAGCTTCATCATATCTTTATCACTTTCACAATGTCTCTCCATATTTACCCCATTTCCCAAATGTAGCATGTGGCGTGAGTCAATAAGTATAAATAATAATACGAAAAAATAAAAACTCGAGCGACATTGCTACATGTGTCAAAAGTGGTATTACAAAAAACACTTATAAACATAAGGCAGGTAACATGTGTACAGAATATACTAGTACCCGGTGAAACAATGACAAAGAGCGATAGAGAACGCGACAGCACTGCCACCTACCGCGGCGCCGGGCGCGGCCTCCGCGGAACAGAGTATGCCAACATTATATTTGTAACTAATATACGAATGAAGAGCCCTAATTAAACAAGGAGAAGTCTTACCGACCTGTGGTTATTTATATTCTGATTATACACTGTCGCCTCGACAACATTCACTACACAATATCTCGATAGGAATATTAAATATATAGAAAAAATAAATATTTTCTACACACTAAGTTAAATACCTAAGCTTCGCGTGATGTCGATCTCTTTGAATAATGTAAAACAATATAAGTTTCAGTACATGTAAATAGGCATCTCGAGGACGGAGTGCGCCTCGCTCGCAACGCTAACCTAGCCTTACTCTACGTTTACATTACATCCTAGGGATCAGGTAACATCAGTCGAGGTAACGTGTCGGTGAGCAGGCTGACGGGGGAGCCGCTCGACTACAACTGCTTGCCGCGTTTACCGTAATTGGGATATCCGGAGTAATCGTATCCGCCGTAGCCCCCGTAGCCGTCGTAGCCATAGCCGCCGTATCCGTAGCCGTCGTAGCCGCCGCCGTAGCCGCCCTGACCGTATCCGTAACCACCGTAGCCCTGGTTGCCCCAGGCGCCCTGGCCGCCGTAGCCACCGCGGCCGCCACGCCCGCCGCGCGTCCCTCGGCCGCCGCGCGCGCCGCGCCCTCCCATCCCTCCGGGGCCGTCGGGCTTGGGAGTCGCTCGCTTAACGTCCACCTGCATCAAAACATGACATTATTATACTTGCTTTATAAAACAGCATCATAAACTTGGAAAAGGCTTATTTTTTTATTTTTTTACAATTTTATCTAAAGGTTACCTCCTTTCCGGCGATGGTCTGTTTGGGAGTCTTGAGTAGCTCGTTGACAACTTGCTCGGACTCGAATGTGATGAAGCAGAACCCTTTCCTTTGATTCTTTGTTTTGTCGAAGGGCATTTCCACTTCGATTATCTGAAAAATAAAAATAAAATAATCAATTTATGCTAACTTAATTTTTACAATTTTTAAATAATAGCCAATTAAATCAGTGGCCCGGTATCCTCTTCAGTAATAGTCAAGATTTGTATCTCACCAAAACCGTATTTGTCATCATTCCATTCCAACACAAAAACAAATCATTGCTAGAAAAGGAAAGCTTAGAAAGCAACTTACTTTTCCGAAATTCTCAAAGAAGTTTCTGATTTCATCATCTGAGATTTCACTGCTGAGCCCACCGACAAAGATCTTGCCGTGTCTCGCTTTCGCCTTCTTGGGGTCCACCTTCTTGTTGTTGATTGTGTGTTCGCCGGCCGCCATCACCTTGTCGATGGAGTCGGGCGCCTTGAACACGATGAACGCGAAGCCTCGCGACCGTCCAGTGTTGGGGTCGGTCTTCACATTGATGCTCTCGATTTCACCATACGCTCCAAAGTGGTCGCGCAATTCCTCTGTCAAAATAAAAAAAATATGTAAAGAATAATGCCATTATGAATGAGGTGAAGAAGACTGTTTTTTTTTTTCAGAATTGTGGGTATTAACTTCTTCAAAACTCATTCAGAAGCAGAACTGAATTAGGTCATCATTGAAACTTCAGTATGTTTAATTAAATTAGGACTAGATATGATAAAACAAAAAACAAACAATATTAAATTATATAAACAAAACTTACTGTCTGTCGTTTCCCAGCTCAGGCCACCAACAAATAATTTTCTGTGAACATAAGACAGCGGATAAGTATAGAATGAAAACAGGTGTAATAGTGTATATTGTGTCTCGATCATGAAACTGACTTAAAAATTACAAATTGACATTAAAACTATGCAGTACTTGTTTACAGTACTTTACAGCTACATTTTTGTTCAAAAACAAACTCCAAGCACTGCAGCAAAACAAATTGACAACCTGTAAGTTACAAAAAGTAAACTGGAAATTTACATTATCAACAACAACAAAAGATGAAACAATGTTACAGTGATATCGCAAGATTTAAAATTGGCAAAAGTGAACGAGGCCCAAAATTAAGTGGCCAAGACTTCTAGTCAGTTTGGTCGTTTACTTTAGTGTGAGCCCAGATATATACCATCGGCGTCCTCCAGCGGCTGCGGCGGCGGCGGCGCAGGCTCACACCTGCAGAGAGGACACAGCGTTAGTGGCGGCCAAACTGACGACCCCCGGGCGCACACCGCGCTACCACCGATTTCAAATCTTGCAACTAGTTACCCTGCCCTGCCTGAGAGGCTTCCACTGAACAGTTACTTCTTGACCAAACGAGAAGCTAAACAACTGACGAAAAAATCAATAACGGTCCGAGCCGGTGTCGGGTGTAAACCGACGCGCAAATAGGACGCCATTTTACTTCATGCGGCTCGCGTTATCTCTATGTTAACGTAACGGTAAATCGTGCCAGATACTACTCTGAAATGAAAACTATGAACTGTTTTAAAAACTTCGAGCCGCGGAGAACACGCTGTAAAGGTGAAAATATTAAATTTAGAAAAGATCCCGAGGATGTGGAGAGATTGAACAAGCCGATAATGAAAATGCCAAACCGACGCCATTGCGGCGAGCAAAGATTGAACAGACAAAAATAAGTTTTACAATGCATATACTCAATTATTTACATATAAAATAAATCAATATAAATAAGAGAACTTGTAAAATAGTATAGACTTAGAACTCCGAAGCGAAATCTTTTACCTGTCATCATCGCGTCCCGGGGCTTCAGCACTGTTGTGTTCTTGTCCATCGCCTCCACCATTTTCGCCGTTTCCATTTAGTTGATTATCAGTAACATCTTGCGCGAAATTATCGTTATTTGCCATGGTTCTTACAGTAGAAGATAGAGCCTAATATTAACAATAAACTAAATACTAAGGTCCACACACGACCTTCAACACTGAATGCCAAATGCAGAAGAAAGAAAGATTGGGAGGAAATTACACGATGAGTCGGCGCGAATAGATTTGTTATGTTGGCTTAATGTAGATGGACGCGCTTTTTTTTGCTAAAACCTAACCTATATCCAATCAGAGAATAGTCGTGCAAAGAGGTCAATAGCATTTGTCGGCAGAGAAAGAGAAAGCAAGCTAACTATATACATGAAAAAAAGAGATAGATAACATTTCCACGAATCAATATGTAGCCAACCTAAAAAAACAAAAAGATACCCATGGCAAATGTAATTTCCATTATTCAGCCAGTACTGTCACTGTCAACTGTCAGTGGTCCAGCAGCCATATTATATAAGTCAATGCGCTAGTTGCAATCAAATTTTCTATGTCAAAATTTTGTATGTTCTATGTTGTATAATAAAATCTTATTGCAAATGGTTGTTAATACAAAGCAATATCAATTTCTAATGCATTGTGAATGCATTATTTATTTATGTGCAATTTATCATGCATGAGATATTACAAATCTGATTACAACTAGTTGCATTAACTTATACAAATTACGGCTGCCGACCTAGTTATTCATTTTCGATAAATCCACGTGACCGCGATTCAGAATAAAATATTTCATATAAGTGGGAGTGGCTAATTCTCATCTCCACGATTCTCATAGTCACTTTCGTGGCAAATTCTATGTTGGTAACTATTTTTGTAACATATGTAAATTAGTCAAATCGTGAGTCTCGTTGGAAGACTAATGGGTTTGAAATCTAGATGCCACGAAAGTGATGCAATGATCCACGAAAGTAGCTCAGTGGTGTGGCGTCATGATTTTCTCACAATTTACTACCTAATGTTTATGAGAATAAATGTTCATGAAATAACAACTTAACCTTATTGTCATAATTAAACAGGCAAATACATTATATTTTCTCTGCGTTCTTGGGCAGTTTGTGGAATTATGAAGTGCTGAAAATAACATAAAACTTTAGTGCCAACAGTGACAGAATTCCACACAGTATCAGTTGCAGACGGACAAGGTAGATAATTGCCCTGCAGTGAAATTCCATGCCAGTGCGATTTGTTGCAATCAAAACAAAACAATATCACCACTAACACGCCACACTAAGTGCACGTGATAATGAAAATCTGATTGCAACAAGAGAGATTGCCCCGCAGATACAGCAAATCCGCACGTATCACTTCGACGATTACCATGATGATGCTATGATTAAATGATGTATGAAAATACCTATTGAAATCGTATACAGTTGGAACGTAGACGCGTGTATGTAAACGTAATTGGTAGTATTAATCAAAGAGAATAAAATCACTACGTTTTAGTATTAATAGGTATTATGTGATATGGTGTGATATGAGTGAAGCAATACCGGGAACTCTGTCTCAGGAACGTAGAAGAATGATAGCGTCCGAGAATACTTACACGTATTCACATAAAACCAAGGAAGTTCTATGTACTTACGTACAACCACAGTACATACTTAGTCCTTACAGATAGTCAAGGAATTTATATACTAACGTTAGTATGTTGATAACTAAACATAATAACATAACTACGTTAATTAGTAACTTTAGTATATATATTCCTCGCAAACAGTAGAGTATCTAGGAGGAAACAACCAAATTGAAGTACGTGGTACGGAGTACGGGGGCCAGGAGGCAGGGATCTCAGAGTGGTTTTTAAACGAACGCCACGAGTGAGTGTTGTGCTTGAGGTATCTTCACGTAAAAATGCGAGAAAGAGAGAGTGTGCTGTAAAAGTAGGACCAGTACCAAAAACGCCAGTAGGAATGAGTAATTCAAAATCTTTGCAAATAGATTGGACCAAAGAGTAATATCGGTAAAGAGTAATACCTAGTAATATCGGTATATCTGTATTGCTATTACCGATCTTTGTTTAAAACAGATTTTCATATCTTCATAGCAATTTCGACTAACGCGCTGCATTATGTGCACATGATAGTGACAATTTGATTGTAAACAAGATCAGTGGCCCAATTACAGAACTTGGCTACAATCGGATTATCACTTTTTTCATAGCAAATTCGACTCTATCGCAAGGCATTAGTGGTTGCGATATTGAGAATTCAATTGAAGCCAAGTTATGTAATACAGCCACAGGGGCCCGACCACATAACTTAGCTTCAATCGGATTGTCAGTATCGATATCACTAATGCCTTGCGGTAGAGTCGAAATTGCTATGAAGAAAGTGATAATCCAATTGTAACCAAGTTATGTAATCGGGCCGCAGGGCCCCGACCACAGAACTTGGCTTCAATCGGATTTTCAATATCGCTATCACTACTTGTGATAGAGTCGAAATTGCTATGAAAAAAGTGATGATCCGATTTTAACCAATTTCTGTAATAGGGCCACAGTAATAGCACTACAAGGGCTCGTTCACTTACACGTTCGAGGACGCACGGATCATTCGCGCGATCGCTCGAAATCGTTCACGGCGTCGTCGGACGTACGCGTGGGTCATCCGAAAAATAGTATGGGAGGGGAGGAATAGTATGAAACTGACACTTGTCAGTTGTATGTGGACGTCCAAAGTCGTTCACTAACTCCGGATGATCGAGCGATAATCGCACGGATGATTCCAGCGTGTAAGTGAACACAGCCTAGGATTGGACTCTTTTGTCCAATCTTTGTATCCGCCTGCCATTGGGATCGGGGGCCCGACCACATAACTTAGCTTCAATCGGATTGTCAGTATCGATACCACTAATGCCTTGCGATAGAGTAGAAATTGCTATGAAAAAAGTGATAATCCGATTCTAACCAAGTTATGTAATCGGGCCGCTGCAGTGCGATTCCGTATCTTGGTTTCAATCAGATTGTCACTTTCTTCATAGCAATTTCAACTCTATCGCAACGCATTAGTGATAGTGTGAAGTATCTATACCAATAGAGTTTGTATAAGTACTGCGCCTAATTCTATGGTTGGTTAAAGCGATATGAAGTTTATAATCACAAATTATAAAGTATTATGTACAAGTACAGATAGGACAGAACATCACCGTAGTGAGTTTGGAAGGCGAGCTTTTTTCTGCTAGGTGGCGCCTCTGAACACATTTCGGTTATCGATCTGATACAACGTATCGATTTTCTTTTTACTTGTTATTCAAATAAGTTATTGATTGGAAAGGAAAATTTAAATGAAACACATAAGTAGGTATATACATGTTTTATTTTTTATATTTTCTTTGTTTTAAATATTTTTCATATGCTAGTTTTTGTACCAAATTTAAATCATTTACATTTAATTTGGAGTGATTTCCACTCAATATTCGATTTATAGTGCGGCACCAATGAAACACTTGGATTTTAGCCCCAAGAAATATAAATCTACTTGTTATTTCATCGTAACCAGTCCAAACTTTATTTACAAAAATATTTACAAAATTCTGTCATTTTTTTTATGATATTGCCTTTGTGGCAATCTTTATTTAAAATTACGTTTGTTAGGTCAACAAGCTCAGAAAATGATATAATAAATCTTGTACCTAGGGTACATGAAATTTTTGCCTTTGAGGTGTTTTGGCTCTCTGTGTCTTATGAGGTCATGGACACTGAGATGCTGGTCATCATTTTGTAAAAATATTTTTACAATTTTAGACATAATTTTCTAACTAAATAGCCTGAAGTATAGCTTCTAGCATTGATACTAATTTTTATTCAATTACAAATGATGAGGAGACCACATTTGCTGATAAGTTTAATTCAGATGAACAATCAATGCTCAAACTATCATTATCAGAAACTGGTTGTTCATCTAAAGTAAATTCCTCGTTTAGTAATGTTTTTCTATTGAAAATGGTCTCCCCCATATCATCTTCACAATTGAAATTCCGGGTTCCGTCACGTCTCTGAGAAAAAGTTGCAGTATATTCCATAGTAGCAGCTACACGTTCGCTGAACACTTGAGTGCAGTTCTTTACTTGCATCTTTTTTATATTTTCTGGGCTTACATGTTCATCCGTTAATTTTGGGAGCATTCTTATATTTCCCAATTTGCAATCATAATTGTAGACGTCAATGATGTCTTCCCATTTACATAATTTTCCATCGAAAATTAAATTCTTATTAAGCATATTATTTCGCAGTCCTTTCATGAGGTGTGGGGGATCTTAAATGACGCTTAAGCTACATTCACCAATTAAAATACAGCCATCAATTTTATTATTATTTTGGAGACAGTGTCACCTTGTGTCGTCCTCTAAATCTTTTAAAGCACGCTGTGATGTTGCTCCCTGGTCACAAATGAAAGCCAGAGGCTTCAATCCAGCTTCCAAAACTGCACCTACCATTTCTATTATAAAAGTTTTTGTAGATGTATATACTTTTTGGTCAAGCAAGACACATAGTTTTTGAATTGAGATGAAAAGTGGTTGCTTAGTTACAGATTGACTGAAAGTAAAATAACGACTGTCAGTTGTGAAAAATAATTAGAGCAAATTGTATTGAATAAATTTGCTAAATACATGTGATCAGTGTTTAAGTTCCTAAAGGACTATTCTCAAGTGTGATTTTCTAGTGTGGGCCATTTAGACTATTTTACCAGCTTATTTCACATTATTGCATGGGTGTGTAACTTCAATAGGTTGTAGGCTAGCACAAGTTTGGAAAAGTTGGTCAAGATGGGAACATATAACGTCTAAAATTCAAATAGGTCAGCTCGAAGGCAGTAAGAACTGGGCTACGTGAAAGTACAAAGTTTCCATAATGCTGCGAGGCACAGAAAGTGCCATGGAGGCAGCTGAGAGGAAACTCAAAAAGCCCATACTGGGACCAGGTGATGGTGCGCTGATGGCCTATAATGCAGAGCTTCTAAAATATAGGAAGGCAGATAGCAACGCCCTGCTCATCCTCACGAGCAATATGACTGAAGACACGTTGATGAAAGTTATGCGCTTTGAAACAGCTCATGAAGTGTGGCAAGAGCTTCATCGTTTGTTTGATGGGCAGTCAGAAGACAGGGCATACTCCTTGTGTATGCAGTTTTTTAGTTTTAAAAACAATTCCGAAGATGACGTCGCAACATTAATGTCAAAAATTAAAAATATTTGGAACAATTTAAATGCTGAAATTATAAAGACTGATCAAAACATGAAGCTGCCAGAACTCTTCTTGATTTGCAAAATTTTGGATAGCATGGATGTTTTTTTTTTCAATTTTACGTCAAGTTGGATGCTGTTGACTAAGCGGAGCGAACAATAGAATCACTGACGTCACAACTATGTGGGTATGAGAGAGCATTAGTGGGACATAACGATGAAACCAAAGAAGTGCTCGCCTCTACTTCTAAGGTGCAGACTAAACCGAAAAACAGGGACGAAAATTTAATATGTAGTTATTGTTCGGTGAAAGGCCACAGAATTAGATACTGCAGTAAGTGGATTAATGATGGCAGACCGAAAAAGACTACAGAGTTGTCCGTCAAGCAGCAAGTTCAGAACATAACCTTGATGATTTATACTTGCTCAGAAGAAAAAGATTCTGACAATTGGTACGTTGACAATGGTGCTACTACAAATATAATAACAGGAGCGATGTTTTTGTAAATTTTGAAGAATTTAATTCAAACCGCACTGTCACAACGGCAGATGGGACTGTTCCTGCGAAAGTGAAAGGGTCTGTGGAAGTTGAATCAAATGTCAATGGCAAAAAGTCAAAACTCACTCTAAGCAAAGTCTGGTATGTGCCAACACTGGCCAAGAATCTATTTTCGGTATTAGCAGCACAAGATAAGCCACCACTAAAGAGTGCAGGCTGGAATTAAATGGTAATGAAATTGTGCTAGGAAACAGAAAACACAACGGAGGACTGTACATGCTTCGAATGAAGACAGTCCTGCCCTGTCATTCTGTAGAATTCAACGCTGTTACTCCATCGAGACAACTTCAGCTTTATCATGAGAGATTTGGTCACCAGAATAAAATATATGTTAAGGATCTTGTTAAGAGAGAACTGGGGATTGACCTTAATCAAGAGGATGATGTTACAATGTGAAGGCTGCATTTATGGAAAGGCTCACCGATTAAAGTTTGGCAAGAGAGATAGAGCTTCAGTACCTGGAGAGCTCATACATAGTGATGTATGTGGACCATTCCCCGAAAGTTACTCAAAGTATCGCTATTTAGTTTTAATCAAGGATGACTACTCTGCGTTTCGTCACGTCTATTTCATCCGTAACAAGAGTGACGTTAAAGACAGATTACTTCAATTCTTGAAAGAAGCAAACAACGCTGGACACGTCGTCAAATCACTATTGAGCGATAATGGCAGCGAATTTGATAATAAAGCCATTCACGAGATACTTAACAGAGAAGGAATAGAACAGCGGCTTACCATGCCATATACCCCTGAACAAAATGGTTGTGCGGAGAGAGAAAATAGAACCCTTGTAGAAACCGCTAGGTCATACTCAGGAGAGGAATTTCCGCAAGCTCTGTGGGCAGAACTTATCAACACAGCTGCTTACGTCTTGAATCGTACGGGACCCACAAGAGTAGAACGGAAAGTACCCTATGAACTATGGCATAACAAGAAGCCTAAGATCTCGCACTTGCGTGTAATAGGTAGTGAATGTTACTTCCACATTCCTAAACAGAAAAGGAAGAAGCTGAATAAGAAAGCTGTCAAAGGAAGACTTATCGGATATGACATCGATGATGGATATCGTATCTGGGACGGAAAACAGACTGCTAGATCTAGAGATGTCACATTCTGTCCTGGACTGGAATTAAGAATCTCAACTAAGATACCTGATCTTCCGGGGGAGATCACTCCACAGCTGAGGACCCAAGAGGGAGAAATCATTCCAGAAATGATAAGTCAAGATGCAGAGGGAGAAATCATTCCAGAAGATGATATTCTGTGGGAAACTGATTCTCAAAGACAGTTAGAAGAACAACAAAACTGTGAGACTGAACGTGCTCTGGAGAGAGAATGTGCAGTATCTTATAAAGAACCTGCTGTGACATCAGATCACGTTAGTGACTTTGAAGAATGTATAGCAACCGATGATGTTCCTACTATGACATCAGATCATGTTGATGACTTCGAAGATGAACAGTTTTTAGATGCTCAAGAGTATGAGACCAGAAACCCAGATGTAGAACCCAGATACAATTTGAGAGACAGAGGTACACTCAAACCACCGCAACATCTCAAAGACTTTGTCTGCTTGTTAGATTCTGACAAGTTTCCAGAAACATATCGAGAAGCTATGGAGAGAGAAGACAAGGACGAGTGGCTCAAAGCAATGCAGAGTGAGATGAACTCCTTACGAGAAAATGATGTATGGACTCTCTGTCAGCTACCACATAATAGGAAGGCGTTACCATGTAAATGGGTTTTTAGAATAAAGAGAAATCCAGATGGAAGCATTGACAAATACAAGGCACGTTTGGTAGTAAAGGGATTCAAACAAAAGAAGGGCTTAGATTATGATCAAACTTTTAGCCCCGTTGCAAGGCTGGCAACAATAAGAGCACTTTTAAGTGTGAGTGCTCAGGAGAAGCTTTATTTAGTTCAATTTGATGTCTCAACCGCGTTTTTGAATGGCAAACTTTCTGAACAAATATATATGAACCAGCCAGATGGTTTTAGAGATGGATCGACAAAAGTTTGTCATCTTAATCGCAGCTTGTATGGTCTCAAGCAAGCCCCAAGGTGCTGGAATTCATGTTTTGAAGAAATCTTATTAGATATGGATTTTAAACAGAGTGAAGCTGATTGCTGCTTATTCACAAAGAAAGTTGATCAAAAGAAGATACTGATAACTCTTTATGTTGACGATGGCCTGATAGCAGCTTCGGATGCAGATCTAGCAAACAGATTCCTTGACGATCTTAGAAAAAGATTGAAAATCACCGTGAAATCTGCGTCATATTACTTAGGACTTGAGATCGAGAAAGCAAGAGACGGATCCATAACAATAAAACAAGAATCCTACACAAAAAAGATTCTACAACGTTTTGGAATGGCCGATTGCAATCCAATCTCTACTCCGATTGAGAAAGAAGGTGTTCAAGCAGTGAAAGTGAACATCTCTGAAGAGGAAAAGAAATTTCCTTATAGGGAAGCAGTAGGTGCTCTCGCTTATTTAATGGTCGGAACCCGTCCAGATATAGCATATGCGGTCGGTGTAGTCTCCCGTAAGTTGGAAAACTCTACGAAGGACGACTGGAACAAGGTGAAGAGAATATTCCGGTACCTCAAAGGAACAATTTCCCTTGGAATCACTTATAGCAGCGGACCTAAGCAATTGTTAGGCTATAGTGATGCTGATCATGGAGGAGACTATAACTGGACGTTCAACTACTGGCGTAGTATGTTTGTATGCCGGTGCAGCTGTGTCTTGGCTGAGTCAACGACAGGCCACAGTTGCTATTTCCACCACGGAAGCTGAGATTCTAGCCGCAAGTGAGGCAGCTAGAGAACTGGTATGGCTTCAAAGACTTTTAGACAGATTAACGAATGTGGATGACATGCCGTCATTGAAAGTCGATAACGAGGCTGCCATCAGATTAGCACACAATCCTGAATTCCACAAAAGGACGAAGCACATCCGCTTGAGAAATTTCTTTGTTAGAGAGATGGTGCATGAAGGCACCCTCACAGTCTTGAAAACAAGTTCAGCGGATCAGTTAGCTGATGTACTAACCAAGGCAGTTACGAGACCTCGGTTATTAGATTTGCGTACCAAGATTGGACTGTGCTAGGCAATCCATTCTTCACTCAATTAGGGAAAGTGTTGATGTATATACTTTTTGGTCAAGCAAGACACATAGTTTTTGAATTGAGATGAAAAGTGGTTGCTTAGTTACAGATTGACTGAAAGTAAAATAACGACTATGTCAGTTGTGAAAAATAATTAGAGCAAATTGTATTGAATAAATTTGCTAAATACATGTGATCAGTGTTTAAGTTCCTAAAGGACTATTCTCAAGTGTGATTTTTAGTGTGGGCCATTTAACCTCTTTTACCAGCTTATTTCACAGTATTGCATGGTGCGTAACTTCAATAGTTTTCAAAGTAGCTGCTGGAGTTGGCAGAAATAATAAGCCACTGGTTGTCTCCACGATGCACATGCGCCCCGAAGCATTATAACTAATGCATGATCTGCAAATTTTGGGAGCCCATCTGTTTTGATAAAGCCCAGACAGCGAAATATGCAAAAAACGGTCTCAGCTGTCATACTTGGCACAAGTGTCACAGCGAAGGAGGTTGGTGGAGCCACCTTGTGTCGTTTCTAGGTCGCCCTCCAAACTCATAGAAAAGTAAAAAATGTTCTAGCTGTCATCGCCGTGTTTATAATATGTTGTCAATGTGAGAAACATATCCTTTCAAATAATACTTGTATTTTCTACTACATTAAATTAAAACAGCATTACTAGAACACGCACACGCTTTCACTCGTTATCTTCTTAAAATTATTTAACAGATAGTGATAATGAAAATCTGAGTGAAACCATGTTACGGAATCGCACTGCTGACTACGGGAATTCACACCGGAATATGGGCAGCAGCATCCTCCGAGTACATATTTGTTACACTGGGGTCACCAATCCGCCTGCCAAGCGGGGTGACTATGGCAAAGTGGAAGAAGGTGGGGACTGGGGAAGGAAGTGACAGGGTTCAAACAGACAGTTGAGTGGGGAAAGAGCGGGGGAAAGAGCGGAAAGAATGTGTGGGAAGGTGGGGGAAGGGTGTGAGAGAAGATGGTGATGGGTGAGGATGGGAGGGGGAAGGTCGAGTAAGGGTGGGGTATGCAAATTGGGGGTAGTGAACAGAAGACTAGTAGTTTATTTACAGAAGTGATAGATATCATCGATATCTTCGTTTTGTATGACAACTGTCCAATTTAAATGGGCTATAACTCTGAAACTATTGATCCTAGACTAGTTGTTTCTGTACAGAAGTGATAGATCACATCGATATCTTCGTTTTGGATGACAGTTGTCAAACTTAAAAGGGATATAACTCTGACATTATTGGTCCTAGACTAGTAGTTTCTTTACAAAAGTGATAGATAAAAGTAAGTTAAGTCAAAGTCATAGTTAAGTATAAGTTATCGATATCTTCGTTTTGGATGACAGCTGTCAAACTTACAACACCTAATACTCTGAAACTATCGATCCTGGGAGTTATTTTACAGAAGTGATAGATATCATCGATATCTTCGTTTTGGATGACAGCTGTCAAACATAAAAATGCTATAACTCTGAAATTATTGATCGTAGACTAGTAGTTTCTATACAGAAATATTAACTCTCATCGATTTCTTCGTAATAGATGATAGTTGTCAAACTTAAAACAGGTATTACTTGGAAACTATTGAACGTTGACTAGTAGTTTCTGTACATAAGTGATCGATCTCATCGATATCTTCGTTTTGGATGACAGTTGTCACACTTAAAAGGGCTATAACTGTGAAATTATTGATCCTAGACTAGTTGTTTCTTTACAGAAGTGAATGATCATAAGATAAAAAGATCTTCATTTTATATGACAGCTGTCAAATTGACAATTGCTGATCACGATAATGATAGGCAATGTCAATAATTACAAAGTTAACGGATTTATCCGAAACTATTCGTAGTAGTTTCTAAAATAATAAGTTAATTTAAAAAAAAAGCGGTGGATTAAGAAATGCCGTTGCGAGACGCTTGGCAGGTGTGTAAGCATAAAAAAAAACTAAAACAACGAGCAAAGTTTCGCACCGTGCGCTCTCAACTGTGAATCAGCAACTTTTCATCTGATCTATACTTACTTTTTGGCCTGATACCATAAGTCTGGTTGGTGCAACGGGAGACCGTTCGGCCGCCAGTCTGTAGTCATCATCATCATCATCAGCCTATATCTGTCCACAGCTGGATGTAGGCCACGCTAATGCACGCCACTGAGCTCAGTCTTCAGCTCTCTTCATCCATTTTCTTCCAGGCGCTTTTCGCAGGTCATCACTCCACCTGGCCACAGGGCGTACACTACGTTTGCCTAAACGAGGTCTCCACTCAAGAACTCGTCTACCCCAACGGTTATCGGTTCTTCGGGAAATGTGACCAGCCCACTGCCATTTCAGCTTGCTTATTTTTGCTGTCGGTTACCTTGGTTCTCTGTCGGATATCTTCATTACGAATCCTGTCCTTCAGAGAAACTCCAAGCATAGCTCTTTTCATAGCTCGCTGAGCGACCTTAAATTTGTAGACTAGTTTGACCGTGAGTGCCCACGTTTTGGCTCCGAAGGTCATGACTGGTAGAACGCACTGATGTAGACTTTTGGCTTCAGACACTGTGGTATGGACGACGAGAAGACTTAACGAAGCTTGCCGAATGCTGCCCAACCCCGCTGAATTCTTCTGTAGGCTTCCTAATCAAAGTTATTCCTACCTAATTGCAATATTTTCCCAAGGTAAACATATTTTCGTACAACTTCAAGAAGTCACCATTGACTGGAATCGGTTCTGGGTCAACAAGATCGTTAAACATGATCTTGGTCTTATCTATGTTCTTTCCGAGACCAATGCGTCGTGAAGCATCATCTAGCTTGGTCAACATGCTTTGCAAGTCTTGCAGTGACTCCGCCATTACAACTATAACTATACCTACTCCACACAAAATTACGAAACGATGAAAAAAAAAACTACGTAGGTGTTTAGAATGTCGATTGCTGCTTTTGATTAATTAAAATAATATTTATCTATTTTTCGATACGTCCGTTGCTCAGACTTGCTGCATATGAACAAAGAGAATGTAATCACTATAAGAGGCGGGACCACTACTAGCCAATGAAAGCACTTTGGCAGAAATTTATTGGCATCAATGCATCCAACATTACTAAAATTAAAGGTCAGACGTTCGCTTGTCTTGACAATGTACCAACCTAACAACATAACGGATAGAGGAGTGCTTGCTTGCGTTTACGTATTCTTGGTTTTATCGATATCGATAAAACATGCATACCCTCGTCAAGGTTTCGAATTAATGAAAGACGGTTCCAATAAACCCAACGTTGTTTTCTCACAATGCAACAACGTTGGGCTTATTGGGTACCCTTTGCAACAGGATAGGGCCATGTCATAAAACACTTTGAAATAAAACACTTTTAAACAGTGGAACATTTTATTTATAATACTTTTTACAATGTAAATACGAAAATGGACTTTGCAAACATAGGTAAGCTTACCTTCTAGTGCTTCACTCTGAATTGAGAGCTTGCGATTTATCTACTCTACCTTTATCTCACACACTCACACTCATAAATTTATGTAACGACTAGTCTCTATAGGAATGTATGCTAGATCCTTATTTTCTGCATCTGTAAATAAACTTGTTGATTAATGATAAGGAAATACGTTTTAAGCAGCCTGACCCAGCCTACGATAGCTTTATCGATAGTTAATAGTTCTTTGACCTTGCGCATGCCTAGTATTAAAACAAATATGAAAATACAAAATGAATGGGTTGGATTTAGAATCGTGCCGCACGAATTTCGATAAAAAGATGGGTGGAACATGTAGCGGGGAGCCCCTTCTTCAAATTATATTTTGCTTTTATGCGGAAATTTATATTTCTTGAAATAATTGAAATTTAAAATTTGAAAATTGAATTATTACGGAACGCAAATAGTGGCTAAAAGGATATGTATTCAGGCCCAAAAATGTTTTGTAGGCTCATAACGGTTTGCAGGCAATCAGGATCGTTTCGTGAACGGCCGATGCGAGCTCGCTCGTCCGTCATTCTGTTCCTTTACTGGACAAAATAAATTAGATTGAAATGCTAGGTTCAAAATGAGCCTCAGAATCGACTCAGGGCATTCTGACATGAGTAGGTTAGGTTCAAAATAAGTGACAGAACCGACACGGAGTACCCCGACTACAAGGTGGTCTTGTGCGTCACGCGCCTAGAGTGTATATAAAAACGCGGAGCCAGTAGCTCGCGTGGGAGGATTCGACCTTTGCTACTCTCGGCCTCACGGGATTGCTCCGCTCAGGGGCAACCTCGCGAGAGTACTGGCGAGAGCCCATACCGGAGTCCGACACTTCCAATTATAAAACTTTATACTTAACCTCAAAAACTTCCTTATTTTTTTTCTCCAAAACTATTAGTTTCCGCACATCCCCACTCAAGGGGGGGCATCCCCTACCCAATCCCCTCCCCCCTCCTTCCCCCCTTAATTCGTGCGGCACGATTCCAAACAATACCCCTTACCACCGGTAAGGGGTATCAAATAAAAAATACCGGCTAAAAAATACCGGCTGATCAATAGGAAATTTGCCATAAATTTCCTATTTGTTCTGGTTTTCGCAACTGGCGCGAACTCCACAAAAAACACATCTTCTGTAGTTGGTGGCTTTTTATAGTTATAAAGTTTATTAACAATAATATGAATAAAATTAAAAATTCGCAAACACTAACCTAACTTTTGGATTTTTCTTGAAAATTTTCAAAGAAAGAATATATCTTCTCAATACACATGCAAGAAAGAGAAAGCATGTTGTGCAAGTGCGATGCCAGTATCACAAACGTAGACCACAAAGAGATTGGACCAAAGATAATAATATTATCATGATTGGACACTATAGTTCGTTCTTTTTGGTTCGTTTATTGGGATCGGCAGCCCGATTACATAACTTGGCTTCAATCGAATTCTCAGTATCGCAACCACTAATGCCTTGCGATAGAGTCGAAATTGCTATGAAAAAAGTGATAATCCGATTGTAGCCAAGTTCTGTAATTGGGCCACTGAAAAATAAATGACTTCACTGTTCTGCCAAAGTCCATACATCTGAGACAAATTTGAAAATTTCTTCCGTGGTTGCGCTGGACTGCTTAGGAACATTGATGAACTTCACGAAACACGATTGACAGCATGCATCGACATCATAGAGTAAGGAATTTTCCCTTTAAGCATTTTCTTCGCCATTGATCGACATCGACACAATGGCGAAGGAAATGAAAGGGAAAATTCCTTACTCTATGCATCGACACAACTCGACTGCAAGCATGTCAAGTCACGATGTATGTCTGCGCGCAGTCTAATAGCCGTAACAGACGCTCTGACATGGCTGACATGGCTGACATGACCCGATTCAGCCCCCCGATTCAGAACCTTTCGATAGCGAACCGAATCGATTCGATTCGATACTGAGAATGAAAAATGTATTGTAATGAACGATTTCAGACCGAATCAACAGAATAAATATTACCATATCGATCGACAACTGAGGTATCGAAGGGTTCTGCAGCCCGATTCCATAACTTGGCTTCAATCGAATTCTCAGTATCGCAGCCACTAATGCCTTGCAATAGAGTCGAATTTGCTATGAAAAAAGTGATAATACGATTGTAGCCAAGTTATGGAATTGGGCCACTGAATCGGGAGGCTGAACCTTTCGATAACTCAGTTGTCGATCGATATGAAACGTGAATGTTATTTACTCTGTGAATTCGATTTGAAATCGTTAATTCAATAAATTTTTCATTTACAATATCGAATCGAATCGATTCGGTTCGTTATCGAAAGGTTCTGCATCGGGTGGGCTGGTACCTACTTCGGATACCAACCAATCAGACAACTGCGACATTATGATTCGAAGTACTATATTACACGACTGCCCAAATAGGAGTCTAATGTTTTCAGGGTTCATGTATGTATGTTTGTATGTATGTACGTATGTGAGTTTATATATTCCACCATAACTTTTAAATGCCTGATTAGATTTGGATGGATATCGTTAGAATCCTTACATCAACCCGGGTAATATGTGCTATATTTTTTTGGAAAAATTAATTCATTCGGCAGTATGGCTCCATATTCAGAGGTAAAAAACTTAGCACATGAATATCAAATTGAAGGCATTGATGAGCACATTCTAACAATAAATAATTTATTGTCATAATAAGTCAGTTTTTGTCAGGGCAGTCTTGTTTTTTAATTAAGAGAAAAGGTCCCTATTGTCAAGTCTTCTTTCGCAATACGCCCATTTGCCTAAGCTGAAACGGAGACGCTTCGCGCTCGCTTGGTATATATATATATATATATATATACTACTCTGTTCTACTCGTATATTATATATATATATATATATATAATAAAGTTCGTGGATGTGAGGCATAAAAACATCAAAATATAAGTTGTAATTTATATTCCCACGATCACAAAGAAAAAATATTTAGCAGGAATACATTGACAAGGTTTTTTTCATAAGAACACAACGTTGCCTAGCGACGACTTAGATATGAAAATGATCTAGAGTAAATACTCATTTAAACATCAACACTTCTCTAAAAACAAAAACTTGTTTATGGCTTGCTTATGGTAAGCTACTAATGGGTTCTGAAGGCTTGCTGTTTGTTCAAGAACGATGACAAACCTATCATCTTGCTCATTTGGATTAGCCTGGGCTTAAATATGGGTTTCGTCAGACCGTCTGCAACTTGTTCATATGAACTGACTTGAACAACTTGCAAGTCTCCTCCAGTTACACATTCACGTATGAAAAAGTGTAATAGTCGCGAAATTCGGTACCAGTTCCGTATAATTCTGCCAAGTTGCATCAAAATCCGTCTGGTAGTTTCAGCGTGATGCGTGTTCAAAGAGACAGACAGACAGACAGACAGACAGACAGAAAATAAAAAAATAACATTTTTGCACTCCATATCGATTTTGAAGTTTATCTCAATCAAAATTTAAAAAATATATTTAATGTACAGATTTAGCCCAGTTACAGTTTTATTGTAGTATATAGAATAGATATAGATATATAGAAGATATATAGATTATTATCCGATACGATTCTACTCTACTTGACTCTATTCGTCTCTTCGCCTTTTTTGACCCTACTCGACTCTACTCGACACTACTCGACTCTATTCGTCTCTTTTCATTTTCAAATCTATTCTACTCTGTTCTACTCTGTTCTACTCTGTTCGACTCTGTTCGACTCTGTTCAACTCCGTTCGACTCCGTTCGACTCCGTTCTACTCTGTTCTACTCCGTTCTACTCTGTTCTACTCTGTTCTACTCTGTTCTACTCTGCTCTACTCTGCTCTACTCTGCTCTACTCTGCTCTACTCTGCTCTACTCTGCTCTACTCTGCTCTACTCTGCTCTACTCTGCTCTACTCTGCTCGGCTCTGCTCTGCTCTGCTCTGCTCTGCTCTGCTCTGCTCTGCTCTGCTCTGCTCTGCTCTGCTCTGCTCTGCTCTGCTCTGCTCTGCTCTGCTCTGCTCTGCTCTGCTCTGCTCTGCTCTGCTCTGCTCTACTCTGATCTACTCTGCTCTACTCTGCTCTACTCTGCTCTACTCTGCTCTACTCTGCTCTAATCTGCTCTACTCTGCTCTACTCTGTTCTACTCTGTTCTACTGTTTTCTACTGTTTTCTATTGTGTTCTACTGTGTTCTACTCTGTTCTACTCTGTTCTACTCTGTTCTACTCTGTTCTACTCTGTTCTACTCTGTTCTACTCGGTTCTACTCTCTTCTACTCGACTCTACTTGACTCTACTCTATTCAACTTAACTCGACTTTTCTCGATTCTATTCTATTCGATTCTGTTCGACTCTATTCTATTATGTTTACACATCTGCCAGGCATCGACGGCACATTTTTTATTATTATTATTTTACCTGTTTTTCTTGAACCTAGCATTTTCCTCGCTGTAGTGAGGTGAAAAGTTTTGTGTTGCGCACGGAAGCAAAGTTATTTGGCGTCTCGTACTTTTGAAACCCTCACTACGCTCAGGATTCTATATTTCTTCGCTCGTGGTTCAATCCTAAAATTCTTTTACTTACTCTGGTTTCTATACAAGTACTCTCGCCAAAAAATCTGTTTGCTGCCTTGCATAACAAATAACTATTAATAGGTGTCAGTCAATTTTCGACTTTATTGACATGAGTTAAGTATCTTGTTTTTTTAAAGTATTTTCACTAAACGAACATAGTGAATGCCAAATCTTACTAAATCTGATTAATGTCAACAAGGGTCAAATCTTAAATGTTTTTGTAGCTATGTACATTACATAAATTCGCATTACACGATTTTGACCCTTATTGACATTAATCTGATTCAGTCAGATTCGGCTTTTACTATGTTCATTTAGTCAAAATACGTATAAAATATTAGATACTTAGCTCATGTCAATAAGGTCGAAAATTGACTGACACTTTAAAATGAGTTTGAAGCTATGAAAAAAAAAATACAAAAAATAGCGTCACCCATTTCCCCACCCTCCACCTCACTTTTCCTCAACTTCCCCTCCCTTAACTAAATAACTTCCTCCTCCCTTTCATCACTTAATCCCACCCTCACCTTTTCCAACTTCCCCTTCCCTCCCCTCACATATTCCATCCTCCCCTAACTTAACCCACCCTCCACTCAACGTCACTTTGACACCTGTCACTTTGAAACCTGTCACTTTGACACTTGTCACTTTAAAATGTCTTACTACCAAATTATAATACATGTTGTTTTCTTCATAAATTTCGATATTTTTTTTATTACTTTCCAACTCTAGTGCAGTGGGTGGAGGGTAAATGCGAATTACCCGTGCACACACTAGTGGGTGAAGCCAGTGGGCGGACGGGGCTTGACTCCATTTCCTCTGTGTTTTTTTTCTAAGTGTGGCCACACGGAAGGTAACGATCGCGCAGCGATCAGTTTGCGGTTTATTAGCTGAATAGGGGGCTGTGCGTGCTATCATGCTGTAAAGTGAGCATAGTTAAACAAAAAGCGACCATAGTCGAAAAACGCATTTTGAGATACAGCCGTTTAAAGATGTTTCCGTTGCTTTTCTTTCTACAGTTCATAATTGATTTAAATGTTATACTTTGTCAAAGTATACTTCAAAAGCTTTAAAATTAGCTATTTGAAACTGGCAAATTAACTAGTTTTGTTTAACTAGTTTAAACTTTTGAGTCAAACACATAGTCATTTTCTGCTTATTGTAACAATTCATAATTTAGTTTTTTGCAGAAAGCGTCTATCGAAATGGTCTCTTTCAATTTATTGAGGTTGAGACCAAAACCGAAAGATATGCAAAGCCAAATCAATGGTTTTATTCCGCAAAATGTTTACTAACCGTATAACATAAACCATTACGACTCAAGGGACGGTTATGCTCGCCTCAGTTTCTTCCATAGCCCTGCCCTTATGATGATGCTACGCGAGATCAAAACAGACGAATCTTATCGTGCAAAAATATTATAATATGGTAAAATTATTTTTGCAGGAATAGACCATTGCAGTGGTTGGCTTCTGCAAATAAAAATGCAAAATATTCCATTAAAATGTAAATTTGCAGAAGCCAGACCAACTGCGATAGTCGGATTCAGCTTACCACAATTTCCTCTTTTCTGGATATTTTGCTAGACCATAGCCTAAAATGGTCGGCTTTTACACAAAAAATGTGTGAAAATGGCAAGTGGTCTTATTGGACAATTTAATATATCGACATCAGAATGTGCTTTGGAGAAAATTGTCGGGTTTTTTTGCATGAATTCAAAATGTTGTGTTGTAGAGTTTGATTTTATTCTCAATCTTGTGTTTCTTCGAGTGTTGATGTGTAATATTGGTGGAATATTAACCATTAGGTGTTCGTTAACGTGCACGAGTGTAGGCAAAAGAATCAAACGCAGATATAAATTTAATTTTGTGATTTTTCCAAATCTCCCTCGGAAGTTTTAGTAAATGTTCACCATTTTACTGATCGGTGACTTTGACTTGACAATTAATGACTGTGACGTGATATTACTATGAATTATTAAACTTGACATTGGCGAAATTGCTAGTAGGCCAGTGCCTCCGCAGAAGCCATCTAATAAAAAAAGAAGAAGAAGAAGAGAACAGTGTCTTTGGAATATGTTATATAGAAAATTTTATGTTACAGGCATTATAACTCATTTTCGCAAAAACCGGGGTTGGTCGCTTACTGCACGCTGATTCCATAAGGAGTGAGGTTGAGTGATTGCCACCGAGCACCCATTGCGGGTGCGCTTGAAGGTCGTGAAGGTTTTGGAATTCACTAAACAGTTAACGCGCACCCGTTAAGCACCCGCAATCAACACTAATACCGGGAAACCGGTAACTATGCGGCAGAATTAAGCTAAACCTAGCCTACAAATACTTCTAGCAGAAAAAGGACTTTTCAAATTTTGCCGGGTTTTATGTTCTAGTGATTATCTGTGGGTGGCGCGCCAGCAAACCAATGGCGGCAATCACCCTCCAACAATCATCGTCTGAATTTATTTTCTGTTTTTTCTCTCTCGCTTTTAATCTATCTAAAATTTTGTTCCCGTGTAGATATGAAGTATATTAAAACTAAAAGTTAATAAGCATCGTAAGTTTTGTAGTGATCTAATAATAGACCAATAACCTTGTTGTAGATTGTACGTCTCTGAAAGAAAATCTAAACATTGATATTATTTCTCATCAATAATGTACCTACTTACCTACTTCAAATAATTATTACGACTGCCTATTTAAAAATACCATGTTCCTATTGGTATAGTGCGTCTCAGGTAAAGTTAAACTTCAACTAAAAATAATCTTTGCCGTCAAGTTAAAATGCTGTGAATGAAAACATGTCATTCCTTGTACACTACTTTTGTGCAAAACAATTAAATTAATAAATAACGCAAAAAACGAAGAAAGAAATATATTTGCGATTTAGAAATGTATTTCTAGATGAAATCTATTGCTTTGTACCTATATAGAAGTGTATTGTATCTATCTAAGTCTTATGTATCGTTGTAGATTCACAAATCTCAAGTCTTAGAGAGAAATGGGAGCTCGACAGTTAATAATTATAGCCTAGAACTTGATAGACAAGTATCAAATGTTGAATCTACTTAATTATACTAATAATATGATACATTTGTTTCAGGTGGATGCACACAGAACTGCAGTTCATAAAAATGTATAGATCTCCACTTTCCCAGCTCATAGTATAGTGTAAATCTCAATGTATGTGAAATTATAACATTATTACATGATATTTAATACTTACACTTGATTTCGCTTGTTAGTAGAACTTCACATAATTAGGCTTTGTAAGAAAACGACTAGATTTTAAAACCAGTAGGTATTTTTCTATTTTAGGGTTAAAATCCTGCTTTAGCTATGAGATAGTTAGGCAGGTTCTATGAAATACCACATACATACCTGTCATTAAACCTACCTTTCACAAAAACAACACAATTTCATGGCGCGATAAAACATGAAACATAGTGTACCTAGGTAGGTGTTAGAACTATAAGTTTCATAGTAACTATATGAATAAGATCATTCATACATATAGTAATATTCATAACTAACCAAACACTGCTAGATAGTAAATGCAATGAACGCACCGGGTGCTCTTCGGTTGACGAAAACTCATTGCTACTGAATTCCTTGTGAATTCCGATTTTGAATTACCGGTTTTGTATATCCTAGTAAAATATTGTTTCAGTGCGGTTGCGTTAAAGTGAAGTGCGCATCGCCTTGACGACGTCATTTGACATGCACACTGAGCTTAGTGAATTCGAAACGAGCGATCGGTGGCAATGAATAGTAGTGGCATTAGCCGAACCGCACTTTAACTTTACGGAATCAGGCCCCTGCTTAATTGCTGATCTTGACATGACTTTCTGACAGCATGGCGGTGTGTGAGGTCATGGCGGTGTGTTGCAATAATTAAAAAAGTAAAAAATGATTTGCTTTCTAGACACTCATTATTAGTTAAATTGTGTAACTACTTCAAATATTGTTTTTTTTTTGCTGTTTTATGACATGGTGTACAGCCGTACACCTGATAATACTATGTATTAGTACTCTGTGCGTAGAGACTGTGCAATACACCGCCGCTCTTAATTTTTTCACAATTTTTTCCGTATAGGTACTCGCGTCTACGATCATTTCAATATTCAGCTTTGGTAGGAAGGAAATTCTCTATGTTTTCATTTTTTTGTTGGTTATTTGTTAAATTGGAATGTCAAATTGCAATGGCAATCAATTGGCAACATTCAAACAAAATTGACACCCGAGCGGTGAGGTAGGCTCTTTTTCTGTTTTCAGTCCTATTTATTGTGAAAATTACGCGATTTTCTTGATAGTTAGTAGCCAACTACGCCATTTTAATGCCTAAATTGTACTAAGGTAAGTTTATCTTGCATGTAAGAGGAATACACTCAACTCTGTCTGCTATATTTTTGTTGTCGGCAGTGATGTTCTATTGAAGGTTAATCCTCTATTATTTTCTTGTCAGCTCAGCTACAGAGATAAATAATTTGGATAGACATAGATAATTTATCCCTATATTGCGCTAAATTATATTATTAAAATCCACAACAATAACAGTTACTGGCAAAAATAAGGTACTTCGGGTCCTCAATTTGCCATGCGTGCTTTGACACTATGAGCTAGTTTCGAGCTGAAACAACGCAGCGAATGCAAGTGCTTATTTGTGAATATGGCTATGGGAAAACCCAGCGGCGATGGTGCGTAGACGCGAGTACGCTGGCTGTGCTTGTCAATCACTTCCTCCACTTGATGGAGGTATGTTCGTAGTTCGTACTATCTTTGGGAGTTAGATCTCATTTATCAGCCGAATACTCCGCGGCAGTCTTCTTTTCCCTTGCTCTACAAAAATGAAGAGTTCATTATTTACATTACATACAGAAACATAGTGTATTGTGTTGCTCTTGATAGTGTTTTTAACACATTTGCTGTGGGGATATTTTAAAACAATTTCAGATGGTGCGACAGGAGGCTGGTTAGCCTGAAGAGTACTTTTTTCACCTATGCTATAATGATCTTTTAGACCTCCTGTTATATAAAATACTTCTACATAGCCGCTGAATCCCCTTTGGCGCTGTAGCGACCAAGATCCAAAACCGCAAATCCCCCTTGGTCGCTAGAGCAACCAAAAAAAAACACGGAAGTTAATTGTAACGGTTTGATCTACTAAAATCGAGTTAAATGTAATCTCGCATATATTTTCGAATAAGTGTGTTTCTGTCTTTAAAAGGATATATATATTATACGTAAAAACACTAAAGAAGTATTTAAACAAAAAAAAAAAAAAAACACAGCCGTTCTCCGCGAGCCGTAAATTTTTGAAATGTTTGTTGGTTTTCACGAAAATATTCTGGTCACTTTTTGTACTAAACTGTGTTGATGTTTTAATGTTAACGGATAGCTTGGTTCATCTAGTATTTAAATAAAACAAAAAAACAGTATGTCATCGATTTTGTTTCCAAAATACGTTTTTTTTTCTGAAACTACTCCCATTTTTGGCTTCATCATTTTTCTGCGGTGCTCTCTCCTTACATAATAATTTCATAAAACTTACGTTCGGTTTGTCAGTGGCTACATATATTCAGCGTATCACAGGCCAAGTTTTGTACGGATCCGCCAAGCCGTTGAGGAAGGAACGGAAAATAAGTTTTGCGCGGCAACATTTTTTTTGCGCCATTTTTTTATCTTGCCGCGATGATGTCATGGTCACGTGATCGGAGTGTATTTACATTATAGGTTGTTTTATAGCGGGGGCATTAAGCGGCTAACAAGGTATGAAATTAAAAAAGGTGAATTTCATGAAGTTATAGGTACTATTAAAAATAAAACGTTTTTGTTCGTTATAAGCAGCAGAATCTAACAATGCAAAAAAAAAGTTACATTTTATCAATTTAAAGTCATAGTTAGTTTTTTTCAAGTTCTTTGGTGTATTTACATTTGAAAACTTCTGGATGAATTTCTAAGATCACATCTTCCTAAATTCTGGTTATCAGCTGTCACAGAGATCTGTTAAAAGCTCTGCCCGACCCATAGATGAAGATAGATACATAGGTTGTGCCTATTTTTAAAATAAATTCTTGTATTTGTTCCATATATGGTGTAATAAAGTGTGTATTATTATTATAGACACCAACAAAACAAAATTAAACATGATATTCAATTAATATAAATTATATTAATACAACCATTCTCACAACCAATTCTTGTTTAATCTCTTCTAAACAATGAAAATGGTATGCGATAAACTTGTACTCGTAAACGATTTTTCTTTCTTTTTCTTTTCTTTCTTTGTATATGACAGTGCAGAAAGTTTAAGGTTAAGTATTTCTGCCTCGGACAATGCGTGTTCTGATTAAAGAGAAAACAGGCACCACAAAACAGGCTCTATATTAAATGCTGTCCTTTTTAAAAACAACATTACTTGTAACTACAAGTATACACAAGTATGCTGCCTGGGTCTTTTTTGGGAAGATAAAAATAGTATTTTGTTCTCTCAGCGTTTTAAACAACATATTCTTATATACGTTTTCTAACTGGTAATTACAATAAAGTGTTTCGTATTGTATCGTATCGTATTCTTTTTAATGTTATGTTATTTTTCTACTAATTTCAGTTATGGGAACTTTAGATTTTTTATCTGCAATATATTTTTGAGCAAATTAATTCCAATCATTCTATCAGTTTCAATCTTCATGTTGCGCAAGATAGAATGTTAAACTTTCATATGATATTGTTGTATGTTTTTTAATTATTCAATAATATAACCACCCAATTAGACAAACCTGCCTCTTTAGGAAAGCCCATCTTAACCTAGATATTAATATACTCAGCAGGTGCTAATGCTAAAATCATAAAAACAATACTACATACTATCCTGATTTATCTTCAAATTTCATTATCCATTTCTTGTACTTGTTTTCCAAGTCATCCAGTGCATTCTTCATTACAAGTCAATCAATATGTTTAGTGCTTACCCTCTAGCTATGCCCACAAGGTTGAATTGCAGTTATAATGCGATTTTACTTTGGTTCCACCTGTCACATAAGTTGTACCTTACGGCTATTTCCACAGGTGTTATTTTAAATAGAGATATTTGTTTCCAGGGCAGTGTATAGCAGAGGCAGAGGGCTGTATCGGGCAGTGAGATCTCAGCAATGGTAATGGAGGCGTCCCCGTCCCCGCAGAGCGTCGGCCGCGAGTTTGTCCGCCAGTACTACACACTGCTCAACAAAGCGCCTGCCCATCTGCACAGGTGACTGCCACGCGCCTGCCAAGCTTGTTCATTGACTATTTTCCGCATTATTGTCAGATGTTGGCCGTTTGTGCTAATGATTTCAGCAACCTGGGCCCCAATTCTAATAAAACAATTCTGATGACAATTATCAACAATTTTCGCGAAATTTTCAAAAATAAAAAAATACAAAAATGAAATACTCAAAATTCAAAAAAATTCACAAATTTTTCGCTTCTACTACTTTTAAGAGGTAAAAGCGAAAATTTTGCGAAAATTGTTGATAATTGTCATTGCAATTGTTTTAGTAGAATTGGGGCCCTGATGTGCTTCAGGAAGTCCGACAGCTCTCGTATGCCGGAGTGAAGCGTCCTGCAGGGACCCTGGTTCCTCCGAGATTTGTTTAGTCCAAGCTCATTGGGAGAGTCATTGGTTACGGGTTGGCTATAGAATCGAGGGGCAGGAGTTGGGGGGGGGGGGTTTAAGGTGAGGGGGGGGGACCCTGAGAGGTAGCCCTCCACCAGGGCTCAGGGGGTCACTGATGACACATATTGGATACATCAATGCTGACATTGATGTACCCAAAATGTAGGTCTTAATAATGAATCCTTTATTAAGACCAACATGTTCCAATAGGAACAGGGGTTTAAAAATAAAAAGTAATAATTTTGCTTGATTTGTATCGACAACCAAAGGCCAACCGACAAGTTTTCAACCAAAGTAAGTGATAGAAAATCAGATTGAAAATCAATATACATAAACCCATAATAAATTAAATTCAACTGTGTTATGGAATTCAGAGCAGGCTTCCACAACATGTGCCTAGAACCTAGTGTGGGGCCGCTGCCTATCAATGTACTTCCATCTTATTTGGTTAATAAACTTAATATTATATTATTAATACATATACTCATCATTGATATTTGTTAAATACATGATACTGCAGTTACTTTAGTTACTAACATGAATTATCACCACATTTTTCATTTACTGACTTGAAACACGGTATTTAAATTGATTTAAAGTAAGAATACACACATTCGTAAAATAATGAAATTATTGCTACTTAACCAAAATATTAATTAATCGATTTGATAAATGGAATTAGTATCGTATCACTCGATATTGACTACTTATAGTTTAGTCAGCCGAGATGCGCATAGCTAATACTTTAGTCACTCTGGTTGGCTTCTGCTGCAATTGTCTCGAAGGCAAAAGAACTGCAGGATGCTGTGCACATATCATGACAGGGATTTGGTATCTTAGCTGGGGACGATTTAATGACATTCAAGCTCCTGCTTCATTTTTAGATGATTTATTTGATGAAGGTATATAATTATATAAACATGATCTTAATACAAAATGATGTGTTATTATTCTTAAGTCTCTTTTGTTTCCGCTTTTTGTTCAGTCAAAAAAGTAAGTAAGTTAAGTAGGTACCTGTATAGTATATATATATATATATATATATATATATATATATATATATATATATATATAATGTTATAACTAAAGTATGAATGCCTTACTCCAATTTCCCATCAAATATTGAAAAGATTTTCTTTTTATAATAATCCTTAACATTTCCTGTCTTTTGGCGACAATTTGGTCCAGACCCAAGTTCAGCCTAACTTTCATAGAATGTTGGGCAAGATCAAAGTCAAAGTATTTTATTGTAAACTAGCTGTGGGTTCTTTTTTTGTTTTGCGTGGAACCCTAATTATTTTTTGAAAATAAAAGTAACCTATGATGTAACATCAGCTATCTTCCAGTGAAAACCCCGTCAAAAGCGGTCCAGCCGTTTCGGAGATTAGCGGGAACAAACAGAAAGACAGACATACAGACAAAAAATATGGATTTTTTGTTATGAGTACCCTGTCTGTATACTTTCATATGCATTGAGTAAAAAGCTGTTTGTTTGTTTGTCGTATGAGGTAGTGCTGGCCTCTGATGTCAGAGTTTGTCAAGCCGCCCGAGGGCCTCTGACATGGCTTAACGACTGTTATTAATCAATAACAGCCGGGACCGACAGCTTAACGTGCCCTCCGAAGCACGGAGCGATGGAAAACCGCACATAACTTAGAAAAGTCATTGGTGCGGGGCCTAGGTTTTGAACCCATTATCGTTGTTATTTCAATTTAAAAAGCTGTTATTTTGACATAACAAACAGACACTTCAATTTTATTTATTTTTATAGATGAGCAAAATAATAGTACTTTTACGAGTCAAAATTAGCATCTCATGAACAAGGAAAAACATCAAATACATCAAATATTAAAAATTAGCATCTCATGAACAAGGAAAAACATCAAATATTAAAAATTAGCATCTCATGAACAAGGAAAAACATCAAATATTAAAAATTAGCATCTCATGAACAAGGAAAGACATCAAATATTAAAAATTAGCATCTCATGAACAAGGAAAAACATCAAATACATCAAATATTAAAAATTAGCATCTCATGAACAGGAGAAACATCAAATACATCAAATATTAAAAATTGATCAAATCAATAATATTTTGTAAACTAAGTATGCATTGATTTTGAAAAGGAAATTTCCCTTTCATTCATGGAATCCTTTGGCATAAACGTGAGGGATACAGAAAAGGACATAGGGCTCAAAGTGACAGGTGTCAAATTGCAAGTGTTAAAGTGACAGGTGTCAATGCGATTTACTGTAGGTAGTTTGCGCGGACGTAGTCGCGGGCAAAAGCTTATATATTTAATTTAACTAATGTGAGCTGCCTCTCCCTGAGAGCGCTTGCTAGAGAGTTACTTACAAATTACTAAGGAGGCTGGCTTACCTTGTAATGAGAAACCGCGAAATCGCGCCCATAGATAAAACATTCATAAACCGGTCACCATCAGCCCACACTTGCCACTGCTGCTCGCCGCATCCAGGTTCTGCCGCGCGCCGCCCGCAGCTCGTCACTCCACCTGGCCACATGGCGCCCAGCACTACTTTTGCCTGAGCGCGGATTCCACTCGAGGCCTCGAATAAATCGATAAAGTATTTCAATACAAACAAAAAATTATGTTCTATTTTTTTCACTTCTAAATTGTACAAAAGGGCTTTGTTGAAGGTGAAATTCAAACGATTGTTGGTAATGTTCAGGTTCTACAACAACTACTCATCGTTCGTGCACGGCGGGCTGGACGCGCCCAACCGCGAGACGCTGCCCGTCGTGGGACAGAAGCAGATTCACAACCGCATCCAGCAGCTGAACTTCCGCGACTGCCATGCCAAGATCAGCCAGGTGCGTGCGACAAACCATACTAACACTCATCTCTATGGATAGCCTCTGCCGTACTTTCGTTTGTGCCGATTCAAGGCGCCCCACCGAGCGTCCGTGGTACTAAAATGTACAAATACGTTAGTTCCGTGGACGCTCACTACTGCCAAAATGACGTTAATCAAATGCGCTCATTGCGACGTTTGTCAGCAGCCTGTCTAGACTCTAGAGTATGGGGTATTGTGCAGTTGTCTATGCATACTAAAAACACTTCTCCTGCACCTCACCGCTTTCTTGTTTTTTTTACCTCAATCGCAAAAAGAGAGGGTTGTTAGTTTTTAGGGTGTGTATCTGTCTGCATCGTAGCTATCAAACGAATGCACCGATTTTGATGTGTTTTTTCTGTTTGAAAGCTGATGTGATTGAGATGGTTCTTAACTAATAAGGGGCGGACGGTGTCAGGGGTTATATGATTTTTTAAATTATATTTGTTATGTCATTATACTGCTTCTACCCATTAGATATACACTCATGAGCAATGAAATCGAGTCGGCTCCTAGGCACGTTATTATAGTTATAGTTATCTAATTTGAAAATTAAATCGATTATTTGAAAGTTGGAATCATTAGGTCTTCATGAAAAAAAAAACTTAAAAATCAGACATTTATTTCTGAAAATACGTACAGTGAGAATTAATTCATGAAAATATTGCTCTCCTCGTTGCGCCAAGTTTCGCGCCGTAAATGTCTATAACTAGTTAGTCGCAATGTTGCCAGACTTACGGTTACTGAAATATGTTAATAGAACTGTTTACAATTTATGTTCAAGATGGCGGCCAAATGGGTGGACATGCGAACTGGAAAACCTATTTTTAAACTCATATTGGACCCCTATTTCATAAACGTAAAATAAAATCGCATCCTAGTTGACCACTTTTTTACAACGAATTGACCACACTATACCACTACTAAAAATGTCGACCGTTCCACATTCGAAGTCATTTTATGTTGTGTTGCCATAAGTTCAGGCCAATTAAGTGTATTGGTATTTTATAGCCAGTGAAGTTTATAAAAAACGAAAATAAAAATTTATTCCCTATTTTTATGTTAGGGACTTCCAAACTTTGAAGAGATATTTTGCTTTGATCAAAATATGTAGTTATTCTTCTTTTGTTTTTAATTTATTATAATTGCAATATGATTTTGGTTGGTACATACTGACCTCATACAAACAAATTATTAGAGATGTAGGAGTTATAAACTAGATAAAATTTAGTTCCGACCACAGACCAGTACGCACAAAAATAAGATTCCACTTTAAAATCCACCGAGCAACGTCATTTTCTACCAAAATCAAACGTTTTTCAAAACACACATTATAGTCAATCAGAACAATTCAACCTGGAACTTTTCAATCACTTTAGCGACCTACCACTAGAGGAAAATGAAGACGTAGAAAAACAATACAAGTCAATAGTGTCAGGAAAAACAAAGCAAGTAAGAAAATCAAAGCAGTGAGTAAGAAAGAAAGCAAATGAAGACCAGGCTCTGCTTTTTAAGGGTTTTTTGCATAAATATGCTGGGTCAACCACAAACCTGATAAATGTGAAACTTAACATATATATTCTGAGATCTTTATCTCTCTAAGACTAAGACACAAACATGATTAACAAAATTTCATTTGATACATTTTCTTATCAAAAATTACGTTATTTTCGGTAATGTTTACATTTTTCTACTCAACGGGTTAAGTTTTATCTTTAAAATAAATCACACAGCAAGAAAATATAGTTTATTATCTAAGGCTAAGACAAAATTTATGTAACTAAATTATTAGCCTGCCATTAAAATAAATAACTTTTCAGACATTCGTCATTTAGTTCCGAGCTAAATTGTGTGTTCAAACAGCGCTTGCGATATTCAACCTTGTTACGCAGGCACTTCAGTGCTTATTGCGGGTAGCGGGTGGCAGAGTGTAGGGTAGGTGGCAGGGGAGTGGGAAAATGTAACCTTGGAGGCTGGCGTTAAGGAAAGAAACATTAGAATTGATACAAGAAAGAGTAGATTTAGAATTTGGGACCGATGAATATAGAAAAGTTGTCAAAAAAGTAAAATGTTGTATCAGGCACGATATTATGCAATTAAATTGCCATATAGTAAAAATAGCACTAGAAAAGCACAGTTCTCTCAGGGCAGCAAAACAAGGTATCTCTAAAGGAAAATGTTGGATAAATAGTTTACAAGATGAGAATGGAGTAAAACATAACAGCCGCGAAAAATTTGTAGAAATAAGCACACAGTTCTACAAAAACCTCTATTCGGACAACACAAAAGCCAACTCAGTAATTGAATATCTCCGTTCTGATACAGTTCCGTTCATGACTGGCCTTGAAGTTCACAACGCCCTAAATACTATGAAATATGATAGAAGCCCTGGAGAGGACGGTATCACCACGGAAGCGCTAAAAATTGGTTCATGCACTCTGCTTCCACACCTCACCAATTTATTTAATGCCATCCTACAGACAGGTCAACTTCCGAAAGAGATGTGTCACTCGAATATTGTCCTCCTTCATAAGAAAGGGGACAAGACTACTATAGGTAACTACAGACCAATTAGCCTAGTGTCACATCTCTATAAAACGTTA
Organism: Alsophila aescularia; assembly: GCA_946251855.1. Taxonomy (NCBI): domain Eukaryota; kingdom Metazoa; phylum Arthropoda; class Insecta; order Lepidoptera; family Geometridae; genus Alsophila; species Alsophila aescularia. The sequence goes on from OX276376.1 coordinate 33,978,676, forward strand.
ATAAAAGTCATACAAAAAAGGATAGATAGTACACTGGATACCCACCAATCAAGCTGGCTTCCGCCCCAGCTTCTCCACTACTGATCACCTCCACACACTCAATTAGGTCATTAAGAAGTACTCAGAATTCAACAAACCTCTCTATCTAGCTTTCGTAGACTACACGAAGGCCTTTGATAGCCTCAAACATTCAGCCATTTTTACTGCATTACAAAATCAACAAATAGACAAAATCTACATAGACCTCTTAAAAATTATATATAACAATAGCACAACTTCTATAAAACTACACGCTTCTGGCCCCCATTTCAAAATAGAGAAAGGAGTAAAACAGAGTGATCCGGTTTCTGCAAAATTATTCACCAGTACCTTGGAGGATATATTTAAGACACTAGCGGACCCCTGGGCAACAAGGGGTGTTGACATCGGCGCTACAAAGCTTACAAATTTGCGCTTTGCAGATGACATCGTCCTTTTTGCTCCGACTGCATCCGAACTGCGAGAAATGCTACTAGATCTGAGCACAGCAAGCCTTGAGGTTGGACTTATGATGAATCGGTCAAAGACTCAGATCATGACCAATAGCACAAAAAGTAGGGTTGAGGTAGACGGACATGTACTACAATACGTCAATGAGTATATCTACTTGGGCCAGCTAGTCTCCTTCGAAAATCGGCAAGACAAAGAGATCGGTCGACGCATTGAGAATGCCTGGAGGAGCTACTTACTGGTCCATGAAAACGCTCATGAAGGGTGACCTTCCACTGTCACTAAAGCGAACCCTCATTGACGTGTGTGTTCTGCCCGTCCTAACCTACGGTGCGCAAACTTGGTCATTGACCGAGGCACAAAAGTCCAAATTCAAGGTTTGCCAGAGAGCCATGGAGCGGAGCATACTTGGAGTCAAAAGGACAGATCGAGTTCGAAATACCACGCTCCGTTTAAAGACTGGCATTGCGGATGCAGGACTCAAAACTTCTAAATTGGAATGGGATTGGGCCAGCTAGTAGTGGGCGGCATGTAGCCCGTATGCACCCAGAAAGATGGGCAAAAGTTGTCACACAATGGGAGCCCAAAGACGGACGGTGACGTCGTGGCCGGCCCCGTAAAAGATGGCGTGACGACATAATCGCCTATCAACCCAATTGGATGGATCTAGCTCTAGATAGAGATGAGTGGAAGATAATGGGGGAGACCTTTGCCCAGCAGTGGGAAACAAAAGGTTAAAAAAAAATGGTGTCTCATAAGAGGTTCACTACTGGACTAGGGAAAAACATACAAAAAATATATTTGAATACTTGTGTTAGCTAACTTTGTGAAATTTAAAGATTTGTGAAAAAATAACAAACATGGAATAACTCCGAAAATATCAAAAATCGCGGAACATACGGGCGGTTAAATCGACAGGCACTGAGGTCCACCGCCCGGCCACTGCCGCGGTGATCCACTCTCTAATATTATCCTTATTCCAGAAGTAACCAAGTAGCTATAGATGTAGTTTAATCAGTTAGTTTTTCCATTCTATTATTCGGTTTCTTTTCATGTTTTTTCCTCCAAACTTAAGGATTAAGATTACAAGTCTCGCAGTGATTTCTAGATTATGTCAAGTCCGTCTCTGTGGTTGAATTTTTCTTTTCCCAAATTGAAAGTAAATTAGTTTTAATTTTTTCATTAGTGCGGTGGTAGCCTAACGGTTTAATAATGCAACTTAGAATCCAACAATACCTGGTTCGTGTCTCGGCTCTGCATCAATGACTTTTCTAAGTTATCTACGGCTTGTTATTGATTAATAGTAGTTAAGATGTCAGAGGCCCTCGGGCGGCCTAAAGGCCAGCACACTTCATACGTCAAACAAACAATTTCCCCATTAATTAATATCTCATACAAATTGATTATAAGATGAAGCCTCAATTTCCGTATAACGCCACGATAATTTTTCTACAGTAAAAACGAAGCCAACTTATGGGACTATGGAGTAAATTTGATTTTGAAATGGGCTCCCAAGTCCATACACAAGCTACCCATCCAATACTAAGAATACTTGTCTACAACTACTTGGGTAGTAGTCTATATTCTACGAAATTTTTCGGCGGAGCTGGCTTGTTTGAAGCCGCTCGCTAATCCAGTAAGCTAGCAACTGACCTGTCTCGCGAGTGACGTGGAACACGATCCGCAGGTGGACGCGCAGGCCACGCTGGGCAACGGCGTGGTGGTTCAGGTGACAGGCGAGCTGTCCAACGGCGGCGCGCCCATGCGCCGCTTCACGCAGACGTTCGTGCTGGCTGCGCAGTCGCCCAAGAAGTACTACGTGCACAACGACATCTTCCGCTACCAGGTCAGTCCACCGTCATCAGCGATTTTAGCCGTGCTTAATAAGACCCATAGGTTTCTCACATCGGAGCTGCTGTGAGACTCAGGCAATTGCAGAAACAGCATTATTCCTAGCGTAGTGGTGCAGAATATTTAATGGTGTAGACATCTTTTCACCCACCGGGGCATTAGGTGATACACTTACCAGATATTCAACCGCCAAGTTGTAGTGTGCTAATATTTTTGATCCAGTTTGAAGGGCAATGTTTGCTGCATAATTATGGTATGAGACTTAAAAAAACAATGTCGCAAGTTGACGAGCGCAGTGCAGTGCCAAGTGCCACTGCTATTGTTATGGATGGAGAAGATAAGCGACGCTTGAGTTAAAAAAACAATCCATCAGATTGTCAACTATCGTTTTAATGCCTCGCTGTTATTGGTGAAGTTCCCCCCTCTCCCTCTCCCCTCCCTCCCCTCTCCCTCTCCCCTCCCTCCCCCTCCCTCCCCCTCCCTCCCCCCCGAGGTGGACCAACAACCTGGTGAGAGAGAGAGAAATGTATGGTCCCCATGAGGTGGACCAACAACCTGGTGAGAGCGAGAGAGAGTAGTGTGGTCCTTTCTGTATAGGGCCTACATTCTGCAGTGGAAGTCTTTCAATTGGTGCAAAAAGAGGCTAGAATAAAAAATACAACAAGTAATGTTTGATGTTGCAGGATATAGTGTTCTCGGACGAGGAGGGGTCCGGGTCGGGGCGGTCGGAGGGCGAAGAGGAGGAGGCGGTCGCCGCGGGGGGGTACTTCCCCCCGCCTGCGCCGTTCCCCGCACCGCTGGCGTCACCGCACGCCGCGCCGCCCGCGCCCGCGCCTGCGCTTAACGGACACCCGCCGCACGTGGAGGACTCCGCGCGACACCTGGTCGCTGCGCTGCACGGTCAGTACACGAGGGAGAGGGAGGGCGGGCGCTACGGGAGGGTACTTCCCTCCGCCCGCGCCCGCGCTCAACGGGTACCCGCCGCACGCGGAGGACTCCGCGTGACACCTAGTCGCTGCGCTGCACGGTCAGTACATACGAGGGGAAGGGAGGGTGTTTGCCGCCAGAGGGTCCTTCCCCCCGCCCGCGCCCGCGCTCAACGGATACCCACCGCATGCGGAGGACTCCGCGCGACACCTGGTCGCTGCGCTGCACGGTCAGTACACACGAGTTTGCCGCGGGAGGGTACTTCCTCCAGCCCGCACCCGCGCTCGACGGAAACCCGCCGTACGCGGATGACTCTGCGCGATACCTGGTCGCTACGCTGCACGGTTAGTACACACGAGGGGGAGTAGGCGGGCGCCGCGGGAGGGAGGAAGGGGGGGGGGGGTACTTCACTACTTCCTTGAATTGTGCATCAGCAACAAAGATAGAGAGACTTACTCTTACGCAGACTGTAGTGCGAATTGGATAACAATAATAGACACTAGCCACTAGCAACACGTGCTACATAAACGCTACTCCGATCGTGACTAAGATCAATTAGGTAAGTTGTACTTAATTTATGCGGTTTTATTCGGGTATTTCTTTTAATGAGAACAATGCTTACAGCCATCGATTTCCTGACAAAATGAAATAAATAGAAAATAAAAGTAATTGTCGTTACGTTCCAGCGGCGTCGATCGCGAGCGAGCCGGAGAGTAGCGCGCCGCCGCCGGCGCCCTCGCCGCCGCCCGCCGAGCCCGAGCCGGAGCCAGAGCCGGAGCGCGAGCCCTCGCCGCCGCCGCCGCCGCCGCCGCAGCCGCAGCCCGGTGAGTACCCGCGCCGCCGCATACTCAAAGTGTGCTCCGCGGAGCCCTAGGATTCCGCAAAGTCTCTTTGGGGGCTACGCGAAAGTACTGGTCATAATGAAAAAAAATAATTAAAGTGGTGGTAAGGTTACAGAGTAAAACAATATCTAGGTATCTAAATATTCCAACATAAAATTTAAAAACGAAAATACCTAACTGAATAAAAGAACAATATCATACCTCCTATTAGATGCTTATATTAATGTTAATAAATAATACACATAAAAGCAGTTTTAGATTATTAGGGCTCCGTCAAATATTTTATTTTCCAAAACAAAGTAATGAAGTACAAGGGGTTCCATTTTAATTCAATAAAATTAGCACTAATTATTTTGGAATCTATCACAATATAGCACTTTCTTTGATGTCATGCTCTTGGTATCGAGTTGGCAACACTGATTGCATTCTGTCTGCCGGACGATTTTCGATGCGTTCGATTCGGCGAGGATAGGTGAGCGAGGCCGTAAGAAAATTCGATTCCTTCGGCGCGTGCGGTGCGTTCGCCTGCGGTAAATGTGCGTTCACCTTTTATCTGGATAAAATTATATGCAATATGCAACTTTTATATAACACTAGCTGTACCCGCGGCTTCGCACGCGTGGTCATTTCTATAGGTTAAAAGTACCATAATGTGCTATTCCAGGACCTAAAATACCAACATATGATTAAAATTTCTTCAGCCATCAAAAATATTTTTATCAATGGTTCGGCTTCTACTCGTCAGATTGAGATACCAATTACAACAGTTTTTAAGTCAAACCCTAAGTAAGCTATCCAACAATGAATAGCAATAGCAATCTATCCAGTAGTTTTTACGTGATGTGCAAAGAAAAATACAGACAAACAGACAGATAGAAACGGATTAATGAAGAAGAAAATATTTTCTGTAGCTTATTTTAAGAACCCTAGACCATTTTTTTAATTTGTTTTCTTTGTACAGTCTTTTTGTACTTATTGCTTTATTATAAGTATAGATAGATAACTGTGCCAAGTTACATCAAAATCTGTCCAGTAGTTTCAGCGTAGTACGTGTTTTTTTCAATTCATTTCAACACCTATCCTGTGGAAACCTTTTAATTTTTCGGGATGAAAAGTATCCAATGTCCTACCTCGAAGTAAGAACTCAAATCATACTAAGTAGTTTCGGCGTGATGCGCTGCCAAGATACAGACAGACAAACAGACAAAAATTAAAAATAAAACAGGGTTAGCTTTGTACCGAATATAAAACCGACTCAATGTCAGAATTTGGACCCCTATTCCACAGGAACCCTTTTTATTTTCGGGATAATAAGTATTTTTAATTATCATCCATCATATAATTTATGACTGTGCCAAGTTGTATCAATATCCGTCTAGTAGTTACAGCGTGATACGTGTTCCTTTAAATAACTTTCCATCCCTATTCTGCGGGAGCCCTTTAATTTTTCTGGATGAAAAGTATCCAATGTCTTATCTCAAAGTATAAACTCAAACCATACCAAGTTTAATTTGAATTCATTGAGTAGTTTCGGCGTGATGCGCTGCTAAGATAAGACAGACAGACAGACAACAATGAAAAAAAACAGTTTTGGTTTCAAAACTAAACATGAAACAGATTCCAAACAAAATTTACAAAATACCTTCAATGTACAGAATTTAGACCCTTCTCACGCAGGAACCCTTTATATTTTCGGGATAAAATCTATCTCTTATTTTTAATCATCATATAAACGATTACTGTGCCAAGTTGCATAAAAATCCGTCAAGTAGTTTCAGCGTGATGAGTGTTCTTTTAAATAAATTTCAACCCATATCCTGCGGGAACCCTTTAATTATTCGGGATGAAAAGTATTCTATGTCCTACCTCGTAGTATGAACTCAAATCATGCCAAGTTTCATTTGAATTCATTGAGTAGTTTCGACGAGATGCCTAGCCAAGATACAGACAGACAGACAGACAAAAATGAATAAAATGCAGTTTTGGCTTTAGTATCAAACATAGAACAGCCCCCAAAAAATTTTTACTAAATATCTTCAATGTACAGAACCTGTTACAGTTTTATTATAAGTATAGATTACTCCACAAAAAAACAATAAAAAAATAAAAAAAAAACAAACAGTAAAAAGTTTAAATTAATCTAATAGAATATGCACTGTGGGAATAAACCAGCTTTAAAGTTTTCACTAATAGAATATAATTACTTATGTAAACAATAGACCAACGTTGCAAGTGCAACTAAAAGAAAATAAAAAATAACAAAAAAGATGAACTATAAATAAGTAGTACTTACATTTTTGGAGAGCCAATGTAGTTAAGTGTCAAATAAAAATAGTATAAGAGAGTGATAATCATTAAATTATTCATTTCATGAAAAATTTACCAATAGCATAGGATTTGAAAAAGAAGTGATTAAAAGAGGAAATATTTTAGTTTTTGTATGTTTGTTTGTAATAAACTCAAATAATAAAGAAGGATTTAACGGGTATAAAACAACAAATGAATTTGGCTACGGATGCACTCTACGGCTGGACGAACACATGGCACAGCTGGAAGTAGAACTAGAGAATATCAGATGGCACATTTTGGAATTGTGTGATATCCAGAGAGCGGGGGAGGACACAAGTACCCTGAACCTGGGCCATCTGATGTACTTCCAAGAGGGAGACCACCAATCCCAAGGTGGCGTTGGGTTCCTCGTTCATAATGTCCTCGCTAACAACGTTGAAGAAGTCTAGTGTTTCGACTAGAGTACCATTATTAAACTCATCAAGAGATATACTCTCAAGGTGTACAGGTCTACCCACCGACTTCGTCGCACTCAGACGATGAGGTTGAAGATATGTACGATGACATATCCAAGGCCCTCCATACCACCAGGAGGGCTCACTTCAACATTGTTATGGGGGACTTCAACACTAAAGTGGGAGTACAAGACTGCAACGAATCGAGGATTGGACCACATGGGTTTGGCAGCAGAAACGCCAGAGGGCAAATGCTTGTTAACTTTCTGGAGAGGGAGAGGCTCTTCTTAATGAATTCTTTCTTTAAGGAGCAGCCCCAGAGAAAGTGGACGTGGCAAAGCCTGGATGGCGTTACAAAAAATGAGAACAACTTTATCATAACAGACAAAAAGCATATATTCAGAGATAAATAAAAATAAATAAATAAATATATTCGGGACATTTCCACACCAATTATCTAGCCCCAAACTAGGATACCCTGTGCTATGGGCACTAGATAACTGATAAACATACATAGATAAGAATATTACATCCATGACTCGGAAACAAACATTTCTGCTCATCACACAAATGATTGCACCTTGCTGGATTCAAACCCGCGACCGTACGATTTCGTACCTAGCATCTGTAGCCACGAGACCAACCAGTCGTCGAATTGTCTCTGTAATCAACAGGTTCAATACCGGAAGTTTAGAATTAGACGCCTCAGTCCAGGTTCAGTAGGTCTGGCTGCCGTACATCACCAGGTCTTCGTTCCTTGGGGTCCACCATGACGGACGAGGCCTCTTTCAGTTAAGCCCCAAGGAAGTAGATGTGGCAGCCAGTATGGTACATAAGGTTGACATTAAAGTAATAAATAAAAAGTTAAAAGTAAAGTACAAGTGTGAAAGGCCAGAAGGGTCGGACATAAGTTTATAATTATAGAAATACCGCACGTAAGAAGCAAAGTTTTAAAATAATTTCACCAGTTGGGAGTAAATTATCACGAAATACAGGGAATACAAAAGCGGTATAAAACCGGTACATACTAAAAAGTCAAGTCATTGCGAAAGCTTTTGCTGGTATGACTAAATGCAACCAACAAGCATAGTTTGAGCGTATTAACTTTCGCAATGACTTGCTAAATTTATTATCTATTTATTTATTACATAACAAGAAAATGTTCACAATTTGCTTATAGAACCAGTAAACCTAGAAAGGTTTGTCTTGGCGCTAGGGTCCTCTTAAAACCAACAAAAAATAAATAGTAGGTAACTGTTAACAATAATAGACAACAAAAAGCATAAACAAGCGCGGCGTACGAGCACCAGGCAAGGTACCTGAAAAAAAAACAGAATTAACTAAAAGAATAGTAAAAAAATATGAACAAAATCAGTAAAATTTTCCATTACTAAATTTAAAATTTGTACCAAAATCCTAGCACGTAAGAAGCACAGTAAAGTTATACACAAGATTATAGATAAACAACTACTACTAGGCAAGCGTGCTACACCTTCGACCACATCATCGCTTTCCATCAGGTGAGATTGTGGTCAAACTATTGCCAAGTCCGTAATAATAAAATAAAAAAAACTATCAGTTCGTTACATATAATAACAAGCGTTATATATAATTTTTAAACCAAAATATTACGGCCTGATAGCCAGTCGGTTAGAGCAAGAAGCAATTTAGAGGTCACACAATATATGAAACATTTACCCAATAATGGGGATTTTTTACTAGGTAAATAAAGACAAGGGTTTGTCCAAAATTACTCGCAAAATGATTTAGAAAACTTATCCAAGCCAGCACGAAATGACGAGGCTAAAAGAACTATTCATCACCACAGGTTAAATAGTCTCTTTTATTGGTGTTATCTGTGATGGTTGCGTTCGGAATTGTAGCGTAGCAACCACCCATTCTGTTTCAATCAGAACTTGTATTACACTCATTCAATACGGTGCGTTGGAGTCGATATTGCGATGAATATTTGTTTGCAACAAGTCATATTGGCTTAGTAAAATTTCTGTTTACGATTGTAGATTATATAATGTGTAGAATGAACATACTAATTCAAAGACAAGACATACATAAAATCTTGACAACACATAGACATTTTAAGGTTACGTATTTCTTTGTTTATTTTATTGTGAAAGTGGACTTATTTTGTTGATACTACGTGAAAACTCGACTAAACGGAATAAAAACAAACGTGAGATGAAGTGAGACGTTACAATGATAATGATATAATTTCTAAAAAATATACGGCCGTAAGCGTAATTCAAAATCTTTGGCAGCAACGATCGTGGTGTTTTTATTTTGACCTTAGTCAACATACGTACTTGACAAACTCGTTATTATTTCGTTTCCATAGCAACTTCATTCCGTTCCTTATTTTGGGTACCTTGGGAACAGTACATTATAGAGTCCTTACGGAAAGTAGTGTATCGAGTAAACGGCCGATTTGCCGCTGAGTGCGGGGGCCGGGAGGCAGGTGCCTTGGAGTGGTTTTGAAACGACGGCTACTAGCGACTGCCGCGCATAAAGGTGCGAGAAAGAGAGAGCGTGCTCTGCAAGTAGGATGCCAATACTACAAATAGATTGGACCAAAGAATAACCTAGTCATTAAGGTATATATTATCTGGATTAGAATAGTCCAATATTTTTGTCCCGCCATTGAGATCCGAAAAAAAAACTTCGTTTTTTACCCGACCGCGTAGGGTTATATGTTTGAGTTGTATATATGTATGTATGTATGTTTATTCGTACGTTTTTTGGCGCGTTCTACAGACTAAAAGGCTTAATGGAATTTGATAAATGAGGTATCATTGGATTAGTTTCTATCACGAGAGTGCTATAGGACATATGAAGTGTCAAGAAAACTAATATGGCGGCTTACAGCTGCCATATGGTATTTCTGACGGAAAGAAAAATAATACCAAATCTCTCGAGTGATATATCAAAATTTGTATGGATTGACAATAATGGCAATGTTAGGGTTGAAATCCATAGCAATATATAAAAGTGAAACGTTGTCTGTTTGTTTGTTTGTTTGGGGAGCTTTCACGCGATAACGGCTAGACGGATTTTGATGAAATTTAGAATGGAGATATAATTTTATCTCGTAAAATTGTAAGTTTCCACGGGAAAACTGGAAAATGTTGATTACTCGCTGTAACGAACGGTTACCATGGAAACGAAATAACAAGTCTGTCATAAAACTTCAAGAGCATTGGTGCTATACCTACTTTTGCATTAGTTTTAATATCCTAGAAGAACATAGGATGTTTTTTTTCGCGTTAAGCAGTAGTCCGCGCGGACGAAGTCGCGGGCGGGAAAGTTAGTATTACATAAAACAAAACAGTTCTTAAAACAAGCACAAATTTAAAAAAACCCTGATAAATCACGAATATTTTACACAACAACCTTAAGAATTTTGAATACTAAGAATGAAGTTTCCTTGTATGACAAATATACAAATATGCTTATAAACTCTTACCTTATCATCACGTTTATCTGTTTTTCTTTTTATTAAATGTTCCAAATTTTTTTTTTTTTTATTCCGCCTAGTCTATTCACAAGTTATTAAAAAGGTTAGTTACCTTTTTTTTTATTTCCGAGAACTTGTTCGGATCACGAACCTCTACTGCGCAGTGTTTCATATAAACGAGTCGAATGGGAGGCATCAAAATTGTATCATATCTCTTTGTAATAGGGCGTCCATGCAATAAATAAATAAATAAATAATAAAATGCTAGTATTTTTCCGTAAGAGAAGAATAAAGGCCTATACTTGCCTATACTCAGCAAAATGGGCATTTGCCGGCTGTTAATGATAATTTGAGCCATTTTTAAATGAATGAGTTAGGTAAGTAGGTACCAAAATATATTGTATTATGATAACCTAGAAGAGTTTATTTGCTAACACATGTGTAAGAAATAAAACTAGACAGTTTATGTAACAACATTTATTGTGACAATAACTATGAATTATTGGATGTTATAGAAACATTTCAGTGCAACAAAGATAGCATCGTTTGGCGTACGTAAATACTTCCTGAGGTAGTTAATAATAAAGCCTTTAATTCCGAAACTAGACAGCCAGTTTCAAAGTTTTTCTTGACTGATTAATATAATCTTCATCTTTAAAGTCGTTTGGTATTATTGCAGAGAAAAAATATTGACAGCTGTCAAAGGAAATTAAGATCTCGATGAGATCTATCCTTTGTGTAAAGAAACTACTAGACTAGGATTAACAATAAACAAGCCTTTGTAGTTAGTGTAGTACTCTCGATTCTCTTGTGTACTTTGGATATGATACACCATTTGAAGATTGGCCTGTAGTTATGTATTGAATGTAGACAAACCTATATTTTTCAAAGTACCTACTTGAACTTGTAACTTCAAAAAATAAAGTTCAGGGATGCCGCAGGGTTTTCGCCTTGGACCAACTCTTTTTCTCATTGGCTGACGATAGAGAATAACCGCGTGGCGTGGATTACAGCGACGGCGCCGCAGCCCCCGGAGCCCAAGACCTACGCCAACCTGTTGAAGTCGGGCGCGGGCGCGCGCGGGTCTCCCCCGGCGCCCGCACCGGCGCCCGTGACCGCGCCCGCCCCCGCACCTGTGCCGCTCGAGCCACGCGCGCGCGCGCCGCGGGCGTCGGGTGGCGAGGCGGCGCGCGCGCGTGCGGCGTCGCCCCCGCGGCCGGCGCCGGAGCGCGAGGCGCGCGAGTCCCGTGGCGGCGGCGCGCGCTACAGCGACGCGCAGCAGCTGTTCCTGGGCAACCTGCCGCACTCCGCCACCGAGGAGGAGTTGCGCGCGCTGTTTGCGCGCTTCGGGCCCGTGGCCGAGCTGCGCGTGCACAGCAAGCCGCCCGCCGCGCCTGGCGCGCCCCGCCACCCCAACTACGGGTTCATCACGTACGAGAGCGCGCAGGCCGCGCACGACTGCCTCGGCGCCGCGGTCAGTGTACAGGACACGCGCAAACACAACCTCGCACACACTCACACACGCACACACACACAAAACACACACACACACACACACACACACACACACACACACAAATACAATACTGTTTCTGAAGTATGCCCATTTTTTAAATTTAAGTTAATTCCCTGTCGTTGTAGTGAATGATTTGTGTCGTCCGCAGCCGCTGTACTTCCCGGCGGACAGCGCGGACGGCGTGAAGCTCAACGTGGAGGAGAAGAAGGCGCGCGGGCGCGAGCCGCCGCGGCGCCGCCCCGCCTCGGGCGGCCGCAGCGGCGGCTTCCCGCGCCCCGCGTACCGCCGCTAGCTGCCCCGCCCGCCCCGCGCGCCCCGCCCGCACACCCGAGCGCCGCACACAACTCGTGTCAATCTGAAAGAGACCGATTTGACATTAATTCTAACTGAACCTCGCGGTCCCGCCCCGCGCCTGACCGCCCCGCGCCGGGCCGCCCCCTTGCCTGACGCCGCCGCGCCGGGCGACGTCGGGCCCGATTTCTCGATCGCATCGCTTTGCGCGTCTTCGCTTCTTTTTCGATAGTTAGATAGTGAATTGATTTTATAATTTGGTCCGCGGCGCGCCGCGCTTCACACTGCGGAATCCGCGGGGACTCGTCGAACCGTCTCCCCGGAGCTCCCAGGTTTACTCGCACGTGGCGAGGTCGCGGCCGGCTCTTCGGTCCGGGACGCTGCGGTAACCGTTCCCTCCGCAGTTCGGATCGTGTACTTACGGAAAGATGGAAGGAGCGGCGCCTCCGCTCGTGGGGATTGTGTGACGACCCAACTATCTCTTGTACATTTCACGTGGCTACGCCCGCGCCGGCTCACAGAGCGCGCGCGGCGCGCGGGTGCCGATGGACTCGACTCTGTGAACTTTAATTACTTATGTACCAGTGTAAAATGAGAGCGCAATAAAATCTCTCTACCGCCGTTTTTTTATTAAAACTGATTTTTGTAAGAACTCGGTATTTTTATTTCCGACCGCCCAGCGGCCGACCGGCCGGTGTGTCCGGCCGCGGCCGGTCGACAGGCGCCGGTCTCGCCGCGGCTGGACATCGCGACGGTCGGTGGAGTTCCTTGCCTTCGTACGTATCATACGACCACGTTCGTCTCCTCGCGCTTCTTCGTTTTATTGCGCTCGCATGTAACTTGTATTGGTATGCGTAGAACGATTTGTTCTCGCTTACTTTCTTTTAAACTTATATTCTAACAGCTGTACTAATTATCCCGCGGCCTCACTCTGGTCGCCCGACAGTCCTGCATACTGTAAATAGACACCTGTTTAATAAACCGTTAGGAGTGGAACGCCTCGAAGGCCACCTCTATACGGTCATGTACGTATTTGACTAGTTCGGGTATATTTTAATATTTAGGAACTTACTTGCATATTTAGATGCGAGTACTTTTAAGTTATTTCTGGAGTGAACTCGTCCGCAAGGGACGTGCTGTACCTGCAGCTGGTCATGCGAGCGGCAGGACGCGGGTACCTACAGACAGACACACATCTACAAATTGTTTTTATGTTTACTACGTGGTGATCTTGTAGCCTAGAGACTAACGATACGAGTAGAGTATATGAGACATTAGTTCTATTGTAACTGCTTTTGTTTTGTTGTTTCGAATATTGCAATGAAATCTATCAAATTAAAACGTCCGAGATTTTAATTTAGTTTTGCTTACCTATGTATTTGTAACACGACTGTAGGCAACTTGTAGGAAGTCTTGTAAAATATAAACACTGTACCGTGGCCGATCTGTTGGAATTATTACAATTCAAATATTAATTGCTTATCCTCCAAAACATCAGCGACGGTGCAGGTTCTCGACAGATCACTTACTTTTTTATGTGTTCTATTTTGTAAATGAACCGACAATTGTTTGAAGTTGTTTGTTTTTGTGGAGATTATAATGCTTGACATTAAAATGTTTCTCCGATGGAAACGCAAGTTTCTGCTGATATCGTGCTGCGAGTACTTCCCTAACGCCCGCGGCGGCCGACGCCGCGCCGTCTACTTGTACAGGAGGCAAGCAGTCATCTAAGTATTCATTATACATTTGTAACAAATCACAGCCGGGAGTTTGATTTCACAACCAACAGTTGTTCCTAATTCTCGGAAAGCGAATTTAACTCTTGTTTGTCTGTTACCTTTTCACTAATAAACGGCTGCACTGATCTTGATGGAATTGGGTAAGGATATAGTTTGAACCGCGGGGAAGAATAGGTATATGATACTTTTTATCGCGATAAACTGTAGTCCCGCGAATCTGGAGCGGGCTAGTATGATGTAAGTGATGTCTCGATATCCTAGGCTAGGTTTAGAACGAGGAGCGATGTTATTCTATTAAAATAATAAGTATATTGCTATTCAACTGCAGCGTGAGTCCCACGCGGCTGTACAGTACATCCCACTGCTGGGCCTCAGACTTGCTCTCCGACAATGAATTTGGGTTATAATCAATTGACCTTTAAGTAAGATATGGATAAATATTGTACAGTACACACCGCGAAATGTAATAAAAGTTAGAATAAAAGTAACAAGAGGTGCCCTTATTGCTAAAAGCAAACACAAACTGTGTATGCAGTCAACATTGTAAGTATTTTCTCTCAGATTCGGAATCGAGTTCAGCAGCCACATAACGTTCGCTTCCAAATGGTAAGTGTCGTATAACTCCACTCTATACATAGTATAAATCAAACTAAATAAGATGAAATAATTATATTATTATTCCAGCGATTGGTCGGTCGACTTCGGTGACGTCACGCGAGCGGAGACCCCGCGTGCGCGAGCGCATCGCGCGCCGCGACTCGCGTCAGTCTGCTCCGAGCTCTCGCCGAGGCAGCAGGCGCGCCGTCCGAGAGAACTCCCTCGCTCGCCGGAACATTATAAGGTACGCACTTTACTTTTTACGCCAATTTACAATTTCATAGATTAAATCCTTCTAGTTAGGGACGAAAAAACCCTGGCCATTATTTTGGAAATATTTTTTATTTTATATATGTACATCATTGACGTTTTAAAATTTAAATATTTCGCTTGAAAGATCCCGGGTGCCAGTAAACGTCACTGCTGTGGCGGAACTTTTTTAATTTTTTGTGTAAACTGGTTGCGCGACCCTGTTCCGGTCAGCTTATAATCCTTGTTTTATTTTATGTATTTCGCGGGAATCCTACCGTGCGATAATATATTCCAAGTTGCTGTTTTTTTGTCGGAGTCAATTTCCTAAATCATTTCTAGCAGCCATGTCTATATGTTTAGCGATCCGTACAACAACTTCCGGAACACTTATTACACCTATTAACACATAAGTTCAAAAACTAAAATCCGACTACTGTGGAGTAAAATAATATTGCCCAAGACACTATACCTGAAGAAGGACCGAATGAAAAAAAAAACCTCTTGTCAAACTCGGACCAATAGGGGCGACGCTATGGTGGAACATCCACATATATACATATTGTTAAACTCATTGCCCTTCCTTGCTTCGCCGTACTCGGGGAAAAAACGCCCAAATCTGTTCCGAAATCCCGGAGATATGAGTGTAACTGTGTATGTATCCTCTCTAATTATAATAAAGCAATAAGAACGAAAAAACTGTACAAAGAAGATAATTTAAAAAAATGTCTAGGGTACTTAACATAAGACACTGAACAAGAAGACAACATTTTTTTAAATCGTGTCTGTCCGTTTGTCTGTATTTTTGTTCGCACATCACCGACCGAAAGTACGGGACCGATTGCGGTGCGGTTTTCACTGTTGGATATTTTAGGGTTTGACTTAATAACTGGTGTACTTGGTATATCAATCTAAGGAGTAGAGTTCCAGCAATCGATAAACAACCATTTGACTTCTGAACGAAGTATGATGATTTTGATACTTTTGGTTCTGGAATATCACAGGATCTTTATATCCCAGAAAAACTACCACGCGGGCACAGCTAGTGCTCAATATAATAACAACATTTTCGATCTTATTCTTTTTTTTAGACATTTTCAGTGTAACTCAGCATCTTAATTCATTACTATTTTTTTAAATTATCATGTATATTTTTAGGAATTTAAGGGGTTTAGTTTAGAGGAGTGTATGGGGTTGGCTATTATTGTATTCAAACAAACTATTTATTTGCATCCAGTGGTCACTTCGAGCAGGTCGCCCATTTTCATGTGTTTCTATGTCTGACTTTTTCATACTTACAGTTTATAGAAACTAATAAAAAAAATAGAGAAACATAGCTTCAGTTAAAAGACGAAACTAGTTAATGTTTCTTAGAGTCGACCGTGAGTGTCCGATGTCTTAGAATAAACAATAGTACCCCATCCAATGTAGCACAGCGCTGTGCCCCGACAACCTCACCCGTCTGCCGATACAACCCCTGTTTACCATTAGGTACCGCCGTTAATAATAACCATGCATGACCTGTCATGTCCAAACTTTCAACATAATGAGGTACGTATATACTAGGTTTTCCCTGTGACTTGGTCCGCGCGGACTACAGTCTATCGCGTAAGAAGTATCCTGTTCTTTCCTACAGGGTTGAAACTATCTCCTTAGCAAAGAATTGGCGCTTTGGAACGCTTCACGAATTGCAATCATTTATATATCAAACTAACTGCGTCCCGCGGTTGATGATGATGATGAAAAATATTCTTGTTGTTATTCCAGGGTAGAAGCTATCTCCATTCCAAATTTCACCAAAATTTATTCAGTTGTTTGAGAGTGAAGTATGATGATATTGAATGTATCCTATGATTTATTCCAGGGTATAAGCTCACTCCATTCCAAAATCCGTCCAGCCGTTATCGCGTTAAAACTCCCCAAACAAACAAACAGACAACGTTTCACTGTTATATATTGGTATGGATAATAGGTAATTGTTTGTAGAACAATAGCTGCTTTAACACCTATCAAGTATGTTCGGAGTTATACTGTCAGGAACATGTCATAGTGAGTTATTGGCGGGAAAGCGAAAATGTTACGTTTTTTTGTCTCAATCTTGTGTTTCTTCGAGCGATAAACTCAAAAGTAAAGATTTATTTAAATACAATAAAGATATAATTATAAAGTAATTGTAAACATTTGTTTTCGTTCAGCCACGTGTATGTCCATGGCAGTAAAACTCCGAACATACAACGAGTTGACCTATGGTACATGATAAGATGTCAAAGCAATACTGTTCTACATACAGTTACCTATTTTTGACATAATATTAATGATTGCAATCGGCTAAGCGCGGCGGTCCCAGGCCCCTGACATTTCTGACATCAGATCAGCTCAACAAACAGACATACATACAGAATTACTTTCTCTTTTATAATTTATTTAATAGCTTTTAAAATTATATTATTAGTATAGAAATATGAATACAACATCGTTGATGTCGGTACAACTATTGAATCAACCCGGTGTCAATATAGTGAATTGACATTTGACGATTTAACCTAATTATGTGACCGCCGCGTCAGCGAGCTCGCGGTGCCGGCGAGCGGCGAGCCACGACAAGACATGAGTTATAAAGTACGTTATTACATATTATCACGAGGCTGAATTAACTTGGAAGAGTACAATGTGACACAAAGCGTTGTTTATCTGCGGGCCGCCGTATCGGCGGACACGCGGCCGCTTCCGTCGCAACAGCCGCGCGGTACTACAATTTATAAATCGCGGAATTGATACTAAATGACCCAGTTTTTTTGCGAACGTAGTTTTCCTTACCCCGCGAGCACTTATCATTTGACCGTTTTGACTTTAACCTTTAGCTGACCAAGTGACATTGCCCAGCGGGACCAGCATGGCTCCACAGCATGCTGGCCAGCGAGTGGCGCGGCGCTTCTGTACTATCTGTACTTATAATAAAGCAATAAGAATGAAAAACTCTGTACAAAGAAAATAATTAAAAACAAAATGGTTTAGGGTACTTAAAATAAGCTAGGTACTGAACAAGAATATAACATTTTTTTAAATCGTGTCTGTCTGTTTGTTAGTTTGTTTCTCTGTATGTTTGTTCGCGGACCACGTAAAAACTTCTGGACCGATTGCGATGCATTTTCACTGTTGGATAGCTTAGGGTTTGACTTATTAACTAGGGTACTTAGTATCTCAATCCGATGAGTAGAAGCCGAGCAATAGATAAACACTTTTTGACGGCTGAAGGTTTTTTATCAAATGTTGTTAAAATTGGTATTAAAGTTCTTGGAATAGTACATATAGTACTTTTAACCTACAGAAATGGCCACGGGTGCGAAGCCGCGGGTACAGCTAGTTTATTATAAACTAATAATAATTGAAAAGATTTTTGTATGTTTGATTGTAAAAAAATATCTTAACCGACTTTAAAAATTCTTTCACGTATAGAAAGCGAGTAACGTCGGCTGTACTATATTGTGGTACTATAAAATGGTATCATTACGAAAATTGCAATAAATGTATCAAAGTATCAAAAATTGGCCTATAAAAGTCATTGTTTGGCGCGCGCTGCGAAAACTATTGGTGATACAGAAAAATAATGTACTACATGTTTATAGTACTCATCATTACCAACAAAAATGTACGCGAGGCTGTATGTCTATTATTATAGTTCAACAACTTCGATCAATCAAGACAAATAAACAGAAACCTTAAGCTACCCGTGCGCAGCCGGCGCGAGTCGCTAGTCGATAATATTGCTGGAAACTATCCTAAGTAAATGGTGTCACATGCCGGTGGGCATTGAACATTACAGCTTCAGCACGTCGCACTGTTCCCAAAATAACGAATGTTTAGTTAAACTGCCGGTTATACAAAATGGCGCTTTATTTTCCATGTAGTCGTAAAACATAAACACCGCGCGGCGACAGTTGTCGTTCGGTAACGAGGCCGCCGCGGGGTTATCGCCGCCCGATATAAAAGTTCAAAAATACTGATGACACCCACATATTCAAGTTAAACTGTTAATCTCCTAAAACGGTCAAGTTGCTATGAGCTATTTGGTAAATTCATTCGGAGAATTGGGCCACTGTGAAGTCAGCTTATCACGCTCCGAGCCGGCGATGGCTAATTAAACAAGCAAAAGATAACTAACCGAAACATCAGTTATCGAATCCATATTTAGATTGAATACCTATTCCAAAGTAACGATACGACGGGAACTGTCCCCTGAATAGAATCCTTTGCGCCCGCAGACGCAGGCGTACTTAGTTCAACTTCAAATGTAAAGACAGGCTGCAGCTGCGCGACTGCTTTTGATATATTCCGATGACGCTACCGACCGCCGCGCCTCTATCCGGCGCAGGCGCGGCGCCTCCTCGTTAGGTACATCTCACACTTGTCAGTTTATATTTACATGTGCAAAGATTGCTTTGTGTCGACCAAAAGGAAATATGCGCAGTCCCATGGTTATAACCATGCCGTCGTCAGATTGGCAACGCACGCGAAACAGTGGTGTACTGTTTCGCGTGCGTTGCCAAATTTATTTAAATAGGGCAATATCTTACTCCTGCTGAGCAACACCGACTCAGTGCCGGTCTCAATGGGAATGTTCGGAGCGAACATCTGCGCGTGCGGCTCGTAAGGGACCTTACATTTTACTACGGAGCTTGGCGAGAAAAAAAGAAAAGCGCGGCCACTGATCAAACCTTCATTAATCGGTATGTCCTGTAGCTCGAAGGTAGCAAGCTATCTTTACGCTCCAAGATCTCAAAAACACTACACAAACACATTATGATACTAACGTACCAACATTTTTTGTTTGCGTTGTACTCCTCTATCTATTTACCAAGGTTTGAACAGTGGCCGCGACTTTTCGTAGCATTTAAAAACGAACGACGCAGGGTGACAAGCGTAGTGCAGTGTCGCGCAAGCTAATGCTACCAAAATTCTTAGGAATGCCACAGAATAAATAATAGTACTACGTACAGAAGACACACTCCCTTAGAAAATGTACTGATTTCCGGTGAGCAGAAACTTCATACATAAACATTAAGAATGAGACCGGGCTGGTAATGCAACTGTTACGGGCAGAGCTCACTCCTGCCGGTTCAGGCGGCTATTCCGTCGGAGGTTCGCTGGATGTCGCGGCCGCGGCCCGGGGCTCCGCACGGGGCTGCAGTCGGGGCATCACAATCAGGTCAATGGAAACAAATAGACGCCGAGATTGCGCCCGTCTCGTTGATATCAATTCGGCTGTACTAATTACTGGTCCCAGCTGCAGCGCCGGGCGCACGCGCGTTCGATCGTCATTTAATTATACTACATTAGGTACACAGACTATGATGTAGCTACGGGGACCGACTGCATGGTCCGATCAATCGAACAAAATATAATGTACAAACTTTTTGTTACTTAAATTTAAGTATAATTTAGGTCCTGGAATAACATACTTACTATAAGAGAACGCTTATGTTTATCCTGAAATAATGTCCACGCGGGCAAAGCCGCGGGGGGCACAGCTACAAAAAATATACATTTTAGAAAATATTTTTTCTCTCGTAGATAAAACCGCGGAGGGCCTAATCTGGACCCAACTCTGTGTGCAGCAACCATGTCATGGTAAAACTTAAAGCCGGCTACCATAATAAAATGCGTACAGAAAATTTCGTGTCTGTGCTGTTGATCCTTTATTTAGAGCTAATCCTTGATGTCGATTTAGGTGATGCTTATAAAAATGCATCGTCATCGGAACTGAACCAACATGTAAAAATTGAACTCAGTCGGATAAGAGGAAGTGGTTTTAATTCAGCTTGCAAGATTTGACCTACACAAACATACATACATTACAAGTTCAATAAAAGCTTTTAAGTAGCACGAATTTAATGGAGATTTATTATTGTAATCTGGGAACGATCAACGAAAATACAGACTTTATTTACAAAGAACACACAACAACTGAAACAATTTTCATGAAAATTCACTCTTAAAAACAACATTATAATGGTTCAAAAATCCCTGCGATGTTTTTTAAATATGTAACTGGCATTAAGAAAAGTATTTGGCAAGTAAATTTATATTTTGGCGGAACTTTAGTTCGGATAAAACATTGTAAAAGCGTATATGTATACAATACTGCACACCACGCGCACACGGGTGCTATTCATTCTCGGTAGGACACTCCCTTGGTGGGACACCTGTATCCTGTATATAAAACATTGTAAAAGCGTATATGTATACAATACTGCACACCACGCGCACACGGGTGCTATTCATTCTCGGTAGGACACTCCCTTGGTGGGACACCTGTATCCTGTATATAAAACATTGTAAAAGCGTATATGTATACAATACTGCACACCACGCGCACACGGGTGCTATTCATTCTCGGTAGGACACTCCCTTGGTGGGATACCTGTATCCTGTATATAAAACATTGTAAAAGCGTATATGTATACAATACTGCACACCACGCGCACACGGGTGCTATTCATTCTCGGTAGGACACCCCCTTGGTGGGATACCTGTATCCTGTATATAAAACATTGTAAAAGCGTATATGTATACAATACTGCACACCACGCGCACACGGGTGCTATTAATTCTCGGTAGGACACTCCCTTGGTGGGACACCTGAATCCTGTATAAAAAAGTGCGACAAAGCAGGTACATTTTGATTAAAACTCTGCAGGTTTTCTTGTCGGGTTTTCTCAATCATATATTTAAACTAGCCGTGCCCGCGGCTTTGCCTGCGTGGACATTTCATTTAAAATTAGCCCACACGTTCTATTCCAGGACTAAAAGTACATAAAAAGTACAATGTACATTTTTTTTTTTTTCAAAATTTGTTTTTCCATCAAATAGTTTTTTATCCATTTCTCTGCAACTAATCACGGGATTAAGATACCAAGTACCCCAGTTTTTAAGTCAAACCCTAAGCTATCCAACAGTGAAAACCGCATCTTACTCGTTCCAGTAGTTTTTACGTGATGCGCGAACATACAGACAAACAGACGGACACGATTTAAAAAAATGTTATTTTCTTGTTCAGTAGCTTATTTTAAGTCCCGGTTCTAGCACTTTTAGCAATTTTCGGTAATTTAACGTCTGTATTTTGTTTTATAATTAACCCAGAACTATGAAATTGGTTTCACAACAAAATTTGACATTATCTCGTACTTTGTGAACACAGAAACATGATTAGTATCAGTTCACTCGATAGAAAATAAAATCAAAGGTAACAATACTTTATGCTTAGAACATTGATTGCAAAGAGAACCCGTCACTAAATGATATCAAAGGTATACCAATAGAAAGAGCTTATTATGATTGAGAAAATGGCTAGACACTTTTTAATTTAAAGTTTTAGTTTTCCTACAAATAAATAAAAACCTTAAATTTTACTCCGGGACGTATCATCTTTCCCGCTCTACTTTATCACGGATGAGAGGGACATAAAACTCACTGACGCCTTAACTACCCTAGACCATTTTATTTTAAATTATCTTCAGTACAGACATATTCTTTCTTATTAATTTATTATAAGTATATAGATAGATAGATAGATAAGATAAATAAATCTACACTTATAATATGTAAAACAAAAAGTACTTACCAAAAAGTCTGTACAATAAAGAGAATAAAAAAATACCTCTAGGAGACTCAATAGAAGAAACTAAACAAGAATATAAAAAAGTGCCTTTCTGTCTGTGTGTTCGCGCATCAAGTAATATCTACTACTGAACCGATTGCGATGCTTTTTTCACTGTTGGATAGCTTAGGTTTTGACTTAAAAAGGTTAACATGTAACCCAGAGAATGACCACGTGGGCAAAGCAAAGCTACAGCTAGTTGATTATATTCCGAACTCGGTGGTATTGTTTAACTCGACACTCGTTAAATAACACCTCCGTGTTCGGATGAATTACCTAATTAAATGATGTTCAGAATAGAACTCTTTACACAACTCACGCATCTCATCAAGGAGTCTTAATTACCATAGACTGCTGTATTTAGAAGTGATGCTCACTTGTCTTGTGTTTTTACGTGTCGATTGTCAATACTGAAAAAATATTCTGTGATATTGGGAAATAATAAACCAATTCCTGTTTACTAACCGTTTCTATGGTTTTAATTCACCTCCATAAAGATCAACGGACTTTAGACTCTCTCTAAATATATAACATGTGGTAGCAGAGCGTGGTTTCGATCCACGGACGTCTGCTACTACATGTTATATATTTAGAGAGAGTCTGTTTATTATGATTATTTCTGAAAGTACTTGACACACAAATTTTGCTATTTGGGCACATGTATTCCTCACGACACTCTAATTTTCTATCATACTCTCATCCTTCTAAACCACAACATTTTGCTGCAGTAATACACTCAAAGTTTATTGGTAGCTGCACCTACAGCACTCGCATGTTGGTTGCCGGTCGCGATTGAGACGACATTGCGGCGGCGACGACAGCCTGAATTGAAAGAATTATGTACCCACAGTACCCAACGAGCACCCGCGACCCGCGCCACTGTGCTCCCAACATATGCTGATGTCATGTTTAAACAACTCAATGGATGCTCTCATAAGAAAAATGAGTTTCAATAAGTCGCCTGTAATTCGATATTTTGTGCCTTGGACTTGGCCTGAATACTTACCTACAGTATTAACTATCTTGATTAATCAGTATATGTGCCCGCGGCTTTGCCCGCTTAGTCATTTTTCAGGAATATAAACATGTAATGTCACAGAATAAATAATAGTACAAGGTAATGTGTTAGTCCACGTATACATAAAAAAACTGGACAAGTGCGAGTTGAACTCTGTTGGAGAGGATTCCGTATGATGAATATATGATGCAAGGTTACCCTCAATATTGAAGATAGCTAACTTTACTCAAAGGCTTATTCACTCAATCGCGTATTTTTTTAAATACTTTAGTAAAACTACATTAAAACTTTTTTGAAAACCTCAACATGGAATCAAACCGATACAAATGCGAAAAAGTAACGTACTGTATTTGTATGGCACCATCGATAGGATCAAATCTCTCTCCACACCTTAAAATACCAAATTTCAAGTTAAGGAGTCGGCGGAGGATGAACTTCGGATACAAACGTAATACCAAAATCATTTGTAGTCGGATCATATTTCCACAGGTTTAGGATATTATTCGGATTCGGATATTGTGTATCTAGGTGCCCAAAAGTATTTTGTTTTTAAACTACTTAGCTGCAATGAAATTTAAGCGAATTGTATGTTTATCTTCAAAATAAGGAAAATGCAATATATGCTTACATTTCGGTTTGGGTAAGTATTTTGAAAACAAAATACAGTTTGGAACATAGATAAACACTATCCGAATCCGAATTATATTCTAACACTGTGGAAATATGCCCCGAAAACAAATGCTTCTGGTATTACGTTTGTATAGAAATTTAATCCTCCGCCGACCCCTTAACTTGAAATTTGGTATTTTAAAATGCAATGTGTGTAGAGATATCTGATCCTTATGAGTGACCCTATCGATCGGTGCCATAGAAATACAGAACGTTATGTCATGCTCCGCGGGACTCTTGCGGTCCAGTAGTTTCGGAGCAACCTGACAGACACGCGAGTGATCCTTTATGACTCCCGTTTTTTCATTTGGACGGATCCCTAACAACATCAGAACCTTCATATTTTAATCGCTTAAACATGCATGTATACACCTACACTTGCCTTATGTAACTGCTGGTCAATGAAATAAACAGTGGTGTGGCAAAGTAATTAGGCGGAATCAGCGGAATGTCACGCGCCGTGCTCCGAGCCGGCGCGACTGGAAACAGCTGAGCGCGGACCAGATGCACGGTGAGCTCATCTGCAGCGTCACGTTACATGGAGCTACTTCTAGGAACACCTCACGAGCTGACACAAGCATTCATATAAACTAACATTCTTCGAATCAAAAAATCTACTAAAAGTCTTATTTTAAACGGCAGAAGGTGCATCCAGCACCTTCTGCCGTTTAAAATAAAACTATATGGCAACATTCAACTTTTTTGAAAAATTGCTATTGAGTGTATTCTTCACTAGGGGCCGTATTAATAACCCGACCTCAACACTGAGAGCGCTATTGAGAGCGATCTCAAGATCTCTAATTAATAAACATATCTTAAGCTGTTGATTAAGATGCCGTAATCAGCTGAGTAAGTGTTTAATAATAAATCAATCTCGACTCTCAAGAGCGCCCTTGCGATGTGCTTTGAGATGCAGAATGTTGAGTGCAGTCGATCCAAGACTTGAGAGCGTGATTGCCAGTTGCTAGAATCAAAGATTTCGAATATATTATGTCAGAATTTGATAATTATAATTATATTAACCATCATTATAAGAATATTTTTATATTCCTCTGGAAATAAACAAATTTTCTTTGGCATAATTGCGAAAAGATACGAAGATTTGGTAGATATCAGAACCTGGCGAGGACGCGCTGAAGTCTAAAAAGATCCGAAATCGTAACCAAAGGATACGCGCTGGAAATACTGCACTGCATGGCTAATCAACGAATTTTTATTTTCCTATATTATAGTTATTCGTTGATGAATTGCGTTAAGTTCTTTAATAGATAGTGTAACTTTGAAAATATAGATAAATATTATAGCTTACATCCTATCTACAAAAAAACTAAAGTAAGGTTATGATAATTAGGTAGAAAATAAACATTACGTTTAATATAATCGCATATAATTAAATTCAACTACGTCGAAGTAATAAATTTTAACCTTACGTTATATCTTAATTGAGCAAAAACCGAACTTTCATTAGAGAAAATAAATCGTTCATTCGTAGTTCATTCAATCTTGCTCTCAAGTTCTGGTTCGTGACGTAGCATCTTGAGATGCGGCTCTTGAAAGCGACATGATCTGAGATGCCCTTGAAATGTCTTTATTAATCATCGACGATCTTAAGATGCTGATCACAACTTGAGAGCGTATCAGTTGATATCGCACTTGAGAGCTCAACCAAGAGCGGTTTATTAATACGGGCCTAGAAGTATGTCCACGAGGTATTTTGACGGTTCATTCCATTGCAACTACTACCCTAAGGCACTGTGACTGTGAGCAGCAAAATCCCTATTTTGGAATGAAACATGTAATAGCTACTTGTAATCAAGTCACAGCATAAATATTTTTATGTTTAGTTATACAGCGTATTAACAAAATTTTCACCTAAGGTAAAAACGAATATTACATTATATGTTCTCGACCAAAACATGATTAGAAACTTTGCTCTTTTTATGTCTAAGTACGTTGTTCTATTATTTATTTTCTTGCCTAGCAATTTTTCGATCCACCCGTGTCGTTCAAAATCATTCAATTTATCTAAAATCAACTCGAGTTGCTTGACCTCTCCGCTCAAAGTGGACGAGTAGGAAAAACATATTTGAGAACGTACAGCGCCCTAAGACTTGCCCTGCTAGATTATCTGCTAAACATGCGAGAGTAGGTACTGCAGCGTGCGTGTGCGTGTGCCACCGATGCATTACACGGCGCCTGCGTGTCGGGTGTCCTTCATTGACAGAAATCCGATCGTTTCCTTTCGCGTGGTAATCGCATTCAGCGCGACTCGGGCTACGCGCGCGGCCGGGAGCGACGCCCTCGCGCTCGATAGCGCGTGCGTTGCATCCCCCGGACCCGTATTATGTGTCATAAGTTAGTAAGCATAACCTTCTTTGGGCACGGTGGTAATAACTTACGTACATTGCACTTCAGTATCGCTGTTGCTATGTACTCCGCTAGACAGCTCCAAGAGATACGAGTCGCTGAAATTGTAATCACAGAGTAACTTGTTGGCATTGCATTGGAAAGGGCATACACTACCCCCCGGACACCCCACGAGCCTTGGCACGAGGTAGTGTGTAGGCAGTAGTAGCAATGACGAACATCAGCACGCAACATAACGCGCGCTTCTGTTCTGTGTTAACTATCTCACAGTGGCATTGAAGCAGCCTTCACGATTATAGGCACAATGATGTTATTTAACACTCAACATCAATTTCTTAATTATTGTATCGATCTGTGTTATTTTTGCCAGAGGACGGCAAAGCAAGGGAAGGGTAATGAGTTAACAGTCTATGTATGTATGTATGTATGTATGTGTCTCATTAATATAATTTCATGTATATGTTTCACTGCAGCCGGACGAAGTTCACAGAAATTACACAGAAACATTTATAAAGTAAAGGTGAGTTATTTTAAGGCGTGTGTTCACTGAGAAACAGTTTTTCATACACAGTTTCTGAAACATCACGTAGGATGTGGAAACTGGCGTCCACATCATGTTGTGTACAATATGTCGCCCGAGGAGGTAGTGTTGCTGGCTGCTGCGTACATTTATTAGTCGAAAGAAAAGAAAAACTTGGTTAGGAAGAGGAACTATTTTTTAAGAAGACAAGACGTGACAAGTGAGCAATCCCGAAATATGCGCTTTAATTCAAATATTTCTATTAATTTTAAATAAAAACATCGTCCCACACTCTCTCCATGTTTAATCCCGAGCGCCCACACTAGTACGCATCGAACTGATTTGTCGCTAAACACGTACAGCCTTACTTATACAACTGTAATTCTGCGCACTACAATATTCTACTGCGGAGTACTAATTGACGTTTATTAACTTTTTATTAATAAGGCGGTTAATGTTTTTGTGAAACTATATTTATAAATAATTGTTTCTCAGTGTATACATGGCATAACATCGCATTTTTGTGGTGTTGTATGCTGTAATGGTGTTTAATATGTATCAATAAATAAATGTATGTATGTATGTATGTGGATGTTCCACCATAGCGTCGCCCCTATTGGTCCGATTTTGACAAGCGAGGTGTCAATGGATTCGTCTTCAGGTATAGTGTCATAGGCTATTTTTACCCGACCTTAGTCTTGTCACAGAATAAATAATAGTACAAGTGTTTATTTTTTGAATTTGTCTTTAGACAAAAAATAAAAATGTAAAATGTAGGTTTTGTGCTTTAAGTCAGTTCGTCGTGCGTTAAGATCATAGACAACTGCATTATTACTCACGTGCTATAGACAAGCTTCTGACGACCGTCGAAAAGAGAGCATTTGATTTAATGAGCGTCCAGGAAACTAACGTACTTTTACTATTATTTATTGTGTGACTAACGCTAGGAGATGAGGCAATGTCAATGTTAGTCCCATGGACGCTCGGTGGAGCGCTTTGAATCAGCACAAACGAAAGTACGGCACAGCAAATCCATAGAGATCGGTGGTTACTTTTGCTAACAAATCTCCTAATGTATTTGAATATAAAGGCCGTCCGGCGCGTTTACGGCGTCTTGTCGCCCTCCCAACTAACGAGTATCGCTAAATCCCCTCCCTTGTTGGTGTCATTACCCACTCCACAGTTAGGCAATATACCTAC
Source organism: Alsophila aescularia (assembly GCA_946251855.1). Taxonomy (NCBI): domain Eukaryota; kingdom Metazoa; phylum Arthropoda; class Insecta; order Lepidoptera; family Geometridae; genus Alsophila; species Alsophila aescularia. The sequence continues at coordinate 34,006,821 of OX276376.1, forward strand.
TGTTCAATCAGCTTCTCATAAACAAGTAGAACTGCATTAAATATTTTAAATAGATCAAATCAATAAAATGTAGGGAAACTAAGTATGCTTTGAGTTAAAGGAAATTTCCCTTTCATGTGCCAAAAGATTTAAATCTCACACTGGAAAAGGAAATACCCTTCGGACTCTATCGGCGCTTCGGAAATACGCCCTTTAGAGAAGAGAGCACCAAGAAACTAAGAGGATGTCAGAAATTATAATAAAATATAATTAAATTACAAATATAAAAGTAAAAGTGACAATGTCCCACAATCATCAAACAATCAAGCTAGGAAAAAACTGACTAAGTATGTTGTATAAAATAACGTGACATCGTGTCATGATCTCATAGCATGTTGTAGTCATGAGACATCTCACAAAGTACTTTGAACATTTTATTCACATAACGTAAACATAGAAGTGATTATTTATTATTATCATGGAGCTTGGAGACATGAGTTACATTCTCCATTTCTCCGTACATATGGATCAGGTGATCGAAACTATGATGCTTTTGTTTCAGAATTGCAACGAGATGAAGGGGCACGTGTTGTTGGTGGCCCTGCTGGTGGCGGCCATCTGCACCGCCGACGCCGAGGTGAGTCCACACGGGCACAGTGTGTACCGTGGCACCGCGGCACCGTGGCTGTGTTGCTAAAGTTGAGCAACAGAACTGATGGTGGAGCCGGAAGGTTGGGCAACGGAACCTTTGAATGTCTGCAAATAAGCCCTTCGAGGTTGGGCTCGTTTATTATTTTCACCTGATGACGAGCGTGTTTATACGTTTTTCAACTAAGTATTTTGTGATAACGTTGTGGTACTGTGCCGTTGCAGAGACGGCGTCGCATTAAGCACAAGCGCTTGCGCGTCACGACGCCGGTGCCGGCGGCGGGGGGCGCAGCGCCCGCGCGTGAGCACGCGGAGGGCGAGCATCTCGAGCGCGCGCGCGCCGAGCGCCTTGACGAGCGGCGCTATCAGGTGATCTGTCGTTATATGAAGGGAAAACACTTCGGCTTATTCAAAAGCAACAGAACAAATGTTGATAAAATTAGCATGAGACCACGTACAGACAGCGTGTGTGACTGCATGCTGACGCAGAGTGCTGTTACTCTCACAAGTTAGATTACTTATCTCCTCTACGTAATATGCGCTGGAGCTCGCCGAGGGCCGACACTCGTTGAAAGATGCCATTCGAAGTTTTGTCCATACAAAACACTTTAAATAATTAATCTATCTATATATATATATATATATAATATATATATATATATATATATAATATATATATATATATATATATATAATATATATATATATATATATATATTCTTTTAAAACTTAAAGCAGTAAGTAACAAAAAGTCTGTACATAGAAGATAATAAAAAAATGATCTAGGGGACTTAAAATAAGCTGTACTGAACAAGAAAAATAAAACAGTTTTTTTAAAATGGTGTCTGTATGTTTGTTCGCGCTTCACGTAAAAAATACTGGACTGATTGCGATGCGGCTTTCACTGTTGGATGGCTTAGGATTTGACTAACAAAATGGTTTACTTGCTATATCAATCCTATAAGTAGAAGTCGAGCAATCGATAAAAACCATTTGACGTCTGAATAAAGTTTGATGATGTTGTACTTTTGGTTCTGGGATAACACAGGATCCTTATATCTCAGAAAAATAACCGCGCGGGCAAAGCCGCGGGCGCAGCTAGTCGTACAACAGTTTATCAGTTACTCAATAAATGATTCTGATATAATGTGTCTCGCCCCCGCGACGGAGCTGCGAGTTCACTATACGAAGCCGCGGGCGCAGATAGTCGTACAACAGTTTATCAGTTAGTCAATAAATGATTCTGATATAATGTGTCTCGTCCCTTCGACGGAGCTGCGAGTTCAGTATACAAATTATAAATATAATAATAATATATTTATTTGAGCATACAATTTAACTACAGTAAGCTTATACTCCTAGACTCCAAACTCGGCCAGGGCCTGCATCTTGGAGCCCGTGGACATCGGTTAACCTATGAGGTAGCGCGCAACTCGTATTGTTAACAATAATAATTGATCAACAATTTGATTCAGTTAAGCTGATATAAATATATATAAATTCATGCACATAATATATGTAACAGTATTTTAAAAATATATCATGTTTTTGCTACAATTTCTATTATATAATTATCTAATAGTTTATGTAGAAACAAACAAGCAATATAATTAATAGGTATTATTATAATCTCATGCACAAAATAAATTTATGTTACTAATTCAATTCCAATAATAACAATAACATTAAGATCTAATTCAATTAATATAAATAATAATTTCAAATTCTGATAAATACGTCAATAGATTCGTAGTTTCCTGCAAAGAGAATATAACACAGGGCGGGTTTCCTGCCGTGACCGACAATCAATAATTAATGAGATTGACATTGCTTGTTACATAAGTGTGTTTGAATGAGTGAGTGTGTGTGTGTGTGTGTGTGTAAGGGTGTGTATGAGGGTATTTTTTGTATGGTGTATGTGTGTGAGAGAGAGCGAGGGTGCGTGCGTTACACAGATATAAAGTCCTGATATAAGTGCTGGATTCTTGAAATCCGTGGAAAATAGTTATACCTACTTACAAATACAAGCATGGTGTTATAAAAAACGTCAAGATTATCTGTAAATGGTCCTTGTTATAATGTGACATAAGCCAGTTGTTCACTTTTGCTCGCGCTTTCCGATGTGAACATTCTTTGAAATCACAGGAGTTGCACACCGCGTTGTAGGTAAACGCGTAAACGTATAGCGGTAGACGACGTGCTAATACAGTTTTAACCTTTGGCAAAGGTACTCCTTTAGGCCGTGGTCTCTTGTGTGGTTGGAAATCGAGCGTATTGGAGCGAAACGAAAAGCCGTCTAACACTTAACACCTCTGCTTCCAGGTAAAGCTTCTCAGTAGAATACCTGCGGGATTTTCCGAGCATTACTTTTATTACAGCGCGCTCAAACTCAACCATGAATGATTTAGCTGCACCTCCCCACACTCCGATACAGTATTGAAACTGAGACTGGCACAATGAAATATACGCAAGTAATATAACGTGTCAGCACTTCCAGTGCGATGTGATTCGATAGTAACTGGACGGATGGTAGAGCGGCATACTAGTGTAGTGTGGTAGGTCCACGGCTCCACACCAACGACTTTTATGTGCGGTTTTCCATCGCTCCATATTTCGAAGGGCACTTTAAGCTGTCGGTCCCGGCTTCGTTAAGCCATGTCAGAGCCCTGTCGGTCTCAGGAACCAGGGGCCAGCACTACTTCATACACAAGCCAGTAACTGGACAGTTTGCCCACAGGAGAGCGAGCGCGCGCGCGCCGAGGCGGCGCTGGCGCACGACTCCGGCGAGGGCGCGCCTGGGAACAACGAGGTGTTCCTAGACGGTAAGGACCGCGCCTCCACACCCCACTGCGGCGCATTTACCAGACACTAGAAGTTTTATTTAAATTAACTTCAAATAGAAATCTCTAGGCGAACAATCCTGAAGTCACGCCAAATACCACAATATCTGAAAACTCGCCTGCGCTCCTTGACCTATGGTGCCGAGACGTGGAGGCGCACACACGAGGCCGTGCACACCCGTGCGTGAGACCGCGGGCCGCGCCGGGTCCGCTGGCACGGGGCCGGCGCGTGGCGGTACTAGAGAGGCCTTACCAAGCAGTGGGAAGATAAAGGCGGACTTTAATGAACTTCGAATACGTAAAACCAAGTTCTAACTCTAAAGGGGATGATAAACTTGAGCATTCATTTGTAATGAGCATTCTAACGAAAGTTACATGACAGGTAAAAGCTCACTTGAAATATGGTCTTTCAGAACAAAATTAAAAAACAGCGTGTGCTCAATCTTTTGTTACAAGTGAATGCTCAAGGTTAATTAGTACCTTATGATTAACACGAGACTGACCAATCAGGAGCAGGTTCACAATTTGCCGGTGACGATAGAATCTCAGAAATCGGTCAAATTGTAAAAATGATCGCTGATTGGTCGATAACATGCGTGCATGATTCACAACTTTTCGCCAGGATATTTTTACAAATTAGCATCCTTCAAACTATAAACTGTAACTGTCGGCTCTTACAACTAATCTGGTAGCGTATTCAAAGATTATCTACCACTGTACCTACAAAACTTACAACTAATCTGGTAGGGTATTCAAAGATTATCTACCACTGTACCTACAAAACTTACAACTAATCTGGTAGCGTATTCAAAGATTATCTACCACTGTACCTACAAAACTTACAACTAATCTGGTAGGGTATTCAAAGATTATCTACCACTGTACCTACAAAACTTACGACTAATCTGGTAGCGTATTCAAAGATTATCTACCTCTGTACCTACAAAACTTACAACTAATCTGGTAGCGTATTCAAAGATTATCTACCACTGTACCTACAAAACTTACAACTAATCTGGTAGGGTATTCAAAGATTATCTACCACTGTACCTACAAAACTTACGACTAATCTGGTAGCGTATTCAAAGATTATCTACCTCTGTACCTACAAAACTTACAACTAATCTGGTAGCGTATTCAAAGATTATCTACCTCTGTACCTACAAAACTTACAACTAATCTGGTAGCGTATTCAAAGATTATCTACATCTGTACCTACAATACTTACAACTAATCTGGTAGCGTATTCAAAGATTATCTACCTCTGTACCTACAAAACTTCATGAAGATCGTATCAACTAAAGCGGTTCTTCTATCATCTTTCATTTGCCGACAACCTGTGCCGCGGACTTCAGTCTTAAGACTCCAGAGTAAAACATTATAAAAAGTTTTTTTTTTGGAACGCAGACGTTATTTTGCGGATATTGTTTTGCTGCACAAGATAATAAATGGTAATATTGATTGTCCGAATTTGCTGAAAAACGAATAAAAATAATAATTAATTAAACCGACTTCAGTTCGTATAGATCATATAAGAAAAAAATACTCTTTTTTTTTGAGGTCTGTCCTACGTTCAACTCGACTTAAGTAAGTACCTGGTACAGATCACAAAAACATTGAGTCATGTCTTTCTTTTAGTTTTACACGATTTGAAGTCGTTATTATATTTCTAAATTTATATTTTTAACTAATAGTGTTAATTGTTTTGTAGCATGTTCTCCAGAAGGTTGTACACTCTTCGCATATCATACCTAAGTCAAGTGTATAGCCAGATAAGCGAAATAAATAATAATAAAAACAGTTTAAAAGATATAGTCGAATTAAGCTCGTTGGGTTTCGCAGAGACTTGTCAAATACTTGGTTGGTCAAATGCTACACAAGTCAAAAGCTTAATTTGTCAATTATGCAATTCGTCAAAACCTTTAATTCGTCACATCAATTATTCGTCAAAACCTCAATTCGTTAAATACGTGATTCGTCAAGTCATTGTACACTCGGACACAACCTGCATCCGAAATTTTCAAAGACAATAATCTGTAGCTTAATGCCTATAAGCGTCCCCTCAGTAACACCCTCCCACTCCCCTCGCTTCCCCCACTCCAATCGTTTCCCCGACTCCCCTTCCCCCAATACTCCTCCCTCCCCGCACATCACCCACTCCTCCCTTCACTACCCCTTTCTCCCCTCACTCCCCCCTCCTCTCTCTTACTTCACTCCCGCTTCCCCCCACTCCCCACCTCTGGTCACTTTTCCCCAAACTGTCACTTTGACATCTGTCGCATTGACACCGGTCACTTTGACACCTGTCACTAAATGTCTTATTACCTACTCAGTAGAACAAGTTGTAATTTCAGTAGCACAGATTTGTTTATTTTCATCCAAACTGTTCTATAGTAGAACCTAAGTAGAAAAAATAGTAGAACAGTTTGGACTAACCCAAAAAAAACTTTTATATTTATTTTATTCTTGCCAGTCAAAGCGTGATTGACTAATAGCTAATTTGACGAGCTAAGGATTTGACGATTTATGAATTTGATGAATCTAGTATCTGACTAATTTAGGATATGATCGGTTCATAATTTGTCAAATTAAGTTTTTGACTTTTAGGTATAGGATTTGACCAATCAAGTATTTGACAAGTATCTGCGAAACCGCTCGTTGGTCTGAGGTTCGGCGTTGTCGCTTCGCTCGGTCACATAATGTCGGTCTGCAGTCAACTGCACATCGTAAGTTATACTACACAAGTGTCCTTCTCAGGGTTAAAACTATCTCCATTTATCAAGATCGGTTCACTCGTTTAATTGTGAAAATGTAACAAACCGACAGACAGAGTTGAATTATAATATAAGTAGGAAGTAGGATATGCTGTCCATAGTACATTGTGTCGTGGTCGGCGCAGACCCCTGCGTGAAGGTACACTGCAGCGCGGGGCGCGTGTGCGAGATCGACGAGCACGGCGAGGCGGCGTGCAACTGCATCAAGGAGTGCCCCTACGAGACGGAGGCGCGCCGCAAGGTGTGCACCAACCACAACGAGACCTGGACCTCGGACTGCGAGGTGTACCAGCAGCGCTGCCTGTGCCTGGACGGGTCGACGCAGTGCCGCGGCGCGCAGTACCACCACGTGCAGATCGAGTACTACGGCGAGTGCCGCGAGGTGCCGGCCTGCTCCGCCGACGAGATGTCCGACTTCCCGCGGCGCATGCGCGACTGGCTGTTCAACATCATGCGCGACATGGCGGAGCGGCGCGAGCTCTCGCCGCACTACCAGCGCATGGAGCGCGAGGCCGAGTCCAACCTGACGCGCCGCTGGACCAACGCCGCCGTCTGGAAGTGGTGCGACCTGGACGCGCACGACAACGACAGGTGGGTGTCGCATCCTCTCTACACTCCTGTTCAACATCATGCGCGACATGGCGGAGCGGCGCGAGCTCTCGCCGCACTACCAGCGCATGGAGCGCGAGGCCGAGTCCAACCTGACGCGCCGCTGGACCAACGCCGCCGTCTGGAAGTGGTGCGACCTGGACGCGCACGACAACGACAGGTGGGTGTCGCATCCTCTCTACACTCCTGTTCAACATCATGCGCGACATGGCGGAGCGGCGCGAGCTCTCGCCGCACTACCAGCGCATGTAGCGCGAGGCCGAGTCCAACCTGACGCGCCGTTGGACCAACGCCGCTGTCTGGAAGTGGTGCGACCTGCACGCGCGACGATATACGTTGTAGACAGCTTGCCTAGGTTCGCTTCCGTATGGTATCGATGTTTTGCTCCGAGTCGGAAGTCCCGAAGTTTGAACGAGGTGTTCGTACTCGTAGTCGAACGAATAGTAGCTGTAGTCGCCACTCGCCGAGGGCTGAGGAAATTTTGATCAAATGTTGGTATTTTACGTCTTGGAATAGTACATAGAGTACTTTTATCCTGGAGAAATGACCACGCGTGCGTAGCCGCGGGCACAGCTAGTAGTAGTGTAACTGAAGTACACGTATTGCAGGATTGTTCAAAATTCTAAAACACGTAATAACTATTGACAAGCCCGACTTAAATAAAACAATGGCTTCATACCTAATAATTTTCTAAAAGACAAATTTGAATCACGGACGGGATTCGAACCCGCATCATCCATGTCACTGCGCGGTGACCACTACATCATCATTATTTTTTTCCCCTCAGTTAAAACCAGTCTTACGGGGACGGTAACGCCCTCTATTGCCAGTATTCTGAACTGACCAACAGAACACGGAACACTAGTATTGCAATTATCTTCGTGTCGTAAAGATAACGCCTCCCAAATGCAATGTTTTTATGATTTAAGCATTAACGTCTGCTTAGCGAGAACATAATTATCTAATCCTGTCCGTGATCCAAAAAAAACCTTTAGAAAATTATTAGATACCTATGTTAAACATTAAAAATGTCTATCCATATTGTGACAGGTCATGAGAAATGTTCAAAATAGCATCACCACGCAATTTGAACCAATATTTCACGCAATTTTTTTGCATATTGCATAGAGACGTAGCTTGAGCGTATCTCGTCACCTCATAGTGACACACAGGATGGAAAGACAAGACAGGGTTATATTTAGCCGACGCTAGCTAACGCTAAGTACACGCCGTGCAATCGTGCTCACGTGCTCTTGCTCCCTCGGCAGGTTTGTGTCACGGCATGAGTTGTTCCCGATCCGCGCGCCACTGATGTCGCTGGAGCACTGCATCGCGCCGTTCCTGGACGCGTGCGACGAGGACGACGACCACCGCATCACGCTCGCCGAGTGGGGCAAGTGTCTGCAGCTCGACGAGGTACGCACGCACACATACACATACATACACACACACACAAATACATACATACACACACACACACACACATACCGGACGCGTGCGACGAGGATGACGACCACCGCATCACGCTCGCTCAGTGGGGCAAGTGTTTGCCACAAGGCTCTCTTCTCTAACGGGCGTATTTCCGAAGCACCGGTAGAGTCAGAAGGGTATTTCCTTTTCCAGTGTGAGATTTAACTCTGTTGGCACATGAAAGGGAAATTTCCTTTTCAAACTCAAAGAATACTTAGTTTATCTAAATTTGGATTGATTTGATCTTTTTATAATATTTTATGTATATCTCTTTGTTCAGGAGATGTTAATTTTGACTTGTAAAAGTGCTATTATTTTTGCCTATTTACAATAAAATACTTTGACTTTGGTACGCACGCTCACATACACACATAATGGACGAGGACGACGACCACCGCATCACGCTCGCCGAGTGTGGCAGCTTGACGAGGTACGCACGCACACATAAACGTCCTCACATACACACATACAGGACGCGTGCGACGACGAGGATGACGACCACCGCATCACGCTCGCCGAGTGGGGCAAGTGTCTGCAGCTCGACGAGGTGCGCACGCAGACAGACAGACAGACAACAGACAAAAATGAAAGAAAAAAAAACAGTTTTTGCTTCAGTATAAATAGTAGAAAAGCCTCCAAAAAAAATTACTAAATATCTTCAATTCCTGCAGGAACCCTTTATTTTAGGATTAAAAGTATCCTTAATTTTCACCCATCATATAAACTATGACTGTGCAAAGGTGCATCAAAATCCGTCCAGTAGTGTCAGAGTGGTAAATGTTTTTTTAAATAACTTTCAACACCTATCCTGTGGGAATCGTTTAATATTTCGGGATGAAAGTATCCTATGTCCTACCTCGTAGTATGAACTTATATCGTACCAAGTTTCATTTAAATTCATTCAGTAGTTTCGGCGTGATGCCTAGCCAAGATACAGACAGACAGACAGACAAAAATGAAAAAAAAAAACAGTTTTGGCTTACGGATGGAACACAGAACAGCCTCCAAATTTTTTTACAAAATATCTTCAATGTACAGAATTGGACCTGTGACAGTTTTATTATAAGTATAGATAATGTTTCTATTAATTGTCCTCAGTATGAGTTGGAGGACCGGTGTGACGAGTTCACGGATGACTCCAACGCCTAGCCGCGCCCAGCGCCCCGCGCCTGGCACCCAGGGCCCAGCGCCCCGCGCCAGGCACCCAGCGCCTAGCGCCCTCACTGCCACTTCATCTACATGACACTAGTTATAAGCCTTAATTGTTACTCATTTAACATTGTTATTTTAATAAACTGACGAGAAACTAAGGTGTAAGTGTGCGGCGAACCGAGACTCGTCATGTTCTCTAAAGATACAAATAGCAACAACAGCCCCGGATCTAGGGGGGAGCAAGCCGGGGCCTATGCCCCGGGCGGCAAGTTCAGAGGGTGCCAAATTCACACTTTACAGACGAATGGACAACTCATCATTAAAATTTACTTAACTTTGACCACAGAATAAATAATAGTGAACAAAAAGCTCGAAGAGTAAAATTGTAATTTCAATTCAAAATACAATAATATATTTGATTTTTATTTTTATTACACATATTTTTAATTTAAATCCTGTCTTGTGCTGAGTATAAAATATATATCCTACACGTTCATGTCTATATATCTGTAAATAAATAGGCTTAACACAGAAAGAAGAGCGATGGATGCATTATATCCGGAAGGCCTATGTCAAAATGTCAATTAATTAGTGGACGTCTGATAGCTGAAATTATAAAGATGATAAAGGTAAAAATAAATCTAGGTAGGCGGCATTTTTCAGTTATTGCCCCGTCTAAAAAAAATTGAAGATCCGGGGCTGAGCAACAACTGTGATGATGCTGCCAAATGTGTACTTTCAATAAAACTAGCTTTAATCTTACCCCAATGTGTTTCCATCCAAAATGAAGATATAGATGAGACCTATCACTTCTATAAAGAAACTACTAGTCTAGAATCGTTAGTTTCAAAGTTATAGCCCTTTTAAATTTGACAGCTGTCATCCAAAAGAAAGATTTCAGTGAGATCTATCACTTTTGTAAATAAACTATTAGTTTAAGATCACTAGTTTCATAGTTATAGCAATTTTAAGTTTGACAGCTGTCATCCAAAATGAAGATATTGATGAGACCTATCACTTCTGTACAGAAACTACTAGTCTAGGATCACTAGGTTCAGAGTTATAGCCCTTTTAAATTTGACAGCTGTCATCCAAAACGAAGATATCGATTAAATCTTGTCAGGTGTTGACGTATGACTTTGATGTTTGACATGTCACTTTGACATCTGTCACTATGTACATGAAACAGTAATAATAAAATAGTTATACAGTTAAGGACAATGCCACATTAGTTTCAAAATCCACCACTGGGGGACAGTGCAACTCATTTCTTCCCGAGGTCCACCACTGGTGGACAACGGTAATAATTTAGTAGCGTTGTCCACCACTGGGGGACAACGGGAATAATTTAGTAGCGTTGTCCACCAGTGGGGGACAACAAAAATCGTTTTCCTGGGCCAGGATTCGAACTGGCTAAATGAGGAACAATAAGACATACATATACTTTATTTGTATGGTATCAATCGAAAGGATCTATGAAAACGATCAATTCTTGCAAAAAAAAAAGTTAAACTTCCTACCTTCAAGACTTGCCTTCCTTGTGGAATAGCCGTCCTAGGGACACCATGCATATTTAAAGTAATCCATACCAATATATAAAAGTGAAACGTTGTTTGTTTGTTTGGGGAGGATTCACGCGATAACGGCTGGACGGATTTTAATGAAATTCGGAATGGAGATAGCTTATACCCTGGAATAGAACATAGGATACTTTTTATCCCGGAAAATATTGTAAGCTTCAAATTCAAATTACTTTTATTTGCATATATATGGGCACACGAGATGTTACTTTAATTATATAGAACGCCACATTTCAACCGGTAGGTGTGCAAAATTACATATACTCGTATTACATAAATTATTAAATCTAGGTTACATTTCCTTTGATTATTATTTTCAAAATTACTTCATAAAAACAAAACACTACATGTACATATAAAAACGTCAAAAGAAATTTAAAAAAAGAAAGAGAAAATGTCAGTCAATATTATTATAAATTATACATGATTAAATAATTAAACAATATAATTCTTATTGTTTATGTCTTATCATTAATAAATTCAATAATAGAATAGTATGCCTTTTCGATAAGGAACCTTTTTAATTTATGTTTAAAAATGTTAAGACATTCAATTTTTTTGAGGCTCCAGGTATTTTAATAAAGATTTTAGCTCCCATAGAGAAAGTGCTTTTGCTGAACATGATTGTTTTACACTTTGCCAATATTAATCTACTTTTATGTCGCTTACTGTTCAGCGTCTCATATTTATTGAGGTTCTTTTTCAATAATGAAGCCGATAGAGTTAAAATTTTAAGTTTTTGAAAATATGGCTTGCAGGAATCCATCTGTTGGATTTTGCATATTGACCGTATACATTTTTTTTGTGCTTTGAATGCCATTTCCTTATCTGTGGAGTTTGCCCAAAATAAAATTCCATATTTCAGTGCGGAGCCCACATATGCATGATAAGCTGTTAATAGCGCATCATCATCGGCTAATTTCCCCAGCATGTATAGAGCATAAGAAAACTGGTTAAGCTTACTACACACATGCTGCACGTGTGGTTTCCATGATAGCTTTGCATCAATGTGAATACCTAAAAATGTTGCACATTGTATTTCTTTTATTTGTTTGTCAAGGTAATTAATATTAAGGATGTCAAATTAAGAAATTTAATTTTGAAATATGTGTTTTGTCAAGATTTATTTTGAGGTTGTTACTTTGTAACCAATCAATGATAGATGCTAGGGATTTGTTAATTTAATTTTTGTAACCATGGCCATTATTGTCTGTAAAAATGGCAGTACTGTCATCAGCATATAGAACCATAGGATGTTCAATAACTTTGGGCAAATCATTTATATAGATTAAGAACAATAGGGGTCCTAAAATACTTCCCTGCGGTACTCCGTACCTTACAACCCTGCATTTTGATGAGTGTTTGTTTTCAATTTTTGTCTTTGAATTTAGTCTACTTATTTCAGTAATCTGTTTTCTGTTTGAAAGGTAGGAATTTACGAGGTTGAGTGCGTTTCCTCTTAAACTATATGATTCAAGTTAATAAAACAAAGTTTTGTGGTCCACGTAATCAAACGCTTTTGTCATATCCATGTAGTGACTCGTTTTTTGTTATCAAGACCGCTTATAATAATTTCGAGAAAATTTAAAATAGCCATGTCTTTTGATTTATTTTTCCTGAAACCGGCTTGTTCACTCGCAAACAGATAGTGTTTTTTTCGAAATAACTGTTCCTAATCAAAATTTTTAGAAAACACAAGATTCAAGGCAATTGGCCTATAAAAACGCATGTCCTCTATATTTTGCTTTTTAGAAAGTGGAATCACAATAGAAGTTTTCAACTTATCTGGAAAAATGCCACACTCAATACTTTTATTGATTACTAGCTGTACCCGCGGCTTCGAACGCGTGGTCTTTTCTTTAGATTCAAAGTACCATAATGTTCTATTCAAGGAACAATATATATTAATAATAATATATACTTAGTTCTTTAGATAGCCTTGCGAAAGAGGTTTTTTTTAATTAATGGCCATAGATCCATGAGTATGGCCATTAAAATTTAAAACCATTGGCCTGATAATATCAAAGAACTACCAACGCGGCAATTCCGAGCAAATCTAGTGGGAAAGATAATGAGCTCCCAGTCCCCACGGCCCTAGTGTTTCTACCCCAAAAGGCTCAATTATATATCCGCTGTCGAGGGTACTATATATGCGCCTTTTGAGGCTCTCAGCTGATACAGCCGCCGCTCCAGCCCTATTTTGAGTTCCTTGAAGATGAGACGGCGCAAGGGTGTCTACACAAGTAGCGTTCCACACGAAAGGCTATCCCATCTTTTATTTCATACAATTATACTATCCTACTTAATATACAAACATACATACATACTATCAAGCCCGATTCTCAAAGCGGTAGAAAGTGACCACGTATATTCACTTGCTACGATTTTAGCATTCTTAGTTTATTTTATTCAGTACCGAATAGTGGGAATATCTGAATTTATTGACCCTTGAATAAAACAAGTTTATTGTAAAAAAAACTGATGTTCTCGTCTTTTGGTACTAACACCTATATAGGTATACGCGGTGACAACGACAACAATATTTTCGCACCAATTTGCCCATAGTGACTATTACATATTCTGTTGCCGTGTATTCACAGACGTTGATATAAGGTTCAAAGTGCTCTAACCGGCTAAGCTTTTTTACACTCGTGATGTATACGAATTTGCAAACAAAAGTCTACTATTGCCATAATAAATGATTGATGAATGAATGAATGAAAGTAAATGATTGTTTAATACACCATTATCATAGCAGTGAGTAATTAACTGTGAAAACACATCTGTATTACCGCATATTTCAAAAACTTCCATGGTTATCTTGTGTATGTGATAAGGTTGTCCGACTTTACTTATTCCATTGGTTCTTAAATATTTACGGAAAACTTTTTCAGTATTCTATTGCAAATGCGTATGACATCATTTAACGCCTTTGTCAGACCACCTTTGTCTCTAACTCGAATCAAATAACTTTTATTTGTGTCATTTGTAAGAACTTGGTAACAATGTTCACATAGCCTATTTTTCTTATTTTTTTTAATTATGAAGCCGGCCAAATATTTAATTACATTTTCACTGTATTCACTAAAAATATTTGGGTCTGGAGTCATGATCAACGATCATTTCTTCTTGGAAATTGACAGTTGGTTGATTTTCGGTCAGACCACCCAGCATTTTGATTCTCTCTGTTATTTGGTTTAGCGCTTGAATATACTGTTTTTTATTGGTGTGCAAAATTCTAATATCTTCGAGAGGTAAACAGTTGCCATTTCTACTGATTTTGAATTCGGCGTGCACTAACAATTTCTTGTCATAAAATATGCTTTTGCTGAAGGATTATTCTTAAATCCACCTAAGGACCAGATTGCTCCAAAAAACATCTCAATGTGGTCCTATGATAATTTATATACAGGTAAAAAACTAAGATGTGGATTCGTGTGAGAAATATATTTCTCAAATATAAACGGATTTTAAATCAGATCGAATGCATTTGCATTCGATCTGATTTAAAATAATAATTAATGATTTGTTTGATCTAGTGAGTGCACTAGGTCAAACAAATCATTAAAATGTTTAATGCAATTTATGGTTGCGTCGCAGTTTTCAAATTTCGGAATTTGTATATCGCGGCAAAACTTTAATGTCTGCCACAGAATTACGATATATTTTCGGAAGTTAACAGTGGAGCTGGAAGATGGCAAAATGGTTTAGATTCAATACAACAATTCTATCTATTAATAACAACTTACATAGCTTATACAACTTACTATATATCACTATCACTATATATCTTTCAACAACAACTTTTCTTTTTCTGGGTAATTTCTTAAAGTCAACATGCTGAGTACCATGAAAACAAATAACTTGGCTGTATCAGTCCGATTTCAAACTGAAAATTGCAATACAATAATGTATATAAATATCACATTAGTATGTATGTTTTGCACTTACTGGCTGACACAATAATGGTTGATTTGGAAATATTGTCGGCACTGCATGCGAATGTAAGGTTCTTCGTCCATATCCCTCCCGAAAGCAAGATTCTTCAAAATGAAACGAGCATATTTTTGTGTATTGTGATGGTCACCATTCATCACCTTTCCTTACATTTTTTACCCATTCCTTTTTTACCTGTAGATCAACGAGAAACCTGTTAAAAATCAGAAATGTAAGTAGGTAGTTACAAACTGTTTTTATAATTAGCGAGTTTGTGTATGACCTATGTGCTGACGTGGCACTTTTTTTTATCTTTTATAAAACTTGGCAATTTACGTTTAATGACTTGCTACATTATCAAACAAACAAACAAACAATCCAATAGGCGACCATCTAGAGCTTTTGGGTGTCGAACTCACATCAAACCTGAATTTTGGGTTTTACATTGAATCCCAAGCCAAGCTAGCTGCAAAGAAACTTGGTATTTTGTCTAAGGTTAGGCGGTACTTCACGCCGGGATAGCTTTTGAATCATTATCAAGCACAGGTCCGATCTTGTATGGAGTACTGCTACCACTTCTGGGACGGTTCTGCCAAGTATCAGCTCGAGGCTTGGGATTCAATTGAGAGACGTACTATGAGGCTCATTGGGGATGATGCTTAAATGTCTGGCGCATCGATGTGATGTCGCAAGCCTTAACGTAAGACAGATTTGCTCTACAGATTGCACTACAGAGATTGAGCACAAGAACTGCACAATCTGATACCCCCATCACCTTTCCATCATCGCATGACTAGACGATCGGCAAAACGCAACCCTTTTATGGTTGAAATACCTCGCACAAGAACGAAGCGCAAAGAAACTAGCTCCTTAATCTATTATAAGTACTGCAAACGTAGATGCCCTGCCCTCGTCAGTGCTTCCGGTAAAATATAACCCAGGTATGTTCAAGTTAAGAGTGAATAGGTATCTACTAGGCAAGCGTGCTACACCTTCGATCACATCATCGCTTTCCATCAGGTGAGATAGTGGTCAAACGATTGACTACAAAGAAAAAAAAAAAATGCGAAAGCACAGCAGTGCGATTATGTCATGTTGATCATGACGGTTTCAAGCCGTCAAATTCAATAATGCTTTGCGATAGAGTCGAATTTGCTATGAAAAAAGTGACAATCTGATTGAAGCCAAGTTCTGTGGTCGGGCCCCAGGACATATTACTTGCCGCGTTTCCGGTAAATAGTAAGTAAATAGTAATAGCTAACCTATGAGTATTTGAATTGTTTTTTTACAAAGCTTAAATTTAATATTATAATTTACAACTACTACTGGTTTACAGTAGCACTGTATTTTAGCGGTCTGACATTTATTAGGATGGGGGTATAATAATAATAATATAGCAAAAGAGGTTAAATAATATCATCATCACCGTCATTTTAGCCGTAGAACGTCCACTGCTGAACATCGGCCTCCCCCATCAATCTCCATAAGGGCCGGTTTGAAGAGGCCTGTCCAGCGTTTCCCTGCAGTCTCTTTTAGGTTGTCTGTCCATATTGTGGGTGGACGTCCTTCGCTGCGCTTACTGGTCCGTGGTCTCCATTCGAGAACTTTTAGGCCCCATCGGCCATCTGTTATGCGTGCTATGTGCCCTGCCCAGTTGCTACATTAACATGCTAATCCGTTGGGTCGGTAATATAAGGATAATAACATAGTATAACAGTATGTCAAATTTCAAGTTTGTGTCTTTCTAGAACAGACACAAACTTTTTTTTAATGTATATTGTATTTACAATATACGAATGTTTTTAATAATTTTTTTTTGTTTCTGAGAAAATCGTTGTGACGGACGGGCGATCATCGTTTCGTAATTTTATTTTGAATTACAAATTCTAAATAAGTTAATTTAAAAATATTCAAAAATAAGGTTTATGCAGAAGCCACATCATGATGAAAATTAGAACGGGCTATCATAATTAAATGCGTATACAACATTTCGTGTCTATGCTGTTAACCGTTGAGGGGTTCTCTAGTCAGGAGTCAACACGGAGTGCAGCAACCATGTCATGGTAAAGCTTCAAACCGGCTATCATAATAATATGCGTAGGTTCAGAAAATTTCGTGACTGTGTTGTTGACCGTTGAAGAGTTCCTTTATCTGGAGCTGATCCTGGATGCCGATTTAGGTCATGTTTACCATAAAAATGCATTGTCATCGGAACTGAACTAACATGCAAAAATTAATTTCTGAAGGATAAGAAGAAGTGGTTCTAATTTAGTTTGTAAGATTTGACTTAAACAAACGTACATACATACAAATATTGCAAGTTAAATAAAAGCTATTAAAAATTGTCACATAGCAATAAAAACAATGTTATATAAGTATATCGATATACCTGTAAAGATTCCGACCCACAACACTATGAAGTAGGTAAAATATCAAAAATACCGGGTCGCTATAGTTTAATTGTTATTCCAGGACAAGAAAAGCTTTATACTCGGAAATTTTACGTGAAAACCTTTGTATACGCTGATATTGATTGACTTTTAGTAAAATTTGAAACTTTTATTTACAATTTAGTTAGTAAAGTACAACAATCATGAGTTTGACTTACCGATGGAAAGATATATTCACATTATTCTCCGTTAAAACACCCATACGGCTTGAACAACTGGGTTCAGTACACGCTATTCCTAATATATTAGCACGTTTAAACAAGCAAAGTCCAAATATGACCAGAAAACCAAAGATTTGGGGAAAATAATTTTTCGGCTTGTGTTAACCAGCTGGATATCAAACAAATATAGGGCTGTGTTCACTTACACGCTCGAATCATCCGTGCGATTATCGCTCGATCATCCGTGGCCCAATTACAGAACTTGGCTACAATCGGATTGTCACTTTTTTCATAGCAAAATCGACTCTATCGCAAAGCATTATTGAATTTGACGGCTTGAAACCGTCATGATCAACATTACGTAATCGCACTGCCGGAGTTAGTGAACGACTTTGGACGTCTACATAGAACTGACAACTGTCAAGTGTCAGGGGTGCGTTTAAGTCAATTATCCAGTATAAAATTTAAACTGACTAAACGTCAAACACCCCGTTCAAGCACACCGCGAGGCGAAAAATTAACCCGACTAAAATTTAATCTGCCCCGTTCACGGGCGCCCGCTGGTATAAGTTTTCGCCTGGCTAGGATAAATTTTAGCGAGCTTTTGAGGTCGCTAAATTTTAGTCTGCTGTCAGAATGACAGCTGTGTGTCATTCGATTCGTGGTTATATTCAATTGGTTGATTGTTTTATTCGTAAATACTTTATATATTTATAATAATGCAGTAACATAAATTCTGTGCAACGAATATAATATAAAAATGATTTAGGGGGCATAAAATAGGCTACTGAACATAAATTTGACAGGTAAACCCAAGATAAACCTATGACTCCGTTCAGCGAACCCTCGCTAGTTAATTTTTATCCGGTGAAAATTTCGCCGACTTACTTAAACGCACCCCTGTTTCATACTATTTCTCCCTTCCCCCTACTATTTTTCGGATGACCCAGGCGAACGCCCGACGACGCCGTGAACAATTTCGAGTGTACGCGCGGGTGATCCGTGCGTCCTCAAACGTCTAAGTCCCCCGTATTTATATTCTCTTTGATCTAAGTGAACGGGCCCTAGCTGTCAACAGCTAGTGGCGCGCACCGCTTAGAGACGTGCGCGAGCAGCAGCCCGATTCCATAACTTGGCTACAATCGGATTATCACTTTTTTCATAGCAAATTCGACTCTATCGCAAGGCATTAGTGGCTGCGATACTGAGAATTCGATTGAAGCCAAGTTATGAAATCGGGCTGCTGCTTTCTATCACACGAAATGCTTCTTCTTCGTTTTATAGAGTGGCTTTTTATCGTTGATTGACGATATTCTGCCAATATCAAAGTGTGACCTGCACAGCAATTCCATAACTTGGCTACAATCGGATTATCACTTTTTTCATAGCAAATTCGACTCTATCGTAAGGCATTAGTGGCTGCGATACTGAGAATTCGATTGAAGCCAAGTTATGAAATCGGGCTGCAGTGTACGATATATTTGGAGCTTGATCAGTTTACAGGAGTAACGTCGGTTTAGATACCTATAATAAAATGGGACATAAAAAGAAAGTATAGGAAAGAAGAATTATAGGTAAAATATTTAACTACTTAAAATATATAGGAAATCATAAACTTAATTTTATAAACGAATATTATTATTTTTTATAAATTTACATAAAACATATATAAATGGGGAGAAAACGAATGAAAGAAGACATTTAAAGTTTATAGGTCGGGGCATATCAGGATCAAGAACATCATACAAAGAAAAAGACAGCTTAGGGCAGCAAAAGAAAATATGATCAAGAATTCCGTCATCGAGACCACACTCACAAAGAGAATGGTCCCTGACCCTAATTTTGTTAAGAAAGACTGGTGAGCAAACATGCCCAAGACGAGAGCGAATTATAGTTGAGGTGACTAGTTTATCAGCCTTTTTAAATTTAAAAAACCATGGTCGTACTGGGATATCAGGTTGGATATCACCAAAATGTCTACCTTTAATGGTCTTTGTATGAGACCAAATATTTTGCCAATTGTCATTTAAATGTTTCTTGGCTAGATTACGTAAGTCTCGAGAAAAACCTTTGGTGTAAGTTTCTAGGCCTGTTTCTACAGCTTGTTTAGCGTAGTGATCAGCGGTTTCGTTACCTTCAATGCCGCAATGTCCTGGGATCCAGGCCAGAGCTACCTCAATACCAGAAATGTAGCATCTATATAATATTTCTCGAATTTTAAGATTTGAGTGAAGCATATCTTTACCTCTAAATGGATATTTGTAAATGTCTTGTAAACAACTTAAAGAATCGGACAATATGATAGTTTTATTAAGCTTATGTGATTCAACATATTTAACTGCTTCTAAAAGAGCTACTGAGAGCCTGCTGGCTCACCTGTGTAAACAGATGAGCCAGCAGGGCACCTAAAATTTAATATTATTCTAAATTTAGGTATCCATACAGCCGAACCAACCAATCCATTATTTGTTAATTTGGATGCATCTGTAAAAATAGTCAACCAATTGGGCCATTGAGAGTTCAGATTATCATAGAATATGATATTAGCACCAGGAGTGTCCTCATCAATGCCAAAGTGAAGGAGGATGTTAGGTCTATAGACTAGACTTTCATACGGAACACTAAAAAGAGGGTGGATAGGAAATTGGAAGAGAGAGGAGGGCCAATTAGAAAGATTATTATAAGAATTTAAAAAACAAGGAAGATCTTTATGTCGCCAATAATTTGATGTAGGAACTAGGTTAGAGAGAGAATAAAGCTTATGCAAGATGGGATGTTTAGAGAACTGAGGGGCTAGATAGAAAAAACGATCAGCAATATATTGTCGACGTAGTCTTAGTGGAGGTTCGACGCACTCAACTTGGAGCGCATTTATAGGGGAAGACTTCATTGCTCCTGTGATGATCCGAAGACATTTAGATTGAATGGAATCAAACAATCTTAAAGAAACTTTACTACAAGGTTCTAATAAAAATCCAGCATAATCAAAGTCGCTTCTGATGATGGCATTGTATAGTATTTTTTTATTAAAAGGGTGTGAACACCACCACACACCAGACAGGGCACGGAGGATGTTCACATTTCTTTCGCATTTATTTTTTATATAGTCTATGTGTGGAGTACCTGTTAATTTAGAATCTAAAATGAGACCCAGAAATTTAGTTTGATTACTGACTGTAAGACTATGATCGTTTATATAAATTTGAACATCCGCTATATTTTTTTTTCTAGAGAACACTACCACATTACTCTTATCTGGAGCTAGTGATAAGCTATGATCTGTTAGCCATTCACTAAGATATGAAAGAGCCGCATTAAGTCGAGCTACTGAATCAGAAATAGAATTAGAAGAATAATAAAGAGCTAAATCGTCTGCGTATTCTAAGATCTCACAAAATGAGTTTACACTTTGGTGAAGATCAAACGTATATAGATTATACAGTAATGGGCTTAAAACTGAACCTTGAGGGAGGCCTTTCCATACCAATCTTGGAGAAGAAACCGTATTTTGGAACCTAACTGATATGAGTCTAGTTATTAGGAGGTTGCATATGACATGTGTCATCCTCGCTGGTAATCTCAGCTGTTGCATTTTTTGCCTGAGAAGAGGAAGATGAACATTGTCATAAGCTGCTGTAATGTCAAGGAATACACCAATCAAATGTTCATTCCTAGAAAAAGCAAGGCGAATATCAGTAGTAAACACACTAAGGCTATGAATAGTGCCAAAACCTTTCCTAAAACCAAATTGTGATTTAGATAAAATTTCTCTTTGTTCCAACAACCATTCCAATCTATTTTTAAGGAGATTTTCTAGGATCTTTAACATAACCGACGATAAGGCAATAGGTCTATAAGACGTCGGAATTGAGGGATTTCTCCCTGGTTTAAGAATTGGTATAATTACTTGGTGTTTCCAAATTTCAGGAAAATCACATTTTTCATAAAACTTGTTGACAATATCTAAAAAATATTTCTTTGTTAGTATAGATGATCGACATATAAACGAATAGGGTATCCCGTCCAGACCAGGAGCTGTATCTTTAAGATGGTTTAAGGTGGCACAGAGTTCAGCAAAGGAAAAAAGGTCATCCATAGGTGAAAAAGGAATATTGACAGGAGAAGCAGCAGTTAGGTATTCCTCAGAAGGAACGAAAGGAGGGGCCAATTTATCAATGAAAGCTTCTAACCAAGAAGTGTCATTCGAGCTTATATTCTGAGAATTATTTGTTGAGCTACGGTATGCTTTAATTTTTTTCCATATAAGAGAAGATGGAGAGCGAGGCGAAAGACTTTCACAAAATTTAATCCAACCTGATTTCTTTTTTTTAGACAACACTCTTCTAGATTTTGCTAGAACCTTTTTAAAAAGAACAAAATTTTCAATTGTAATGTTGTTATAAAAATATTTTTCAGCTTAATTTCTTTCTCGGATGACAGATGTACATTCAGAATCCCACCAAGGAGGAGAGGGGATTTTGGAACGAGAATGTTTTAGAGGAATAGTGACATCTGCTGTTGCGATAATATTATTAACAAATTCAGTATAAAGAAGTAGATAATTGTAATCATCAATAGGAGGTAAAGAACTGATTTTAGAATTAAGGGAAGTGGAAAAATTGTCCCAATCAGCATTAGCAAGTTTGTATTTTAAGAGTGGAGGAAGAGGTGAGGAATTGGAAGACTGAGTAGAAGTAGAAATAAGTATAGTAAAGTGATCACTTCCATATAAATTTGGAAGAACTAACCATAACAATTGGGTAGCCAGGGAGGGAGAAGATAGAGTTAGATCTACAGCACTAGGATTCTGTAAAGGAGAAGTTTGGCGAGTAGGAGATCCATCATTAAGAAGGCATAGATTAAAGTCATCCATAAGATCAATAAGAGTAGAAGAAAAAGAGTCAGTAGAGAGTGAACCCCACATAGGAGAGGGAAGGGCCGAAAAAATTGGTGACAGTTCAGCAATGATAGAAGCACTAGGGTGTGGGATATAAATAGAAAGAAATGAAATATTTAAAGTTCTCACAGCAACAGCATTAAAGCTATTGCTGTGAGATGGAAGAGGTAAAAGAGAGTAAGAATTAGTCTTTTTAATGAGGAGGGCGCAACCTCGCCACCCGTCGTCGCGATCGTCCCGAAAACAGGCATAACCAGGGAGCCTAAAAGTGGCTCCAGGTCTAAGCCAAGTCTCCGAGACAGCCGCGACGACAGGCTTATACTTATTAATCAAAAAAAAAAGTCAGGAGTCCTGGATCGGACACTCCTCACATTCCAATGTAAGATTTGATCCATGTTGGTTATTTACAAGAGTCGATATTTTTTGCAGTATATGCAGGATGTTGTTCGGTAAAGCGTCATTGAATTTGGTTATCATGTTAAGTAACGTGTATGACATAAGTTCTAGAAGATTATCGTTGGGAGAACTGTTGAGGGCACACCCATTGGTCATACTTGAGGAGGGGGTGGCAACTATAGCATCATGAGCCTCTTTGTCATATGCTTTGTTTGGAGTTGGAATGGAGCGACGAGGAATAATTATTGTTTTTTGGTAAGAAGTAGGAGTTGATGGCCGGGTTGGCATATTTCCATGGATGGGAGGAGGAACTGTGTTATTTTTTACTATATCAGCATATAAACGGCGGTTGACTGCAGGAAATCGTTGAGATGCTTCGTTGTAGCTGATATTTTCTTCTGAGACGAGTGATTTTATTAATTTTTGTCTGCCGTGCTCAGGGCATTTCTTGTCGGTAGTAAAATGGTTGCCAGAGCAGAATAGACATGATGCTTCTTTTTCTGGTATTGGGCATGTGGTGCCAGAGTGAGGTTGAGCACATTTAAAGCAACGGAGCTTGGATCTGCATAGTGTTTGGATGTGTCCAAACCTACAACAAGCTATGCATTGAATAGATGGTAGTTGGTATGTCTCTACAGGAATTGCGGCATTGAAGCAGAACACTTTTTTTGGCAAAAGCTTGCCCTTGATAGTAATTGTAGCTGTTTGGGTAGGAACCCACACAGGTTTATTTTCTACAAAGGTTTTACGATTCAGTCTTCTTGCTTTGATTACACGACCACTTCCAGGTGGACATTCTAGTGCATTGACCAACTCTTCCATAGACCACTCAATTGGTATACCTTTTATTATACCCATACGGGTAAGGTGAAACACCGGAATTTTTGTTTCATAATTGTTGGAAGACAAAAATGTACTATCCAAGAAATTATTAGCATCCCTTGCAGTTCTGAATTCAATTGATGCCTTATTGCGACCAGTAGATTTAATTTCATCAGACGCAATTCCACACACTTTATTTGAGAATAGTAACTGGGCCAGTTTCAAAAGTCTCATAGTAGTGCCAGAAGCAGGGTCTGAAACTATTTTGTTGATATGAACAATATATGGACCTAAATCAGTTTCATCATATCGCAGATCTTTAGTCTGAGCATATTCAGGGACAACATAAACATGTTGATCTGATGATGCCGGAGTTATTGAGGTCTTTTTAGGGATTGCATCCTCTCCATTCGTAGAACGCAAACGTTTTCGAGACTCCAATGGAAGTGGGGTATCTCCCACCACCATGCACCCATCCGGTGGGTCGGCGTCGGGAGGATCACTCATTTTTCCGTAGAAAAATGAGCGATCCTAACGAAATACTCACTCACCAGACGGCACAGGACAAACACAAATAATAATATATACAAAATAAAAGAATCTAAACCAAGTATGTTAAGAAAAAACAAAATAATTCGTAAATGCCGTGTAAATGCGTACACCAACCAACACACTTGACAGCAGAATCCCACGAAATGCTTGCATTAGAGTAACGAGTAAAGTTGGTGGTAAATTAGTTTCAACTTAAATGTAGTCCATCTATGGTAGGTACTACCAAAATTCTAGAATCTATGGCTGAGTCCCTATATTGTACGGCCAATAATTTGCAATCAAATCATGTACAGCCAATAATTAGCTGAGGCTGGGCTGGCTCATAGCAATATCATGTTCACCAGCAATAGTTTTGATCACTACCATGAGCATAAAAATGAAGAGTGCTCAAAACCTGTAAATATTGAAATAATAATAAATTGCAGCACAAAATTCAAATATTTATTTTGCTTTTTCTTAAAAATGTTGGGTTTCCGCTACCCTCCCTTACAGGGGAAGTGTCATTCCCCAACCCCCTCCCACCCCATCCCCTCCTCTAAGTACATATAGAGATATACCAATTCTAAAGTCCTTCCCAGGCCTATATGGCCTCTACCTGAGCCAATGTAAGATCTTACGTTAGTCGATACTTCCCGCAGGCTTATTAGCTAACTAGCAATTGCTACTATTGTACAACTGTAAGTGTCAAATAGGCGATTATCTGCTGATTCGTATTAGCTAAGACGCTACCGCTCGCAAACTTACAGTAGGTAGCGACTCTAGTGGATGATTTTCACTAGAATTGTGATTGCAGATGTGTTCGCTCCAAAATTCGTATTTAATACTCGCGTTTACGGTATTATCTAACGCATTGCGATTGGTAGCGCGATTAAAATGCGAGCGATTGAGCTGTCAAAAAAGCAACTACTCAAATAGCGTTTGCTGAGTATATAGTAGGGTTATTTTGTATTTAACTCAGTGGTAAATAAATTTAATTGAGATGTTGAATCAACGAAGTGAAAAATATAAGTAAGAATGAATATTTTCAATTTCATTACTGAATCACAAACAAATAGTTTAAAAGGACACAATAACAAATCACATTACACAATAAACACTCAAGCCCCTGCTGCCGATAGTGAAAGGAAATACAAAGGTGGACTTTGAGTGTAAGTATGCCATCAAAAGCTTACAGTTTGTTATACTTTCTCACTATAATAGATAGGTCCTTCCTACTTTTCACACACTAATCTATTTATTACCACATTGCAGGTTTTGGCTGCCCTCTCCTTTACTACAGGATCATACCAAAAGCCTGGAGGGATGAGCTACCTCCACGGGCTTAACCAGCCAAGTGTGTCGCTTGCTGTAGTGTACAGTAGTAGTGTAGTGTAGTGTAAGTGAAGTGAAAGATGCACTCAATACTCCAGGGATCCAAGAAATATATTAATTTCCCATATACTAGAGAAGAAAGACTCCAATTAATGCAAGGGTTAGTAGAAATAGTTCAACAAAGAATATTACTGCAGTTAACATTAAGTTCCAATAATTTCAATTGAGGTTCAGAACATACCACTATAGCCTTAGAATCGTACAGGTTTACACAACAACCTCGGCACTGTCAGGTGATGAGGTAGAAGATATGTTTGATGACATATCTTCGACCCTACATTACACCACAAGGTTATCATGAGAGACATTATTCGTGGCCTGTGGATTGAAGCATGTGCAAAGTGCTTATTTCAAATGATAGGAGATTCATAACCAAAATAATATGTATCTAAAATAATGTACCTATAATTCGATTAATTCCTGATGTTCACAACTTAAAAACAATTAGATAAGTATAGATAGGCGTTTAAAATTATCATATTATTAATCAGAGATTAGATCTTATTGAATAAGAATAATTTTCTACAAAACAGAAGAAAGTCTACTTTACTATTGCAAAGGTTAGATGTAAGGAGAATAAATCTCCTTACATCTAAAATGAAATACTTATGTATGTATCCAATAATATATTGAAATGTCACTCTGTGGGTCACATTCGTTTGTTACTAGCCCAACAATAATTTATATGAGGAGTGACGATGATTAACAAAGCATTGATAATAAAACAGTTGTTAGTTTGTATATGGTTAAAATCTTTCAGCTAAGTAGGTATTTAAAATTAGCAAATAATTAATCAGACATTATAATTTCCAGATTTCACATAAATTTGGATTCCCAAATGGATAACGGATGTTAATGGATCAATGGAAGAATTACCATTCCAGGAATGTACAAATTGCATAAATAGCAGACTGCCAGTCAACCAATGCTTGCGGGGGCAATTTGTTCCATTCCATTAATACGTGCCTATCTCTTACAAAATAAAAACCTTAGTGCATAAATATGATTTGTTTTTATTTTACCCGACTACAACAAAGCAAGGGAAGGGTAATGAGTTTAACAGTCTATATATGTACGTATCTATGTATGTGGTTATGTGGATGTTCCACCATAGTGTCGCTCCTATTGGTCCGATTTTGACAAAGGTGTCAATTGAATCGTCTTCAGGTAGTGTCATAGGCTATTTTTTTATCCGACTACAGCGACGCAAATGTAGGGTTATGTGTAAAAAAACTAAAAACTTGGTCCGTTTGTGAGAAGCGAGGTGTCAATCAATTCGTCTTCATTTATAGAGTGTCATAGGCTATTTAGTTTTTACCCGACTATGGCAAACCAAAGGAAGGTTATTTGTTCAAACTAAAAACTTGGTCTGATTTTGACAAGCGAGGTGTCAATCGATTCGTCTTCATCGCAGGAGTGTCATAGGCTATTTTATACTTGACCGTAGTCGGGTTTTAGTTTTTGAGTGAACTCGTATATCTTGTTACACTTCAATTTAATAAGTAGGTAGGTAGGTAGAAACATTAATTTAAGGATAAACACAGACTTAATATGTAAAGAGAAATAGTTTATTTTATTTTTTATTTACATGTCTATTTTAGAAATCTTTACAGTTTTTATGTTTGGTTAATTCACAAAAACAAAGTGAATATTTGTATTCAAAACACATTTTATTTAAATGGTATATAAAAAGTGCAGTAACTAGGTATGCAGGTATAGATCGAATACAAAATATAGCATGTATATTTTTATAGAGGAAGAATAACACTCTTTAGCATGTCTCGAACTTGCTATTAATCTCTTCGACTGCAGACTGCCTCAAAATAATTCTGCTTGCTTTTGATAGACTGGTGCCGAAACTGAAAATACAGATAAAGCTATCATCTGTGACATTTCTACATAACATAACATGAGTTAACATTTTTAAAAGGATTGATTTGTAGTAGGTACATAGTTATGTAGCATTTATAAATCTTTGAACCAAAACTTTAAATGGATTGAAAACTATAGAACCAATTTTCTATAAATTCATAATATGGGACCATCACACATAAGTACATAAAAAAATATGAACTGAATGGTGAACCTCATTTTTTAAGTTTTTTTGATAGTTGTATTATTAAATTGTGTGTTTTGTCAGAGTTTGTCAGGCCTGTGGCTGAGGGTCTCTGACATGGCTTAATAACTGCTATTACTCAATAACAGCTGAGACCGACGGCTTAACATCCCCTCTGAAGTATGGAGCGATGATTACAATAATGTTTGTTCGTCATATGAGGTAGTGCTAGCCTCTGGTGTCAGAGTTTATCAGGCCGTCCGAGGGCCTCTGACGGCCTGATAAACTATGGCTTAACGACTGCTATTATAATCAATAACAGCCGAGACCGATGGCTTAACGTTCCCTCCGAGGCACGGAGCGAATGAAAACTGCACATAACTTAGAAAAGTCATAATTATTATATTAATGAACCGATAGGCTACCAATGTTGTTATATTACTTCCATACAGTTAAACTAACTGTAACTTATCAGAGACATAAGTAATTAGACCTAATCCTTCATTAATTTAACTTATAGTATCTTATTTTACTTGTTTTTTTTTTCTTTAATGTCTTAACTTTTAAATAAATTAAACCCTATTTTAGTTTTTTGTACTTAATCTAGTAATTTTTTACTTTGGAAGAGCGAGACTCTCTAACACAGGTATCTCCATACTTAAAAGAGGGTCTCAAACCATGAAATGTATCTTAGATTAAGTTTACCGAAATAAAATATTTGTATTGTATACAGTTACCTACTGCCTCTAATTAACATGATCATATGGTGTGTAGCCAGAGAATAATAGAATTGTGTACTTCCATACCAATATCTAAAAGTGAAACGTTATCTGTTTATTTGTTTGTTTATTTCCTGAATAGAGTTGAATATGAGAAATTAGAGGTTGCTTTAATTAGTTAGGTACTTACATATGAGCAAAGTATGGTATATTTAGCTTAATTGTGAAATTGGGTAAAAAAACATTAAAAATAGGTAGGTACCTAAAGGTATGTCGTATATACATAGCAGGTAAATCAAACTAGAATCGAACAGGTACTTAGTATTTATTTGGGCAGGAATGTAGTTGCTACATCGTCGATTTTGGGGAGGTGGAGGGGGTAAGGGGGATGTAGGAACCCCCCTTTGAAGGAAAAGTTGCGCAAAATCGACGGTATAGCAACTACAGTTTAGCCCTTATTTGAACCAAGATTACTGTTTATTATAACTTAGACAAAAACTTTGTTCACTTACGATGTTTTTCATCAAACTCGACCCAGATTTCGATTTATCTCATGCAAAGATCACTCTAGGAGATGTATTTCTGTAATACATAATTATATGTATTTGTGGCGACGGACTCGTGGTCACACCGTTTTGTCATATGTGACCACTTTGTTGATATTAATTTGTCACTTTACGAAAAATTATCCTAACCTCGAATTACACATCTCCACTTTTGGTTTTAACCATAAGACGCTATAGTTAATTTTTATTTATATTTCCGTTTGATTTTTGCCCCTGCTGCCTATAGCGAAAATACTAATAACGTCAGTTAACAGACAGGTATAACTGAGATGAGAGAGATTACAAAACAAACAGGCAAAATTCGTTCTTTGTTTGCGGTCACTGCCATGTCTGCCATCAATCGCTACGCTAGTGGCGCCAGCGTTTATACAAACATTTCCGATCACAATTTTCATTGCGATTATTTGACGTTCGCTGACCTAATACCAATTTAGCTATCAGTTTTACAATCGATTGTGCGATGATCGCGCGATCAGTCGCAATTGCTGTTCCTTAGCTAATAAGCCTGCCGATAAATACTTGGGTAGAGGATGTGAATGCGTTCGATGCATCCCGCAGTGAATGTAACATACTGTCACCTGGCAGTTTAGTTTTAAAAATAATAGAATAATTAATAAGCCTGGTAGACACGTGAAGTGGCGGTAGGTATTAAAAAAAAGAAGGAATAAAATAGTAAACTACCAGTTTAATCCGAAAGAAAAAAAAACACAGGGAGTGACAGGAGGTGACGTGGGTATGATATTGTCCTTCGGCTTGGGACTTAGCTTTGAGGCGCACGTGGGAAGACGTTCCGCGGTGAGATGCAGAAGTAATGCAGCAGTGCGCAGAACAGCTCCCGGGGGTCAGGTGTCCACAGACCCATGACAGCGTTCAAGTAGAGGTTATACCTCTAGGTATCAAGAAAAAACTGGGACGGTAGAATAAGACGTCTTAGTCCAGGTTCAGTAGGTCTGGCTGCTGTACATCACCAGGTCTTCGTTCCTTGGTGTCCACCATGCCGGACGAGGCCTCTTTCAGTTAAGCCCCAAGGAAGTAGATGTGGCAGCCAGTATGGTACATAAGATTGACATTAAAGTAATAAATAAAAAGTTAAAAGTAAAGTACAAGTGTGAAAGACCAGAACGGTCGGACATACGTTTATAATTATAGAAATACAGCACGTAACAAGCATAGTTTTAAAATAATTTCACCAGTTGGGAGTAAATTATCACGAAATGCAGGGAATACAAAAGCGGTATAAAACCGGTGCATACTAAAAAGTCAAGTCATTGCGAAAGCTTTTGCTGCTATGACTAAATGCAACCAAAAAGCATAGTTTGACCGTATTAACTTTCGCAATGACTTGCTAAATGAATTAACTAAAAGAAAAGTATAATACTTCGAAATAAATAACCTTTAACCATCGAAAAATACTTAAAATGTCGTCTAAAGCCAATTAAATCTTACAATACCTAACGCGAATGGGAATCTAATAGATATAATTTATGTTGTTTGATTGTTTGTTTGTCGTATGAGGTAGTGCTGGCCTCTGATGTCAGAGTTTTTCAAGCCGCCCGAGGGCCTCTGACATGGCTTAACGACTGCTATTAATCAATAACAGCCGGGACCGACAGCTTAGCGTGCCCTCCGAAGCACGGAGAGATGGAAAACCGCACATAACTTAGAAAAGTCATTGGTGCGGGGCCTAGGTTTTGAACCCGGTATCGTTGGATTCTAATTTGCACTATAGAACCGTTAGGCCACCATCGCATCGCATATAATTTATGCTAAACTATTTATCAATGTACTCGAAAAGCAAATCTTACGTGTGGAAGGTTTTTTTTCATTTTTTCGTTCCGTACGGCTTTTACAGCGTACAATGCAACAATTCACCATTAAGTCAGATTTAAATTATTCACTTGAAAACAGCAGTCAGAAACGTTCAAATGCAGTTAGTTTAGCACAAATTACTAAAATATCGATGACAAAAATCTGAGCTTTCGGGCAAACAACCTACACTGCATACGCAGTAAGGGACAAAAAATATTATCATCTTGTCTGTTAATTTAATTATTATTTAATTATTATTATTAAAGAAGCGTCTCTATTCCTGATAATCTCTCTACGCCCTACGGAGTATCTGATATGCAGTTGTCTATGAATACAAAGGAACAATAACAAAAAAAATATGTTCAGTTTATAGCCACGGCTTGGCTTGGCAGCACTTTGCTATGACCCGCCGTTTTCTCCAACAGCGATTGGCTGAACGCGTGAAGCCGTGAACGCACGCATCGCAGTGTTTGTTATTATGTACGACACTTCCGTTCGCTCGCGGTTGGCCACCTTGGCCGCATACAGTAGCGCCGCGCTGCCATCTTTGATTTCACTTGGCGCCTTTCCTGTGTTGGTTGTTCTCTGTAGTATTGATAGTGTGTTACACGTTTCAAAATGGTGAGTTTTGCAAGTTTTTGTGAAATCAAGCTAGTGATGTGAAGATTTTATTGTGTATTTCGGTGAACAGTGCTACAATTGATGTACTGGCCAAGTTTCAGCACCGTACGAGCAAAATTAATAGGATTTTTCATCAATTTTAGGCTGGCGGTAAAGCAGGCAAGGATTCTGGAAAAGCGAAGGCAAAAGCAGTGTCTAGGTCAGCGAGGGCTGGTCTTCAGGTATGTTCTAATATGTTTCTTTATTGATTTAACGATTTTACGCATTACTGAAAAGAGTTATTTGACTTGATATTAGTATTTCACATAATTGAATAATATGAATGACCTCGCAGTATGGCGGTCAACTTCCTTGAGGATTAATCAATAGGCTTGGCATTTAATATAAAATATTATTCCAGTTCCCAGTGGGCAGGATTCATAGGCATCTCAAAAATAGAACAACGAGCCATGGACGCGTTGGAGCCACAGCAGCCGTTTATTCTGCAGCTATTCTGGAATATCTTACGGCTGAGGTAAGCATCACTCGCGACGCCCCGCCAATATGGCGGGCGGCAATTGATATAAAATAAATTAAAAAATTGTAGAAACATTTCTTCATGTTTACCTTTATATACAAAGTTGTTTATTTAGTACCTACTTAGTTTATCGAATAGCCAACCCATAGCTAATACCTATACCAATCCAAAAAACTCATTTAAATTTGGCGGGAAAACTTATCCGTGTTTATTTACCTACTTACTAATTACCCAAAAACGCTTTAAAACTGGACCAAAACTTAAAACAGTTCTTTGTATATTGGGTATAGGTACCAACTGTTAAAATGTTTTTAGTTGGTGGTATAAATTTGGTTTAAAATTTATTAGGTACTGGAGTTGGCGGGAAACGCATCAAAGGATCTGAAGGTGAAGCGCATCACGCCGCGCCACTTGCAGCTCGCTATCAGAGGAGATGAGGAGTTGGACAGTCTGATCAAGGCCACCATTGCTGGAGGTGGTGTCATCCCACATATACACAAATCACTCATCGGCAAGAAAGGTGGTCCAGGAGCTCCCGTCTAAAACTAGGTATGTGTGTACACTCCTAAAACATGTGTTTTACTTCATTGGTGTACACTTGAATGCTTGAAATTTCCATATCTACCAACTAGTTGCTCTCCCTAGCTTCGCACAGGTAGCTAAGGGTTTATCTCCATTTTTACATGATCCTATCAGAGTTATGATTGACTAATTTAAACAAAAAAGAAGTAAGCATAATTCAAAATCTTTGG
Organism: Alsophila aescularia; assembly: GCA_946251855.1. Lineage (NCBI taxonomy): Eukaryota > Metazoa > Arthropoda > Insecta > Lepidoptera > Geometridae > Alsophila > Alsophila aescularia. The sequence goes on from OX276376.1 coordinate 34,039,498, forward strand.
CAGCAGTTGCTTGTGGTGCTTTTGTTATTATTTCGTTTCCACAGCAAATGTCAATTATTCTGCTGCTTACATCGAGTAATTGACATTTTTATGGGCAAATGTTTGATACCTATGGTTCCATTAATGCAATTATTGTAAGGTACTCTAATTTTAGAAAATTAAAATACAGCCAATGTTTCTCGCTGATAATGTAGCTTTCTATGCGTGAAAGAATTTTCAAAATCAGTTGAGTTTTTTTTTTGTGTCTCTATTACAAACATACAAAAAAACAAATCTTTCCATAGTATAATATTAGTATAAAAAGTTCTACAAATTTTTGAAACAATAGAAATTAAATTATGTGCTGATTGTCAATTGTGGAATGCAGAGGATTGAGCTAGTCCTAACCTACTGTAGTTTGCTTCAGGTGTTTTCACCTTTCCTATATTGAAAGGTGAGATCACTATCAATGCATTACCTAAGCCATGAAAAAGAAAAATATTTAAAAAATAAAAAAGTTATGAACTGTCATGTTGTTAAAGCCTGTTGTATGTACACAGCCCTTTTTTGTAATTATCCTTGTTGTACAGCCTTTTTCTTACTTACTGATTTGTTATAATACTAGCTGTGACTGCGGCTTCACACGCGTGGTCATTTCTCTAGGCTGGAATATTCTATGAGCTATTCCAGGACCAAAACTACCAATATACCATCATTTTATTGAAATTCCTACGGCTGTCAAATAGTTTTTATCGATTGCATCTTACTATCGGATTTTGATACCCAGGACCCCAGTTTTTAAGTCAAACCCTAAGCTATCCAACAGTGAAAACCAGATCGCAATGGGTCCAATATTTTTTAGTGATGTGCGAATTAACTTTCAGTATCTTATTTTAAGTACCCAAGACAATTTTATTTGTATTTATCTTCTTTGTACAGACTTTTTCATACATATTGCTTTATTAAAAGTATAGATTTCTGTGAATAAAAACAAGAAGAGCTAATTAGAAGGAGTTCTAATATAAAATGTTTTTGTTTCAGATTTTCTTCAAGACTTTAACCTGCATTTGTTTCCGGGCATGACTTCAAGATACAAAATTCATCACCAATAAACAAAGTTTTCTTATAAAGTGAAGTGGAAGTGACTCTTGGGAACTCGGTCCGAACTTAGTTATTAAGTATTAGTGTTAAGGAGATTTAAATATGATTGTAGAATTAAGTTTATTTTTCCGTTAAATGGAACATTCAATTTTCCATAATTTGTAAATGATGACATGTAAATGCTCAAAAATTATCTTGCCCCTTGTCTCCCGCTGCCCGGTGTGCCGCGAGTGCTATCCGAGCTATCTTAGAGGCTGGAGCAAAATAATTTTCTTAGTGTGTCTGCACTTTTCATCGTTCGTAATTGTCTTAAAGCTGTAAGCTGTTGTATTTTTTTGCAACATTTTGTAATTTTTTAAGTGACCATTGTATTAGCAATAGTGGAAATACAAACTATGTTGTTCTAAATTGTAATTTGGTAAGATTGAAATGTTAAAAGTTGTAAGAAATGTATTTTGATCTTTGAAATATATTGAGGACGTGCTGATTTATTGTTTATGCTTTTTCCTGCTAACTACAATAGCACAGAATAATAGTTCAAACCTATGTAGTATGTAGATAAATAGATAAATCATTTAAATATCTCTCCAAAACACGTAAGTATATTTAATGCTACAGACTGTACATTAAATACAGTAGTACAATTATTTATTATGCCTATGAAAATAAAATTAACAGCACTATCTATTTGTAACCTTACCAGTATAAGCGCGTTCCACTTAGAGCAAAATGCTTGCAATGCTACGAATAAGTAATAAGTCAGGAAACGTAACAGCGTTAATAAAATGACCCAACAAAAGTCGTGCCCAAGTAGGTGGGGCTTAAAAGTCGTGTCCAGCGCGTCATCAGTCGTACATTTTTCATGCAAGCGAGCACACGTCATATCTTCGCGTACGTTTTAATTTTATCATTGTGAACTACAGCTGTGAATCATCATGCCAGCATGTGTTGTGAAGTGGTGCAGGAGCCATACAAGATTAAAATGTCCAGGGATCACTTTTCACTAGTAGTAGTTGCAAAATTATAATTATATTCAAAGACGTTCAAATACATTATCAAACCGCGATGGTCAATACTATGCAAAATGAAGTCAGTCAATTTTTGCACTAAAGTTTAATTTCTACTCGATGAAATTTTGAAATTAAGCTGTTATTTTTTTCACGTAGATGATTCATACCTAAGAAACGTCAACATATTTAGGAGAATACTAAACAAAATGAGCAAATAAACAATAATGAACGATTACAGTTGGTATGTAATATAGGTTCGGCTTTTTCGACTCATGGGAATAACAATAGCATTAAAAAAACAGTTCATAGTTTGATCGAATTAAAGCACGTTTAATTTTTCAGGCTACTGAAAATTCACCTTCTGGAAATTTTGAAGTGTTTGATTTACCTGAGTTGCTCAAAAAAACAAATAATGCAAACCCTCAAGGAATAAGGCACAAAAACTTGTAAGATTTCACTATTATTTTTTGCACTTAATATTTAGGTTTTATAGGAATTTTTATTTTAGCTGTATATGTGTATCTATTTCAATTAGAGACAGTCTTTCATAGATTTGAAACTGATCTTCAATAAGGTTATTTTCAGGAGAATAATATCAACACTGACAGTGTTGATATTTTCAGGTTATTTTCAGGAGAATAATATCAACACTGACAGTGTTGATATTATTCTCCTGAAAATAACCTTATTGAAGATCAGTTTCAAATCTATGAAAGACTGTCTCTAATTGAAATAGATACACATATACAGCTAAAATAAAAATTCCTATCAAACCTAAATATTACGTGCAAAAAATAATAGTGAAATCTTACAAGTGTTTGTGCCTACACCGTCATTACATTCAGTGTTGATATTATTCTCCTGAAAATAACCTTACCAACCAAGAAAAAGAACCAAGAAAAACAAAATTAAAAAATAATCTTATTTCAACCGAAGTCTTTAGTTTTGAAGAAAGAGGATAATGCGTTACGCCGATAAATATACCATCGTCAGATATTGAATCTGCTCTGAATACTCCTAAAACACACATTTTAAAGCAAAAACTAAGAAAAAAACTATTTTGGCAGTATAACGACTATCACAGATCAGAAATCTACAACGCCCAAATAAAAGATTAACTATGAAGAATATTTCACTTAAAATATTTTATCCCAATTGAAGAAAAATGGATTTGGCGATACTACAGAAAATACTGCATTGAATGATTTTTCAGAAGATATAGTTTTAGCCCTTAATTAAAAGGAAAAAGTCAAAAGTTACTTTGATCTTTGATGGCTGTGCATCTAACATCGCTACGGCTAAGATATTGGGTTGCAATTTTGAAGACACAAACAATTAAAAATCGTTTTTTGACCACCCATCTACCGGAGACCCAGTGGTTGTAATATTAGATCCATTTCATATGGTGAAACTTGTGCGTAACACATTAGAGGAAAAAGACACTCGTAGATAAAAACAAGAAAAAAATATGAGTGGGCACATTTGCAGAAACTGAAAAATGTTAAAGATATCGTTCGATTGCATTTTGGTAATAAATTGTCAAATCGGCATCTATACTTCCGAAATAATATCATGAACGTGAAACTAGCGATTCAAACCTTAAGTCAAAGTGTAGCTGATGCGATTAAGTTTGGTTCGCAACAGTTAAACATGCCTGATTTTCAAGAAACAGATGCAACTGTTAGCTTTTTAGAAACGTTTAACAACCTTTTCGACATACTAAATTCTAGACCGACCGATACGGGTTTAAACACCCTTTTTCAGTGGTAGAAAAAGAAAAACTACATAACGTTTTGGATCAAAGCGAAAAATATATTAAAGGTCTCTAAATCAATGTGCAGTCAAAAAAAACTCTAACAGTAAATGGACAAAGAGTAACAGTATATTCTAACTCTTTGAAACCAGTGACCAAAACTCAGTCCAAAACTGGACTTCTAGGACTCCTCATATGTATTTCAAGTTTTAAATTACTTTTTGCACGGCTAGTAGAGTTACAAATATATAAATTTATTTAACCATATTAAGCCAAGATCATATTGAGTTGTTTTTGGAGTGATCCGCAACCACGGCCATTGCAACAATAACCCAAACGCCTGACAGTTTATGGAAATATATAAAAATAATTTACTGAACTTGAACCTCAGCTCTAAATTCACAGGCTGACAGGAGGACATTCCGTTTTAAATTTCTCAGAATCCGTCTTCACTACATTGCGAAGAAAGATTCTCTTTTAATGTCTTCTGGACAAAAACTTAATAAATTAATTATATTTCGTGGGACAAAGAATTTAATGAATTGTAAAAAGTGAGCCAAAAAAAAAACATTGTACAGTAATATTGTTTTATTACTGACTTGGTCCGGTCCACTTATTGCATAACATCGTCCATGCCGCTATGACTCCGCTGTCATAGCAGACATTGCATTACGCTCGTGAACCAATCCCAAATTAAACCAATCACCAATTCTCAAATTAAACCAATCACCAAGCATGTCTATTTGTAACCTCGGAAGTGATTCGTACTTTGAATCTTACGTCGTTTTGGTTTGAAGTAACTTTTATTGTGACATTTGTTCTGAATTAGAGTTCCTGACTTATTATTCATTCGTAGTTGCAATGTTAACTTTTGTAGCCCCAATGTCGTTCCACAAGCCCTCCTATGCTAGCACAAATAACAAATGTCAAATGTTAAACAATGCAAAATGTTAACATTTCTACCTTCGGAAACTAGCATCGTCAGACCCATGTTGTTTTGTGGGTTCGAAATGCTACTTTTTGAAAGTGTCAAAATTTAGCAGCAGAGCATGTAATTTTATATAAAAAAAACATTGTTTTGCTTGGTCTTGCGGTGTAAGTGAGATTTTCGATAATTGTTTTCGTTTCCTAGTTTTAAATTAATTGGGATGAGGGAATGGTGCTACAAAAGTAAATAGAACATTAGTGCTATTATCTATTGGTTTCAATCCGATTTTCAATATCACTAATGCGTTGTGATATAGTCTAAATTGCTATGGAGCTATGTGACAATCTGATTGAAACCAAGTTCTGTGTGGTTGGGGCCTTTTGTGTTGAGCAGCAACACATTTCACTTGTAGATGTCAACCGTGCTAACATTGCTGGTTTTTCGTAAGAGAAACGCTGATTGAGCGCTAGTCATTTGTGTTAACACAAATGGTATAACATTTATAGGTGGAACGCGGCAAGTATGTGTCGCCGGCAGATACCTTGATCCGCCGACTGCCTAGCCTTTTGATTGAATGGGGTCATTACTCGTCCACTGGCCTGAATGATATTCAGCCCATTCATTCAAACAGCTAGGCAAATGATTTGGATCGATCAAATTTAACTACTTGCCCTAGGCTGTTCATTTGAATTTAGTTCCACTTTTTGCCACCTGGCGCTGAAGTACATACACTGCCATAGAATAGGTACCTACCTAATAATACTACGTATAGAACGCTCGCAGTTCCCCCCAACCAATCGGGGCTTCCTCACCGCGTCACTGATTCTGAGCTGTCGAGGAGTAGACTTGAGAAGAGTTGCGCGCCACGCGCACGCCGCGACGACGGTGCAAGTTGGGTTGTTTTTTTTAAAAGCTTTTAACTTGCAATATTTGTATGTATATATTTATGTATGTTTGTTAATGACATATCTTGCAAGCTGAATTAGAACCACTTCCTTTTATCCTACCCACTCGGTCATGTAATGACCCATCGTCGGCAAGTATATATTCATTCTTGTAATTTTATTAAGCTCTCTCAATTCCTCCTTCGGATAAGGAACGCCTTCGGATATTGTAGGAACAACATTAGCAAACAAAACTTTAGTTTTATTTGTGCGTGATTCAATTCTAAATTTCACCAAGGAACTTTCTAATTCTTGGGGTATTTTGGATCCAAAGGTAAATACGAAGAGATGATTCTCCTCTTCAATAGGCAAACCTAGTTCTTTGGCAACTCTTTGAGTTATATAAGTTCTTTGACTTCCGGAGTCTAGTAATATTCTACATTTCATAGAATTGGTGTCATCTCCTTTGATTTTTACAAACTTTTTACAGTAGAACTATTTGTCCTAACTTGTAACACATTATGTAGTATTTTCTGTTCCTTTATTGATGTGACGTATGCACATCGCTCTATTATGTCTGAATCGGTCACAATGTATGCACTTCAATCTGATTGCACAGTTATTTTGTCTATGACCTGTCTTAAAACAGTTGTAGCATTGATCTCCTAAACGTGATTTTCTTTCTTTCATGGTCTTAAATTTAAGGCATTTATCATTATAATGAGTTCCCTGACAGAATACACAACATAACTTCTTCGATCTTTTATTGTCAAAAGATTTTGAATTATCATCGCTATAAATTAAAATTAAATATTCATTTATTTCAGGTTATACACACATAAAACACAATTTACAATATCAACACAAAAATAATAATAATAATAAATTCAATCAATAATTTAAAAAAAAACACTAAAATATATAATAATAGGCAGGTAAGTACTTACTTTTAATAAATATATTAATGAGCGGAGATCTAACGCCAGAGCAAGCTTCCGCGTCTCTCTACCAGCGTGGTTGTTTTTCTGGTATGGGACAAGCCACTCTTTGTGGTGGGCGTTAAAATCCCCCAAAAGCACCAATTGAGCAGAAGGGTAACGCTGTAGGGCCACACTTGCCGCCTCACCTAGATAGTCTACCAATAAAGTCGTCCCCCGATCTCCGCTGTGTGAGCGGTACACACAAGCATACATAATTTTCTCTATGCCCGTGTCCACCAGCACCCAAATCACCGAGAAGTTAGGGTGCTTAAGATTTTGGAGACGCAGACAGCAAATGTCATCACGGGCGTATCGCAAGATCCACTTTAAGTGAGAGGACGTGCATCTGCCGTTTTAACTTATTTCTTCTTTGGACTTTTTTCATGATGAGTAGTTGTGAATAGATTGGACGAGTAATAGCAAACGAGATGTCGGAATGGCTAACCCACGGAAGTCGAGGCATAACTACGTCATTGAAGAACTTGCGCGCAGACTGCGGGGACGCCCGAACCCCCCTGAAATAATTCATCAGTTCCTCACATCCGGTCGCCAGCCGGCCCAATGTATCATTTCAGAAATTTTCCCAAGCGGTAGGGCAGCCTTTCGTAGCTGGCTAAACTACTATTTGGGCCCCCTACAACTTGCGGTCGGCCAGCAGAGAACACCGTGCTTCGGATCCCGCTACCCACCAAAGCAAGGCCTCCGACGCAGAAACACCATGATTCCGATCACGGTCCACCCTTTCAACACAACTGCATCCTACAACTCGTCCGGACGGCTTCCCTGAACATCATGATGGAACACGACAAGTCGTTTGGTATCAAGACTTTGACCAGAGGGTGGTAATATAAAAAGCTGGCGGCCGAAGCCTACCACCAGGTGATTCAGTTGCTCTTTTGGCACCACCCGAGGGTCATGTGTAGGACATCGAGGGCTGAATCCTACGGACGCGAGCAAACAATAAACCCTCAAAAATTGCTGCTGCTGCTGCTGTATGGATTCCAAAGTATGGAATAATAATAAGTCAAAAATGCCCATCTGTATTTTCGGTATTTACTGGAGAGGCAGTTGGTATTTTAGAAGCCATAATGTATATCACCTCGCATAGGATAGACAAATGAATAATTTTTACCGATTCAAAAAGTTGTCTCTATGCAGTTATGTCAAATCAGTTCAAGTCTAAATCTAGGTTTCCCATTATTTTAGGAATTAAAGAGGCCCTTTATAATTATCTTGGTTTAAATGTAGTATTGACCTGGATTCCTGGTCATGTGGGCATCCACAATGGGGTAATGAAACTGATGACTCATGTGCCAAACAAGCTGCTTTACTCGGAAATAAGAACCATTTCAAAATATACTTCCACGATCTTGCCTCTAATTATCAACAACAGATGAGTAAATCCTGGAATTCACTTTGGCAAATTTCCAAAGAGGTGAAAGGTAAATTTTATTGCCGACTACAACCTTCTATTCCTCTGAAAGGTTTTATAATTTTAAAAAATAAGTTGACTACTTCAGTCATATGTCGCTTGCGGTTGGGTCATGCTTGCACTGCAGTGTTCCTTGCAAAAAAAATTCAAGTCTACACTATTCCTTATATGATAGGTTACCTCCTGAAATTACCCGACTTACTAACTTTACTAACCTCCTATCACTTGCATCCCCATTTGATAATATATTAGCAAAATTTATTGAAATTAACAAAATTAAACTAATATAGTAACATAATTTATATGATATTATTATTAAATTTAATTAATCCATACTATAGATATATGAGTGTATTATATGTATGTAGTATTGTGTATACCCTGCGTTGTTCCAGAAATGGTGAAGCTCTGAAGAAAAATATACCTTTTTTCTTTTTACATTACTGATCATTGAATCTATACTACACCACCGATCAACCTCCTTTATTTGTATCTTCTACTCTATCCACGCGACATTGGCAAAATTGTAGCAACCCTGCAGAAGCCATAAATAATAAAGTTGAAGTTTATTGCAACATAAATTGCGTAATAGCACTACTGCAGCCCGATTCCATAACTTGGCTTCAATCGAATTCTCAGTATCGCAGCCACTAATGCCTTGCGATAGAGTCGAATTTGCTATGAAAAAAGTGATAATACGATTGTAGCTAAGTTATGGAATTGGGCCACTGTGCAAAGATAATACAATATGTACCACAGACACTACTCAGAGATACTACCTAGACAAAGCAATATTATTTCTGCAGCCCGATTCCATAACTTGGCTTCAATCGAATTCTCAGTATCGCAACCACTAATGCCTTGCGATAGAGTCGAATTTGCTATGAAAAAAGTGATAATCTGATTGTAGCCAAGTTATGGAATTGGGCCACTGTAGTGAGTCCCTATATTACACGGCCAGTATTACGCGACCAAATAATGTACAGCCAATAAATAATACGCGACCAATATTACGTGGATTGGCGTCGTAATATCAGGGTGTACATTATTTGGTTGCACAAAATCTAATTGTACAAAATCAGCACGGGGTGATATTACACGGCCAGTATTACGCGACCAATATTACGTGTACAACTGGATACGTAATATCAGCCCGTGCCGATTTTGTACGACCAATATTACACGGCCAATAATACGAAGCCAACCATAGACAAAGATAAAATCACTCCTTGATGCCTCGTTTGTGTAGGCGAGTGTCAAGATGAAAAAAAACTGTCACAGAACCGAATCGGCCAACCTTGACTCCACGTGGTCTTGTCTGCCCTACACTAGAGTGTTTATAAAAAGCCGGAGGCGCGGAGGGAGTGCAGCCCCCGTCCGGCGAGCGTTGGTACCTGTGCTTTGTTACGTAAGGGCGGAGGGGCAGCACTTCTCGCAGCGCCGGAGCAATTGCAATTCATAATCTGTGGTAAAAGGAAACTGGAATGTGCAAACGAGGCTTTGACCATATCATTTCATGTCATGTCATTGACCATGCCTTCGGGGACCAGCCTCCGCCGCTCCAGCTCACCCTGGAACCTGCACTTTGTCACAGCGGACGGGGGTGCACTGCCTCCACGCCTCCGGATTTTTAAAAACACTAGTGTAGGGCAGACAAGACCACGTGGAGTTGGGGTTGGCCGATTCGGTTCTGTGACAGTTTTTTTCAAATTTACTCGGCTACACAAACGAGGCATCAAGGAGTGATTCTAGCTTTGTCTATGGTTGGCTTCGTATTATTGGCCGTGTAATATTGGTCGTACAAAATCGGCACGGGCTGATATTACGTATCCAGTTGTACACGTAATATTGGTCGCGTAATACTGGCCGTGCATTATCAACCCGGACCGATTTTGTACGGGCAATAATACACGGCCAGTATTAGCCGTCCAAATATTACGAATCCATGTACACGTAATATCTGGCCGTGTAATATTGGCTGTACAATACTGGTTGTACATTATTTTGGTCGTGTATTATCGTCTCCCAGTTAGCAATGCAACCATTGGGCCTGCAGCCCGATTACATAACTTGGCTTCAATCGAATTCTCAATATCGCAACCACTAATGCCTTGCGATAGAGTCGAAATTGCTATGAAAATAGTGATAATCCGATTGTAGCCAAGTTCTGTAATTGGGCCACTGCAGCCCAATTCCATAACTTGGCTTCAATCGAATTCTCAGTATCGCAACCACTAATGCCTTGCGATAGAGTCGAAATTGCTATGAAAATAGTGATACTCCGATTGTAGCCAAGTTCTGTAATTGGGCCACTGCAGCCCGATTCCATAACTTGGCTTCAATCGAATTCTCAGTATCGCAACCACTAATGCCTTGCGATAGAGTCGAATTTGCTATGAAAAAAGTGATAATCCGATTGTAGCCAAGTTATGTAATTGGGCCACTGTTCACATAAACGTTCGAGGGCGCACGGATCACCCGCGCGTACACTCGAAATCGTTCACGGCGTCGTCCGGGCGTTCGCCTGGGTCATCCGAATAATAGTAGTGGACAGTTGTCAGTTGTATGTGGACGTCCAAAGTCGTTCACGATCTCCGGATGATCGAGCGATAATCGCACGGATGATTCGAGCGTGTATGTGAACACAGCCATTATTTGCCCCGTCCCGTATCTCCTTTGTAGTTTGTGCCATAGTAGTAGTATCTATAAGTCTGTGGTTTGTGCTTGTTTTGTGCACTTGCCTCGCCAATTTTGCCATACAATACAATTATTTTGCATTATTCGTTTCATCGATGTTTTGTGGTATGTAATAAAAGATTATTTTGCTATACATAGTTTATGGCACAGTATAATTCAGTGTAAAACCAACAAATAGTGGAGTAGGTAAGTATACGTACCATCTAGTGTAAGGGCGTGCAGGGTACGTGTGCCATTCTGTGAAACTCATTAACTTATTCAACGAAACAGAAGTATTATGAGTTCGCGACATAGAGATCGAAGTCGGTCGAGATCGCGCGACCGGGATCGCCACAAGGAGCGCGAACGGGACAAGCCCCGTGATAGAGACCGCGATAATAAGGACCGAGAGCGCGACCGCGACCGGGATAGAGACCGCGACAGGGACCGTGATCGCGATCGACATCGCACTAAAAGGTACATATCTAGTAACAAGAATTATAGCTGTTAGTGTGAATAATTGCTAGGTATAGTTTAGTTAGTGGTATATTATAGCCACAACACTAACTGAGCCGGCCACTAACTACCTCGGTTACAGGGACAAAGAGCGCGACCGCAGCCGCAGCCGCGATCGGCACAAGGACAAGCGTCGCAGCCGCTCACGCTCCAGGAGCCGCAGTAGGGGGCGCAAATCTAAAGACAGGTTGGACCATATGGTACCCAATAATAATGTGATATTGATGGTTGCTAGTTAAGCCTTATAAAAATCATTAATAATTTACAGAGATGGCACAATTGCTTTACTGGACCAGATGGTGGGCACAACCACTAAGGCCACGGCACGGCAGGTGGCCAACAACGGCGTGAACCCGGCCACGCAGGCTGCTATCCTGGCGGCTGCTGCTGTTGCACAGGTATGCACAACCACTAAGGCCTCGGCGCTTCAAGTGGCCAATAACGCCATGTACCTGGCCACACAGGCTACTATCCTTGCGGCTGCTGCTGTTGCACAGATATGCACAACCACTAAGGCCACGGCGCTTCAAGTGTCCAACAACGGCATGTACCTGGCCATGCAGGCTGCTGTCCTTGCGGCTGCTGCTGTTGCACAGGTATGCACAACCACTAAGGCCACGGCGCTTCAAGTGGCCAACAACGGCATGTACCTGGCCATGCAGGCTGCTATCCTTGCGGCTGCTGCTGTTGCACAGGTATGCACAACCACTAAGGCCACGGCTTGGCAGGTGGCCAACAAGGGCATGAACCTGGCCACTCCGGCTGCTATCCTTGCGGCTGCTGCTGTTGCATAAGTATGCACATTTACTTGAGTTCAATGTTTGTTCCTACTGAATCCAAAAATGTCTTGGCTTATTGTTTCCATTAGCTTATCTAGCATGAATACTGTGTGAGAACACGTCATTCATAGTAGTTTATTCATAAAAAATAAGTGTGAGAGTTTGTGAGGATTTTTTATACGTAGGTCCTGGTAATGGACATTAGCAATGATAATTATCCAAATACATTTAAAAAGTGAAAACTATGTATCATCATCATCATTTCAGCCTTTAGCAGTCCACTGCTGAACATAGACCTCCCCCAAAGACAGCCACAACAAACGGTCTTGTGCAGCCTCCATCCACCAACTCCCTGCAATGGCTACAATGTTGTTCTTCCATCATGTGGGGGGTCTCCCTTCATTTTGCTTGCTTGTTCGTGATCGCCATTCCAGAACCTTTATTCCCCAGCAGTTGTCAGCTCTGCGAACTATATGGCCTGCCCATTGCCACTGCAAATTGCAAATTCTGAGAGCTATGTCGACAACCTTGGTTCTTCTACGGATTTCCTCATTACGGATCTTATCACGTAGTGAAACTCCAAGCATAGCTCTCTCCATTGCACACTGCGTAACTTTGAGCTTATGTATGAGACCAAGTCCACATCTCAGTGTTGTATATCATCACTGGCAACACACACTGATTATAAACTTTCTTCTTGAAGCACTGCGGTATCTGTGATGAGAAGATTTGGCGTAATTTCCCGAACGCTGCCCATCCGAGTTGGTTTAGTCGGTTAACCTCTTTGTCGAAGTTGGATCTACCCAGTTGGGTCGTCTGACCCAATTAGACATAGTGATCAACAGCTTCGATTATATTGTTCCCAATATAGACCGACAAGGGCATTTGACATGATGTTCGTCTTACCCATGTTCATTTTAAGACTGTTGAGAAACAATATTGAGGTCACTGAGCATTGTGCTTAGGTCTTCCAGGGTTTCTGCCATGATGACCATATCATCAGCAAATCGAAGGTGAGTGATGCATTCACCATTCATGTTAATACCATATCCGTTCCAGTTCAGAAGCTTGAATATATATTCCAGTGCAGATGTGAACAGTTTGGGAGAAATAACGTCTCCCTGTCTCACCCCTTTTTGCAGCTGTATAGAATTTGTGCTCCTATCCTGAAGACGGACAGTCATGGTGGCTTTGCTGCTCCGATGAACCGGTAGTCACCGGTACCAGTCGGTAGTCAGTCTGGCACCGCTTTAATGACTGTAGCACTGCCCAGGTCTGAACTGAATCAAAGACTTTTCGTAGTCCACAAACGCTAGACATAGTGGCCGATTATCGCTCTTCGGTTACACACAGTACGGTACAGTTTGAGTGTATGCTCAGAGAGTTTCTGTGTTCTACTTTTCCGGTGGGTCTTAAAGAACTCTGACCTGACTCCTTGAACCATTTCCACCAGCCCGTTGTTTAGTTCGTCCACTGTGTCGCAGTCGCCCTCCTGGTCATAAAGTAAGTTGCCGGAATTCAGGGTAATTGATCCTCTCCCTCTGTTCGGACTACTGATAACCCTATAATATCCCAGCACAACTTACTACTTCTTCCAGCTCTATCAACTTCTCTTCGGTCCTCAAGGTGCGTGCGTTGTATGTTGCCAGGTCCAGAGATTGTGGGGGTTGGTAGCTGGGTCTGTGCCGGGGATTTTAGCCATAGCAGGGCGGTCGCACTCTGCAACAAGTACAAATAAATTCGAGGGCGCAATATTCGGGTCCGTTCAGTCGAGTGTCAAGCGTGCGCTCGATGAGTCGCGCGCCTTGTACTTAGCGATAAAGTACCTACTTACGTAAAGTTATTGACAAATTTTATTCGTGTTTTAATTATGAGTACCAAGAAGTATGTATAGCATTCGGCTGTTTGAATAGTGATAGAAATGACGACTTTCACTCATTATAAAGCAAGGAATTCAGACACCTTTATTCATCAAAGTGCAATACCTATAGGATATAATCATAATCAACCAACAACACTTATATGTAGGTAGGTATCTCACTTAACTTATCGGCATTCTGAAAACGGGATAGGTAGGTAGTAAAAATAAGGTAGTAGGTCTATTCTGATAAGAATGTCATTGTATGTAATAGAACTATTTTAATTTATAATAATAAGTAATAACATAATACATTATTACTTATTTATTCTGTTACAATATCTAAGTCATAACATATGACAGAATAATTAGTAGTACAAGTACCTAGTCATATCTTAATACAACCCTACCGAGGGAAAAAGGGACAGAGCGATTCTGAAACGGTTAGAGCAATGGAAGTTCTCGCGCGTTGTGATACGGTGCATTCTAGCCTGTACGCGATGGGCGAGCGCCTTCTAGGTAAATTTAATTGAAAGATTGCAGCGCTGTGCGAGTTAAATTGCACTTTATAGCGTTGTAGCGAGAGTCGCTATTTATTTAAATGACTTTACTCAGTTATCCATCTGTACTTGTACTATTATTTATTCTGTGGCCATAGTCACAATGCTTGGCAGGTGGATTGGTGATTGCAATGTAAAAAATATGTACTCATAGAACGCTGCTGCCCATCTTCCTGTGTGTATTCCCTTAGTCGCCTCTTACGACATCCATGGGAGGATTGTGAGGGGTCTTATTCAAAACTCAGACTGCCACGGCTGTATTGGCACAAAATATTCACTATTATACCATTTCAAAGTGCTAATGAATCAAGGAAGTTTTATTAGTAACGTAGGGGAAGTAGGGAAGATGTTCTTTCGTATTAAAACCTGGTGGTGCTGGGTGTTTCTCTTTCCATAGAGTGATTTTAAGTTTGTCTGGATGATCCTCGGCGGCTGTTGTACTTGCATTTGGTGGAAGTTGTCGTCCGTAGAGAGGATGTCGCTAGTCCCGTTCTTGCTTCGACTTCTCTATTGCACAAGTAAGATCTCGTCTTACGGACGGTGGAGCAATGTCACTTGCCAGCCAATGGACAAACCATGTGTAGAGGGGTTGGTTTGAGGCAGCCAGTTATCGTGCGGTAAGTGTCGTTCAACGCGACGTCGACATGCTTGGCGTGTGCGGAGCGGTACCAAACAGGGTACGCAAATTCGCCATCAGAAAAACAATGCCATGCCAGTCGTTCGCAGCACGTAAGGTGCTGCTCCCCATTTTGTAGTGCTGAGGCGGCGGAGCAAGTTGTTTCGCGTGCCAACTTTGGATTTAGTTTTTAGGCAGTGGGTTTTAAAACTTAAAATTCTATCCAGAGTAACCCCAAGGTACTTTGGATGCGAGCAATGTGCGATGTGAATACCTTGCCAGCGTATATTGAGTGTTTGGTTTGCTTGGCGGTTGCTCAGGTGGAATGCGCATATCTGAGTTTTGGAAGGATTGGGCTTAAGTCCATTCTCATTGTAGTGTTTGCCAAGTTCATTCAAACCTATCTCCTCCGCCAGATTGTCCTCCGCCTCTTCAAACGTAGTAGTCTGTGTAGCCAAAGCCAAATCATCTGCATACAGAAATCTTTCTGCAAAAGGGGCGCTAGGTTGGTCGTAGGTGTAAATGTTGAACAGGGCTGGGGCTAGGACACTTCCCTGAGGAAGGCCGTTTTTCTGACGACGACACCTGTTTTTTCTCGAGTGCAGATAAACTTGAAAGCGACGATTGTGAAGAAGTTCACCTAGTATACGGGTGAAACCTATATTGTTGGTGATGGTTTCCACTTTAATGAGGAGTATTCTTATGTTTACTGTGTCTTAAGCTGCTGACAAATGTACAAGGGCTATACCGGTTACCTTGTTCGCCTCAAAACCTTGTAAGTTTAAGGATTTGACTGGAGCAACACTTGCCTGGTTGGAATACAGCCTTTTCGGGTATTAGCTCGGAATCAATCTCTGGAGTAAAATAAATAAATCAAATAAAGAAAAAAAGCGCGAAATATAGCATCCTATATTCTTCTAGGATACTCGTATTAAAAACCAATGCAAAAGTAGGTATAACACCAATGCTCTTGATGTTTTTTGACAGACTTGTTATTTCGTTTCCATGGCAACCGTTTCTATTTTCCCGTGGAAACCTACAATTTCCGGGATAAAAAGTATCCTATGTTTTATTCCAGGGCATAAGCTATCTCCATTCCAAATTTCATCAAAATCCGTCCAGCCGTTATCGCGTGAAAGCTCACCAAAAAAAACAAACAGACAACGTTTCACTTTTATATATTGGTATGGATTTGAACACCAAAAGTTTCCTAGTGCATTAAAACAACAACATACGAGGGGCGTTCAATGTATATTCGGTATCGGGGTAATATACTAATGATGAGGGTAATTAAATTATCTCATTAGTTTATGACACTCATTGAGGGTATAAATACAAAATTTTATTTGATTGTCGCCATTAGTATTCAAAATATCATTTCGGAAAGGCAACTACGATGACTGATACGACAATATTAAAAAAATCGAGCATCGCGCTGTGATAAAATTCCTCACAAAACAAGGAAAGACTCAAAAAGTAATTCACGAAGAAATGATGGCTGTTTACCAAGATTCTGCCCCTTCATTATCTACAATTCAGAAGTGGTCAAGTGAATTTAAACGGGGTAGAGAGAGTATTGAAGACGACCCTCGTGCCGGTGGGCTGGTTAGTGCCGCTACTGATGAAAACGTAAAAATGGTTGAGAAACTTGTACTCGAAGATGCCCGTGTGAGAGTGAAAATATGAGCAAAAAGAACCAAGCTATCCGTGGGTACCATTCACACTATCCTTCATGACCATCTGAATTTGTCAAAGGTCAGTGCAAGATGGGTGCCGCGAATGCTCACAGCGCTTCAGAAACAAGCGCGAGTTGATTGTTGCAAGGAGTTTTTGGAGCTCTGTGGTGAAAATCCGCAAAGTATTTATGATCGGATTGTTACTGGTGATGAAACGTGGGTTCATCACAATGATCCTGAGAGCAAGCAGGAGTCTATGCAGTGGCATAAAAAAGGAACAGCCCCACCGAAGAAGTTCAAAGTCTGCCCATCCGCCGGAATGTCATGGCCACAGTGTTTTGGGATTCCAAGGGAATCTTATTAATTGAGTACACAAAAAAAGGTGTGAGTATTACTGGCGCAACTTACGCTAACACCCTGCGCAATTTAAAGGAGGCAATAAAAGAAAAAAGACGGGAAAAATTGACCGCAGGTGTATTGCTTCTGCACGACAACGCGCCTGTTCACAAGGCGCGCATTGCCAATGCTGCTGTGCGGGATTGCGGATTTGAAGAAATCAATCATCCACCCTACAACCCGGACCTAGCCCCTAGTGATTACTTTCTGTTCCCAAATCTCAAAAAAGAACTTCGAGGCAAGCATTTTTCCGACGATGAAGAGTTAAAGGCAGCAATTAACGATCATTTTTCAAAAATATTTTTTGGAGGGAATTGAAAAGTTATTTTCCAGGACAAATAAGTGTGTTCAGATCCTAGGGGACTACACTGAAAAATAAATTTTATTCAGAATTTTCTGCTTATTCTTTCATGCCTATACCGAGAATACATTGAACTCCGCTCTTAGTAACATAGTTGTATTTTTTGCATCAATATGAAATGACATCCCAATATATTTATTTATTTATTTATTCAGTACACAATAGAAAGCTTACAGTAATAAACCAAAACGCTAACTACCTTAAATTATAGCTTAAAAACAAATTTAAGTACACAGATATGGTATTCAAGTGATCATTGAAGATGTCAACTTGTTGAAACTCATGCGCAAATGTATTCAAGAGAGACAGATATGTGACAATAGAGGTATCTTGATAACATGTTTAGCTTATTTTTTTAAGTTTTCAACATTTTTAATTTGAACTAAATTCATTTTATCATTTTACTTATACTCCCGCGCATACATTGACATTGGTCAAAAATACTACAAAGATTATATTTTTTGTTTGTAGTAATGGATAAACTCATAAAAAACCAATCCGATTTAAAAAAATATTTTACAGATAGAAAGCTACGCTATTCCAGGTGGACATAGGCTTCTTTTTCTGCGGGAAAATGCAAAGTGGAATAACGGGAAAACTACGGGCGGAGCCGTAAGGCAGAGTAACATGTGTGGGGTTAGAAAACTAAGGGCGGTGCCGTTGGGCAGAGCAGTTAGTATTTCATATCGTAACATGTGAGGGGTTAGAAAACTAAGGGCGGTGCCGTTGGGTTGGGCAGAGCAGCTAGTATTTCATATCGTAACATGTGAGGGGTTAGAAAACTAAGGGCGGTGCCGTTGGGCAGAGCACCTAGTATTTCATATCGTAACATGTGAGGGGTTAGAAAACTAAGGGCGGTGCCGTCGGGCAGAGCAGTTAGTATTTCATATCGTAACATGTGAGGGGTTAGAAAACTAAGGGCGGCGGTGCCATTGGGCAGAGCAGCTAATATTTCATAACGTAACATGTGAGGGGTTAGTAAAATATCATGAATTATAATTTATGATGTATGACAATTTATTTTGGAGTTATGAGGATTCTGGGCACAATCTGCGATCGCCAACCCATCACCCATACCCATAATCGCCACGCTGGGCATGCCAGCGTGGCGATTATGGCAAAACCTCAAAATAAACAGTACAAAAAGAAAATGGCCCCTAATTCCCGGTCGCTTTGCTAGTCCGGACCAAGGTGGCGGTCTCGGAAATGGCAGGGCAGGGGGTTTGGGGCAAACAAAAACAAATCGACTTGGCTACGTATAATGGACGAACGCTTAGGCTAGATGATCACTTGGCACAGTTAGAATCGGAACTAGATAGGATATGGTGGGCTCGAGGACGTTTCGATCAAGTTGCATTCATCGTGGTCACGAGAAGACAAAAACAAATCGCAGAAGTTTAAAAGTTACAATATTCAGAGATGTCTCAGTGATTAGCAGGTTTAATACCGGTAGCGATCACCGACTTGTCCGAGTCTCTCTGAATATCAACTACAAGCTGGAAAGATGTCGAATGATGAAGTCTACGCTCCGTCCTAACCTGCTTGAAACCGTTGTGGGATCAGAGTAGTTTCAGCTCCACCTACAAAATCGATTCGATGATTTGGAAACCACAGAGGACGTAGATGAAGGTCTCCAACAAGTGGTGGGTGACCTGAGGGAACAGGGTATGCAAGTCCAAGCTCTCGGCTGAGACTCTCCAGCTTATGGAGAACAGACGGAACGTTACGGAAGCCACGCCGTTACAAAAGCGAGCGCTCAATTGTAATTTTAGTAAACTGGTGCGACGTGATCTCCGATGCTCCAACACACGCCAAATCGAAAAGGCGATTAAGCAAAATCGGGGGTCAAAAGTGTTCGCCCAGCAGTTGAAGCGCTCGCATCTGGCAAAGCTTAGGAGTGCAAGTGGCCAAACCGTAACTTCAAAGCCGGAGATCTTAGCTGAGATAGAAAACTTCTATGGCCGATTGTATGAGTCGCATGCTTCACAACGCGGCCCTATTGCAGAGGATACCCGAGCCACTCTTACTCGCCACTACATGGAAGACCTGCCAGAAATCTGCCTACATGAAATTGGGATGGCGATCGGTTAGCTTAAAAATGGAAAAGCCCCAGGTGAGGACGGAGTCACTTCGGAGCTCTTGAAGGCAGGAGGTAAACCTGTACTTCAGGAGCTTCAGAAGTTGTTTAACTCTGCTCTGAATACTGGGAGAACTCCAAAGGCGTGGAACAGGAGTATAGTAGTTATATTTCACAAAAAGGGTGATAAAACCCTCCGGAAAAACTACCGCCTCATCTCACTCCTAAGCCACGTCTATAAGCTGTTTTCGATCATCACAAATTGTCTCGCAAGAAGACTTGACGAGTTTCAGCCTCCGGAGCAGGCCGGGTTTCGTAGAGGATTTGGTACCATAGATCACATACACACACTGAGGCAGATTATATAGAAGTCCGAAGAGTATAATCAGCCCCTGTGTCTTGCTTTTGTGGACTATGAAAAAGCCTTTCATTCCGTAGGGACCTGGGCTTTTTTGGAGTCACTGCAGCGATGCCAAGTGGACTGGCGGGTAGACACAACTTCGATAGGGAAGCCAACAGAAGAGTTCAGTTGGGCTGGGCAGCATTCGGAAAACGTCGTCAGGTCTTCTCGTCGTCCATTCCACAGTGCCTGAAGACGAAAGTCTTTAATGCGTGCATCCTACCAGTTATGACATACCGAGCCGAGACATCGACACTAACAGTGGGACTTGTCCACAAATTTAAAGTCGCTCAGCGAGAGAGAGCTATGCTCGGGGTTTCTCTGAAGGATAAAATCAGCAACGAGGAATCCGCCAGAGAACCAAAGTCACCGACATAGCTCAAAGGATTAGTAAGCTGAAGTGGCAATGGGCTGGTCACATTTCTCGAAGGACGGACAACCGCTGGGGTAGACGTGTCCTCGAGTGGAGACCGCGTCTTGGCAAAAGTAGTGTAGGACGCCCACCGGCCAGGTGAAGTGACGACCTGCGAAAGGCGGCTGGCAGAAACTGTATGAGAGGAGCCGAAGATCGGGCTCTGTGGCGTTCATTGGGAGAGGCCTATGTCCTGCAGTGGACGAGCACGGGCTGTGATGATGATGAGGATTCTGAGCACACTATATTTTTTGAATCTAATAAAATGAGTGGTGATCAAAGGGCCCAATGTGGAGTATTTTTCACAATAAGCACTTACTGATCTTAGGTAGAAAATTAAAAAAAAAACTAAAAGTTGCTAAAATTCGAGAACCGCCGATTTCTGAACTTCGGTAAATAGGGTCAAATTGGTTGCAAATTGGGTCTACAAATGGAATAAGCAATCAGTCTGTATTATAGAAGTTCCAACCGTGTCGTTCCGTAGACGTTCGTGGCCGCGCGGCGCATGACGGCGCCGGTGCAGCCGGCGGCGGCGGCGGCGGCAGCGTTGTCGGCCGCCACGGCCATCCCGCCGCCCACCTCCGTGCAGCAGAAGCTGGAGCAGCTGCAGGCGCGCACCGAGTCCCGCTACCGCGACTCCAAACCGCACCACCACTACCACCCCGAGGACGACAATGACGACGGACAGGGTAACTTGCACCCCGCGCACACACTCGTAGGACGCATGATGGCGGTGGTGGCGCTGTCGGCCGCCACGGCCATCCCGCCGCCGACCTCCGTGCAGTAGAAGCTGGAGCAGCTGCAGGCGCACACCGAGTCCCGCTACCGCGACTCCAAGCCGCGCCAACACTACCACCCGAGGACGACAACGACGACGGGCAGGGTAACTTGCACCCAGCACACACGCTAACAGGACGACCGCTCGTTCTCAACTGTATACATGATGTCAGCTGAAAGACGTCCACTGGTGAACGTAGGCCGCCCCATATGTATATATTATAGTGGGTTACTTACACTTGAAGATAGAACTCCTTAGGCAAGTATTGGAGGAAAAAACTCATGGGTCCACCATTAGTAGGAACAGATATCCATAGGCTCATGACCTGATCTTCCATCAGACCTTCAAAATTTTGGTTGTAAAATGGGCACCTTAGACAAAATCCCATATCTCTTTCTACCTTTAGTAGGAACCGAGATCCATAAGCATTAGGATCATAACATGATCTTCCATCAGACCTTCAAAATATTGTTTGTAAAAAGAGCTTCTTAGGCAAGTATTGTAGGACAAAATCCCATATCTCTACATTTAGAAGAAACCGAGATCCATAGGCTCATGACCTGATCTTCCATCAGACCTTAAAATTTTGTTTGTAAAAAGAGCTCCTTAGGCAGGTATTGGAGGACAAAATCCCATGACTACATTTAGTAGGAACCGAGATCCATGGGCTCGGTGGCTCGATGACCTGGTCAGCCACCAGATCCTCACTCTCCTTATCACAAAAACTTCCGGGGACATTACCAAATACATAAGTAAAATAAAATATTTTTCCAAAAAAAAAAAACGACTTCATAATAAAAATGTTATTTTGTAAACAACCACTAAAAAGAATAAAATAATTACAATTGAGCCAGAACAGTATCACTTTTTCGAAATTACCAACGTAATAATAATGCATAAATACAACATAAGATAAGAAAGAGTTTTTTGAAGGTGGTGTCAAGCCGAGCCATAGTTATTAATATGGTTGAGCTTATTCAAAAAGATAATGTCTTAAACGGCTTGACGTGCTATATAAAATAATAAGCTTTTAAAGTAATTACATACAAAAACTTTATTATTTACTACATTGCTGTATTCGTGTCAATCGGTTTGTGAACATGTGAAAGTCAAAATCTGCTCGTGTGAGTCTCTTGTTTTGTCTCTTCTGCGTTTCGTGTTTTGTATGAGGGTGCGTCATAGACAACTGCGTACGTAGATAGGTATGCATTAATTTGGTAAATATATTAATTAGATTTAAATGATGCCTGGGTTTGGCACCGCCTTCAAAAAACTATTTCTTATCTTATGTTGTATTTACGCATTATTATGACTTTGGTAATTTCGAAAAAGTGATACTGTTCTGGCTCAATTGTAATTATTTTATTCTTTTTAGTGGTTGTTTACAAAATAACATTTTTATTATGAAGTCAATTTAATTTTTTTTGGAAAAATATTTTATTTTTTGTTTTTTAGTGGCATATGCAAACATCGGAAAGAATATATGCCAAAGAAAATAGTAGACACTTACTCACTTTAGTGAATATAACAACTGGATTAGTTTTGACCATTTTCCATCATTTTGTTGTTGCGTTCTTGTGACTACCTTCGGGCTCCATCATCAGACCCTGAAAACCACATAACACCAGAGAACTCATCAAAACAAACCAAATGAGCCGAACTCGAAGGGGTTCCATCATTTTGTTGTTGAGTACCTGTGACTACCTTCCGGCTCCATCATCAGACCCCGGATACCACATAAAACTAGAGAACTCATCAAGACAAACGAAATGAGCCCAAACTCGAATGGGTTCCATCATTTTGTTGTTGAGTTCCTGTGACTACCTTTCGGCTCCATCATCAGACCCTGAATAACACCTGAGAACTCAACAAGACAAACCAAATGAACCCAAACTCGAAGGGTTTCCATCATTTTGTTGTTGAGTTCCTGTAACTACCTTCCGGCTCCATCATCAGACCCTTGATACCAAATAAAACCAGACATGATCTCATCAAGACAAACCAAATGAGCCCAAACTCGAAGGGATTCCATCATCCGATTGTGTAGTTGTTTTAACTACTACTACTACTACTACTACTACTACTACTACTACTACTACTAACTGTAGTTTTCAATTGTCATTAGAATACACCCAGGTGCAAAACTTCAGCATCTTTGGACGTCCTTAAATTGTTCTAAATTGATTTTCAATCCAGTCCTAAACATTATAACACAGTGAATTAAATTAAAGCTTGTTTAAAGCTACTAAACCAATTTTGATGAAATTTATACAGTTCCACACTAGAAGTCTTCTTACTCAAGTAAAAACAATCATCTGATTCGGTTCAGAAATCCCAAGATATTAGAGAACATAAACTATAAAACAAATTGATTTTCTAATAAAACTACTAAACCAATTTTGATGAAATGGGACCACACCGAAAGTTTACCCTTTTGAATAAAAAAACAACCATCTAAATTTGTTCAGAAATCTTAGAGATAAACACAAAACAAAGGCAATATAGACACAAAATCGAATGGATTTACTCAACAAAACTGTTTATTCTCGAAAAACTGCTGAACCAATTTTGATACAATTTATATGGGACCATTTGGAAAGTATACCCTTTCAAACAAAAAAAGAAATTTTTAAAATCGGTTTACAATTGACGGAGATATACCGACATACATAAAAAAACATACATACAGCCGAACATATAACTGTCTCCTTTTGTGAAGTCGATTAAAAATGGTTCAGTAGTTTTTGAGCGGGAAACGAAAGACTGATTGCGCGATTGGTTTCCTAGTACATACGAAGCGGCCGATGAGAGTTGTGACGTCACACCGCAAACAAGCGACGAGCTATTTTGCTTTCAAAAAAGCTGCAGCAAAAGTGGAATAACTTTCTCATTTTTCAAGATATTTGATTAACTCTGTCATCGGGCTTCATTGGAAGCTTAGTCTGATTTTAATAAGTATGTTATTCATATATTATATAATAATCGTAATTATAATACTTACAGATATATATTTATAAACATTTACACATATATATTATTTACGTGAATATAAACCTATTAAAATATAATACTGAGAACGCGCGCGCACCGGGTGCTTCGCCCCACCTGACCTTGACCGACGCGCGCGCTGCCTACGTGCAGGCAAGCCTAGCGACGCGGACTCCACAACAGACAGTACCGTTCTGGCATTCCGGCGCGAAGCTAGTGTCGCATCGCTCCTCGCCCGCACGTACGCGAACGCGTAAACTCATTGTTTGCATCCCTATGTTGTATTGTTTACCTTTTATGTACATGGAATTACTTGAAGTAGTGTAGCAAACATTATTTACATTATTTAAACGTACATAAGTGATTACTGTGCTTGATGGACATTAAACAGGTGCAAGCTACTGTCTATTTCATTGCACGCGGCATTTCCCTTCTACTGGACTATATTTACCCCCTTTGGGGGCTATACTGGTGACCCTCAAGAGCACCCTTAGAAGATGAGCAGCAGCAGCACTGACACCGGAGACACGGCAATTACCTCAAGACCTGAACAAGACCCGAGTAGCAGACGACACCAAAAAAAAAGATGTGAGCGCATTTCCACGGAAGAACGTCTTTCTTCTCCAGAATTATTTAGAGTGGGCATCCGGATTCCGCCATTTTGGCCCGAAAAACCAACAATATGGTTTTCCCAAATTGAGGCGCAATTTACAATGTCGAGAATAACAGATGACCTAACAAAATTCAATTATGTTCTTTCGAATCTGGACAGACAATATTCCGTCGAAGTAGAGGATGTCATAATAGCGCCCCCGGAGACTGGTAAATACGAAAAACTAAAACATGAACTAATTAAACGCCTCTCCGTCTCTAAAGAAAAAAAAGTAAAGCAGTTGCTACAGATGGAGGAGTTAGGTGATCGCAAGCCATCCCAGTTCCTGCGACACCTCCAGAACTTAGCGGGACCAACAGTCCCGGAAGATTTTGTCAGGACCATTTGGACGAGTCGTCTACCGAGCAACCTGCAGACCATCATCGCATCGCAGGCCAGCCTCTCACTCGCTGACCTAGCGGATCTTGCTGATCGAGTCCACGACATCGCACCCGCGTCACCTAACGTCGCAGCGGTATCCAGCTCAAGGACAGACGCAATGTTGGAGATCATGGTTCGGCAGATTTCGGAACTCACGAAGCAGGTTAGTGCACTTACTGCTGAAGTTGATCGATCCCGCCCTCGCACAAGGCAGCAGACACACCAGCGCGGCCGTTCACCGTCAAGGAGATCAGATTCGAATTATAGGAAGTTCCCTCTGTGCTGGTACCACTATAAATTCGGCAGCAAGGCCTCGAAGTGCATCCTCCCTTGTGACTACAAATCGGGAAACGAGAGGGGCAGTCGATAATGGCGACTGAAGATTGCCCTATCACCACTGGTCGCCTGTTCGTGACAGATCGCAGATCAAAAGTCGAATTCCTGATCGACACAGGGAGTGATTTATGCGTCTACCCCCGGTCTGCACTCCGCGAGCAGCGTACGAAGACGGACTACCAGCTGGGCGCGGCAAACGGTTCTACAATCAACACCTACGGATATATACAGCTAAACCTTAATCTAGGCCTTCGTAGAGACTTTACGTGGCGCTTTATAGTAGCTGATGTGACTAAAGCAATAATAGGTGTAGACTTTCTTTCACATTTTAACTTGGTTGTAGATATTCGTAACAAACGTTTGATAGACGGTGTAACTAATTTGTCAGCTGTAGCTTCAATTGCTGTTAATGATAGCCTTATTTCGAGCGTCAAGGTCATGTTGGGTGATAGCAGGTACCATAAACTTCTCTCTGAATTTCCAGAAATAACTCGGCCGTCAGGTACTCCACTCATACCTAAACATACAACCGTTCACCATATTCGTACCACTCCTGGACCCCCAGTGTCATGCTCACCACGCAGACTTGCACCAGACAAGTTAAAAATAGCAAAGTCTGAGTTTGAGGCAATGCTTGCAAATGGCACTGCCCGTCCATCAGAGTCGCCTTGGTCTTCACCCCTGCACCTAGCTCCCAAAAAGGATAATGGCTGGCGTCCTTGCGGTGACTACCGATTACTAAATTCTAGGACAATTCCAGATAAGTACCCTATCAGGCACATACAGGACTTTGCCCATAGTCTATCTGGCTGCAAGGTATTTAGTACCATAGACCTTGTTAAGGCCTATAATCAGCTCCCTGTCTTCCACGAGGATATCCCGAAAACGGCGATCACTACACCCTTCGGACTCTATGAATTCCCGTTTATGACTTTTGGCTTACGAAACGCAGGCCAAACTTTCCAAAGGTTTGTCGACGGAATGACCCGAGGCTTAGACTTCTGTTTCCCGTATTTGGATGATTTTTTGGTGTATTCCGAGTCAGAGCAGGAGCATGAATCTCACCTCCGCCAACTGTTCACTAGGATGAAAGAATATGGAATGCTTATAAACACCGCCAAATGCATCTTTGGAGTAGCAGAGGTCACATTTCTGGGCTACCATATTTCTCAAAATGGAACTAAACCTTTGGAAAGTAAGGTACAGGCTATAAAGGAGTTCCCTATTCCTAAAACCGCCAGGCAATTGAGGAGGTTCTTGGGAATGATAAATTTTTATAGGAGATTTATACCTCAAGCTGCCCAAACTCAAGCTCCTTTAAACGCTTTATTGACTGGTTCTATAAAAGCCTCTCAGTCAATTGACATAAGCGGGGATTCTTTGAAAGCCTTCGAAGAGAGTAAAGAAAGCCTTTGCAAGGCAGCATTGTTGGCACACCCTGACTCTCAGTCTAAATTAGCTCTCGTCACTGATGCGTCTGATGACGCTATGGGCGGAGTCTTGCAGCAGCTGAAAGACGGGCATTGGCAACCACTTGCCTTTTTCTCTCGTAAATTAAGCCCATCGCAACGGAAATACTCCCCGTACGATAGAGAGCTTCTAGCAATTTACGAGAGCATTAAATATTTTCGACATTGGTTAGAGGCAACACACTTCACGATCTTTACAGATCATAAACCCCTGTGTTACGCATTTCATGAGCGCAAGTCCAACTGCTCACCGCGGCAATACAGGCATCTAGACTTTATTTCACAGTTTTCAACTGATATTCAATTTATCTCTGGCTTAGAAAACGTGGTTGCAGATACACTATCCAGGGTCAACGAACTTCAAAGCCCAGTGGATCTTGAAGTACTAGCCAAAGCTCAAGAATCAGATTCCGTGCTAGACCATTATCTAAGCGAAGGCAAAGATACATCTTTGCGAATAGAAAAAGTAAATATACCTGGGAGTCGCCTTGATCTGTACTGCGACGTCAGCACACCGATCCCCAGGCCTTTTGTACCTCAAAATTTACGCAAGAAGGTCTTTGACTGTTTACACTCGCTTAGTCATTCAGGTGCTAATGCCAGCGCAAAATTAGTAGCACAGCGCTACGTCTGGCCACAGATGAGAAAAGATTGCCGTGAGTGGTCTAGGGCGTGTTTACCTTGCCAGCGCTCAAAAGTAAATCGACATGTCTGGTCACCTTTAGGCACTCTCGATTTACCGACGGCGCGTTTTAAATACGTTCATCTGGACCTCGTCGGCCCGTTACCTCCATCTGGCGAATTGCGATATTGTTTGACAATGGTCGATCGCTTCACGCGATGGGTTGAAGTTGTCTGTATTCGCGACATCACCGCGGAAACCGTGGCCAAGGCATTTTTATCTGGGTGGGTAGCGCGATTCGGCTGTCCAACTGACATCACCACCGACTGCGGTTCTCAGTTCACTTCTGCACTTTTCCAGCAACTTTCAAAGTCCATAGGCTTTAGGCATCGGAAAACAACTGCTTACCACCCTCAATGCAATGGACTTGTCGAAAGATTCCATCGACAATTAAAAGCTGCAATCAAGTGTCATGGAGATAACAGTTGGGCAGAATCTTTGCCACTGATATTACTCGGCATACGAAGTTCATTCAAGGAAGATCTTCAGTCTTCCTCTGCTGAACTCGTATACGGCGAACCGTTACGGCTCCCAGGTGAATTTTTCGGCCATAAAGTTGACAAATGTACAACTGATTTAACCGATTTTTCGGCCCGTATCAGATCATTTGCCAACAACTTGCAGCCAGTACCAACATCACACCACTCAAAGAATAAGATCTTTATTTACAAAGAACTATCATCTTGCTCGCACGTATTTTTACGAGAAGATGCGTTGAGAGGTGCCTTACAACCGGCGTATACTGGTCCCCATGAGGTGATCGAACGCCATCCTAAAGTATTTAAAATACGTGTCAAAGGCAAAGTCGTGTCAGTCTCGATAGACCGCTTGAAACCAGCCTACATGCTGACCGACACATCTCAAGCCACACCGACATCAAATGAACAATTAAGCCCCACACCCGAACCCGAGGTAACCACTACCCCAGCGAACAAAACTACTCATTCTGGGCGGCATGTACGGTTCCCCGACTTTTATCGCCCGTAGGCACGGTCTCTCGGGGGGAGTGATGTGGTTAACTCATTCATATATTATATAATAATCGTAATTATAATACTTACAGATATATATTTATAAACATTTACACATATATATTATTTACGTGAATATAAACCTATTAAAATATAATACTGAGAACGCGCGCGCACCGGGTGCTTCGCCCCACCTGACCTTGACCGACGCGCGCGCTGCCTACGTGCAGGCAAGCCTAGCGACGCGGACTCCACAACAGACAGTACCGTTCTGGCATTCCGGCGCGAAGCTAGTGTCGCATCGCTCCTCGCCCGCACGTACGCGAACGCGTAAACTCATTGTTTGCATCCATAGGTTGTATTGTTTACCTTTTATGTACATGGAATTACTTGAAGTAGTGTAGCAAACATTATTTACATTATTTAAACGTACATAAGTGATTACTGTGCTTGATGGACATTAAACAGGTGCAAGCTACTGTCTATTTCATTGCACGCGGCATTTCCCTTCTACTGGACTATATTTACCCCCTTTGGGGACTACAAGTATAAAAGTAAAAAAGGCAAACTTCCCCATGTTATTTTTAATATATCTAATATAATTTCGTAACGTTCAATTTGCGAATGTACCAATAAAAAGCGCCCTTTCAATTAGACGCTTGAAGAAACGGCGCAGTGGCTCGTCACGACCGCGCTCCCGGAATCTGTAGCGCGCGTCGGCGGCGCCACTGCGGTGATTCGGAAAGTTTCTAATTAGAAGGCGCCCCAAAGCTGTATGGCGCTCCGTGCGCCTCGAACTGAGCCGGCGATGTTCGTGCGCAGGGCCGCCGGGGGAGACGCGCGAGGAGCGGCTGGCGCGGCGCCGGCGCACGCGCTGGATGGGCTCCGAGCACGACAAGACGTTCATCCCGGGGCTGCCCACCGTGCTGCCGTCCACGCTCACGCGCGACCAGGAGGAGCAGTACCTGCGTGAGTGTCCCGCCGGCGGAGCGCCGCCGCGCGCGCCCGCCCCCCCGACAGCGGGCGCGGCGCGTCGTGGCGGGCGGCTCGCTCTTTTTGATGATATATCGTTGTGGCCGGTGCCGGTGCTCTGTGCACTGAAATTTCTATAGATCTCAACGTGTGTTATTCGATATGTTACTTGATGAGGCTTATAATGAACACAGCGCAGATATCGTACTAAATTGATGGACGGAGCTTATTGTACCGGATCATCGGCATAGGCACCATAATTTTTCCTTTTGATTTGTCTTTCATTGATGTTGTTGCCATGTTAGTAAGAATTAATTTAATGTAAATGTGATTTATTTATCGTACAGAATGGACGAACAATTTTCTTTTTGGTATGGAAACGCCCAGTCACAAAACAAATAGGTACTTAGTAAATAAATAGTCCAGTGTCGATATTAAGTTGAAGGACGAGACCTCCCAAATGAATCACATTTATATTTTTAATATAATTTAATCTGTGATCACGAATTTATATCTCATTGCAGGAATGATAATAATAACTTTTTTCTCTTATAATGTTTTTATTGATACCGTAAAATGGAACGATCATTATTCCGATAACTTCGTATCTAATATCAATAATCTGACAATTCAATACTGAAATAATCCCATTGATTGACATACTGTAACCGGACACGGTGCACCTCAAGGAGTCACGCATGCGTTGCACCGCGCGTCCCGTGCAGCGTGCAGTAGCGATCTAATAGTGGTGCCGCCGCGCGGTGGCTAACCCGTTCCATTGCAGTCCAGCTGCAGATCGAGGAGGTGAGCCGCAAGCTGCGCTCCGGGGACCTCGGCATCCCCGCCAACGTCGAGGAGAGGTAACCGCCCGCCCCGCCCGCCTGCCGCCTCCGCCGCGAGACCAGAGCACATGAGTATCGGCGAGGTTTTTATATTTAAGCGATCGCACCCCTCGCACCGATCTTAGCGTGTGCTTTCCGCGACCCTCCCTTTATATTTTTGTATCTATAAAGCTAGTTCGGACGGGGGCGTGGGGGCCGACGCGGTTTCCACTGTCCCGTCTCACGACGCGAGTAGACGACGGGACGATAGTAAAATCCGTCGTGGGACAGTGGAGACGGCGGCCGTGGCCAGTGCCCTCGTCCTCGCTGCATATGTTTACACGAAGATGGCTGCTAATTGTGAGCACAGGTTCGAGTCAATTACATTTATTTTATCTATATTTTTGCATATATTTGTATTTATACTTGTGTAGAAACTGAAGTCAACATGTCCAACACGAACTGCGCGTTAAATCGAGAGTCGGCGGGGGATGAATTTATACTTGTGTAGAAACTGAAGTCCACATGTCCAACACGAACTGCGCATTAAATCGACAGTCGGCGGGGGATGAATTTATACTTGCGTAGAAACTGAAGTCCACATGTCCAACACGAACTGCGCGTTAAATCGAGAGTCGGCGGAGGATGAATTTTCCATACAAATTTAATACCAAAATCATTTGTAATTGGTGCATGTTTCCACAAAGTTATTATTCGGATTCCGCTAGTGTTTATCTAGGTTCCCAATCTGTATTTTGTTTTCAAAATGCTGAAACGAAATATTAGCAAATATTCCATTTTGCATATATCAGCGAGTTGTACACCGCGCCGCCGCGGAGCTCACAAGTGAGAACCACTGTCTGTGATGGTTAGCCATTTGTTATGATTACGTATTTAGGCACTGACCATATATCGAGATAGACGACGCAAGCGGTTCATACTGTATGAAAATCATGCGTGTCAAATTATTCGTACCTCTATACATATAAAGCACACTTGAAAAAATATTGCTAATGCCGGAAAATCTACGTCCATTCCGCGCATGACTTGTTATAAAGGTACATTACATGTGTATGTGACGGCCGACGCTTACTAATGACAATGTACTTTAACTACCTGTTACTTTAAAACTCCCAATGAAAAACACCCTGACAAGATTTGAATGTAACAAAATTACAAAAAAGAGTTTACACCAAGATTTATTCAAGTGTATCCAAATTAGTTTATGAAACGGGCTAGAATTAACAAGGGTTATTAAAACACGAGATGGTGTTTTTTTATTTATTTATTTATTTATTCATTTAGACACACCAACGAACAATTCACAAAACATTAATAGTTAGCTTAGGATAAAGGTACATACAGATTAGGTGAACCAATCAATTACAGGTGTATACAACACTGTATAGTAAAAACTAAAATAGTTTCATACCTAGTTAAGTGCCGTTTCATACACTACTTTATCTACTCACTCACGCAAAAGGAAAATATGTATTTATATTATATTTTAATTTATATTTAATTAAAAATGAAAACGCCTTTAAGTTGAGTCCACTGCGAATATGTGCGCATTCGCTCTAGCACGCGCCGCCATACATAATAAACATAAAAACCTTATTCGGGTCAATTTGTAACATTATGAAGAAAAAAAACATTATAAAAATATGTAGCTTACTCCCGCCAAAACTGTAAGTCAGACAAATGTTGGTAAAATTAAATTATAACAAAAGTAAAACCCCACGCTAAACAAACCCTACCCAAATTGAACTATTGTATAATATAAATGAAATGAAAGCTAAGCCTGGAGGCCAGCTCTGGAGGCCAGAAAAAACACTTATATATTTATATACATATAATATATATAAATATATATACACAATAAAAAACCCCACGCTAAACAAACCCTACCCAAATACAAGTATCGTAACACTTATATATTTATATACATATAATTTAAATACACAATAAAAAACATATACCTCGATCCAAATAACAAACGTCTGACATCAAATACGACACGTGTTTAGCCCCTGCACGAGGCATCTTCGGGTGATGTTGACTCGTCGAGTGCTGGACTAATTTTGGATTATTTTGATAGAAAAACAGTGTTTTTTTTTAAAGTATTTTCTTATTCCACCATTTTTTGAGTTCATAATCCTGATTTGAGTGTAGATAAAATATTTTATCATATATTGTAAAATACGGACTATGAACTTAAAAATAGTGGTATTCAAGGGCATCGCCAAGAGGGGGGGAGGGGGGGGGGCGGCTGCCCCCCCCTGAAATAAGCTATTGAAATTATCGATAAGGATAGGTGAAAATAATACCACATCAATAATTATTTTATTAACTACAGAAAAAAAACTTTAATAAGCTTTGTTATTTTTGGAAATAAATGACCTTTACTTTAAATAAAATCTAATTTTTTCAATTTTTTTTCATATTTTCGTTTCCTATATAAAATTTCCTCTCTAAAATAAGCAAAAATATATAAATATGCAATCATTACACATAATAATTCTAATATCAGCACCCAAAGATATTGGCGGGAACTCGCAGACCAAAACTTATATTTTGCGAATAGCTTAATACAATAAATGATAATAATGTATATCATTATGGATAAAACAATAAATAACCACGAAAATATACTAAACAGTAATAAAACTATCTAAAAATATACACACGAACGAAAACATCTTCCCGCCAAAACGACTCCGCACTTTGTTTAGAATTTTTTGTTGTCAAGTGCTCTAATTGGGAATTTTGAATTATTTACAGTTAAAAATAGCTTGTCTTTTTAACACTTTTTAAACTTCTATATAAATATTAGTAGCTCAACATTTTCGCGATCTCTATTAGTTCATAGTATAGTTATTTCTTTCATTATTTTCCTATGCTTAGGCATTATGTTTCGATTTGTACATTAAAAGAAAAAAATTCGCGCTCGCCGCGCTCGCGCTTTTTATTACTTATTCCGATGCATATATATTTTTTGGAATCGGAACTATAGGTATTTTAAGTAAAACATTGATAGAAGTAACTCAAATTTCGCGTTCGTTTCGCTCGTTTGCTCCTTTTGTACTTGTCCATACAATGAATTTTATATGATTATGATTATTATCAATTAATTTCAGCATTGATAGATATAGTTCAAAATTTTCGCGTTCAAATGTTCAAAAGCTACTGAACAAGGATATAATATTTTTAAAACTTGTTTCTGTCTGTTTGTCTATATGTTTGTTTGCGCGTCACGTAAAATCTCCTGGACCGATTGAGATGCGGTGTTCACTGTTGGATAGCTTAGAGTTTGGCTTAAAAACTGGTATCTCAATTCAATGAGTAAAAACCGAGCAATCGTAAAAAATAATTTTGAGGGCTGAACGAATTTTAATCAAATTTTGGTATATTGGTATGTTAGGTCTTGGAATAGTACATAGAGTACATTTAACCTAGAGAAATGACCACGCGTGCGTAGTCGCGGGTTACAGGTAGTCCTACATATAATATCAACTTGCCCCCCCCCCCTAGGGGGGGCCCTAGGCCATGAGCTGGCGACGCCCTTGGTGGTATTATGATAATGACATACTTTACGCACGGCACGTCTAATGACATAGTGTATGACGACTTTAAATGAGTAACTGTTGGTACTTTAAAACGTCACTTAATGATACACACAGGACAGAAACCATATGAATGGAAGAATATAAAGATTGTTCGGCACAACGTGTGTCATAGGGTAAAGGGTGTAGTAGGACATCGTGCAACATTATGGTGGTCTTTATAACCCTCAACAAACTTACGGCAAGTTTTACACGCCTGCCCAAAACAGGAGTGTAATGTTTTCAAGGTTCATGTATGTATATCATGTATCATGTAGTTTATCTAAATTTGGATTGAATTGATCTTTTTATTATATTTTATGTATTTCTCTTTGTTCAGGAGATGTTAATTTTGACTTGTAAAAGTGCAATTATTTTTGCATATTTACAATAAAATACTTTGTCTTTATGTACAAGGGCGTCGCCAGTCGCAAAGTATATACTTATAATTAGGTAATACGTACGAAAATGACTGTATAATGAAGATAATAAAAAAAATGGTCTAGGTAAAATAGCTACTGAACAAAAATATAACATTTTTTTAAATCATGTCTGTCTATCTGTTTGTTTGTTTGCCCATCACGTAAAAACTACTGGACACATTGCGATGCGGTTCATTGTTAGATAGCTTAAGGTTTGACTTAAAAACTAACTGGGGTACTTAGTATCTCAATCGGATGAGTAGAGGCCGAGCAATTGATAAAATGTTTTTCGGCTTACGGAATTTTGATCAAGTGTTGGTATATTGGTATTTTAGGTCTTGGAATACATAGAGTACTTTTAACCTAGAGAAATGACCACGGGTGCGAAGCCGCGGGTACAGCTAGTTACATATATCAGAATAAGATAATAAAAATAATTTGGGAAAAAATATATAATAAAAGATCAATAGAGTAACAATAATTTGAGGCAATCAAATGGTCCATTGACGGATTACAAGGTTTTAATAATAAAGTGGTAAAAGTCCCTTGTTTAGATTTAGTTATTTAAAACACAGTCTTCGGGGTTTTTGTAAAAGGAAGTTACATAAAAAAAAAAAACACATCTTATTATAATAATTATTATGATGAATAGGTATATTTTTTACTGATTCTAAAAAGCAAATATTATTGAGAAACCGAGGATATATTTTTATAGAGATTTTCCAGAATTGGACCGATCTTGTGATGTACCTTTTTTACATTATGTAACAGCTTTTTATTTGTTATTTATATATATAGTGTTTGTCTGTACTACTCAAATTAATATTGAAGTGAGAGAATGAGTAATGGAGCAGCAGCGAGCTAACAAAATGTCGACAAG
Source organism: Alsophila aescularia (assembly GCA_946251855.1). NCBI lineage: Eukaryota > Metazoa > Arthropoda > Insecta > Lepidoptera > Geometridae > Alsophila > Alsophila aescularia. The sequence continues at coordinate 34,074,846 of OX276376.1, forward strand.
CTAAAATTAAAATGTAATAGTATAACTTAATGAATTTAACCCTTGACGGACCACGCCTCGCGGGCCTCAGAACGTTTCAGGACCACCGTGTATGTACCGTGTTTTGGTAACCACAGCTACCGTAAACACATTTTTTAATTATATTTTTGGTGTGAAACATCTTTCCTCTCGCTTTCATAAATATATGGGAATATTTCGGCCGGGGAAGCGCGCGCTATTGTGGGAGTGATTTCGTGAAAAGTTAACCATATGTTAAACAGGACAGGACAGGAGGATGTGGTAAGTTGGGAGAGGTTTGGGGAAGTGAGGGGAGGGTGGGGGAAGGTAGAAATAGGGGACAGTGGGGTAAGTATCGAAAAAGTGGGGGGAGGGTGGTTCAGGTTGGGCAAATGTGAGGGTAGGATGGTGTAAGTCAGGGATGGGTAAAGGAAAGTGAGGGGAGAGTGGGGGAAGGTAGAAATAGTCAGAGGACAGTGGGGTAATTATCGGAAAAGTGGGGGGAGGGTGGGGCAGGTTGGGCAAATGTGAGGGTAGGATGGGGTAAGTCAGGGATGGGTTAGGGGAAGTGAGGGGAGGGTGGGGGGAAAAAAGATAAAAGTGTGGGGAGGGTGGGGAAATCGGGGGAAGTGAGTGGGGCGAAGGGCAGGGGGCATTGCTTATTACCAAGATGAGATGTCAGATGTCACATCATATGCGACTAGTGTAAGGCTCGCTCGTTTTTTTATATTCTTGTTTTCTCTATAATATTTATTTTCTGATATAAGTAAAATACATGTATGTGTTACCGGTTAATAGTAAGAAATGATTAGATTACAATCTTACAGATTCTAAATCGTTTTATTACAAACACGAAAAATTATGAACGAACTAGCTCGACCTAATATTACCGACCAATCAGCACAGTATTACAATTTGACCGATTTCTGCGATTCTATCGCCTCCGTCAAATTGTGAACCTGCCCCTGATTGATCCGGCTCGTGATTATCACCACAGAGTTACAAATTAAACAGTCGATCAATAGCAAATGATCTCGAGATCATTCACACCAACATGAACTTTTGTGAATGACATATTGTATAACATAGTTGTATAGATAAAACAATAAAGAACCTCGAAAAAATACTAAACAGTAATAAAATTATCTAAAAATGTACTCACGAAAATATCTTCCTGCCAAAATGGCTCCGCACGGCCCTCTTTGTTTCATTTTCCATTTTAAGACACAAAACACTATTGATATATAATAAAGTGTTCATTAGACGTAAGTCTGTAAGTGAATTCCTTCTTTTATTAACTACGTACATATGTTTTTGCAATAAATAAATTGAAAATTCCAACGGTATGCCACATGTAAAAAAAACATGAAATACATCACAAAATAAGCAATACTTTAAAAAACTGCCATTTGCATGAAATTGAAAATAGCTTTCGTTTGTCTGATAATAGATAGATAGATTAACTCTTTATTGAACACAAGTACAAAGATAAATTATAACTAAAAATACAGTTTAACAATAAATGTCACAAGGGGCGGTCTTATCACTCAGAGCTATCTATTCCAGACAACCGTGCATGGAGAGGAATATCGGTAAGGGACGGTGGTTTTCAGTAAATAAATAAATACATACCTATACCATAAAATATATAAATTTAATGCAATATATAAATATAGTAAACGTACATACTAATATCAATAAATCAATACTTATAATAAAGCAGTAGGTACCAAAGAGTACTTGGTGTTGTGAGCATGTTCGGCCTAAACACGAAATACCCCGACTACCCGTCTGAGATACCTCTCAAACAGTACTGGTGTTGTAAGCATGTTCGGCCTAAACAAGAAATAACCGACTACCCGTCCGAGATACGTCTCAAACAGTACTGGTGTTGTCAGCAAGTTCGGCCTAAACACGAAATACCCGACTAGCCGTCCGAGATACCTCTCAAACAGTACTGGTGTTGTGAGCATGTTCGGCCTAAACAAGAAATACCCGACTACCCGTCCGAGATACCTCTCAAATAGTATTGGTGTTGTGAGCATGTTCGGCCTAAACAAGAAATACCCGACTACCCGTCCGAGATACGTCTCAAACAGTACTGGTGTTGTGAGCATGTTCGGCCTAAACACGAAATACCCGACTACCCGTCCGAGATACCTCTCAAACAGTACTGGTGTTGTGTTGTGAGCATGTTCAGCCTAAACACGAAATACCCGACTACCCGTCCGAGATACCTCTCAAACAGTACTGGTGTTGTGTTGTGAGCATGTTCGGCCTAAACACGAAATACCCGACTACCCGTCCGAGATACCTCTCAAACAGTACTGGTGTTGTGTTGTGAGCATGTTCGGCCTAAACAAGAAATACCCGACTACCCGTCCGAGATACGTCTCAAACAGTACTGGTGTTGTGAGCATGTTCGGCCTAAACACGAAATACCCGACTACCCGTCCGAGATACCTCTCAAACAGTACTGGTGTTGTGAGCATGTTCGGCCTAAACACGAAATACCCGACTACCCGTCCGAGATACCTCTCAAACAGTACTGGTGTTGTGAGCATGTTCGGCCTAAACACGAAACACCCGACTACCCGTCCGAGATACCTCTCAAACAGTACTGGTGTTGTGAGCATGTTCGGCCTAAACACGAAACACCCGACTACCCGTCCGAGATACCTCTCAAACAGTACTGGTGTTGTGAGCATGTTCGGCCTAAACACGAAACACCCGACTACCCGTCCGAGATACCTCTCAAACAGTACTGGTGTTGTGAGCATGTTCGGCCTAAACACGAAACACCCGACTACCCGTCCGAGATACCTCTCAAATAGTACTGGTGTTGTGAGCAAACCAGTAACTGTGTTGGTAGTCGGGATTTCTTGTTTAGGCCGAAGCCTAAACAAGAAATCCCGACTACCCGTCCGAGTTACCTCTCAAACATACTTACAAAACGATTATCAGATGAAAGTAAGGTTTTCCTATTTCTTGCAAATGGCTGTTATTTTAAGTATCGCTTATTTTGTGATGTATTTTATGGGTTTTCTTTACATGTGGCATACCGTTGTAACGCCACAGAGGCCGGTCTTCGGTCTGTGGCTTCATTAGGAGAGGCCTATTGTCCAGAAGTTGACGGATACAGGCCGGTGATGATGATACCGTTGTAATGGGCATGAACCAACCAAGTTTTTAGAGGCTTGGAAGATCTGACTCAATTAATTTCTTTTTTATTCAAAATTGAACTATTATATGTTTATTTTAACTTGTAAATATTGATTTTATTAGTACGTACAAAAATGAAGGATACAAATTAAAAAATATGTAATCATGTGTTTTGTTGTATGTCTTGTTTTTCACACTATGTAACAACATAGTGTGAAAAATAAACTAAAACCCGACTACGGTCGGGTAAAAAATAGCCTATGACACTCTTGCTATGAAAACGAATCGATTGATACGTCCCATGTCAAAATTGGACCAAGTTTTTAATTTGAACTCGTAGCCTTTCCTTTGCTTCGCTGTAGTCGGGTAAAAAATAGCGTATACCTATACCTGAAGACGAATCGATTGAAATTGGACCAATATGCGCGACGCTATGGTGGAACATCCACATATATACATTACACATACATAGACTGTTAAACTCATAACCCTTCCCTTGCTTCGCCGAAGTCGGGTAAAAAGTTACATCACCATGATATGACAAATTAATAAAAAAACTGAGAGATAGCTGAAAGACTGTTGAGGGTTATAAAGACCGCTATAATGTTCGCCGTTTCGATTCGATAATGTATCGCAGGACTTTGTGTTTGTGGTTAACACACATCACATATTGAATGATATTGATATTTTTAATAGGGTCCCGTACCCTACCTCAAAAGGAAAAAACGGAACCCTTATAGGATTACTTCGTTGTCTGTCTATCAATCAAGACCCTTTTCCTCAGGAACGCGTGGAGGTATAAAGTTGAAATTAATATCAAATACTCAAGTCAGCAATCCCTTGGAGCTGTGAAAAAATCTAAACTTGTAAGTCAACGCAATCCAGATATTCGGCCGTGTATGCCGCATATTTTCACTCGACACTCGAAGGGAATCAAAACATAGAGAGAGAACATCCAGTTTTTTTAAATTATATTAAAGTTTAAAGCATTTGAACAAGCCATAGTTTTGCGCTGAAACTATTGACTTATTTTTCAGAATCCAAAAACTTTTTGAATATAATAAAACGTATAAGCCTAAAATAGATCTTCTACGAGCGATTGACACCGATAACAAAACATTTTGCTACATTTTAAGGGGTGGGAAGAGGTTTGCCGCGGAACGTAAATTATATCAAAAATATACTAAATAAACTCACGAGCGGCAAATCTCAAAGGGACCAACAACGGAAACAGTGTTCGGTATCGGATCCTCTTAATCGAATAACACTGTATCGATTATGATGTGGTGCATTTGTTAAATTATCATTTTTGATTAGACAAGTGACATTACAAATGTGTTGTTGAAAGTGCCAAGCTGTTTAGAATAGAGCAGGTACATTAGCGTGCGCGTGCGCTCTACTCCGACCCATTAATGCGCAATGTTTTCGTGTTGCAGGTTGATACCGCTCTCTAATAATAATAACAACTAATTCGATCATCTAATCAGATCTAATCGACTCTTTTACAGCGTCGCCGGTTACATAATATAACCAAGTTATTTTCAGGGCCGACTACCTAATCCATCGATTAAAATTTCAGGTTAAAATTAATCCACAATTGTTTCTCAGGGCGGTAGGATACACTTACGATAGGACGCGGCTACTAGGTTCACAAAACGCGCGCGGCTTCGGAGGCGGCGCGCGGCGCGTGTGCTGACTGCATCACGCGTCGTGCGCCGCCCGCCCGCGCGCGATCCGCCCCCAGTAACCCGCCCCCTCCGCCAGGTCGCCCTCACCGGAGCCGATCTACTCGACGGACGGCAAGCGGCTGAACACGCGCGAGTACCGCACGCGCCGCAAGCTAGAGGAGCAGCGCCACCAGTTCGTGACGCGCATGCAGCAGATCAACCCCGAGTTCAAGCCGCCGCCCGACTACAAGTCAGTGCCGCCGCCTGCGTCCGGCGGAAGTCGCGCGCCGCCGGACGCCTGCCGCGCTGCAGGCGTCCGGCGGCCGTCGTGCCCCGCCGGACAACCTGCGTTTACTATTTTGCATTTTGTCCGGGTGGACCGTCGCTCGCCGTTCGGGTGGTGAATAATTGTAAACGCCGCGCTGTACACCGTGTCGGTTTGTCGATGGTCGAGTTTGGCTCCGCATCGCGCCTATTCGAAGTGCAATGTTCGTAATTGACTGATGAACTAGAGTTTTTTATAATTCGGTAGTATCTGTTTTGAGAATACACTATAATATTATGTAATAAGCATTTCAAATATGTGAGAATACGAAACTTGAAAAAATAAATAAAATTACAATGCCAATTTATGGTGTACAAAATGAGTTCGTCGCTGCGCCGGCGACGAGTGGCGCCGGTTATGTTATAGCCGGTGTTCGCGCACTGACCGTCCGTCCGACGTGTTGCAGGCCGCCCGTGGTGCGCGTGCACGACAAGGTGATGATCCCGCAGGAGGAGCACCCCGACATTAACTTCGTGGGACTGCTCATCGGCCCGCGCGGGAACACGCTTAAAGGTGAGCACCGCGCCACCGCTCCCCGCGACGCCCCGCGCCGGTCTGACTGGGTACTCTCTGTGTCCGCAGCGATGGAGAAGGAGACCGGCGCCAAGATCATCATCCGCGGCAAGGGCTCCGTGAAGGAGGGCAAGGTGGGGCGCAAGGACGGGCAGCCGCTGCCCGGCGAGGACGAGCCGCTGCACGCTTACATCACGGCCACCAACGCAGACGCCGTTAAAAAGGCGGTCGAGAAGATCAAGGAAGTGATCCGGCAGGGAGTGGAGGTGCCCGAGGGACAGAACGACCTGCGCCGCATGCAGCTGCGCGAGCTGGCGCAGCTCAACGGCACGCTGCGCGAAAACGACGCCGCGCGCTGCGCCAACTGCACCGCCACCGACCACCGCACGTGGCTGTGCCCCGACCGGCCCAACGTCACCTCTGCCGTGGTGTGCTCCGCGTGCGGCGGCGCCGGGCACATCGCACGCGACTGCCGCGCGCGCCGCCCCGGCGCCCAGCCCGCGCCCAGCCACGCTGACAAGGTACCGCCCCTAGTTACCTCCGCCGTGGTGTGCTTTGCGTGCGGTGGCACCGGCCACATCGCACGCGACTGCCGAGCGCGTCGCCCCGGCTCCCTGCCCGCGCCCAGCCGACAAGGTACCGCCCCTAGTCACCTCCGACGTAATGTGCTCAGTGTGCGGCGGTGCCGACAAGGGACCGCCCCGCGCCATTAGCCAAATCCCGCCCCGGTGCCCTGCCGACCAGTTACCGCCCCGACCCACCGGCCACTTTCAGCGCCGACACCCTACCCTGCCAACAAGGTACCGCTACGCCTCGTTGACCAAATCCCGCCACAGTGCCCTGTTCTACCGATCAGGTCCCACCCCGGTGGCGCCACAGCGCAATTGAGGAACAAATGATATCTTTCTAATATTATACAAATAACATCTATACTCACAAATAACATCCATACTCATAAAGTTCACATACCGTTTACCGTTTAAAGTTTTCATAGTACGTCGGCACCTCGCTGAGCTCTCTCCTCTCCGCAGGCCAAGATCGACGAGGAGTACATGTCGCTGATGGCGGAACTGGGTGAGGCGCCGCCCCCAGGCGGTGGGGGCGGCCCGCGCCGCTTCCCGCCCTCGCTGTTTGCCTCCTCGCAGCCCGCGCGCGCCATCATGCCGCCCCCGGGTCAGTCATGAACAGATTTTAAATTTTACTTGCGTAGTTGGTTTTGTAGAAACCAAAAGTGTCCGCCTGGGATAGTATTACGTAAGCTGCGTGCGCGCGTGTAGTGCAGAAAGTGTCCGCCTGGGATAGTATTACGTAAGCTGCGTGCGCGCGTGTAGTGCAGAAAGTGTCCGCCTGGGATAGTATTACGTAAGCTACGTGCGCGCGTGTAGTGCAGAAAGCAACACGGGCATCGCGTCCAATGCTAGATGTCGACTGGCTAGTCCGGCAGCGAAGCCCTAACCGCCGCGCACCGTATTGTTAATTGTTATCACGCGGCCAAGCGGTGCATAGCTATAGCGCATCTATAGGAGTGAACCATGCCCGCTGCATACTACGGGTTTCGGGTAAAACCAAACACGGCTAATATTGATTAACTTCGTGCCTGAAAGATAACGCCTCCCAAACTATATTTTTATATAAATTTAAGCTAAGCAGGCGTTAACTGCTATAACAAATCATAAAAATATAGATTTGTTAGGCGTTATCTTTCAGACGCGAAGTTAATATAAGCCGTGTTTGGTTGGTAGTTCGTAATACTAGCATAGCGTTACTATCTATTGATAGCGTTACCGTCCCCATAAAACGGGTTCAAAGAAGCTAGTGGAAAGATTTGGATGACGACGCATAGGTCTCGGTGGCCGAACTGATAAAGGCATGTACCGCGCTGAGGCACAGTATGCGAGTTCGAATCTCGTCCGTGATCCAAATTTTTCCATTAGAAAATTATTATATATATTTACGCTAAGCAGGCGTTAACTGCTATAAAAAATCATAAGAGTTTATCTATCTATAGTTTTCATTTTAAATTTGTATGAAAAGTTTGCATACTTGGTTAAAATATTTATTTCAAAGTAATCTTGATCTTTGATGATGCAGTTTGAGTGTTTGTCAGTGTATTGTTCTCTTCTTCAGCGTCAGAACTGGGAACTATGCTTGAAGGCCTAAGCAAAGTAAGCCTCGAGGTCGGACTAAGAGAGAACATATCAAAGACCAAGATCACAACCAACAGCATCCAACGCAGAATACACATTTGAGTATGTTCACGAGTATGTGTATCTTGGACGAGTATTCTCCTCTCAGCTGAGAAGAGCTATATTGGGCCAAGATGAACTTGGTGAAGGGCAACCTTCCTCTACGTCTAAAGCGCAGGCTCGTGGACGTGTGCATTCTCCACATCCGCACTTACGGTGCACACTTGGTCTTTGAATCTTCAGCAAAGTTCCACGCTCGAGATTTGCCGACTTGGGATGGAGCGTAGGATCTTGGAAGTCAAATTAACTGACCGCATTAGGAATACGATAATACAAAATCGCAGACGTTACCCAGAAAACTGCACAGCTAAAATTGGACTGGGCCGGATAAATGTTATATGCCAGACCAGTTGTGGGCAAAAACCACAACCAATTGGATTCTTATCTAGAGCAAAACGTCAGCGCAGCCGTCCACGACGAAGGTGGCGAGACGAAGTAGTAAAATCATGGAAAGAGGGAAGGGAGGCCTTTGCCTAGCGCTGGGAACATACAGACGATATAAAAATAATAGTTTAATTAATGGTAAAAATGAAAACATATTAGTTAATAAAAAAATGCTCACCCGCTCTGTCTAGCCGATGCAATACTAATACAGAATACATCGATATGAGGGTGCTTACTCAATATGTTGATGTTTTTACTCACTCTCCTTAAATAGGAGTTCCGCCTACAGTTTGTGACGGTGACGGTACTTATGGTACATTTACTAATGGGCTAAAAAAAAAGGGACAATCAATCTAGTTTATAGCAACAAATTATGGAAACAAAATTTGCTCGCCGCCACCCTCAACAAGGAAATGTAACGCGTGCATCGGCCGGTGCCCGGCTGTCCGGCGGCGCCCGCGTGCGTCAGAGGCGCCGCGCAACACAACTTGGATCGATCACTTCCACTAAGGGAGTGGAGCGGCGCGGGCGTAGCACCTGCGCCTGCGACGTGACCTGTTCTGCCTGTTTCTCGTGTGAGGCAGCACTGGCCTCTGGTGTCAGACTGTGTCAGTAATGTGTGCACACGCCCCGCAGGCCTGCCGACGTCGCTGCCGCCGCCGCCGGGCGCCTACCCGCCGCCGCCGCCGCCGCCCAGCGCGCCCTGGCTCGGTATGTGCTCTCGCTGCTGAGCGGCTCGTTACCTCTTCCCTCTTACCGGTTTTGAGCCAATCTTGGCCAAGTTTTGTTATATCGGTGTACATTGTTACTACTTGTTCATAAACATGAGCAAATAAAAAACTGTCGTTTGTAGAATCAGTCATTAGTAGAATCGGTCAATCAGGTCGTTGCGCATTTCAAGAATTTGCGCGTTAATTTTATTTTATGTTAAGCTTATGGCTGTTTGTTTCAACAAAGTTAAAATTAGATATATTGAAAACAATATATAGGCTTTTTTAATTTTTCGCTTAGGTACCGTAAACATTGAACTAAACACTAAAATTGTAGTATCTCCGGTTGCAAAACCTTTGAGAAAACATTATAAAAACATAATAATCATGGATGTTATGGACCAAAATATATGCCGTCCCTATTTATGCTTGTCCCGGCGTGAACTGGAACGCGAACGGGGTGAATTGGAATAAACGCATAGGGTTGTCAAAAATTTGTATGAAAATAAAATAAGTACAGTAACCGGCGATAAATAATGCACATCGGTCTTTGGAAAGAGACTCGGCTAATTTCGGCTTCAAATAAGTAAAGCGTTGTTACACCCTACCTGTGTGACGTTTGCCAGTTATATTCTTTGTTTGTCAGTCGTTATACGGGTGCAATAGAGTACGGTCGCATTTAGCTTAAAATATATAATATAAAGTTGTTTGAACCGCCCAACATTAAATCTATTCATTTACAAAATAATACTTAATAGTTTTTTCATCCCATCTATTCGAAAAACACTGATTGGTTCCTCGAAAAGAGGGAGCGAAGTAGGACTTTTCTGTTCAAGACTTTCAGAGAGGGCAGTAATGAGTTTTGAATTGGGAATGTGAATTTTTGATGTTGGCGATTGATTGGTTCCACGACGTGAGCGCTCGTGGTCGTCGGCTCTTTCCGCCTCAGCTCGGCCATATTTAATTTATAAGCCATCAAATATATATTTTTATGTGCAAAATGTAAACACTCCAGTTGGGAATTGAACTCTGCTCTACTAAAGATCGGGAGTTGAACGATGTTCCGTCGAGCCATGCAGACTTATGGTATTAGGCCGCAAAATTTAGCAAAGATCAGATGAAGGGTTGCTGATTCACAGTTGACCAATGAGCTCATCATTTTTATCGTTCATTGTGTCGCGTGGCGTATAAAATATAAATGTAAATATTTAAATGTACGGAGAATAGAAAAAAAATAAAAGCGCGCGAATTACGATATCATCGTCACGGAAACAAGGAATATTAACAGTGCAAAAATTAAATAATTTCACGAAAATGCAAGTGTAGCGAAAGTATTTTACAGCCTACTTACACCTGAAAATACTACGCAATAAATGTGATACAAAATCTATGACCAACTAAATACCAGGAAAAATATTTAAAAAAGCTTATAGGTAACAATTTTATCGAGTAGGAAAATGCAAAAGAAGCGAAGTCTTTTTCGGAAACCTGTACTTATTTTCAAGAATTAACCAAATATAAGCAACCTTCACACGTTGGAGGGTAGTACCAATAATGACTTTCAAATCGAGATCTACACAAAATTCAGAACACAATATCTGATGAGAATATCTGAAGCATGTATAAATCAAAGAAGTACGAGGTGAATCTAAATGTTTAGTTAAGTACCTGGTTTATTTTATGTTGTTTTTTTTAGTCTAATTAATATCCGTTTAAATAACTAATATGTTGTAAAGTATCTAAAAGCGTATTTTTTATTTTTCTCATAGGATGGATTTTTCTCAGGGGATGAAAAGAAGAGTGTATACACTCTTCTTTTCATCCCCTGAGAAAAATCCAAAGAAGATCTGGAAGCATATATATTTTCCCTCGGATGAAGTATATTGAATCCCTCGCTACGTTCAGAATTCTGCATAGGATTTTTATTTCAGGAGTCCTTCGCTACGCTGTCTAGAATCCTTCACTCGACTCTGGATTCAAATTAGCGCCCTCGTCCTCAAAATTTTATTTTATAATACAATCTACTATACTATCCTTTTTCTAGTAGTTGCAACAGCTCTCTATAGATATTTAAAGTTTACATGTCATTGATTTGACATAAACTAATAAAGTCCATAAAGTGCAGTATTTATTTGATATGAAATGACACTTAATAAATACGGTGATTAATGGACGGTCGTCAGTGTTCGGAAATCGTCGTAAACAGCCAATTGTCTCTTTTCAAAGGCCGATGTGCATTATTTATTGCCGGGTACTGTACATACAAAGGTACCTACATACACTACATAGTATACAGGTACAAACCCCTCCACTGCATTTACACGCTGGTGCTGTTTTATTACGTAAATGCGGTAGGAGAGGTTTGTTATATTAGTTGTTAAAGTCAAATCTTTCTTGTAATTTCTGTAATAAGAAGTAAAGAATTAAAACAATAAATACAATTTAAATATTCTACAATGTATTCCTCTACTGCTGCAGTTAAACTGTTTGAACACCATGCTTTTTCGTAAACCTAGTATTATATCTATGTAATACAAGTTTTGAAATTTTATACTTTGCACTTATTTGGGGCGATGAACTGTTTGATCTCTCATATTCGCTGAGCGCTGCTTGTATGGTTATATCATCATATTTTTTATATTTTTTCTTACTACTGGGCTTATATGCACGAGGCATATCTGAAACAAAACATAACAATAGCAAAATTAACTAATGCAGGTCGCATTTTACAATTTTAACTTAATTGATACGTGACAGCCCTGTCCCTGTACCGTACTTTACCGTTCCAAACCACCTCCCATTCGTCCCTATTAACTTAGTATAGCGTTTCTATTCAGACCTAGAGCCGTTCCCATTCACCCCTCTACTGTCTCTATTAACCTCGCAACTAAATCATAATCACAGAGGTTATGTTGATTTAAAACTGTATATGTAAACTGACTGACTGTTCTCGTGTAGCTCCAGAAATAAATTAATATTTGAATACAACCACTCCTAAAACACAAACACTTCCACCGAAGTTTTGAGGCACAAAAAACTTCAACGTACGAAGACCTTTTTTCTATTCAACAATTTGAATTGCTGTGAAACGTTACTCTGGTTTGGTATTGCCAGATAAAAGGCAATGCAAGGCAAAGGAAATTTTAAAGGTGTATAGTTCTATTTATTCTGCTTCATAAGTCATTCCCGATTTTTTCCCTATTCAGACCTCGATTCCTATTCACCCCATTTTAAGTAGTTTAAAGAGTAGTCATTTGGAGAATCTGTCATATTTTGTAAACTAAACCGTTTTCTTAGCACTGTTTCGATGTGATCGGACGTCGAGTCGTTGCGCCGTAATGTCAGAATGCTAACTGCATCGTTATATGTATTAGTAAACATAAAACAAGGGTATTAGTTATGTTTAAATTAATGTAATGTTTATTTACTTCTCTATGTTATGATTTAGTTGTGAGAAAGAGCGATTCGTGTGTTCACACTAGTAGCTGTCCACTAGCTAGATAACGTTTACGCGTGTTACTGGAAGTTTTAATAGCTGACTGACAGTTTAGTGACCTGTTTAAATATTATGTAACTAGGAGGAAGCAGAGCTCCCGAACCGCCTGCTCGGGTCGAGGCGCAGCGCCGGAGACCTTTCTTACTTACTATGTGTATTCTCTTTGCCTTCGGGATGTTGCCTGTTTGGCTTCCTACGTGGTAGCGTTACTGACTCTGTGGTGTTGTGCTTCTAGGGGCGCAGCCGCCGCCGCCGGGCGCCGCGCCGCCGCCGCCGCCGCGCCCGCAGGTACGCCGCCCCACTCGCGCCGTCCCGCGCCGACTGACTCGCATAAGCAAGATATAAGTTTAAAAACTAAAACCCGACTACGCTCGGGTAAAAAATAGCCCATGACACAAATGCGATGTAGACGAATCGATTGATACATCGCTTGTCAAAATCGGACTAAGTTTTTAGTTTGAACACATAACCTTTTGCTTCGCCGTAGTCGGGGAAAAAATAGCCTATGAAACTCTATACCTGAAGGCGAAACGAAACTCCCCATTCCTATAAAAATGAAACGAGTCGTGTTTGCAACATCTCGTTACTTTTTGACGATTTTTGTGCGGTGTTTATGTAACGAGCACTCCGAAGCACGGAGCGATGGAAGTCCGCAGGAGAACCGATCCCGGTACCGTTGGAGTACCGAGCACTAGCGCACCATTAGGCCGCCATGTGCCTAACAACGTTCAATGCGTAATGATGTTGATGTGCTTCCAGAACGACAAGATGGGTCCACCGCACAACCCGCACATGCCGCCGCCCGGTGAGTAATATCATAAAAACATTCAACTTTTTTTTCTTTTTTTTTATTACGGACTAGGCAATCGTTTGACCACGATCTCACCTGATGGAAAGCGATGATGTGGTCGAAGGTATAGCACGCTTGCCTAGTAGATACCTATTCACTGTTGACTTGAACACACCTAACTTTATATAGCGAGTGGTTTCACTACAAGATGGGTCCACCCGCACATGATGCCGCCTATGAGTAACATCATAAAATCAACTTTAAATAGCGAGTGGTTTCACTACAAGATTGGACGCCTTTATATTTCAGCACGTCTGTACCGTCGCGGTAAAGTGGGAAAGTGAAATGTGTACAATTATTTGAAAAAATAAATACACGGTAGCAGCAGCCACACTCATTGATTGTTCCACGGAACGGGAGTGCAGTGCAGCGATGCGGCGCGTCGTATACACGAGTAGAGCACACCCGATACGATACGTGAAATAAAAACTAAATGGCCCAGGAACCCAAAACAAGAGCCTCCGATTGTAAGAGCAGCCACTTGTCGTGCGCCGCTCCTGGCGCCCTCCGCCTGAAGCTGGCGCCCTCGTGGCGTTCCACCTCCAGCGGCGCCCCCGGGACACTCCAGCCCAGCGCGCGCTCGCACTGTCCCGAGAAAGCGAAGTGCGAAGCTTCATTCAGATTGTTCCAACTAAATGAACCGGTCGTCTGTCCACAGGCATGCTGGGGATGGGCGGCGCGTGGCGCGGCTTCAACCCGCCGCCGTGGGGCGGAGCGCCGCCGCCCTTCCTGGCGCCGCCGCCGCCGCCGCCGCCGCAGCACCCGCGCCCTGACGACTGACGCGCCGCCCATGCCCCGCCCCGCCCGCCTCTGCACCCTCGCTAACGAGAGCGGCACCGACCATACAGCTTGTATGTACTACGTACGAGAGGAGACGCGACACAAGCGCCGGGCGGGGGGAGGAGCGCGGGGTGAAGGAGAATAGTAGAACAGATGCGACATTTTCCTACTTATATCTTCAGCGAGTGTTCACTACACGCACATAGCAGCAGACTCCACACAACACGTAACGACACAGCGAGTGAGTGAAGTGCGGTGACATCGGTATCCGCTAGTAGTATTGGTGCCGCACTGCGCGCGGTGGCGCCGCCTTCCCTCGCACATCGCCGGCGCCGCCAGGAACAGCGTCCTGCAGCGGTATCCGCTAATAGTACCACACTTAGTAAAACCGACACCGATGTTGGCACCGCCTTCCCTCGCACAGTCGCATTTGCAAATACTTCTTTACTTATAATTTGGCGTGTGCTTCGAGACTTTCGATTAGATTCTTGTATTTGTAAAATTAAATATACGATAGATAAAATGATATCTATATCAAAACAATATAGATTCGTGGAAACCAGCCTACCGGTCCCGTGATTTAATAATCTAATTCGTGGAAACCAGCCTACCGGTACCGTGATTTAATAATATAATTCGTGGAAACCAGCCTACCAGTACCGTGATTTAATAATCTAATTCGTGGAAACCAGCCTATCCGTCCCGTGATTTAATCATCTAACTCGTGGAAACCAGCCTACCGGTCCCGTGATTTAATAATCTAATTCGTGGAAACCAGCCTACCGGTACCGTGATTTAATAATCTAATTCGTAGAAACCAGCCTACCGGTACCGTAATCTAATTTGACTATTTTAACGGATATAGGTATTGCCGTGCGTTGGATAAGAAATATATATATTTTTGCCTTCAATTACATATATGATTGTTTATATATCAATGTTTGTTTATATTTTTTTACTAATTATCACATGCGAATGAAAAATTGCGAAACGACAAGATTTAACTTCCGCCGTAGACTTCCGCACATAATGTACTGTGATTCGACGCAACTTATTTCTTTCGAAATCCTGGACGTCTTTAAATGTATAGAAGAAAATATAGAAAGTTAATTTTTAATTTATGTATAAATAAGTTAACTACAAAATTACCAAATGAACTAAGATGGCGCGCCGGTGTCTGTGTCCTGTAATTCTATTAAATAAATAATTATGGACTTACTTTTTTGTTTCATTGATACATATCGTTACTCATTTTATCCCCCCCGACGAAAGAGAGGGGTGTAATAAGTTTGGGGTGTTTATGTATCCGTGTGTGTTTGTGGCATCGTAGCTCCCAAACGAATGGACAGATTTTGATACGTTTTTTTTTGTTTGAAAGGTAATGTGATCGAGATGGTTCTTAGCTATAATGGGAAACAGGAACGAGTCCGTCGCCGATCGTAGCTCGCAAACGAATGAACCGATTTTGAGGCGTTTTTTTTTGTTTGAAAGCTAATGTAATCGAGATGGTTCTTAGCTATAATGGGAAACAGGATCGTAGCGCGCAAACGAATGAACTGATTTTGAGGCGTTTTATTTTTGTTTGAAAGCTAATGTGATCAAGATGGTTCTTAGCTATAATGGGAAACAGGATCGTAGCGCGCAAACGAATGAACTGATTTTGAGGCGTTAAATTTTCTTCCTAACCATCACACCAGTGTGACAGAGCAGTGTGAAGGTTAGTCGGTCGCGGTTTTATTTTTGTTTGAAAGCTAATGTGATCGAGATGGTTCTTAGCTATAATGGGAAACAGGATCGTAGCTCGCAAACGAATGAACTGATTTTGAGGCGTTTTTTTTGTTTTATTGCTAATGTGATCGAGATGGTTCTTAACCTTTAAGTACCGACGTGTGGTCTGACAGACACTTTGACCGTTCGCGATTCCGAGTTACCTAGTTTAGCGTGGTTGTATTACCCCGCGCTTCTATTTACCCCTCCAGCAGTCGCCCGGGAGCGTTCATAGAGAGTGGCAGTGTTGGTGCGCGCGATATCGGTAAGTTATGGCTTTTATAAGATCGCGAGTGGACTGTGAGACCACTCGTCGGTACTTACGTAACTTTTTTGATTGTTCACATTTTTCATTTTATATTTGTTTTTTAAATTATTTACAGTCTAATGTCACAATGAACCAACCAGGATCTTCAGGCACAAAACGGGCAAGGTCAAATGACAATGATAGTGGTTCTGTCACAAGACGATACTCAACACGACCCCATAATAGGCAGCATGAAGAAATTGTGGCGAGATGGTTAGAAGACGGCTGCGAATCAGACTCTGAGGTTATTGACCCTAATTTCAGTGTAGTGGACAGTCATCAAAACACAGAATCTGAACAGGAGGCACCAGAAAACGATGACATTACCTCCGAAGAGCAAGAAATCGAGGCCAACGAGGTCAATCGAGTGCGATGCTATTTCGGTAAGAATCGATTCAAATGGAGTCAATCTCCTTGCAACATCAGCGGCGTGCGAACACCACGGCACAATATTGTAACTGCGTCAGCAGTATCGTCCTCAAACCTGTCTGAGGCTGATCCGAAAGATCCTTACAACATATGGCGTAAGTTTTTTGATGATTCTATAATTTAGGAGATTCTTACTTGGACCAATGTGAAATTACAAAAATTCAGAGAACCTTTCAAAACCGAAACAGAATTGCATGACACAGATGAAATTGAACTAAACGCTTTCTTGGGGCTTCTCCTATATTCCGCTTTATTCAAGTCCAATCACGAGGACTGTGATCTGTTGTTTACGACTGATGGTACTGGCCGCGAAATATTTAGATGCGTCATTTCAAAAAACAGATTCATGTATCTAGTCAAATTTTAGGGTTGAGGGAAACTGTTTTTAAAAAGCACAAAAATTATAAAGTGTAAATTTATTGAATGTACGATTCATTCGAGAGTGTCGTTCAGACTGACTAATAAAACTTAATTCTAATACGAGTACAAAATGCATGCCTTATCTAGTTGTACATCCCGGCTAGGCGCCGGCCGTCCAGACGCAACTCAGCGGTTTTGCCGCCTACGCCAGGCTACGTGTGTATTGGTACCGTCTCATGCCTAATACCGGAATGCATAACTCCTCCCACCGTAAGTTCGAAATTCTCGGGTGAATTTACTTCATTCTG
This sequence comes from Alsophila aescularia, assembly GCA_946251855.1. NCBI lineage: Eukaryota > Metazoa > Arthropoda > Insecta > Lepidoptera > Geometridae > Alsophila > Alsophila aescularia. The sequence continues at coordinate 34,092,147 of OX276376.1, forward strand.
AGAATTTCGAAAAATGCGATACAAAATTGGCTTAAAATATAAAAGGAGAACTATTACTAAAAGTACATATAATACTAAGGTACCGATGCTTATGTCCTTCACGTTAATAACACTTTCATTTTCACTCCTTTCAACTTTAACACTTTCACTTTTTAAAACTTGAGACAGGTGCTGCAGGTTTGTTAGGTCCACTCCATCCAGATTTACAGGTTTCGATTCCAGAGGTGTTGATGTCAGCGGAAATATCTCAGGAAGGTTTATAATTGGTAATGCAGGTGAGGAGAACCTTTCCAGGTTCCCGTGATGCCTTTTCAATATTATTTCTTTAATAACAGCCTCGCAGTCGTCATCAGCGGTGATTATGTAGGTTCCACGTATGTGGTGATGGGTCATCTCGTTTCCACAAGTTTTAGTAATTAATAAGGTTGCTTTAGTGTAGAGCATCCATCTGTCTGCTTGTATCTTCTCTATTTTCACATCATCAAACTCTACCAGCATTGGTCGGCATTCAGTGGTATTGGTTGCGAAGCTCATCAGTTCAATAATACAGGAATCTTTCATCATCAAGGGTGAATATTCTTCATCACATAAGAATAATGACTCATCCATCTTTCTGCAGGGGTGGAGCAGCGACACCGTTTTCAACCCTTTCATTAAAAGGTAAGGATATTTAGGTAATACTATGGAAATCTGGTTTACGGGATTAGTGATAGGTAGCGGAAGGATTTTATAATAAGTATATTTATCAGATTCAACTAATGGTATGTCCATAATAAACGTTATTTGATTTTCTTTTGCATAAACCTTTAATTTTATACAATGTTCAAGTTTAAAAAAGTTACCAAATGTTACAGGAAATACAAGTGTATTCTTAGTTTCTATTGCTTTTAGTAATGATAACAATTCATCAGCATTTATTGTAGATTGATGTAGAGTCCCTAACTTACTAAATGCAACTGCTGTTTCAATTTCGTCCAGTCTGACATAAAGAGTTTCAAAATTATGTAAAAACAAATGGTACACGTTTATAATTTTAAGTTCATTCAGAGAATTGTTTGTATCATTAAGTTGTTTTCTAACATCAAATTGCCTTGTTTAATTGGATGAAATTATGTTTTATTGAACTTGAAATATTTATGAATGAATCCATCATTTCAGCGACTACTGTCATCTTTCTATCTACCGCGTTTTGGCTTGTCTTAACTTCCTTTATTAGTCTATCGTACCTTATTACATCGTCATTATCCAAATTTCCAGTTACTATTTTTATAAGAGAGCCGAGAGGGTTTAGAATTCCGCGTTTGGATCGTTTTGAAGGTAACAGCTGACTTAATCTTTCGACGGTTACGTTTTTAATATAGTCAGTTTGTGTTTTTATATCATTTATGGCGGAGTTAAATGTTTTATTGCTATAGTAATTATTAATATGCATATTTAAATTTGCATATCGATTTATATTAAATTCTAAATCCTCACGTATGGAACTTAAATCTAATATCTTCTTAACAATAGTCCACTTATCATTACTAACAAAGGCAATTCCTTAATTGGGAGAATTCCAGGGTTGCGATCGATCGGCTGAAGTAGAAGGGCCTGGATGCTGGTCACGTGCATCAGGAGCAGGATGAATCTGCGAAGGTCGTTTTATGTCCTTAATAGGGGCTCTAGTATCATGTCCGTGAAATTTTACTGGGACTATATTCCTATCTACCTCTCCAGTAACTTTCGCTTTTTCATAACGAGCTTTATCTTTGCTTCTCCTAACGTTGGCACCTTTTATAAATACTGTATCCCCAATTTTAACATCAAATTCTTTTTCTCCTCCGCGCTTTTCCTTGATCTTTTCTTTTCGGTTGATTGCCTTATCTGTTAAATACTCATAAAGGTATTTCGTACGTTTTTTATGATCTTGTAATAACTTTTGTGTGTAGCTTTTATTAAATTCAACATCAAAGGTACTTGTTGCGTCGGTATGGCCAAAAACGACTTCAAAGGGTGTCAGACCCGTTGTGGAATGTATTGTCTGATTATAAGACATGACTGCATACGTCATAACTGACGCGGCATCTGTGATTTTATGCTCATATTTTGCCAAGCGGTACACTTCCAATAGGGTTGAATGAAGTCTTTCAATCAGCCCCATGGAATTGGGATTATGGGGGGTTCCAATATGCAAGTCAATTTTGTAAAAACTAAGGGTTTCTTTAATAAGTGTATTATTAAATTCGGTTCCGGAATCTGAACTTATTTTTCGTGGCACACCATACATTGAAAAATACTTAATGAGGGCTCTAATTATTTCCGGTGTCGATTTGTTATTAATCTCTATTGCTTGGCCAAGCTTGCTAAAAGCATCGATAATTGTTAAATAAGGTTTTCCTTCTATTGTAAAAACGTCTATGAAAATTTCTTGAAATGGTCTATTCTGTGTTTGGGTCAATTGTAGCTCTGGTTTTAAAGGTTTTCGGTCATATTTCATAGTTTTACAAATTTCACAAGAGTTTATTATAGCCGCTACGGTAATATCCATATTGTTCCAAAAATAAGTGCGTTTCAGGTGCATTATTGTTTATTTTATTCCTCGGTGGCACGTTTTACCTACATGATATTTCAATACTATCTCACGCTGCTCACTTTCCTCATTCACGTAAACTACCCTTTGCTTACATTCCAATAACTTAACTGTACCCTTCTTAAATAACGCAATTGTCGCTTCTGCAAATTGTTTTCGGTGTGTTTCATGTTCAAAATATATAAAGTGTTTTATTTTGGGCTTAATGTATTCTTTCAGGAATCGTTTAACTAATTCAGGTTTATTTAGGGGTAAGTGCACTTCCAGAATCTTTTGTTTTGGTCGCGATATATCTTTTACAGTCATTTCTTCCCTATACCAAAAATGGACAAGGATTTGATTTGGTTTTGTATCTATAGCTTCGTTTAAAATGGGGATGCCATCTGTGTCTACTTCGAATGCAGAATGTTCAGTAAATGTACGATTACTTCCAGATTTTTCAGAGACTACTGAGATAGTGCTACTTGTCGGGGATAGAATCGATAGAGTTTTTTTCCGAATCTGATGTAATATCTATAGGTTCTGATTTTGGTGGTTTTTCAGTAGGGGTAACTAACAGTAACCTTACTAAATCTCTCATCACTTCATCAAGATGTTCTTGTAATCTTTCTTCAGTGTCTACATTAACCTCCATTGAGCTTTGTCCATCTTTACCTAGCGCATTTACCTTCATACGAGATAGGGCATCCGCGACGTAATTTTGTTTCCCGTTTTTGTAGACTATATCGTAATCGAATTCTGCAAGACGCAGCTTCCATCTGGTAAGCTTGCTATTTGGTTCTTTTATGGAATTTAGCCACGCCAACGGCCTGTGGTCAGTGTATATAGTGAATTTCCTGCCATACAGGTAAGGCCTAAAAATTTTTGCGGCCCAGACAATTGCCAAAAGTTCTTTTTCAATGGTACTATACCGAGTCTCTGCATCGTTTAATGTCCTACTAGCGTAAGCTATAGGTTTATCTGTGCCAATTGGGCCTTGAGATAGTACTGCTCCAAGAGCATAATTTGACGCGTCGGTTGTTAGTATGAATGGTTGTGTAAAGTCCGGGAACTGTAAAACGGGGGCGTTCACTAAAAGTTCTTTACATCGTTCGAAGGCTGCTACATATTGCTCAGTGATTTCGATTTTGTTTCTTTTCTTCAAGCAATTTGTAAGGGGTTGAGTTACCTTTGCAAAATCCTTAATAAATTTTCGGTAATAACCTACCAGGCCCAAGAAACTTAATTTCTGTTGAGGTTTTCGGAATCGGAAAATTTAAAACTGCCTGAATTTTGTCATCGTTTGGCCTGAGCCCTTCTCTAGTTATCATGTGTCCAAGATATAGCACCTCTTTTCTGAAAAATTCACACTTATCCAAAGTCGCCTTCAAATTTGTTTCTCTCAAACGGTCAAAAACCATGCGCAGTTTCTCTATGTGTTCTTGCAAACTACTGGAATACACAATAATGTCGTCAAGATAAACGAGACAATGCAGGCCTTGCAAGCCCCTCAGCACGTTGTCCATTGCGCGTTGAAACGTAGCTGGGGCGGTCTTAAGCCCGAAGGGCATTCGAGTAAATTCGAAATGTCCTGATTGTGTCGAAAATGCCGTTTTGTGCCTATCCTCCTCCTCTACTTCGATTTGGTGGTAGCCACTTGCCAAATCTATTGTACAAAAGTAAATCGACTTTCCTAATTTATCAAATAGATCCGAGATGTTTGGCAAGGGGTATTTGTCATCAGTTGTAATCTCGTTTAATCTTCTGTAATCTATAACCATCCGAAATTTCCTTTCGCCAGAAGCGTCAAACTTTTTGGGGACTAAATGAACCGGCGCACTCCATGGAGAGTGTGATTCTCTTATCACGTCACTTTCAAGAAGTTTGTCTACTTGGTTCTTTATTTCATCGTTATGTGCGGGTGGATGTCTATACGGCCTGATAAAAATGGGATCCTCATTTTTGGTCCTAATTTGATGCTTCACATGATTTGTAAATGTAAGTGGCATCTCGTCGCAGTAAAATATGTCGCGATATTCGTAACACAGTTTTTTTATACATTCTCGTTCTTCTTTGTTTGTATGTTCTAGCCTTAATTTTTGTAGGTTTTGTTTAAGCAGCTCATCTACCTCATATTCGTTCATGTCCGAAGTCAAATTCACCTTACATTCTTCAATTTCATACTTATCCACCCTAAGGGGCTTTCCAAACGTCATAGTTATTCTGTCTTCAGATAAATTTTGTATCACCGTATGTGCAAATGAATCTTTACATTTTACAATTTGAGGTGCATCTAAATCGGCCATGTAATTTTCATTGAAAGTTTCATTTTGGTATTCATACAACTCGTGGGATGCATCGACTTCATTGTTGTAAAATACGTTACTATTATCAGCTTCATGGGAGGCGTCTAACATATTTTGTCTGAATGGGCGAGCAGTGCGCATGGATACATCGGAATTCATGGTCGGTTTTTGACCTTGTAAGTTTTGATGAGGAATCCCAAACTTAAAATTGTTTTGGGGTTGGTATCCTGGTGGTGGCCTCGCAAAATTGTTAAGTGGTGGCCTGAAGCCTTGACCTTGTTGGGGGATTCCGAATCTAAAGTTTTGCTGTTGGTTTGGAATACCAAATCTGTAATTTGGAGGTCCCAAATTTTGATTGAATTTCCAGCCACTGGGGTTCTGCTGGTTTGGAGACCCAAATCTAGGTGGATTTTGTGGTTGATGTGGGATTCCAAATCTGAAATTCTGATTGGGTATTTGGAATTTATTTTGTTGATTAAACTGGGGATTTCCAAACCTGAAATTTTGCGTAGAGTTAGGCAACATAACAGGCTGAATGGCTTGTGGTGGTTTGAAATTTTGGGACGTGAGGGCTTGTTTTGTTTTGTTTTTAGCGTTGTACTGATTCGTTAAGTTAACTTCCTCAACTATCACGCTCAAAGCCGTTTCCAAATTTACACACTGTTTGAGGCGAACTATGCGGATTAAATCCTGTGGCAAATTAAATAAAAACACGTTTAATGCCATGTTATTATATATGATCATTTTTGCTGCTTTTACACCCTCATCACTTAATAAATTCACTTTGGCAAATAAGGTACTGCGCATATGTTGTATTCTATGGCAAAAATCGATGTAAGACTCGCCCTGTTTTAATTTTAACTGTTCAAGTTCGATGGCAATACAGTCCTCGGAACGAGGGTCGCCGAAATGTTGAATTAACAACCCTTTTAAGCTATCCCAAGTAGCAATGTCTTCGCGTTCACTTAATAAGGCTGCAGCTCTACCAGCCAACCTACTGCTAATCGCATGAAATACATACAATGATTGGACTGGAGTATTACCAGAAAATCCTCCATATATATACTGAGCTTTCTTAATAAACAAATTTAACAAGTTTTCTTCCCCTTCAAACTTAGGGATGAGGCAAAGAAGCTCTTTTGGTACTACACGTATTTGTTCCATTATTAAAAACTCTACTTTACTAGCAACGCAATTCGTAAATTTAGCGCCGATATAAAGGCTCAATAATACTTAACTAACATACATAAAATATAGCGCCAATATTAGTGCGCAATAAAGAAAATCAAATAACGATTAATAATTTGGCAAACAGAAATAGACAGGAACGAGAGGGATGTGAAAGGGTTTACTCACAGTGTACTCGAACTCATCCTTCCGTTATAGCCAGGTAGTTTCTTCGCTGCAATCCAAATCACTTGACAATATTTTTGGTTCGTGGATTCCGCGCAAGTGCAAAGCGGCACTGCAATAAACTGTGTCACAATCACAAAAACTGATTTTTGGAGTTTTGCGGTGGATACAGCCTCGCGCGCGAAATCCTACCGGCTGCGCCAGTCAAATTTTAGGGTTGAGGGAAACTGTTTTTAAAAAGCACAAAAATTATAAAGTGTAAATTTATTGAATGTACGATTCATTCGAGAGTGTCGTTCAGACTGACTAATAAAACTTAATTCTAATACGAGTACAAAATGCATGCCTTATCTAGTTGTACATCCCGGCCAGGCGCCGGGCGTCCAGACGCAACTCAGCGGTTTTGCCACCTACGCCAGGCTACGTGTGTATTGGTACCGTCTCATGCCTAATACCGGAATGCATAACTATGTTCTGAATTGTCTGCGTTTTGTTAACCCTGACACCGGATAGACAAATAGAAGATAAAACTGCAGCAATATCGTTTGTTTTTAACCAGTTTGTAAACAACTGCCGAAAAAACTACAACGTGAGCATAAATGCAACCATTGATGAGATGCTGATTGGTTTTCGAGGACGCTCTCACCTCATAATTTATATGCCCCAAAAACCTGCAAAATATGGTTTGAAAGTTCAAGCAATTTGTGATTCGAAGACTTTTATTTATACTCTGGGAAAGGATCAGACGGCAAGGGACTGACAGAAGAAGAACATAAACTTCAAGTACCAACTCAGTGTGTCTTGAGATTGACTAGGGACATACACGGTAGTAACCGAAACATAACTGCAGATAATTGGTACAGCTCTGTACAATGTGTTAAAGAGCTCAAAAACGAGGACTAACATTTGTGGGTACGCTGAAAAAAAATAAGCGAGAAATACCCCCCGATTTTCTACCAAAAAAAACTCGTGGAGTTGGTTCTACGATGTATGGCTTTACCAAAGATATTACTCTTGTTTCTCACGTGCCAAAGAAAAACAAAGCTGTTCTTTTGTTATCATCAATGCACCACAATGAAGAAATAAATGAAAATAATAACAAACCGGAAATAATATCATATTATAACTCCACAAAAGGGGGTGTCGATGAAGTCGACAAAAAATGTTCCATTTATAATAGTGGTCGAAGAACACGACGTTGGTTAATAGCGGTGTTTTTTCGCATGTTTGATCTTAGTGCCATAAATGCAAGTATTTTGTATAATATGCACTGGCGTGGAAATACAACAGACACATCCGTTTTTTTGAAATTATTGGCTAGATCTCTAGTCGTTCCACATATGCAGCGCCGCTTACTAAATGTACGCCTGCCACGAGAATTGCGTTCGTCGATAAAAAGAGTTCTTGGACCCGATGCACCGGAAAATCCCAGGGAAGTTATTGCAGTGGAGGGTAACCAATCGAGAAAGCTGTGTCATATCTGTCCCTCAAGACTAAAACGCAAGACTGCATACAAATGTGACACTTGTACGAAACATGTGTGCCTTCAATACAGCAAGACTGTTTGTAACTGCCTTAGATACCTATTTAGATGGCTTGTGATTTTGTAGATAACGGCTGTTTATGCCTGATCTAATGATTACGATAGTTTAAAATGGTTTTTATCTATAAGAAAAATATATTTTTGTAGAAGTTTTCCTAAGTTTAATTATCATTTATGTAGTTTAAGTAAAACACTTTATTTTTCAATGAAAAATCTTTCGTCTGTGATTGTTATGCTCATAATTAATAATACATGTTGAACATCTGTTGTTTATTAAATTAAATCAAACTAGAAATGTATATACATCACGTAGGAATAAAATTTATGGAGAAATGCAAGAAAATCACTCATATTTAATATTAAGCTAGGGTGGACCGTTAGACCTCACGTCGGTACTTATGTAACTCAAACAGCACGTCGGTTCTTAAAGGTTAAAGGCCCACTACACTACTCGCAAAGTTGATCGAAGTTAAGCGAATACGAGAGTGTAGAAGGGAACTTCGGTTCGCTTCGTGCAACCTTGGCTCGCAAAGGGCGACTTCCGATCGTTGTCGGTTTTTGCGCCCGAGTCAAAGGACTCGAAGCGTCCCGAAGTTCTACGTCTCACTACACTACTCGGTTCACTTCATATGATAGTGATTAAAAATCATTAAAGGTAATGTTAAAATGTATTGTGCCTTGTTTATTCTACTAACATAGTTCTGTTCCGGTACATTGCAATCACTCACAATTTTTTTTTCGTGTTTTATATACTTACGCACTTATTTATAATACGCGAGAGTGCATATTGCAATAGTAGCTGCCATCCGAACATTATCCATGGTGCATAGCGTGCGGGCGTCGCCGGGCGACTGAGCTCCTCGCAAAGTTGCACGAGTGTGTAGTCACGCACTTTGAACTTCAGTCAACTTCGAACAGTACTTTGTCGAAGCAACTTCGCGAGTATTGTAGTGCATTGTTTTAGCTATAATGGGAGACAGGATCGTAGCTCGCAAACGAATGAACCGATTTTGAGACGTTTTTTTTAAAGCTGAGTTGTTCGAGATGCTTTAGCTGCAATGGTTGGGGGGTTATATAAATATTTAATTTGTGATTTTGTGTAATAAAGTGCATGGACTTCCGAGATGGGAGGCAGAGGGGGCCAAATGCCCCTTGGAGGCGCCGAGGAACGTCTCCACAGGATGCGGTTTTGCGGAAATTGAGATCAGAGAAAATCCCAATGTTCCAGGAATATAATCCTGGTGCGGAAGGATCGAATTATAAAATTATGTGACCTTCGCGTTTTGTGAACTGTATTTTGTTATTCATAGGGCAAAATGCGTTGTGGTGACAGGTTAGCAGCCAAGGGTGGAAAGGAACGTGAAAGGAAAGAAAAGCACGCGTATCGAACCTTTCGATGAACTCCTCCTCTGTCCAAGTCTCCGATGTTGTTGAGAAGGCCTGCAGCGCTGTGAAATCCTGTCCTTCAAGAGTGCAGCTGGCGCGCCTGTATGCGCGACACACGTGTTCTAATAATGTCACTAAAACACTGTTTATTCACCTTTTTTAATCACCATTATTTGTGCCTTCGTTTTATAGTCTTATAGCACCGGGATAACCGATTCACATATTTATTTAGCGAAGTGGAGATATTATTTGGTCATTAGACCGTCAGACATATTTGATATATAAGCGGCAGGCTGCAGCGTGCACCGCGAACTCGTCATACTCCAGCAACGGTTGGAGCCTCACTCTCTTCGCTTTTCTCATGAACGCCTCCACGCGACATATCGCACGCGTGAGACACTTATACATAGTAGGCGTGCGTGCGAGAAAGGGGAAAGGCGAAGGAAGTGGAATAAAAAAAAGAATATGGCTGTCAACTGGACACCAAATCACAAATCACTCTGCGTAGATTACAAGCGCGTATTTTTGAATTAGCGAAGGTATTAAGCGGCGGTAACACCCCTTCTAAAATCAAACGAGGGCCTCCAATTTTACTAGCTGGTAAAGAAGGTTTCACTGTGCTATCCTTCACAGAGCTTTGTTTATTTTTAAAGGAAAAGGCGCTTGTACTTATTAGGCCTGTAAGTAGAGAAATTCGCCTTGCAAAAGGTGGTTTAGTAATTTATTTATTTATTCATTTAGACACACCAACGAACAATTCACAAAACATTAATAGTTAGCTTAGGATAAGCGTACATACAGATTAGGTGAACCAATCAATTACAGGTGTATACAACACTGTATAGTAAAACACAACATTAGGTTAATATAATACTTAAATATAAATATAAGAATACACTAATAAAATCAAAAAAATAATAGAAGTTAATTTGAAACTTAGATACTATGGTATTATAAATATAAGTAGTATTAAACAAAATAATATAAAATCAATAATAAATCTAAAAGTAACATTAATATGACATTAACGTGAAGCAATCAGGCTTGCGAAATGGCTCTATGAGCCTCTTTTTTAAAATGAGACAAACTAGCATCAAAGATATCTAGGCTTGGGTTATCCTTGTAAAAGTTATTGTAGTTATTAATAATACGGTTTAGCGGCGAATTGTGACCCAATTTTGTTCTACTCTGTCGGGACTTAAAATTTTTACGGGTTTTTATCCTAAAATTAGGGCGTGGGACCGTAATCGCGATCTCAGACAACTACTCAGGAGAACTCAACAATCCATTAAGAATTTTATAAAAGTTAACCAAATCAATGATGTTACGTCGTTCATGTAGTGTATCTGCTTTGAGAAAACTTAGGCGCTGGGGGTAGTCCAGATTCTTGAGCATATTTGTATCTTTATGAGCAAGAAACCGGGTGAACCGGCGTTGGACTCGTTCAATTCTGTCGATGTGGTTTTTATATGTAGGGTTCCATACTGTCGAAGCATATTCTAAATGACTTCGTGCAAGAGCATTAAACAGACAACGTAGCGATGCCGGTCTCTTGAAGTCTTTGCAGTTTCACTTGATAAGGCCAACCATTTTCACAGCTTTGACAACGACACTATCAGTGTGCTGTATGAAAGAGAGCTTGCTGTCAACCAGCACTCCCAGGTCCCTAATACTATTCACCTGCTCCAAGCGAACTCCATCAATGGAGTAGTCGGATTGTATTATATTCTTGTTTCTAGTTATTTTTATATGGAAACATTTAGAGGCGTTTAATATCATGTGATTATCTCTACACCATTCAATGACAGCATCTAGATCCTCCTGAAGCAGAGATGCATCACTAAATGATCTTACTGATTTATAAATTTTGAGGTCGTCAGCAAAGAGTAATGCTTTGCTGTGTTGAAGGCAATTAACAATGTCATTGACAAAGACTAGAAAGAGAATTGGTCCAAGGTGAGAACCCTGCGGCACCCCTGAGCTTGCTACATAAGGTGAGGAAGTGAAGCCTCCAACGATCACACGTTGCACTCTGTGCGTGAGATAGGATCTGAACCAACTTAACATTGGGTCGTGGATATCGCAGAGTTGCAATTTCTTGATTAAGATATTATGGTTGACCTTATCGCAAGCGCTACTAAAATCTGTATAAATTGCGTTAACTTGAACACGAGCATCAACTGCCTGTGATACGTCATTAATGAACGAGAGTAGGTTGGTAACAGTCGATTTGCATCTTGTAAATCCATGTTGCTGTTTACAAATCATGTTCTTTGTATGCCATGTGAGAACTGGACAAACAATGGACTCGAAAACCTTTGAGAATGTGGATAAAATAGAAATAAGACGATAGTTTTTTACGTCGGATGATTTACCTTTTTTATAAATTGGTACAACGTTCGCTTCCTTCCATCTAGATGGAAAGGTTGCAGTCATTATAGAACGGTTAAAAATTATTTTGAGAGGTAAAGTAAGAGATGATGCCGTCTTTTTTAGAAATAAAGGTGGAATCCCGTCTGGCCCTGCACCTTTACAATCGTGTAGCTTTTTAAGTTTTTTTAGTATAGAACGCTCGTCCACTGCAATTTTATTCAGGCAATAGTGTGTATCTGACAAAGAATTGCTCTGGTAATGGTCATTATGGCTGGAATTATTGTACGTGGAGGAGAAATGTTTAGCGAACATGTCTGTAATGTTTTGACCCGTATCAGCTGTGACATCATTGAGCTCCATTTAAGCAGGTAATGGGGACTGAGTATTCTTTTTGTTTTTTATATAGGACCAGAACATTTTGGGATTCTTGTGCAGCGAGTTCTCAACTTTAATAATGTAGGAAGAATAGCAGCTGCGCATTATTCGCTCGGATCTAGACTTCAGTAATGACAACTCGTGTTCATCACGAGCATTTTTATATTTTTTAAACCTCTGTCTACTTCTATTTTTTTCTGCCAAAATATGGATTAGTGACTGGGAAAACCATACCGGATATTTATTTTTGCGTCTTTTAGATTTTGGCACTGTACTGATTTTGTTAATTATGTCCCCAATTTTGCTATAAAAATGAGAAACCATGTCATTAACATCCATATGTGGACTTCCCAGTTCACACGCTTGATCTCTTCATTAACAGCGCTGTAATCTGCTTTTTTGAAATTGTGTGTAGCAAACTGAACACTCTTTAACATAGCAGCTTGGTAAATTTAAAATCAATTTCCAATGGAGGATGATGAGAGTCTATTTTAGAAAGAGGATCTCGAGATTGATCTACCAAGCCTCCAGCAAAGTTACACAAAACCAAATCCAATATCCTCTGGTTATAATTCCTAATGCTATTTAGCTGACTGAAGTTATTGACTGATATAAAATCAACCAACGAGTAGCCTAGATTGTTGTGATAGTTTTCGGGGTCCATAATGAGAGTGGAAGTTTTACTCATTGTCCAATTTATGAATCCTAAATTAAAATCACCAAGCACAATCGTTTTTTCACTACTATTGTTCATAATGTTGATTGTGGGACCGGTGGAGGCAGATAAACAGCACAAATATTGATAAGCTGAGAAGATCCTTTTTCGCAGACCTCAATAGAGACCCATACGTCTTCAATATTACTTTCCCAGTGACCAATTCTAGACGAAGTTATTGCGCTGGAAACTGCTACGAGAACGCCACCACCTCCTTTTCCAGCTGAACTTGTGTTGCAGCGGTCACGTCTGTAGATGGTATAGTTAGAATTGAGTACCTCTGCGTCGTTGATATTCTGATTAAGCCATGTCTCTGTTCCCACTATGACATCATAATTGCTGCTCAAGCTAGCTAGATAAATGTCAGCTAGCTTGGTTCTCATACCTCTAAAATTTTTATAGTAAATATTGAACATTGTAACGGCGAATTTACGGCTCCAGGACTTTAGTAGAGTTACAACGTCTTTAAGATGTCAAAGTTTGCTATTTGTTTGGCTGGTGAGGTGTCGTTCTTGCGAACGAAAATGCGGCCGTTACGAATCCAAACATACTTATAGCCCTTCTCACGAGCGGCCTTCCTCGTTTCTGCGTGTAGCTTCTTGTAGTGAGGCGACAGATGCTCCGACAGAAATATGGGCGATTTCGAGCCTCCATAGCCTAGTAGGCTGCTGTTAAGTTTGTCATTAGGTTGCAATTTATTGTATTTGGCGACTGCTGCCAAGACTGTGTCTCGCTGTTTAGTGCTCCCAAGTTTGACAACAACAGCTCTTGGCCTGGTGCTGGTACTGTCCATCTTTCTTATTCTTGTGCAAGTTAACACATCTTCTTGGTGGAGAGGACAAGTCGTCACTTTGAGAATCTGGGATATAACATTGTTTAGATTTTCTGCTTTGTTTTCTGGTAAGCCAGTAATCTCAATGTTGCACTCACGAGTGTATTGTTCGAGTAAAGTAAGTCTCGAGGAGAAGTCTTGAACCGCAGATTTCAACAAAATATTTTCATTACGCAGGTCGGTAACTAGAGTCTGCGTTTTTACCAATTCCGAGTTAACTCTGTCGTATTCACTACAAATGTAGTCTACTGATGTCTTCAGGTCACTTATAACAGTGAGCTCCTGCCTAAACGCATCAAACTCCACTTTCATCGCCCTTTTTACAGCATCGTTTACGGCAGAGCTCACATGCGCCGTTACAGCGCTTTTTACAGCTTCACTTACAGCAAAGTTAACATGCGCTGTAATTGCATCGAGTGCTGACGCATCCAGAGACGGTAACGATGACGCTACGACATTCACACTCGAGCTGGAGCGGACGGGGGTGTTAGTATTGGGGTGTTATTTGCGTTCAGCAGAACGGCAAGCGGGACGCTTCCAGGTCGATTTGTATTCTTTTGATTGCTTTTTGAAATTATCCACAGAAATGTTAAGACAAAGGTGATGGTACTTAAGTTGGCAAGATACACATGCCATCATATCCTTCAGGGGGATATCTTTCTTACAAGCTTCACATTTCTGAGCCATCTTGTGTTCAGATATCTTATTTGATGCTTTTGGGTACAAATATGTGTTTTTTAAATATATACTTAATTAATTATTCTTGTGCGTTTTGCAAATATGTATACTTAAACAAAAGCTTGGAACGGAACTTAAGCCGCCTTGGTAGATTTTTACTTCATCACTTGGCAACACTGATTGATATGCCGTTGTTAGTGTCAAGCTGGACAATATCACGATTTTAGGCGGTAGGGTCGAAAGATAAACTACCCACTGTAACTACAAGTGACACTGTTCAGTATTTGTATGATCACTTTGTTCTTCAATCAGCTAATGAAACGTGGAAATAACACTAACAGGGGTTTTCCGGGTATGTATGTACACTTTACACGAATTTCCAAGACGGTACAGCTTCGATATCTACTTTTGTAAACAAACTTATCGTAGCGTTCTGTTCCTGGCGCTAATGTTGCCAGAACACGACGTGACTAATGGTAATGATTTTTACTAGGTCTAGATTATGAAAATTCCAAGTTTTCAACCTTGGGGGTGGGGGGGTGGAAGCGTTAGCCGCTATCTTGAATTGAAGGGGCCAAAATTAGTTATTTTTCTAAATAGTTCTTTAACAGTTAGCTTTATGGCAAAAGTGTCTATGAAAAGTATAATGAAGACAATATTTGCATATTTTTTTGCATTCACAGTCGTTCTGTGAGTGTTATACAGAAGTGTAAGTGGTAAAAAGTTACAAGAAGCGAAAAAACATCTATACTAAAAAGGGTTCAATGCCGCAAAAACAATTCTTGTTTTGGTGTACGTTGTTACTTCTTTATAAACACTCCTAATATCAGTCTCTACATTCAGCGATTAAAAATATACGTTGTTCCAGCATTGGACCATTTTTAGTTAAGATGTTTGTGACGAGGTCCAAACCTCTTTCATAATAATACTCATTTGATCTCTTAATTCTTTCATAATCCATTTATTTTCATTTTTGATAGTTGGTCATCATTGATTCATTCTAAATACAAATAACCTGTCATTCAAATATTGATTTTTGTAAAAACCGAAATAATTTTATAAAATTCATAAATAAGTTTATAACAACTTGAATTACTCTATATATATATATGATAATACCTACATAAGAGATTATTTTCATCCGTATTGTATCACCACGAAATTCTCAAAGTGCTCCCTATTGTTCCTGTTCCTGTAATTCTGTGTCACTGAGGTTTGGGTCCTGGACTAGTGGGACAAACCCAAACCCAGGGACCGCCTCGTGACATGTTTTTTCGCTTCTTGTAACTTTTTACCTACAAGACTTACAGAACAACAGAATGCAAAAAAAAATGCTAATATTGTCTTCTCTATACTTTTCAAATACACTTTTGCCATAAAGCTAACTGTTAAAGAACTATTTAGAAAAAACTAATTTTGGCCCCTTCAATTAAATATGGCGGCTGAGCGTCCCACACCCCGAGGTCGAAAATTTGTTTTTTCGTAAAGACCTCTTATCGCAATACAAATCAAAACATCTTCTACACCGCCATTTGCAGGGCAAAGCTTCATATTTTCCCCCACTGACTGGCCTATATGAAAAATTGCTGGAGAGAGCAGACCATAAGAATGTTTTTTATTACACTTTTATTAGTTCCTCTTGCATGTATTTATTTAAACATCAATTTAAAAATAGTAAGCTTACAGTATTAAACCAAAACGCTATCTTAAGTAATTGGTTAAAAAACAATTCAAATTGTTAACAATGGATCTCAAAGTATCATTAAAAATACTCGTGCGTAATAGTACATTACTGCCGCGGTCTGTAATGACTGCGTTGCTGGCAGCGATGATGATGGTCGAGAGCGTAGCTAAGTTCGAGGCCATCACAGCGCGGTCAGCATTGCAGCCCTTGATGGCCAAGCCTTTATAGTTATAGCGCGGACAGCAAGGGCTGCATTGATGGCCAAGCTTGAAGGCCGAGAACTTAACTAAGCACAGCTCAAGGCCATCATAGCGTGGCCAGCAGGGCAGTCATTGCGGACCAAGGCTTGTATAGTGCTTTACTCAAACAATGCGAGGAATTTAAATAAAACCAGCTTAGTATAATAATAATTTACTCAAACAATGCAACAACAACGAAAAAACAACGGCAACGACAACAACAACGACCACAACAACAGAAACAGAAACCGAAACCAAAACAGAAACAGAAACAACAACAACAATCACGATCACATCAGCTTTCAAACAGAAAAAAAAACCATCAAAATCGGTCCATTCGTCTGGGAGCTACAACGCCTCTTTTTTCGCGTTCGGGGTTAACGAACCCACGGAATTAATAATAGTGCTACGACAAAAGACGACAATAATGGATTTTCAAAGGAAATTGCTGGCCGCAAAACACGACAATAATGAAATTCCATACAACTTTGCCGGCGCCTATTCAAGCAGCGCGGCAAGGTCGACTTTGCCCAAAGAAGGTTGTCGAAATAATGACCAATTACTAGTATTATTTGAGTAAAAAATAAAATCAGTTTAATTATAGGTAATGGCACTTTAAAAATCAATATATATTATACTAACAACCACTTTCTAAACATTAACATTCTTTGACTTACAAATTTGGAACCATAAACTTTAAAAAATAAAATTTGTTTAGTTATTGCTATTGCACTTTAAACATGAAAAGGTATGTAATAAACTGTAAAAGTCTACTTTCATAATCTATAAATATATCACTACTAGATTGTGACTTTATCATACCTCTTTCATAATAATACTCATTTGATCTCTTAATTCTTTCATAATCCATTTCATTCCATTTGATAGTTATCATTAATTCTAAATTGTCATTATTAATTCTAAATTCAAATAACCTGTAATTCCGATATTGATTGGATTAGCAATACCGAATTTTACGAAAAAATAATGTTATAAAATACCTAAATAAGTTTATTACAACTGGACTCTTTTAAATATATATAATACCTTCGTAAGTAGTTGTTTTGATCCAGATTGTTGAAGCTCGAAAAGTCTGTGATAATTATGTTCCTATTGTTCCTGTAATTTTGTGTCCACTGAGGTTTGGCCCCTGGGCTAGTGGAACTAACCCAAAGCCTAGGACCGCCTCGTGACACTGGCGCCCTCTATGTGTCCTTACCCAGCCCTGCTCTACCTGACCGACCAGTCATCATGCCTACAAGTTCCTGATTTCTCCGTGTTTTTTTAATCCATGTGTTTTATTTTGTGAATCAGTGTTCAATTTTTAAGTCGTCCCACAAAATTCTAAAAGGCACTAGGCCATCTTGATTTAATTTTGGAAATATTTGGCAAACCCAGAAAAGTTTTTTAAACTAATGTGTATTTTATATTTGCATCCCAAGCATTCATGTAAGTAAGACATTTTCATTAATACGTACTTTGTTCCGAATTTCACTATCGGCCTACCTAGTTCCGAATTACTCTAAACTTTGACGCGCTATTATGCATGACGCATTAACTCGTAGTTGCATTTATGCATTAACGCTATTTTTTTATATTTTTTTAGAGCGTTACTATCGCACTTAATGTAACGTTACTTACAAAGTAAATACTTAATTTTATTTACTGGTCTCATATTAATAAAAATGGACCCTGCGCATCTAAATAAACCAGAATTGATCTATGAATTAAAATGTCGAAATGGGGAGGTCCATACAACAGATACGGCAGAAAATTTACGTTCAAGGTTATCGACCTTACTCGATAGCTCGAATACTCAGGATTTTAAAAGCCCATATACATTTGAACAGGATACATACATACATTATATACTATGAAAGTTACATTGCTTTCATATTCCCGTACCTTACCATATATTTAAATACCTACTTATGACCATTGTAGGTTTCCTACTTACAAATAACCTTGTATTTAAGTTGTAAATAATGTAATTTAAATATAATTTCCCTTTACGGAGTAATGTCCACATTTTTATATATTTATTTTATTCACTACATTAACTTTTCGGATTCATTATGAATATTGACTTCAAGTCCCTACGTATTGCTATTCAGTGCTATTGTACTTACTACATACTTTAATTCTTTGGTACTAACAGTAGTTAATACCCTACAACAAGTAGGGTATTAACTACTATGCTAGCTATGTACTTTTTATTTATTTTATTTACAAACATAATGTTCAGCCTAAAGCGAAACCAGTTCCATACATTATTTTTTACTACACCTACTCACAAAACTTCCAAAACAGAAAAGAGCTGCAAATGTGATTACTCTATAAACCAAGCCTAGGTCACAAAACCAGTATTATCTTATATTTAATATACTATTACCTACCTACCTTACTCATACTATTTTAACGTTCTAACACAACGTTTACTATGTACATACACGTGCTACAGGCATGTCGTACCCTAAGGTACGTTTAGCCATTTTGGCAAACTAATTGTATATAAATATACACATACATACATTTACACATCACACACCACACACTCACCACACATACACATACACTCACATAATCACCCTAATCAGCTGGTAGTGACTGTATAAATAAACCTACACTATACTGTATTGGTTCCATGAGTAACCTTTATATTATTTAAGATTCCTCTTTCTTATGAGTTTTATTTCCAAGGAATGGGAATAAGACTATGAATGATGATGAATGAATGTGTGATTTATGAATTTGAATGCATCTAGGAATCCAATCAATTGTATATTGACATTGTAAATAAACATGTTCACCAAAAAAATTAAAGGCGATAACCCAAATTGGTCAACAAGAAAAATTCAAAAGAGTTTGTGCAAGTTTCTTTGAAAATTGGCCAGAGTTTAAAAATTCCTTTTCAGCTCAGCATTTCCATTATTTTAATTAATTATTTTACTATTTTAACTTTATTACCCTTATTATATATATTTTTATTATTATCTTCTACTATTTTTTTCTCCTTTCTTTAGTATTTTTTTTCTCCTTTTTTTTAATAAACCTAATGTTTTGGGATACCAATAACATCAAAATTTTTACATACCAAATTACAAAAAAATATTATATTGTTTACTATTTAAAAAAAAAAATTTTTCTCCGGGGAGGCGGGGTATTATGACGATATCAAACCTCTTTCATAATAATACTCATTTGATCTCTTTATTCTTCCATAATCCATTTCATTCCATTTGATAGTTTGTCATTATTAATTCTAAATTCAAATAACCTGTGATTCCGATATTGATTGGATTAGCAAAACCGAATTTTACGAAAAAATAATGTTATAAAATACCTAAATAAGTTTATTACAACTGGACTCTTTTAAATATATATGATAATACCTTCGTAAGTGGTTGTTTTGATGCAGATTATTGAAGCACGAAAAGTCTGTGATAATAATGCTCCTATAGTTCCTGTAATTATGTGTCCACTGAGGTTTGGTCCCTGGGCTAGTGGAACTAACCCAAAGCCTAGGACCGCCTCGTGACAAGTTTAAGAAAAAAAACACTATAAACTAAATAAGTAGGTATCAAAATATATGAATTTCCATAGCTAGGTACTGCATACAAACCGTAATATGCAAAATAAAGGTTATTATAAATTTACCAAAAAATGCTATTTCTGACTTGATGCAAGTGCGTGATAGAGACGCGCTTGCCCCATCAAGGTGTGACGCACTTTCCTCTTTGTATAATTTAAAAGCTATAATTTACATAAAATGTGAAGAATAACATTTATTTACTCAAACAATACTAGTAATGTGGTCATTATTTCGACAACCTTCTTTGGGCAAAGTCGACCTTGCCGCGCTGCTTGAATAGGCGCCAGCAAAGTTGTATGGAATTTCATTATTGTCGTGTTTTGTGGCCAGCAATTTCCTTTGAAAATCCATTATTGTCGTATTTTGTCGTAGCACTATTATTTATTCCGTGGGTTCGTTAACCCCGAACGCGAAAAGAGAGGCGTTGTAGCTCCCAGACGAATGGACCGATTTTGATGTTTTTTTGTTTGGAAGCTGATGTGATCGTGATTGTTGTTGTTGTTTCTGTTTCAGTTTCTGTTTCTTTTTCTGCTGTTGTGGTCGTTGTTGTTGTCTTTATCGTTGTTGTTTTCGTTGTTGTTGCATTGTTTGAGTAAATTCTTATTATACTAAGCTGGTTTTATTTAAATTCCTCGCATTGTTTGAGTAAAGCACTATACAAGCCTTGGTCCGCAATGACTGCCCTGCTGGCCACGCTATGATGGCCTCGAGCTTTGCTTAGTTAAGTTCTCGACCATCATCATCGCTGCCAGCAACGCAGTCATTACAGACCGCGGCAGTAATGTACTATAAATAACCTTATCTTAATTGATTCACAGAAAATACCAATAATGTTAAGATTTTTACAGTTTTATGTCACGTTACTCATATCTGAAAAAGCTTAGTTCATATGACACTGGAAACACAATGGCTTTTTATGTTAACCCAAGGCGAGACACGCCACCTAGGATTTAATTTTGAAACTAAATTTGTGCCGTGCTTTAAGGAAAGATGTCGTTTTATTGAAATATTCAACTAGTTGCTGAGATTTTGGTGTTGGAGGCACTTGCCGCGTAGAGGCACTTGCCCCGACTGACCTTCCCGTATTTATATTCTCTTTGAGTCAATCATTGCATATTTTTGTCCCAGATTTGTTGTCATCGCCTTATTCTTAGGTTATTCCACTAATTATTTTGAGTCTTGTATAAATATTACTCGAGAGGCACAAGAGATATAATGACGGATTTTATTCGTTCCTATTTTTTCTTATGGTAGTTTATAAAATGAAAGCTGTATCGTACATTATACAATTTTATTTAATAAGAAATTCGCTAAATTAACAAAAAACACGTCAGTCGCAAAATGCTATCGATACGATTCGATATAAATGAAATTCATAATTAAATGCACAAAATATCTACAATATTTAATTACAAGTATACTTAAAGAGATTATTGCATTAATGAGTAGTCTATGAAAATAGATTAACTTATAAACATTTTGTCAATAATACAAAATATGATAATTTAAATAAATAAACATCAAAATGCTCTTTGCCGTTACAGACTGCGCCGCGGAGTGCAGAGTGCAGAGGCCTAACAACCTAGTGACAATCTTACGGATGACAGGCCTGACAACTTAGTGACAATCTTACAGAGGACAGGCCTTTCAACCTAGTGACAATCTTAAGGACGACAGGCCTGACAACCTAGTGACAATCTTACGGACGACAGGCCTGACCACCAAGCGACAATCTTACGAATGACAGGCCAGACAACCTAGTGACAATCTTACGGACGACAGGCCTGAAAACCTAGCGAAAATCTTATGGACGACAGGCCTGACAACCTAATGACAATCTTACGGACGACAGTCCTGACAACCTAATGACAATCTTACGGACGACAGGCCTGACAACCCAATGACAATCTTACGGACGACAGGCCTGACAACCTAGCGACAATCTTACGAACGATAGGCCTGACAACCTAGCGACAATTCCGCTCATCCCCCTAACTATTTATGTACCTTAATTAAATAATTACTATCGGTAAAAATATAAATTAACTTTTTCTTACCATCGAGGGTACTATTCAATAATAAAATTCCATAATTAAGTATATTATTATACTTTTGTATCAAATCTAAATATAAATCTTATCGTATAGGAAGGCAATCTTCTCTAGTCCATTGAATGACGTCACTACGTCGAGTCGATATTGTTCGAATCCAATATGTCGTCAAACTGAGCAGTAGAACTAATTATGTGGACTAACCCTATTTGAGTGACGTCATAGCTCAGGCTAGGGGTTCTAATTCATCAGTAGAGTTGAGGATTCGAGTCCCGTGCGTAGTCGCGACTACCGCAGCCTGCTCGCCTTTAGACCGTGCGCGCGTCAGACTACGTTTCATATCACACATTTAATTATATCATATTACAATACATAACTGGCGTTACTTATAGCTAGGAAAAGGGACAGAGTTCAACAGCCGATAGAAAAAGCGTTCGTTCGTCGAAAAATGCTTGAAAGTATAAACTGCAGTCCGGCATCGACCGGCAGATGACGAAACCATCTCTCTTTAGAACGGCAATGGAACAAAGAGTGCTAAGGTGATTATTCAAAGTGTCATCGCACGGTCGATGCCGGGCGCGATCTAGTCGAGAAATATCGCTCTTAGGAGCAAAGTAGTATCCGGTCACGATTAGTCGTGACCGGATACTACTTAAATTAGAATTCGGCTCGAGGAAGCGTCACTTTAATGCAGGCGAGGGAGCGAGGCGGAGAGGCAGCTCATCGCGCCTCCTTCGCCGTTAGCTTCTCGATGAGCTCCTGCAGCGGCGCCAGCTCACGCCGCTCGATGAGGTTGAACTCCTGCAACGGGCACATAAGCGATAATCACCATGAGTCGGGCACATAACTGACAGTCGCCGTCAGTCAGTCACAAAAGCGACAGTCGGCCATATAAGTGACAGTCACCGTCAGTCAACACACACACGACACGAAGAATGTGAAGTGCTTGAAGGAGGTGTTGAGATGCGCCTCCTCCCCGAGCTGCACCACCTCGGGGAACTGCTGGTGGTAGATGTGCGCGTACACGCGGAAAAGTCGCTGTCAGTTGACACAAACACACATACCTGCACGAAGAATATGAAGTGCTTGAAGGTGTTGAGGTGCGCCTCCTCCCCGAGCTGCACCACCTCGGGGAAGTGCTAGTGGTAGATGTGCGCGTACACGCGGAACAGTCGCTGTCAGTTGACACAAACACACATACCTGCACGAAGAATATGAAGTGCTTGAAGGAGGTGTTGAGATGCGCCTCCTCCCCGAGCTGCACCACCTCGGGGAAGTGCTAGTGGTAGATGTGCGCGTACACGCGGAACAGTCGCTGTCAGTTGACACACACACACACACACACATACCTGCACGAAGAATATGAAGTGCTTGAAGGAGGTGTTGAGATGCGCCTCCTCCCCGAGCTGCACCACCTCGGGGAAGTGCTGGTGGTAGATGTGCGCGTACACGCGGAAAAGTCGCTGTCAGTTGACACACACACACACACACATACCTGCACGAAGAATATGAAGTGCTTGAAGGTGTTGAGGTGCGCCTCCTCCCCGAGCTGCACCACCTCGGGGAAGTGCTAGTGGTAGATGTGCGCGTACACGCGGAACAGTCGCTGTCAGTTGACACAAACACACATACCTGCACGAAGAATATGAAGTGCTTGAAGGAGGTGTTGAGATGCGCCTCCTCCCCGAGCTGCACCACCTCGGGGAAGTGCTAGTGGTAGATGTGCGCGTACACGCGGAACAGTCGCTGTCAGTTGACACACACACACACACACATACCTGCACGAAGAATATGAAGTGCTTGAAGGAGGTGTTGAGATGCGCCTCCTCCCCGAGCTGCACCACCTCGGGGAAGTGCTGGTGGTAGATGTGCGCGTACACGCGGAAAAGTCGCTGTCAGTTGACACACACACACACACACATACCTGCACGAAGAATATGAAGTGCTTGAAGGAGGTGTTGAGATGCGCCTCCTCCCCGAGCTGCACCACCTCGGGGAAGTGCTGGTGGTAGATGTGCGCGTACACGCGGAACAGTCGCTGTCAGTTGACACACACACACACACACACATACACACACACACACACATACCTGCACGAAGAATATGAAGTGCTTGAAGGAGGTGTTGAGATGCGCCTCCTCCCCGAGCTGCACCACCTCGGGGAAGTGCTGGTGGTAGATGTGCGCGTACACGCGGAACAGCCGCTTCAGGATCGTCTTCGCCATCGGCAGGAAGTTCTTGGGGAACGGCACGCCTGCGACACCGCAACACACTTCTTTGGTAAAACAGTTTTTTTTTTATTACTGTCTAGGCAATCGTTTAATCGCGATCTCATCTGATGGAAAACGATGATGTGGTCGAAGGTGTAGCACGTTTGCCTAGTAGATATTCACTCTTGACTAGAACACACCAGGGTTATATTTTACCGGAAACACTGACGAGGGCAGGGCATTCCACTCCTTAGAAGTTCTTATAATAAATGAAGAGCTTCGTTCTTGTGCGAGGTATTTCAAACATAAAACGCCATCCAACGCTTTGCCGATCGAAAATATCAGTTACTTTTCCCAAATCAGAAATGTCCGCACAAGTCGTACAGTTGGTCGTAAATTTCAAGATTCCTTGAGGGATCCGTAGTCAATTAAGGAACCCTTGTAGTTTCGTCATGTCTGTCTGTATGTCACAGCCATCTTATTTTAGTTTCATCAGATCATCACACTAGTCCATACCAATGTATAAAAGTAAAACGTATGTTTGTTTAGGGAGTTTTATCACGATAACGACAGGACGGATTTTGTTGGAATTTGGAATGGAGATAGCTTATTCCATGGAATAACACATTTAATACTTTTCATCATCATCATCATACTTCACACTCAAACGGCTGAACGGATATTGATGAAATTTGGAATGGACATAGCTTATACCCTGGGATTACACATGGATACTTTTCATATTCATCATCATCTTCATACTTCACTCTCAAACAACTGAAATGATTTTGATGAAATTTGTAATGGAGATAGATAGATTAACTCTTTATTGACACCAAGAAAATAACACGATACAGACATAGGAAAACACTTAGATTATAGGTACAATGGGCGGTCTTATCGCTAAAAGCGATCTCTTCCAGACAACCTTTGGATGGTCAGATATTATTGATTAACAAGGATGGTGGTGTAGCAATATAGAAATATGTGTGAGATAGCTTATACTTACCCTGGAATAACACATAAGATACTTTTATCATCATCATAATACTTCATTCTCAAAAGGCTGAACGGATTTTGATTAAATCTGGAATGGAGATAGCTTATACCCTGGGATAACACATAGGATATGTTTCATCATCATACTTCATTCTCAAACATCTGAACGGATTTTGATGAAATCTGGAATGGAGATAGCTTATACCCTGGACTAACACATAGGATACTTTTCATAATTATCATAATCATCATTTTCTTCACTCTCAAAAAGCTCAACGGATTTTGATGAAATTTGGAATGGAAATAGTTTATACCCTGGAACTTTGAGAATATAGAACGGGAGTTTCCAAGCGTACGCGTTCCCCTCTGCCGAGGTTGAGGTTGAAAGTTATTTAAAAGAACACGTATCACGCTGAAAATACTTAACGGATTTTGATGCAACTTGGCACAGTCGTTTATGATGGGTGAAAATTCAGGATACTTTTTATCCCGATAAAATAAAGGGTTCCTGCGGGATAGCGGTCCAAATTCTGAACATTGAAGATAATTCTTTTGATCCTTATAGGAAACAAGATCGATTGGCATAAAAAAAAGTTTTTGTGTCAAATTACCATTTTCATGCTGACTGTATTTTTTTCTCCAAAATCTGTGAATGCGTATTACAAAAAGTTATGATGGTCTCTTAGGAACGTTTTCCTATAACTATAACGGTTAAGGTAACTAACTACCCTTACTGTCTCGTCTCAAAAATCCACCCTATACAGGATCGAAAAAATCCAAAAACGATTTCCATTTTTCCTAACTGTGGAACAAAGGAAAAATCCCAACTTTTCACCTACACCCACCGCCCGAATAATTTTAAGATGATAACTATAGAAAATGGCCGCTGGATTTCGGATCCGACGTTATCGTTCAAGATTATGACCGGACTCTGGACTGTCCGTAACTTGTCACTAACATTAAACTTGCTATTCCTTATTGTCAACTTTTGACCTTTTGCGACACAATGTGTCAGAACCAATGTTGGCACTCACATTATTTTCACTAGAATCTGCCGGGAACACACTAACACACTGTTTAAGGCTGAGCAAATTGATATACTCAATTGTTTCTTCACCACTCTGGGCAAGTATAAAGGATTGTAGAAAGTCGAGAGAAGCTTTCCCGGAGATACTGCCGATAACTTCTGAACCTTACAACGCGACAGTCTCCGACAGGTGGTAGGAATTGTCACTGGTCATTGTCAAACAATATATATATAACAAACTCCTAGGTATATAATAATAATAATAATATATTCGGGACATTTCCACACCAATTATCTAGCCCCAAACTAGGATACCCTGTGCTATGGGCACTAGATAACGGATAAACATACATAGATAAGAATATTACATCCATGACTCGGAAACAAACATTTCTGCTCATCACACAAATGATTGCACCTTGCAGGATTCGAACCCGCGACCGTACGATTTCGTACCCAGGATCTCTAGCCACGAGACCAAGACGAGACGAGTAGATTAGCTTTCACAGAAAGCCTCTTGTGTAGAGGATGCACGACGGCAGGAGAAAGGACCAGGCATGTGCTCCTGGAGTGCGAAAGGGTGGCGCCACAAAGAGAGCAGTTCCTGGGAACAACTTGTACCCTGAAGGAAGCCTGCGCCGGAATCTGTGAGCTGCTGGCCTTCCTGATGCCTGATTATAGCTGAATTAGTGGTCGACGACGGAAACACGCAACAGGGGCCGATGATCGGCCTAGTTGCGAAAAAACACCGAACACCAAGTAAGTAAGTTGTTCCCGGTTCCACTCTACAAATTTAATGTATAAGCGGTTGTTGGGATCACCATTTTGTGTGATCTTCATGTATAAGCGGTTGTTGGGATCACCATTTTGTGTGATCCTCATGTATTTTTTATTTTCTTATATATAAGAGTGGACACGTCGATTTTGTGGCGTTTTTACTTCAGCATACTTCAGATTTTTCTTAATTTTTCAAGTTGTGTTTTCTGTTTAGTAGACTATCACTATGTTAGTTTTTTTTTTATATTTAATACTGTGTTAAGCAGTCTGTAGCAGTACTGTTCACTTACCTACTCTGTCTCACTACCCTCGTGTGGACTAAAGAGAAAAAAGCAGATGTAGTAACACAAACCGATCTTGGAAGGGAAGAGTGTCTCGTCGTCGAGCTGGTGAGTCAGCTGGAGCACTTGTAGCAGTACTGTTCCCTCCACTACTGTCTTACTGCCCTGCCCTCGTGTGCACTAGAGAGAAGAGAGCAGGTGTAGTGTGTAACACAAACCGATCTTGGAAGGGAAGAGTGTCTCGTCGTCGAGCTGGTCCTGCGCCCACGTCATCAGGTAGTCGATGTACTTGGGCGCGGAGCACTTGATGGGCTTCTTGACCGTGTGCCCGTCCGCCCAGTGGTACTCGTACTTGGGCCCCGCCGACATCACGGCGCACGACTCCTCGGAACAGAACTCCGTGATGGTGCCGTACAGCATGTTGATCTGGTTGAAGAAGTCCACCGCTGGAAGAACACACATTATTATCGCATTAATATTATAAAGACGAAAGTTTGTGTGTATGTGTGTGTATGTTAGTTACTCCTTCACGCTCAAACAGCTGAACGGATATTGATTAAATTAGGAATGGAGATAGCTTATACTCTGGAATAACACATGGGTTACTTTTCATCATTGTCATCACGAAAATGTCAAAGTGACAGGTGACAAAGTTACACATGTGAACCCTATGGGTGAAATAAGGAGGGGTTTTTGATATTTATTTCCTATAGGGGTGACGGGAGTGGCAAGATTTGCACGCGGATACTTTTTTTTTTATATTTGTAGAAGTATCTACTCTATAATAGTACATAGAACTATTATAGAGTAGATACCAAGGCCTAAAATACCAATATACTAACATTTGATCAAAACTACCTCAGCCGTCAAAAAGTTTTTATCGATAGCTCGGCTTCTCCTCATCAGTTTGAGATACCAAGTACACCAGTTTTTAAGACAAACCCACAGTTTCACGACAGTGAAAACCGCATCGCAAATGGTCGAGTAGTTTTTACGTAATGCGCGAACAAACATACTAACAGACAGACACGAATATATAAAATGTTTTATTCTTGTTTAGTAGGTTATTTTAAGTACACTCGTCATATTTTTTTTTCAATTATCTGCTTTGTACAGTTTTTTTCTTTCCTATTGCTTTATTATAAGTTAGATGAAACGGATAGCGGGTTATCCGGATACCGGATATCCGGCTGAAGATTGCCGATTGGCGCATCGTAACGAGCAAGCTCGCGTAGGTGGTGCACGAACGATCGGGCTGGCTCGGGTGAGTTCGGCTCTTTTCGTTCATGAGCGAAGTTTGCAAGTGTTTCATGGACATGTTGAATTGATTGCAAACACGAATCAAGTGATTCAACTTGAAATCACTTGATTCTCGCGGGCGACCCGCGTCGCGTCGGACACCCGTATAATGGTGCGGACGGCCTCGTGGATTTTTGATTTACCCAAAAAGAAGCAAAAAGGGGGCTACTCAACATCTCCGCCTTAAAAAAAGAACCATCTATTCTTTTTTTATTTGAAAGGTAGTTAAGTTTATTTAAGTTGGTCTCATAAAAATTTGGTGAAGATCTGTTGAGGATTTTCGGCGTGATGAGCAGAAAAGCTTCTCAAAATGCAGAAAATTGCTCACTTTTAGGTTTCTACCAGTGGAATCAGCTCTTTATCTACTAGGTAGGGATTGATGGAGCACCTTGGTTATTAATGTTAGTTTTACAATAAGGTAACTACATGGCGCTACTGTGCACTGCTAGATTGTTTACAAAAGAGTTTGTATGCGCGAGGTCTATATGGGTTTTTTGGAGGTTTGTATGGGTTGGAGGCTCACAGAGCCACTAGTAATAAGAAACGGTTATTTCAACATAAACAGTACATAACTATGAGAGGAAATATCTTCATTCTGTCGAAAACTGTTTTGTGGTATTTCTACACTCAGGATTGTGCAATTAACCATTTTCGCTTCCGGCTGGAAAATACAACAATATTTCTATGAATCCATACATGAAATATAAATTATAAAAACCATATTTCTGTGGTACATGCCCTGGAGATCGAACCCACAACCTCCGGTGCCAGAAAGTGCTCCTGTCGTGCAGGTGCAAGAAAGAGTGTTGAAGAGGTAGATACTCCTGCCTGAGAGCAGGGCTAAAATGCTCTGCTGTCTGCAAAGTTTGTCAGTTGAAGACCTGCCTCAATACTCCGTCCTTAGCCTTGAATGAGTTGGATGAAGAGGACAAATTCTATAACCCCCCTTTACCACAAGCAACAGAGAGAGCTGTCAGACAAACCTGGGCCTTCCAAAAAATAACAACTGTCTCGCTAAGTGCGTCAAAGTAACCCTAGCATTACACACCTACCCCTTTGTTGTAATTTATTATAATAATTGTTAATTGTCAATTTGTTATGTATTTCTGCCACGGGTGTCAGCTGAGGTCCCGCCATCACTAAGTGCTTGTATATTATATGTGTTAGAATATAAATTATTTTACACTGAGTTATGTCTTTCTTATCCTTTATGGAAGTCCTGCAATTTGTCAGGCTCCATTTTTTGAAAAATCCAATTTCCTTTTTTTTCTGTTTGTCCATATCACAGGGGAACTATTGTTCCTATAAAGTACCGCTTGTGCTTAAATGAAAGCTAAATAACTGCTCTAAAATGACTGTCCGATGACTTTCCTCGTAGAATGAGTATTATAGCTGATGTTCTGCTCGTAAGGCGGCTAAAACTACAATTTCTACCTTTTTGGGGAAATTTGCTAATGTTTAAAGTGCTGTATCTCGGGTTCTATTGGGCCAACAGAGCTGCAGTTGCACTCAAATTATTGCAATTTGTCTTCTTTATAATATAACCTTTCCGTGAGAAGCACCTTTTAGAAGTTATATGCCAAAATCTATAAAAAGATTTCTGAATCTGAATTTCAATGTTTTTCAAGCACCACACAGTTAGCACAGGTCTTTTGCAGCAGCAAATTTAGTTTTGCACTATTGGTAAAAGTCCATCCATTTGAACAACAACTCAAAAAACCTAGACTGTACAGATTATTGCAACCTACAATGTCTGATATGACCGGACTCTCAATGTATGGACGTGACTTT
Organism: Alsophila aescularia; assembly: GCA_946251855.1. Taxonomy (NCBI): domain Eukaryota; kingdom Metazoa; phylum Arthropoda; class Insecta; order Lepidoptera; family Geometridae; genus Alsophila; species Alsophila aescularia. Next base: position 34,122,209 of record OX276376.1, read on the forward strand.
TGTGCCACAATATATTCAAGATAACTAATAACAAGCATTAACAAAACGGTGCAAGACTTTCAAAGTATGATGACCAACCTAGATGATGCTTTTCGACGCATCGGTCTCGGAATGAAAATAGATAAGACCAAGATCATATTTAACAATCTTATTGACCCGGAACCAATTGCAGTTAATGGTGTACCTCTTGAAGTTGTCCAACAATATGTTTACCTTGGACAAATATTGTCATTAGGTAAGAAAAACTTTGAGGAGGAAGCCAGCAGAAGCTGGATGGGGCAGCATTTGGCAAGTTTCGTCAAGTCTTCTCGTTGTCCATACTACAGTGCCTGAAGACACAAGTCTTCAATAAGTGCGTCCTACCAGTCACCTACGGAGCCGAAACATGGACACTCACGGTCAAACTAGTCCACAAATTTAAGGTCACTCAGCAAGCTATGGAGAGAGCTATGCTTGGAGTTTCTCTGAAGGACAAGATTCAAGTAATACAGATATCTGACAGAGAACCAAGGTGACTAAATAGTTCTTAGGATAAGCAAGCTAAAGTGGCAAATTTCCAGAAGAACCATTAACAGTTTGGGTAGATGAGTTCTCAAGTGGAGACCACATTTAGGCAAATGTTGTGTAGAACACCCTGTGCCCAGGTGAAGTGAAGACCAGCGAAAGGCGTCTGGAAGATGGATGAAGGGAGTTGAAGACCAAGCCCAGTTGCATTCATTTGGAGAGGCCTACATCCAGCAGTGGACAGATATAGGCTGATGATGTTAAGAACATGGGAGGTACTAAAATCATTCAAAAACACAAAATACAAAAGATTTTTAAGTCCCGTATAATGATTTGATTACTATGTTACATTATCAGACACTCATGACTCATATTTTTGACAGGAAATGTTACTACGAGTATAAAAACAGCAGGAAACATTAGCATTAAATGATATGTCATGTACTTTTACACTCATTCCATTTATATACGTAGGTAATAACAGGGGCTGTGAATCAGAGCAGCCAGGGCACCCGGCACCCGTACCATCCTTAGTACAAAGGTCCATTGTTACAAACCACGGCACTGTGCACAGGCCACAACACCTAAAGCAGCTTCTATTGTTATACTATTAACACTTGAACTATCAGTACTACAATTAGACATCTACATAATTTTTGTAAAATATTAATGTTTACTATTCAGTTCACTTACATACCCACTATAAGTGCACATTGGGCCTATAGCTAACCTTCTGATCATCTTTGTCTAACTAAAGCCCAAAATGTTTGAACGAAATGGCAGCTCACTGTAATCAATAACTCCGGTAATTCTCTACTTCTGATAATAACTACATAAGAGTGATAATACTGTATTGGCATTTGTTTACAAAGTGTATTCTGGAGGTATGTGGTGTGAGTACATACTGTTGACAGCCACCCACTCGTTGAGGTCCTCGCCCTCGGGCAGCATGACAGCGAGGCGCAGGTTGCCGGAGCCGAGCGTGGCCGCCGCGTGTCGCATAAGATCGTACTGGTGAGTGCCTTCTGGGATGTTCTTCTTCGGCTTGAAAGTCTTGTTCGACCGACTCCCGCTGAAAACGGAACAAGTATTAACATTAACACTTTCCTTCCTCTCGCTCGACTCCTCTCTCGGCGCGCCCGCCCATGGGGCCGAGCAGAGGCGCCGACGGGACTTTGAAACAAGCCTTTTATAACTAGTGTACCCGGTGAAACTATATCACGGACGTAAACAATACGTCAGTGCGCAGACGAACGGAAGATGTTCAGTTAAAAATAGATAGGTACGCTATTGTGTATGAATAGAAACGAGTATACTCACAATAGAAAACTCATCTTGTAATAGAAATTGTTCCCTGTATTCTAGTAATTTTAATCATCCACTAAAATAGCACCAAATCAATAACAAAGGTTATTTCCAATTCATACTAAAACTAGTTGCTTTTTGGTTTATTTTATTGATGGATGCACTTGTCAGATAAGTCAATTTAAAGTTGACAAATTGCAACAATTCACAATTGTCATATTGGGGCCGTTCGTTTTGTAGCAAATGGCGAAAATAACTGTTAAAAACGCTAAATATGATCACATTTGGCGTTCACTTTGGACATTTGTGGGCGAAATTAGCGTTTAATGCCCCGGGCCCAAACCACAGAACTTGGCTTCAATCAAATTGTCACTTTTTTCATAGCAAAATCGACTCTATCGTAAGGCATCAAAGAATTTGACGGATTGAAACCGATATGATCAAGATTGCGTAATAGTACTGCTGAACGTTTTCGTTTCGATCACCGTTCGTTTTGCATGTTTCGATGATATTTTGACTTAAGAAAATTGACTTTGTTTTTCATTCGGTTTGGAAAGGATCGTTAGTGTCAAAAGTTGCAAAAAATGGGGGCCGTTCGTTTTGATGCAAATGGCGAAAATAACTGTTAAAAACCATAATATGATCACTTTTGGCGTTCGCTTTGGACATTTGTGGGCGAAATTAGCGTTCAGGAGGGCAATTCACGATTTCGTTATATTTTATTGAATCCCGATAATTTTATCAATCCCTGTCTAACATATCGACTAGAAATATCGCGAAATTATCGATTTTCCTAAAAAACGCTATTCTCGCGACCGGTAAATAATAAATATCGAAGCCTGTGTTTAATTGATGAAATATTTGAAGAAATTGCTCAAAATATTTTGCACGTAACGTATATAAAAAAAAAGTCCAAGTCGTCATGACTTCATGAGCCATCTGTCATCGTCATCAGCGGAGTCAAGCTGTCAGTAAAGAATGCAAAGATCACCAGATATTAAAAACTTAAAATACTTAACATATCATCGCATTCCTCAACTTATTGAAGAAAACAAGGTTCATCCACAAGTTATTGAAGAACACAAGGTCCATCCACCGCGGCAGCAGTGCTGTCTAAGGATTAATGTTGTGTATGGGGCAGCTACTGCTAACCGCTGAATCCCCTTTGGCGCTGAAGCAACCAATTCCCCCGTAGTGATAAAACAGTTTTAATTCACTTGAAACACATTGGAAAAACATGAAGAATGAACATGAGTGTGAGTGAAGCACTCCAACAAATACGCGTCGAGTGATGCGTTACATTACTCAACCGGCACAATAATGAGGGGATTTTTAATTGTATTGTTACTTGTGATGAAAAATTGATCCTGTTCGATAATTATGGCAGATGTGTACTGTCAACAATAGATTACCACTTTCTCAGCAAGAAAAATATTCTATTCCGATGAGGCAGTCCAAACAGCCTTCAAAGATTTTATTGATTCTCGCTCCCACAATTTCCTCAGCAAAGGACATCAATGAACTGCCTATGAAATGGCAAAAATGCACAGATAGCTATTGGTAACCCATACACCTAACTGCCCGGAGTGTGATGTAGTGGAAGCTGTTCACAATGTGTTGACAGAATGTGTTCGGAATGTGGCCCAGCGGCAGGACATGAGTTTTATTCAATAGTAAAACTAATGTTGGTATGTGTAACGGCATCTTGGCTTCCCCGCTATTGGTTGAAGCCAAGATGTTGGGTAAACTTTATTTGTGTGTTATGTAAGACCGTAACCGTACTCACTAATTGTTACCTAGTCGTTAAGTTATAATAAGATGAATTTACTTATGGGATTGACATGGTCACTGCGTGACAAAACTTCCATTTAAATAAAGATCATAAAAAAACAATGGTACGTACATACTTTGATTGATTAAGTTTATACTTTCCCAGTTTTTGGTTGTTTTATTAGATCAATAATTAAAAAATGACAATTTAATAATTATGTAAGGATTGTATAGATTGGCTCTCAGAGTTTAGCTTAGTTATAATTTACTAGCTGAAACCCCTGTGGCTTAGCCCACTTGCTAACTTTGTCTTTCTGTTCAACATCTAGTGATGGAATTTCAAAAAATCCCTCCGTAGCACCCATAGAATACTCAAGGAATATTTGCTCCAAATTTCAAATCTCTAGTTCTATAACATTTCAGCTAAGGCTGTGCGTTGTCTGAAGTTAGATTATAAGTAATACTTATAATCTACTCAGATGCTATATGTATTGTTATTGTTTTCAGGAAAACATTATTTTTATTTAGTAGAGTATAAGGTCAGTTAATTTTGTTTGTTTTATTACCCGTTTACAGCAAAGCAAGGGAAGGGTAATGAGGTTAACAGTCTATGTATGTATTTATGTATCCAAGACTACAGTATGTATCTACGTATGTAGGTATGTGGATGTTCCTCCTTAGCGTTGCCCCTATTGGTTTGATTTAGACAAAGTGTCAATCGATTTGTATTCAGGTATAGTGTATTTTGTTTGCCCAACTACGACAAAATTTGGTAAAGGTAATGTGTTCAAACTAAGAACTTGGTTAATTTTTAGAAGTGGTGGGTATCGATTGATTTGTTTTCTTTGCAAGTGTCATAGGCTATTTTTTACCCAACCGTAGTTGGGTTTTAGTTTTAGAACTTATTTCTTGATTAGTACTATGGTTGATGTGATAATTTTAGTTCTTATGTGGGTTCTGGCAAATTATTCTGTGATCTTGTGGTGTGTGTTTCATTTAGTAAAACGCAGTATATTATCTAAAAATTAATGTTTTATTTCTCAATAATTATTAAAATACCTACTTACATACAATTTGACAAAAAGCAGAGGTGCATAGAAGGCGCGTGGAAGCAAAAGGCCTGTGGAAATTCCAACAACACCTTTCAGAAAAGTTTTGGCTGACCAATGATCTCACAGCCGAAGTAATGACATTGGTGTTTTTTTTTGCATCAAAGTAGCCTTGATCTACAGATGAAGGTGCATGGTACATTCCAGTCAAATGTTACAAGGTGCATTGCGGAGGTTGTCAGTGCACTGAACATATTATACTGTGTTGATGAAAATTAAGCAGATTGTATAATTTACTAACTTTTCTCAAAACTCTGTTCAATTCATTGAATGTTTCAGGGAAAAGAACCCACTGTCCAAAAACATCCAAATGGATGTTTTTGGACAGTGGGTTCTTTTCCCTGGTTTTTTTTTGGTGGTTTCAATGAATTGAACAGAGTTTTGAGAAAAGTTAGTAAATTATACAATCTGCTTAATTTTCATCAACACAGTATAATATGCGTTGCAACATAAGATGCGTTGAAAGCTAGGTATCTAACCTAGCTTTTAACACATCTTATGGTGCGTTTACAGTAGGTTGGCTTGCAAGTACTCGTCTTTGGTCACCATATGAAATTCCAGCTAAATTTCACAGCAATGATCGACCGAATTTGGTCACCAAACTAAAGTGAATGTCTGTGTTACCTACATGGGATTGGAATAGAACCATGAATCTGTTTCAACCATCAGTGTTTGTTCTACCAACTGAAGAAATTGTGTAATAGTTTGTAAATAATTTGCCATGTGATACCCCTTCACGGTGCTGTGAGAACCAGGAAAGGAAAATATTAAAAAGGCGGCACGTTTTCTTGTACATTATCAACAATTGTTATTACTAAGACGCCTGCCATGCCCAGTGTTTATGAAAAACCCCCAAAATTTCTTATCGGGAAGCCCATGTCTAAATGGCAGTAGACATTTTGGGGCTTTTGATGGTGATTGATGATGTCTTATGCAACATAACTAGGTATCTATAAAATATGTTTTACTATGCCTGGTAATAAATAGCTTGTGCATTGGTAGAGTGGGTCTCAGTTACTGTTGTACCCATTGATGCATATGTTACATGGTTGTACCTATCAATATCCATCCAGGCATCCAATAATCATAGGCTCACTCAATTGAAATCATTGGGTACCCTCAGACGTACATAGTTGGTAAAGCGTGCTTATTACAAAGTGCAAGTACGGACCATCATCTTTAGATCAATAAAAGGCTCCACAAATGCCATTAATTCAAGTGTGAGATTTTTGGCAGCCAAAACCTTTTCTGAAAGCTATTTTCGGAGAGATCCAACGGGAGAAGGCAACGGGTCTCGCGACCGAGTGCCTTCTTTGCACTTCTGCTTGCAATCGGGCCTCTCCGACGTCAATCATAAAGCCTGTTATATAATTTCCTCCGCCGTCATCATAATAATAATAATAATCTTAAAGTTACTATAAGTAACTGTATTCTCTAAAATACAATACAAACAAATTACAAATAGCTTTCAGAAAAGGTTTTGGCTAACCCCAAACTAACGTGATTCCTACGTATATCCTACAAAAACTCACTCAATATGTCAGTGATAAACCAATGTCGACCGCTACCGCTACCTTCGCTATAATATAAATTATATATATTGTAATATTGGATTTATATTAATTATATAATATTAGCATGTATATATTATGTTATGTAATAGTTAAGTTAGTAAATTAAAGGCATGCTTACAGTGTGAGAGTGTATATGTGTGATTTTAAAACGAAAGAGTGAAAAATAAATAAATAATTTTGGAATGAGGACTAAGCTGAATTGTTATCATATAACTTTTAATAAATTTTCTGTATTTTCATATCTTAAACAAGCTAACCATTTAATTAATGCATTCTTGGACTCCGGGTTGCTTAATGTTACAAAATTGATAATAGCTTTGTTTATTTTATTGTACATATACGGACCAAGAAATATTTTATGTCTCTTAGCCAGCTTGGTATTGAACTTAGACCTGTAGAAAACTCTATCTTTCCTTCTTTTCATATAGATGTCTACCTGTAATTTGAGTGTTTTAGCTATTTTGTGTTGCGCCTATACTAGGTTGCAGATGTACAGCTGTCGAACAGTCAGCACCTTACAGTCCATATAAAGTTCACGGGTAGGATACCTAAAGGGTTTCTTAGTGGCGACTTTGAGAACAGCACGCTGAGCGCGTTTGAGTGCCAACAAGTAAGTTTTACATGCACCTCCCCAAGTAGTGTTACAGTAGGTTAGAATTGATTTACACAATTCATTGTAGACCTTAAAAAGTAAGTCTCGATCTGCTACTTCACGCTATGTTGATTAATGATAAGGAAATACATTGTACTTGACCCAGCCTACGATAGCTTTATCGATAATTAATAGTTCTATGAACTTGCCTATCCCTAGTGTTAAAACAGTATGAAAATACGAAATTAAAATCATGTAAATTATCATATAAAATCACGTTGATGCGACGTGGCACTAAGCAATATCAAAATTAATGCTTACCGGGGCTGATCAATAGGAAATCATGCCTAGATTCTACCTATAATGACAAGAACATGTTACTAAATCATTAATTGATGGGATAGATTTTTACAGTAGTATTTTAACAGAAAATTCCAAGTTTTTATTGATTAATTTTGTTTTGAAAAACAGGTTGTCACAATATGCAAATTTTTATCTTAGATCGAATTATAATAACTATAGCAAACTTCTAATTATTTCTAATATTATAATTTCTAAAACAAACAAACAATGGTGTACATTACATAAAAATATATAAAGAATTAGGTTTGAACACAAACTAGTTGTACATATGTATTAGCGACGGGTCCCAAACTAGGAGGAGCCTGTATCTTGGGAACCCAGAAACCAGTTGCCTAAGATAGTTTCCGCTTAACTGTACATGTTCGAACGTGTCCCCGTGCATGCAGAAAGTTATACCCAAATCATAATTTATATAAAAAAATTGAATGAAATTATACAATGGATCAGAAAACAAAAATTATACAACATATTAAAATCTTAAATTAAAAACAATAGGAATAACATGCATAAATCATTGATTGAAATTAGACCGAATTAAGTCGGGCTTTTCTGGGCTAGCTGGATATGTGGACATATTTGAATGAATATATCTGATGACTTAACAACAAGAATAACACATGTACAACATGTAAGTTTAACATTTAATTTGTGCTCTGCACAGATAAAAATATATGATTTAATTATTCGTTCGAAATAAAGAAGAAACACAAAGATAAAGCTTAATTATGGTAAGCTAGCAGGGCTACAACAGATCCCAATAACAAACAGCGTGAGGATGAAAGGGATTTAAGAATCAGTCGATCTTACGAGTCTTTCTGTTTGTTCCTATGAGAGAGCCATCAGCCATCTTAATAACTCACCCCTCGCACCAGCAAAAGTTTGTTCCCTAAAATCGATTAATCTATTGACTGCATTGTAAGTAAATATACAACCAATAACTGTAGTAAATTCGTTAGTTTTAACTGCAAATCAGTGAAAAGATCTCTTGAATGTGTACGATCATTTTGCAAGACAGCAAATATTGTTGCTCTTCAAGAAACCTGGTTGCTGCCTCATGATCTACAGTGGCTTCAAACTATAGATGAGGACTTTGGATGTACTGGCACATCGGCTGTAGACATTTCTGCTGGTATTTTGACAGGTCGTCTGTACGGAGGAGTAGCTATTCTGTGGCGCAAAAGCGTGTATTCTTCAGTGTCAGTTATAGAGTGCAATAACCCCAGAGTTACCGGTATTAAAGTAAACTTAGGTGATCAACATTTCATCACCTTTAGTGTTTATATGCCAACAAATTCAAATGAGAACATACCTGATTTTACAAACTGTTTAGGTGTTATAACGGCCGCAATAGAAAATAGTGATATTGAGAACGTATTTGTTTTAGGCGATTTTAATGCGCATCCAAACGAGTTATTTTTTACTGAATTAATTCATTTTTGTAAATAACAGTCTTGGACTTGTGCTGATGTCTACATCAGCACAAGTCCAAGACTGTTATTTAGGTATAATGTAGTGATGCAACGAATACGAATACGAATATTCGTATTCGCCGAATAGTAGACATTTACCGAATATTCGTATTCGGCGAATACTAATACGAATATTTAAAAACTAATATTTTACGTACAAACGCAACTCTAATTACTGGCAGACTTGAAAAACGCGCGTGTAAAAATACGCACGTGTGCAGAGGGCCTTAACCATGTAATGTAAGCCATGTACAGTCGCCTCAGAAAGACTTTTTTCAACGGCTGGGAACATTCAGACTGAAAAAAGAAATCGCCTTAAACCAGAAAATCTACAAATTTTATGTTTTTTAAATAAAAATTTGCCTGTTGTAAATTTTAATTATTAGAAGAATATAAATTTATCAAATAAATTAGTCTTTTATTACCATGGCGAGATATTTGTATTCGTATTCGTATTCGCCGAATAGTAGGTTTGATATCCGTATTCGTAAAACTACTATTCGTTGCATCACTAGTATAATGTCCGGTGCATACACATACAACTGTCATGATTTCCAATTTTATGTTTTTAATGAAGAGTTCTTGCAGTAGTTTTCGAATTCAATTTGACTAATACTTCTGCAGCCCGATTCCATAACTTGGCTACAATCGGATTATCACTTTTTTCATAGCAAATTCGACTCTATCGCATGGCATTAGTGGTTGCGATATTGAGAATTCGATTGAAGCCAAGGTATGGAATCGGGCTGCAGGAATATTTAAAATGTATGGCTACCGGAACGTCAAATGAAGGTGGCGCCACCTGTGCCCTATTTCATAAAGCGACAAATCATAATAAAACTACAAATGTCAGTCAAATACGCTATTGACATTTGTTAGACAATTGTCGGTTGACTGCCGGTCACTACTAATGTTTTATGAAACACATTTAGTAATATTTTGACAATTCATTGAATGAATTATCGGGTTTTTATGAAACGCATTTCGGTAGTTTGACTGACATTTGTCGATTGACACTTGTCAGTCTACTATAGTTTTATGAAATAGGGCCCTGGCAATCGTTTGCCTTACCACGATTCTACCGGAAACATAGTCTCACGACGATGGCGCCATATTTTTTCTTGCGGGGGTAACGATTGTGAGGAGGTAGTTTATTGAATTCTTGTTGAGCATCGGAACGGAGAAGTCAACTGTAAAGTAGAATATAAGTGACCATTGAAAATACATGTGTATTATGTCTGAAGAAGTTATTTACTACAAATGTAAAGTAGAATATAAGTGACCATTGAAAATACATGTGTATTATGTCTGAAGAAGTTATTTACTACAAATGTAAAGTAGAATATAAGCGACCAGTGGAAAATACAAGCATTTTATACCTGATGGACGAATTTCATTACATCTCAGAAGAGGCGATACATCCAAAAGGTAAAATGCTATACTTTTTAACGTTTCGTTTTCCTTTTCACTCGGTTATACGCCCACTACTGATGAAATTATCAAGTGTTACGTAAGTTTACAGCTGCCATATTGTAATTCAGACGGAATGAAATATTGCCAAAACCTATCGAGTGAGGTACTAAAATGAAGGTCTTTAAAAGACAACTTCAAAAAAACCTAAACAGTAGCAATTGTCTTTCAAGTTTCTTTATTCCACCATAACTTTTAAACGCCTGAACTGATATTGATACTTATGGGGTATCGTTAGAATACTTACATCATCCCCATCTATGAGAGAAATAGGCAATTATTTTCTTGAAAAGTTCCTTTTTTCAGGGCAGTCGTGTATTTTCTCATACTTTGACGATTTACTTTTTATTACGATAAAATAAACGATAATGACTTACTACAATACCTACTTGCTTATTAGATTTTGCATGCGCGAAGCTACTCTACTCTCGCCCGAAAAACTGGATTTCCGATATCAGCATGTTTGGATAAGTTTAAATATATAAAAATACAATTTAATGGTATACTAAGAACACTGTTTTATAGAAACATTATTAGTGAACTAGAATTTCATAGTTTTATTTGTCTTTCATCAAGACTTACGGGCGAACGAAGCGAAGCGTGAAGCGTCAAGTTTGAAGTATCCGTTTTAATTCAGAAAGTACATATTAAATTGAATCAAATGTTTTTTTAAGTTATAATATTATCATAAGTTAAGGATTTTCCCTGTATTCAGTGTTGCCAGATACACTAATTACAGTAGATCTGTCGTACTTGAAAATTGTTCATAGTGGAAATGAAAGAACTAATAATATATTGGAATTATATAATATTTTGAAAGCAAACCAAATTTAAGACACATTTCCAAATGTAGCAATCGCATTGAGAATCTTTTTAAGCATTATGGTAACTAACTGCAGTGGAGAACGCTCCTTTTCCAAATTGAAAAAAAAATAAAATGAATTAAGAAGTACAATGCTTCAGGAGAGATTAACCAGTTTGTCGCTGATGTCCATAGAATGTTATGTGCTCAAAAACATAGATTTTGAAGAAATGATTAACTATTTGGTCCATTTCAAAGCTAGAAGAGTAGGTACCTCTTCAATCAACATAGATTTTTAAGCACTAACCTGTGAATGCTAAGAGTTAATTTTGTGGATTATATTATAATAATAGCTTTTGCCCGCTATTTAGTCCGCGTGGACTACAGTTCATCGCAAAAAAAAACATCCTATGTTCATCTAGGATATTAAAAACCAATGCAAAAGTATAGCACCCACGCTCTTGAAGCTTTTTGACAGTCTTGTTATTATTTCGTTTCCACGGCAACATACCATTTCGTTCCTTACAGCGAGTTATTGACCTTTCCCAGTTTTCCCGTGTCAACTTACCATTTTCCTGGCTAAAAAGTATCCTTTGTTGGTCACTATGTTGTACAGTACCTATTTACAATGTTTCATCAATATCGGATGAGCCCTTTTAGCATGAAAGCTCCCTAAACAATCAAACAGACAACGTTTCACTTTCATAAATAGGTAATAGGTAATGGGTAATTTAATGTGACTAAAGAAACAAGTATAAATTATTAATATTAAAAATTATTGAAAAACTATTGAATAAAATTTTAAACTTTGTAAGAAGCTTGAAAGGCAATTGCTACTGTTTAGGTTAGGTTATGTTTTTTGATGTGGTCTTTTAAAGACCTTCATTTTGGTACCTCAATCAATAAGTTTTGTTAATTTTTCGTTCCGTCGGAAATACAATATGGCAGCTGTAAGCCGCCATTTTAGTTTGTTTGACTTTTCATATATCCTATAGCAGTCTCGTGACTAAGACGAATCCAATGATGCCTAATTTATCAAAATCCATCAAGCCGTTTAGGCTGTAGAATGCGCCTTACAAACTTTATTTGTATGTTTGTTTGTTTTTACGGTACCTAACCTTCTAGATTTGAGATGGACAAAATAGTTAATCACTTTTTCAAAATCTATGTTTTGAGCATATAACATTATTTGGACATCAGTGACAAGCTTGTTAATCTCTCTGAAAAAAACTAGAACCTTAGTCCGTTAACCTTAGTATACCATTAAATTGTATTTTTATGTATTTAAACTTATCCAAACATGCTGATATCGGAAATCCTGTTTTTCGCGCGAGAGTAGAGAAGATTCGCGCATCCAAAATAAATCTGTGTGCAATTCTTTTAGCTTATTTTCCGAATAGACGCTTGCACACATACGCGTTAAAGTGTCAGCAGCGTTATTGTCCTTTCCTGGTCTGTATATAATGTCGTACTTAAAACAGGATAATTCCAAGCGCCATCTTTCAATCTTCTTATTTTTTATCTTGCTTGTATGAGTGCGATCAAACATATAGGAAACTGATCTTTGATCTGTAATTAAGCGAAAAGACCTTCCAATCAAGTAATGGCGCCATTTACGAAGGGCTTCGACGATAGCGTAAGCTTCCTTTTCTATAGCCGGATGTCTCTTTTCAGAGGTTGAAAGTGTACGTGAAAAGAATGCTACCGGGCGTCCTTCTTGTGATAAAGTAGCCGCTAAAGCATTATCAGAAGCATCTGTTTCGACAGCAAACATCTTCTTCTCATCAATAGAAAATTTGGTTGATTTTGCTATACAGCTTATCAAGTCTTGAAAAGCAGCTTTAGCTTGTTCATTAAGTGGAAATTCTGGATTAACAAGACTATGAATCCTTTCCGAGAATTTTGGTATCCATTTTGAGTAATGCGAGAACATGCCAAGGGCTCTTTTCAGCGAAGTATTGTCAGTAGGTATCGGCATGGTTACCAGCGGTTGAAGTCGATCTGGATCTGGTTTGATAGATTTCTTAGATATTCTGTATCCGAGAAGATTTATGCTATTTAATGAGAACATCGATTTGTCTTTATTTATTGTCAGATTATATTTATCAATAGCACCATGAAATTTTGTAGGTTCTGATCATGATCAGATTTCATTTTGCCACAGACTGTCACATCATCCAAATATGCATAGGTGTCAGTCAAATGCTCTTTCTTTATTAGCCAGTCCATGACTCTTTGGAAACAACTCACTCCATTAGTTACTCCAAACGGAATACGGCAAAATTGATACAAATTTCCGCACGCTTCGAACGCAGTGTATTGTTTTTCTATTTCCAGGATAGGCACTTGATGGTAAGCGCTCTTCAAATCAATTTTTGAGAAAAAAACGTATTTTGAAATATCATTTACCATTCTTTCCATGTTCGGTAAAGGATAAGCATCCAAGTCAGTATATTTATTAAAAGTCTGAGAATAGTCTATAACCAGCCTTTTGCGATGATTTTCGTTTTTGGTGATCAGGATCTGCGCTCGCCATGGAGATCTACTCTCTTCAATAACGCCATCAGATAGCATTTGATTGATTTCATTTTCGATAAACTTCAGATCATCAGTGCTGTATCTGCGCGACTTTACTGCAATTGGCTTACAGTCAGAAGTAAAATTTGAAAATAGTGGCACTGGTGGGACTGATGCAGCAAGAACACTACATATTTGTAAAGGTTTTCTTGGTCCACCAAAAGAAATTTCCAAACTAGAGTGCTCCTCCAAAATATCATGTCCAATGATGACATCAGCGCAAAGATATCTTACTATAAGAAGCGCAGCTTTGTCGTAAATATTATCATCAAGGATGATTTTAGCTTGAAGTAGTCCTTCGCAGTTTATTGTATGTGTTGTCTGTGCCATCGTTATAGATTCACTGGATTCTTCTTTTTCAAAAGAGCAACTAACGAAGAAATCGTAGTTGATAAAACTTCTCGTACTTCCAGAGTCAATTAAGGCTTTAGCCTTTTTGCCATTAACTTTTATAGTGACAACTGACTTCCTGAGGCTTGATGGTGCAGCGGCAGTGATTATAATTCCATTCAAGTTGTTATCAAGTGCCTCAGAAGGCCCATCCGAAGCAGCTACAAGGTTATTCTTAGGGCTCCTGCACACATTTGCAAAGTGACCTGTCTTTTGGCAAAACTGGCATATCTCGTTTCGTGCAGGGCAGTTCTCACGGCGATGGACTTTACCTCCACAGAAGAAACATTGTTTTGATTCGTATATCGCGTTCTTTTTTTTAACAGCGTCATATTTAACAGCATCATATTTAGGTCTAGTAACATTTGTTGTAGTCTTTGGTAAAGCCATTACCAATTCATTATTATTTTGACTGGCAAAGTTAAATGTTTGGGCGTTGCTTTCTGCTAACTCTATTGATTGCGCCTGATTGAAAGCTTCGTCTAAGGTTAACGTTAGATTTTCGAGTAGTATTTCACGGATTTTATTAGATGTAATACCAGATATAAAAGCATCTCTTATAAAGTCATTTTTATTACGCTCTGCATCGACATTTTTGAATCGGCAATCTTTGCTGAGTAATTTAAGTTGCTGTAAGAACTGGTGTACACTTTCGTGACTATGTTGTTTACGTATTGCCAGAAGGTGGCGTGCAAAAATTTCATTCTTTGGTTTTATGAATATTTTATTGAGGGCATCTATGGCAATCTCATAATTTGTACAATCACTTATGTATTCAAATACCTTCGGTGATACGTGATTTATAAGCAGCTGCATTTTTATTTTATCCGACATTGGTTTGTCATCACTGTTAGTAGCAGTTAGGAAGTTATTGAAAGTGAATATCCAATGGGTCCATTCTTGAGTCGCAGATGGTGATGCCGGATCCACATCGAGAAAAATCGGTCGAAGGTACTTGTCCATTGTAACAAGTATTAACACTTATTTCGTAGAGTAAATTTTACATTATTTAAGTTGAATAAATTGTTATGAAACAACAATAATAGATAGAACCAAATTAGGCTTTATTCAACTTAAATTTTCACATTAGACACTTGACATCTCATACTAGACAAATAGCGGTTATCTTCTTAAACCATAGACATATCAATGAGTAGGTCCTAATGTTTCGACTAAGAAGTTTAGTCTACTACAAGAATATAAGTGACCATTGAAAATACATGTGTATTATGTCTGAAGAAGTTATTTACTACAAATGTAAAGTAGAATATAAGCGACCAGTGGAAAATACAAGCATTTTATACCTGATGGACGAATTTCATTACACATCAGTGATGCGAATGGATCCAAAAGGTGGCTGGATCATTGTTTAGTGACTAAGGCAGCTTGGAAAACCATTGTCATAGTTAGTATTGATAACGACATATATTGGTCTGACCATTTTCCACGTTTTATTCCATTTTTTTTAGTCGTTGCTGTCATTTTGTAGCTAAATTATTTTAAAAATCTTTAATTTTTAACTATAACGCGGCTAGAATCAAATCATAACAAACAACTAAACAATTAAGATGGCGTCGCATCTTATCCAAGTCTAATTAGGCATATTTTAAGCAGTCGTAATAATTATTTGAAGTAGGTAAGTGCATTATTGCTGAGAAATAATATCAATGTTTTAGATGTTCTTTCAGAGACGTACAATCTCCAATAAGGTTATTGGCATATTATTATATAACTACAAAACTTACGATGCTAATTAACTTTTAATTATACTTATTATCTACACGGGAACAAAATTTTAGATAGATTAAAAGTGAGAGAGAAATAACAGAAATTAAATTCAGACGATGATAGTTGGATTGCCGCCATTGGTTGGCTGGCGCGCCAACCATAATCACTCGAACATAAAACCCGGCAAAATTTGAAAAATCCTATTTTTGCTAGAAGTATTTGTAGGCTAGGTTTAGCTTAATTCTGCCGCATAGTTACCGGTTTCCCGGTATTAGTGTTGATTGCGGGTGCTTGGCGAGTGCGCGTTAACTGTTAAGTGAATTTCAAAACCTTCATGACCTGCAGTGTGGCAATCGCTCAACCTCACTCCTTAGGGAATCAGCCTGCATATCTTCACCAATTTTTTAAGAGGCCAACTTAATGATATTACCGTTCAAAAAAAAACTTTGAAATCGGATAAGGGTGATAAGGTGGAAATATTCAGTAGCCCCCCTTTTGCCCTTTTGTTACCAAGTTTAATCTAGATAGGTTGAGAAATGCGACGTAGAGGAGAACAGCCGCACATTCGGTCATACGAATGAATTTTTGCCCAAGCTGAAACGGAGACGCTTTGATCGCGCTTCGCGCTCGTTCGGTCAGTTAGCAACTACTATTGTCTACTTGCTGCGACCCATGGCTTCACACGAATTTTCGTCATCATATACTCGTAAATCCCCATAAACAATAAGCCCCCATTAACGCCACAACAAACGGTTGCTCTCTATGACTACGTTTCATTAGCGGGTCGGCATACATATTGGTGCTCGCAGTAGTTGGTGATAAGATAATACACAACAAAGTGCTGCTGCCCATGTCCCATTAGCTGGTTCTCGCAGCACTCTCGCTATGAGAAGTGGTGATATTCATGATAAACATTAGTTTATCAATTTTCCTGGATCTAAATCAAAACTATCTAGTTATATGTACCACGAACCCACCGTTGTTTACCGAAGTCCAATTGCGACATATTTAATCATACAAGTAGGTACTTCCTTTGATTGTGGAAGTACCAAGTAAGCACTTTTTGTACGAATTTCTATGAATAATGCGCAGTAGAGAGACTACATGTTGACTTGATTTAATTGCGCATAGCTGAATAATCATTTATGGACTTGGATCTTTTCTCGATATTGTATGAGATAAGTAACTACTGAGTTGTTATTGCAAATGAAGTATGTTCTAGAATCACCTACGCATTTAATGAAGTTACATAAGGAAGTTATTAAGTAGAAATTGACATTATTTTATTGTTCGCGACAACACTATTACATAATGTTTCAATATAATAATTTAAGACCTAGAACATAAGTAAAATAGATTAAGTTTATGGCTCGCTTCCTCCAACGCGAAGCAGACCTGTGCAGCCCCTATGCACAACCCGAGCCTGAGGGAAGAGATGAGTTCAACAGCCGGCGCAAACAAACACCCAACCAGAGGGCGTACGTGACGCAGACCAAAACCGAGAAGAACTGCGCAACATGTCGCAATCCGGGCCACAACCCGCCCGATTGCGCAGACTTCAAAAAGGCGACCGTCAACGACCGCTGGGACATGGCGAAGCGCTCCAAACTGTGCTTCCGCTGCCTACGCTTCCGAAATAAGGAACATCGCTGCAAGACAAACAGATGCGGCATCGACGGGTGCACATACACCCACCATGAGCTCCTACATCACCACGGAACACCGCAGCGAGAAGTCAAAACTAAAGAGTCGGTCGGCTCTACATGGGGGAAGACGACTTCGACGGCCCACCTGAAAATAGCACCGGTGACGGTGACCGGACCGGCGGGAGAGGCTGAGACTTGGGCCTTACTTGACGACGGCTCAACAGTCTCACTCATCGACGAGGGACTCGCCGAACAAATCGGCGCCAAGGGGCCCATAGACCCCCTCTTAATCACTGCCATCGGGAATAAGAAGATTGAAGCAACACGCTCACGTCAAGTCTCGCTCACTATATGCGGACACACAGGCGAGCCACACCCACTGAAGCTTCGCACTATTAATCAGCTACGACTGACGCCACAGAAGGTGTGCGGGGAAGATCTGAAGACATGTACACATCTCCGCGACCTCCAACCCCACTTCAAGATGAGCTACGCGACGCCGAAGGTCCTCATAGGACAAGACAACTGGCATCTCCTCGTCACTAAGGAGATGCGAGTGGGACGACGCGACCAACCGGCCGCATCCCTGACGCCACTCGGCTGGATGATTCACGGTGCGCATCACGACACGAGAAGAAGACAGGTGCATTTCATAGCGCACGCGACGATCGAAGACAACATGGACGAGTTCCTCCGCCACTAATTCGCCATTGAGGGACTCACAGTCGCCGCCAAGTCACCGACAAGTGACCCTGAACAACGCGCTTTGAAGATACTCGAAGAGAAAACGCATCAGCTTACTGACGGGCGTTACGAGACCGCGCTATTGTGGCGCGATGAAGACAGAAAAATGCCAAACAACTACGACGCAGCTTTAACTCGCCTCACATTGGTGGAACGGAAGCTATCCAAAAACCCTCAAGAGAAGCAGCAATATCAGCAGCAGATGACAGCGCTGGTACCAAAGGGTACGCCGAGATAGCACCTCCTACCAGCACAGAGTGGCGTTGGGTACCTACCAAGCTAAACAACGCTGACGACGCGACCAGAGACGTACCGCCCGACTTCAACCAGCGACATAGGTGGTTTACCGGCCCAGACTTTCTGTGTCAACCTGAGAGTCTATGGCCCGTCGCGCGGACACCGCCCCTCGTAGAAGACACCAAAGAAGAAAAATGCGCCGCCCTCGCCGAGACGACGAACACGCTCGGCGAAGCTATACCGAAGCCGGAACGCTTCTCAAAATGGGAGAGATACCTACGCGCCACATCGCGGGTACTACAGTTCATTGACCTATGCCGACGAACCCGCGAGCGCACCTACTACAAACGAACGAAGAAAAACCCGCTATCCGATCCGACGTGGGAAAGGAATAATAATAAAACGACAGCGAAGACATCGCCGGGTACGACACAGGAAGCGACACTAACGCTACGCCACATCGAGATAGATGGCGAAACACAGCGCCGCGCTGAAACACTTATCTGGCGTCTAAGTCAAGAAGAGGCCTTCAAAGACGACGTAGAAACTTTACGATGCGGAAAAGAGATAGCACACGCCAGCCGACTTCACAAGCTATCCGTGACTTATAGAGATGGAATACTGCGGCTAAACAGTCGCATCGAAAACATAAGGGGAGCCGACAACATAGTGACGTCACCGCCCGTACTAGATGGGAATCGACACGAAATTCGACTGCTGATTGACTATGTACACCGACGTATGCATCACGCCGGAGCCGAAGCCACCATCAGCGAGTGCCGACAGTCATACTGGATACTTCGTCTGCGACCTGTGACCAAAATGGTCCTCCACCGCTGCTTGCCATGTCGCATCCGAAAAGACGTCCCTTCGCGACCATCCACGGGCGATCACCCGGCGTGCCGACTGGCGCACCATCAGCGCCCGTTCACCTTCGTGGGACTGGACTATTTCGGGCCCTACCTCGTCTCTACCGGCAGAAGCAAGCAGAAGTACTATGTTGCCATCTTCACGTGCCTCACGACGCGCGGAGTGCACCTGGAACCAGCAGCGTCCCTCAGCACCGACTCTGCGATCATGGCCCTCCGACGCATGATCGCTCGCCGTGGTACACCAACTGAAATCTGGTCTGACAATGGCTCGAACCTGCGGTCAGCCGATAAAGAACTGCGACGGGCGCTGGACAGGGCGACAGAAGAGGAAGCATCAAAGAGGACGATCAGCTGGCGCTTCATCCCTCCCGGAGCCTCCTTCATGGGCGGGGCCTGGGAGCGCATGGTGCGCGCGGTAAAGGCCGCGCTAGCCGCCACACAGCAGCCCAGACACCCGACCGCGGAAGTACTCCACACGCTGCTGGCTGAGGCCGAGTTCACGGTCAACAGTCGCCCGCTCACCCACGTCTCGGTGAGTGCCGATGACCCCGAATCACTTCATCTTGGGTGGCCCGGCACGAGTACCGACGCCCGGCACCTTCAGCGAGGGTGACCTTATCGGACGCGCACACTGGCGCGCCGCTCAGCACCTCGCCGACATCTTCTGGAGTCGCTGGCCCCGGTAGTACCTGCCCGACTTGCAACACCGGCGGGAGCCCCACAGCCGCGGGCCCGCGGTGAAAGTCGGTGACGTTGTCGTCATCGCAGACGGCACTCTCACAGCAGGCATCCTGAGGCGACCGGTGAAGAAGATCATCATCCTGCCCACGACGAGCGACGCTCACCCAGAAGATTGCAGTGCCCTGGACGCCACTGCACGGCGGGAGAATGTTCGCGACAACACTATTACATAATGTTTCAATATAATAATTTAAGACCTAGAACATAAGTAAAATAGATTAAGTTTAGCTATAGTTTGTATATATGTTTTTTAAGTTTACCTACACATAATAAATGCTGATTTGGGATTGTGTTTGATTGGTAGGGTCTATGAGAGCGAAAAATAGGTAATATAGACAACAAAACACTAAAAATTAGAAAGGCTAAAATAGGACTATAAAGACAGAGAGGGAGCGACGTGCGAGCGAGAAACACTGCTCGCCACTCCCACCGCCCGCGCTGCGGCCGACCGCCGCGAGACGACAGTGCGAATCAACCGCATAAATATAGGAACGTTTTAGCCCGAAATTCATTCCATCGCCAGCAGCCGTCGAGTAAACATCTCTACTAGAACTCGCTCTTAAGACCTCTCCAGTCAGGAACAACCCAGGGTCGGAACCCTGAACCAAGGCGACTTTTCTTCATCAACCCAGTGCCCGTTCCATCGACCAGACGAGCGCCATCGACCACGGTCGGTCACTTTCCGACTTCCGCCTCAGCTATACAGTCCACTAATCGACTGGTGGCTGGCCGAGCGGTGGCGCTCGCGAACATTTATAACAACATTAATTCTCGAACCAAATACGATTTGGGTATCGGGTAAGTTCGTCTTAGTCCGTAAACAAAAAGTAATGTTAGGAACCGTCAGCAAATTGATTTCAATCAAATAAATAATATTAGCTTCTACCGCGGTTTTGATCACAAATGTAAAATAAATGACTATTTGTTAAGTTTCGTATTTTTTTTGTAGTAGGTACCTAATACATATCCGCTGTTAGTGTGTGGTTGAGTAACAACATTTGAACATTTTATCGTCCAATAAAACCATTTACGAAAGTTTGAAAAAAAACTCAGCCAGGGTCCAGGGCCCCGACCACAGAACTTGGCTTCAAACGGATTGACAATATCGTTATCACTAATGCCTTGCGACAGAGTTGAAATTGCTATGAAAAAAGTGATAATCCGATTGTAACCAATTTCCGAAGCACCGGTAGAGTCAGAAGGGTATTTCCTTTTCCAGTATGAGATTAAACTCTGTTGGCACATGAAAGGGAGATTTCCTTTTCAAACTCAAAGAATACTTAGTTTATCTAAATTTGGATTGATTTGATATTTTTATAATATTTTATGTATTTTTCTTTGTTCAAGAGGTGTTAATTTTGTGTTATTATTTTTGCCTATTTACAATAAAATACTTTGATTTTGACTTTGACTGTAATAGGGCCACTGCAGTGCTATTACGCAGTGTTGATCATATCGGTTTACAAGCCATCAAATTCATTAATGCCTTGCGATAGAGTCGAAATGGCTATGAAAAAAGTGTCAATCCGATTGAAGCCAAGTTCTGTGGTCGGACCGTCCAATTCATTAGTGCCAATCTGAGCGACAAAAAATAGCAAAAAAGCGACAATCTGGTCGGGGCCCTGGGCCAAAATTCGAATTAGAGTCGAAATTGCTATGAAAAAAGTGATAATCCGATTGTAACCAAGTTCTATAATAGGGCCACTGGCCACTGACACTACGATTACGCCTACGAAATGGCATGTTTTTTTGCGTTTGTACTCATATCATTTCCCTACACCTACACTCCCTTTAGGGTAGTAGTGTTCTGTGCCTACACTATTCGGGTACGTTAATAAAATTAATGGATTCCATTAGAATCCATTGATTAATTAAACTTTCATCCGTGACGACTTCAGTTATCGCTGTTTTGGTTTTTAAAAATACAGAAAAAAAGGGTTAAATAAATTGTGAACAATTAATAGGTCCACCTGCAAGCCCACCGAGTTTGTCGGACCCTCCACCAAACACCCTGTATTGGTGTGATTACAATAGTTTGAGACAATACTTCAAAGCAAAACTACGCCTATATTTCGTTTTTCTACCGAAATCTAATGAAGTTGTTTTTGACTTTGACAGTTGACACTACTTGACACTGATAGACTGAAACAATGAATCACTGAAAAAGTGAGGATTTCTTCTGGCCGTGAATTTTCTTCAATAGTCGCGTTCGATAGTGATTTGCCTGCAGAATAAATAATTGTGTAATCTTCTCTCAATCAAGTAATAAATACATAAAAAATGCAGGGGCTCAGCATACAAAGTTTGAAAAAACATAAAGCTGTAAGTATTCACGTCATTGCCCTGTACTGCGTCATAGATCTGCAGTGCTTAGTGCTTACATAATAATTTTATTAACCTATATTCGTTATCTTTCTAGTATTCTCGTATTGTTTATTTGTAAATGACTAGTTTTCAGTAGAAAGCATATTGTTTGGGCTAGTTAACTGCAAATCAAATATTAACCGATTTCAAAAAAGAGTTTATAGAGTTCATGCTATTGTAATATTGTTGAAAATTCGTAATTTTCTTATAGTTAGTAATGGTTTTGGTACGACTTCGGAAACTTGACCCACGATTTTAGGGGGGAATGGGTAGGGGGAGGGAGTACAACCCTCCCTGAGAGTGGGGGGGGGGCTAGATCTCTCCCCCCCCTCGGAGATGTTTTTTTTTACTTACTACTCTTGCTTACAATTTGTATCATATATTTGGCCATTTTTGCGTCGCCTTAACCTTTGAAGATTTGTTGCTTTATGAAATAGGGCCCAGAAAGTAAGCTGAACCCTCCCCCTCTGAGATATAAATTATTGAAATATTTTTTGCTATTTTTTCCTTATGTTTGGACATATTCGCCGCTCCATGCCCTTTGGGGGGAATATATAGAATTGACGGGCAGGAGTTGGGGAGGCGGGGGGGTGGAAGGCAACCCCCCTGGTACCCCAGCCCCCCGCGTAGATCCAACTTCGACAAAGAGGTCTACCTTCTATATCTTCTCGTCGCAGATACCGCAGAGCCTCAAGACGAAAGTTTATAATCAGTGCGTGTTGCCAGTGATGACATATGGCACTGAGACGTGGGCGCTAACTATTGGTCTCATACACATGCTCAGAGTTGCACAGGGTGCAATGGAGAGAGCTATGCTCAGTGTTTCAATACGTGATAGAATCAGAAATGAGAAAGTTTAAGTATGAGTTTGAAGTGGCAATGGGCAGGCCATATAGTACGCAGAACCGACAACATTTGGGGAATAAAGGTTCTCGAATGGCGACCACAAACAAGCAAGTGAAGTGTAGGGAGCCCCACACAATGGACCAACGACATTGTAGCCATCGCAGGAAGTCGGTAGATAGAGGTGGCACAAGATCGCTCGTCATAGCGCTCTTTGGGGGAGGCCTACGGCAGCAGTGGACTTCTAAAGGATGACAGTACAATGTGCTGTTTCTTATGTTTGTATGAAACACTGATTGTCGCAAGGCACACTGATTTTATGAAAACTAAAACTTTAAAATCAACAGGCATTCTGTCATATCACTTTTGTCAGCTTGGTCACCATTACTGTCATTCAACCTGTTAATATGTTTTCGATGACATTATGTGTGGAATATTGTTTCGGGCAAATGGCCACCGCACCTCTGCTGTAGGTGGTGCATCCTAGTGGACCAATTTTGGATGACATTAATGAGGCCTAATTTCATGAAGATTGTGAGCCATGTTGGCCTTCAGGATGGCAATTGTCTGTGGTATGTCTGCATAGACCAGAGCAGATTTCACATAGCCCCGCAGAAAATAGTCGAGCGATGTTAAACACACAATCTTGGTGGCCAGTGAATGTTATCGCCATGCGAGATAATGAAGCCCTCAATTTTAGTTGTTCCAAATCTGGCAATTTAGCTAGTTTACAAAGCCACTTAACCACAAAATGAGCCTCATCACTGAATATCATACCTAAATTGGAAGCAGCGCATGGAACATTATGCGAACAGAGCACTGTTTTTTATACTACATTTGAAAAAAAATTACACATTGTTGAATCATGTAGCATTCCATGGTTAAATGTAAATAAGACTAAATAAGTATTACTGCCAAATTTCACAGCTGTAGCTGTGCCAACAAGGCTATACACTGTCAAAGTGTGAGTGCACTTATTGAAGAACCCTATAGATGTGGCTATACAAATGTACCAATTTCGTGAATTATGTTTGTCTACATATTTCTCAGAAACTGCAAATCTGGTCGCAATAATTCTTTTTGGATTGGTTTCAGTATATATCAAATTAAGGAATAGTGCAAGTTTCTTCAAAATCAGTTCAGTGCCCTATTTCATAAAACTATAGTAGACTGACAAATGTCAATTGACAAATATCAGTCAAACTAACGAAATGCATTTCATAAAAACCCGACAATTCATTCAATGAATTCATTATTTTGACAATTCAATGAATTCATTCAATAAATTGTCAAAATATTACTAAATGTGTTTCATAAAACAATAGTAGTGACCGGCAGTCAACCGACAATTGACTAACAAATGTCAATAGAAAAACGTTTTATGAAATGCTTAAAAATTACCACGATTTGTAGAATTGTCTTGTCAATTGTGACAGCCGAAGCTTTACCCATCACACTACTATGACTGGCATTGTGAAATGCAATATGACTGACAATCATCAGTCCTGTCGTGATTGTTTGTTAAATGAAACGCAGGGCTGTGTTCACTTACACGCTCGAATTTTTAAGTTTATTCTATTTGAAGTTAGTTTTTATGTTATAAATTTTTGGGCATAATTTTCAAAACATGCAGTGCAGGATATCCATTTAATTTGGTATGTATGATGCTGATTCCAAAACTATTTCGTAATATTACATTCATGTACATTATTGTTACGTTTGAAACTCTATAAACTATGAGATGGGCTTTATTTTAATAAAATACATAAATTAAACTTTACTTTCATTTGACCTCAGTGCCAAAAAAGCAAAACAAAATCTGTCAATGTCAAGTCAACGGCAGCCAATTGGCTAGATAAGAACAGAAAAGATCCAAGTAGCATTTTGTGATTGTTGAGATAATGAGCAAAATGAGTTCTCATGATGTTTATGTTTGTGTCTAGTACATTTATTACAATATGTTTATTTTGTGATACATATTATCCTTACTTATTCCTTCCTAGAAGATGTTTATGACACATGTACGACACATGTAAAGTTATTGATATTTTTATGGACTTGGATCACTTCTACTATGATCAAAAAATGATTATAGTTTGTAACGTGAGTGGAATAAAGAGCTTTTATCTATAAATCACATTATTAACCAAGCCTATTTGCCTAATTGTGATTAATAATCACAATTCAACGCCCTCTAAATTTGGAAGCATTTCCTCTTCATTTTTAGTTGCATTGTTTCACCTACTAAGGTGTGGTAAGTTTAAATAAAACTGATGGTGACAGGGTGGCACATAGCGCCGCATTTTCTTTAATTCTTGCATTTTCTGGTGGGTAAGTGGCTTTGTACATAATTTTCTCATTACCAATTTTTTTTTTGTTCATAATTTTCTCCAATCCAGTGAAATCAACAAACTTCCCAACTATATTGATCATAATTAATGGTTTTCTCCTTCTACAGTTACGGATCAAGTTCAACCATTCTCGTGGAGTGTATATGTGCTGCTGTTTCTTTTAGGTTTAATAAATATCTGAGAAATCAGAGTCGTTCGGCAGAAAAGAGTGGCCTCTAACAAGATAACAAACAGTAAATCTGAAATAAGTTGAACATTATTTACCATATATATCATGAAGAAAAACAAGTTCCAGTTACGGTTTTGTCCTGTGCAAGAATCACTGAATGTATAGAGAGATGTTACATTTTCAGGAACATGATGCAGGGTATTGTAGTATAAACAGGATATTACTTCTTGTGGTCCTCTTCCTGCAGTGGTTTCATACCACATATTCATGTTGATCTTTTCACCATCAGCTAAGTAGAGATGTGTCCCAAAGTGTGTAACTGTCTGAGGTAATAAGCTTAACCTGTTTGAATGAAGGGTGTTGGAAGAGTACGCTCCAAGTTGAATGTGATCAAACATGAGGAACCATCACACAACACTTTATCTATGTATGAATTCATCAATAACCTTGCTGTGAAAAACTATACTTATTCATCAACAAAATGTAATCCAAGTAACAACAACCAACATGGATTATTTCTGCACAAAGTAAAAATCAACATTGAAGTGATCCAAGTAGCATTCAAGCAACTTAGATCACTTCAACACTTTTTTTTCTTGTATAATGTAATACAAAAATAAGACTCTGTTATGAAAAAAATACCATAACACTTGGATCACTTCTGCAAAAATTAAGTCGGTGATTAGGAAGACCAAAAAGTGACATAATTCAGTTTTTCCAAAAATGTTAGTTTGATCACTTCTGTTCTTAACTAGCCAATTATTTCTCCCATACAGATATAGTAGGAACCAATCTTTATGGCGGCTGTGAAGCGCGCTGCGAGTGTGACTTCGCGCTGGTACAGTAAGGTTCGCAATTATTAGAGTATTTTGCATACTACCTACTTTTGTAGAACATGCTAATAATAAGAAACACTTTATTACACCAGAATTACGAAACAAATATACAAGAATTTAATTTAAAAATAGGCAAAACGTTAAAAATTGTCTTATCGCTAAAAGCAATCTCTTCCAGACAACCTTTGGATGGACTGAAATTACGAATTAAAAAAAGACGGTGGTGCAAAACAATACAATAAATCATGCAAAATAAAAATGAAGAAGGTATATTCATTTTTATTTTGCATGATTTATTGTATACATACATATTTAATAAACTACATAAACCATACTTACTTACATGTCACATGCAAATAATGGAATGATAAATAATGTTATACCTACAGCTATGTTTCTAGTAGCTAAATTAGCGTCGACACTTAACGCTTTAACCTATTCATTATTTTTTAACCAATCATGAAATTATGTTAACACTTAACATACGTCAACACAATAATATTAATATCGGAATGATGCTGATATTGTGTTGGTGGATTGTATTGGTTGGTAACAAACAACTTTAAAATAACTAAGTAACTAGACTGTACTTGAACAGAATCGCACGTATGTGTGCAGCATACGGATGCAGCGTGCACACAAGCACAATCGCGGTGGCCGCGCGCGGTATGCGGTGGGCTAGCGGGAGGGTGTGCCCCGGCCTCTCACCTCTCCAAAGCCCGCTTACACCTAAAATTAGCTATTGCGCAGCGCCTTGCGCCTAACTTCTCAGCCGCCATTATGATTGGTTCCTACTCTACGTACGTCGAATTAGGGCTTACATATTCAGCCTACTTTATGACGTCATCGCTATAAAAAGTTTGAAAACGTATTAACAATCAACTACCGCATAGAAAGCCAAAATATTCAAATTAGTTTCATGCAATAAAGTTTATTATCAGTAAAACATATAACAGGGTGTCCACTTTATGGAAAGTCAGGGAGAGTCAGGGAAAGGTCAGAGAAGCTCAAGGTGGTCAGGGAAAACGAGGGGGTCACCTGGAAAGTCAGGGAAAAATAATAATTTTACACTATTTGCTCCACACTTTCTTGTAAAATGAGAGTTATATTTAATGCTCTAGTTTGACAATGTTATGTAATCATGTTTATTTGTTTCACTGAAAGAAATATCTCGAAATTTCCGCGCTCGCTTCGCTCGCGCCTTCATAATAATATTATGTATTTAAAAACACACAGTAGGTCAATTATTAATATTACTTTATTCACACAATAAAATTAGAAATAGCTCCAAATTCTTGCGCTCGCTACACTCACACCCTTGTTCTGTTATTGCCTGTTGAATCAGTTGTAAAACGCGCAGCGAAATTAATTGAATTATTTATAGTAAAATAGTAATTTATTAATTAAAAAAATATTTTTAACTCATTCATGTCATGAATGTTCTTTCATTATAAAAACCAGGGTTCAAAATACTTTCAACTTGAAAGTAGAAAATACTTGCATAGGAAATTAATCTTCGTGTCCATATAAATAAGGAGCACAATCGTGTTTGCGAAAAAAGTACTTGGAAGCGTGGAATTGAAAGTAAAAAATACTTGCATAGGAAATTAACCCTTTTTTTTTTTTTTTTTTTTTTTAGAAAGGATATGTGCTGTTGGTCTATAACTGACCTCTACAGCGTCACCGGACGGTGGGGCGGGCGCAAAAGCGCTCCGCCGCAATGCGTGACGCAGAAGGCGCACGCCAAAGTTAAGTTTTTGGCCACTTGCTCAAGGGCACCCAGGGGGTACGAACCTCGGCTTGGACAGTTGCCATTGATTACTTGGGGAGTATCGAACTAAACACCCCTCGATCTCTACTGTTAGGTAGTGATCGAGAGGGCCCTCATGAAATGGCTGGAGCCCTTTAAATGAATTGCATAACTGACCACCGATTCGGAATACAACTTCGAGAAGAATCGGCAAGAAACTCGAAGGCGAATAAAGTCGAAATTAATTACGGGACCTTCGACCTCGCATCCGGCGAGGTCGGTGTCTGTGTCTAATTGTGGAAATTAACCCGTGCGCTTATGTAAATATAGAGCACAATTGTGTTTGATTAAAAAAACTTCGAAGCCTTGCAAGTTTTTTGAGCGATGTATCGGCCACCTAGCTTCTTGTGACCCGGCTGGCCGAGTGCGGCCGAACTCAGTCGAAGCCATGCCGAACCAGCCACCGAGTATGTAGGTGCGGACGGGGCGACCAGGGCACCAGGGCGGCGTACTTACAAGCCAAAACCTGGTTTAAAAACCTGGTCGCGTAAATACCCACCTTCCCTAATTCCACGCAGGTGGCGTGGAATTGGCGTGAGTGGTCATACAGAATCGAGGCCCTGCTCTCAAGCCCTTGCGCTGATTTAAAAACTGGGGTACTTGGTATCTTAGGCCTTGCACGCACTGCCTTGCAGTGGAACGCGGTGCGTTTATTCTAGCGTTTATTTCACATTGTATTATATGCGTTTATTTCATATTTTATTATATGCGTTTATTTCATTGCAATACGTGCACGTGCAAGTGTGTTATAACGCATATTCTGTGAAGTACGGCACTCCGTACTTCACAGAATATGCGTTATAAAAAGGCAAGGCAGTGCCTTATTCCGATGATTAGATGCCAAGCAATCGATAAAAAACTATTTGACGGCTGAACGAATTTTGAAGAAATGTAGTATAATTTTGTACTTTGTAGGTTTGGTCCTGGTCCTCCTGGTCCTCTGGACCTGGACCAAACCTACAACTGGTCTGGTTGTGGTTTGGCTTTTGGTCCTGGAATAAAACGTGTGGGCTACTTTTAAATAAAATGACCACGCGGGCAAAGCCGCGGGCACAGCTAGTATTCAAATAAAAAAGGGGCGCTGATTTATAAGCTGATTGCTAAGGCCAGTCCTATGAACAAGAAAAGGCTGATGATGATGATCATTTGTTATATGTGATTTAGAATAATGATGTTTCATTATTACACAAATAAAAATATCAGAAAGTTTTCGCTTCCTGTTTATGATGGTGTCTTATCATTTTGTGAATTGGAATTTTATTTAAGATTTTATTTTAATATAAGTCCGATAATAAAATAAATAACAATATATGAAGGATAAGAAATGATTCATTATTAATTAAGATAACATTATTTTTCGTTATTTAATGAAAAATGATGAAAAACTTGCTATAAAATGAACATGGTTGGTCAGGGAAATTTGGTAAAATGGTCAGGGAAAGTCAGGGATTTATTTTAGAATTTTCAGTGGACATCCTGCATAAAATAAATACAAAAATAAAACTGCATACCGAATTGTACGATTAATATTAGAGATTGTTTATGTAATTTAGTTAGAACACTAGATATGAAGTAGGTTGTGGTGGAGTGTGTGTTGATATTGCACACACTAAGTATGTCATTCCTGCAGCTGATCCCACTGTACGTGTGCACGGGCATCGGATGCGCCGGCGCCGTATTCTACATCTTGCGGCTCGCGACGCGCAACCCGGACGTCTCCTGGAACAAGAAGACCAACCCCGAGCCTTGGCAGGAGTACCGGGACAAGCAGTACAAGGTAACCTCTACCAGTCAAACTGTTCCTTCAAACATTGTGCTGAACTTACTAAAGTATACATCATTATTTAAGTTTTTGTGTAACTATATTCAGTTATACTCAGCCTAATAATTAACAGTCAGTCCATAAATTATAAGAAAGCTAAGTGCATGAATAAAAATGTCAGGCAATAATCAGAGATACAATGGATATTTGGCTGGACAGGTGCCTGTCACAGAGCCAGTCAGATGGCAACAATCTTGTTTCGGGCTGAGATATCTGTTGTGAAAAAAGTTTATGCCATACTTTTAATAACTTGCACTACTTTCCTTATTGTTCGATACCATATAGTAATATGCATGTTTAGTAATAATACAAATTGATTTTGTACATGTGTGTTAGAGTATTATCAGATACTAATAATATAATTAAAAACTAAAGAACACGCAAGTTTATTGCGATTGCTTACATGCATGTCTTCCTTTCCAGTTCTACTCTCCCAACCGAGACTACGACAAGGAGGGATGCCCCGCCCCTAAGTTTTAATCTTTACGTATTATTCTTTGAACGGCAAATCAAATGTAATATTAGATGTCTCTTATTTAAATAAATAGCTGTTATGTGACACTATTAGATTTTTATTTCAGCCATGATTGCTTTTGTCTTTTAATTGAAACCTTGGAGTCTAGTTCAGTGGAGGAGCATGCTAATATAAATTCGCTATTCGCATTAGTGTCTGTATGGTGCTTTACAATTTCTGATAAGTAATAGAATAGAGTCGAACAGAATCGAATAGAATAGATTCGAAAAGAGTCGAATAGGGTTGAAAAGAGTCAAATAGAGTTAAATTGAAACGAAAAAAGACGATTAGAGACGAGAAGAGTCGAGTAGAGAAGAGTAGAGTCGAGTAAAGTTGAAAAGAGTAAAGTGGAGTCGACTAGAGTAGAATACAGTAGACCAGAGTAGCATAGAGTAGAATAGAGTAGAACACGGTAGAATAGAGTAGAACATAGTAGAACACAGTAGAATAGTAGAGTCGAGTAAAGTTGAAAAGAGTGAAGTGAAGTAGAGTAGAATACAGTAGAACAGAGTAGCATAGAGTAGAATACAGTAGAACACAGTAGAAAAGAGTAGAACAGAGTAGAATATAGTAGAACAGAGTAGTACACAGTAGAATCTCTATTATTCTGTGTGAGTGATTATTAGAGTCAAGTATAGTCGAATAGAGTCGAGTAGAGCCGATTAGAGTCGAGCAGAGTTGATTAGAGTTGAGTAGAGTCGAGTAGAGTCAAAAAGAGACGAATAGAGTCAAGTAGAGTAGAATCGAATCGGATAATAATCAATACTTATAATAAAACTGTAACGGGTCCAATTCTGTACATTAAAGATAATTTGAAATTATTATTTTTGGACCTTACTCTAGATTCGATACTGAAGCCAAAACTGTTTTTTTTTTTCATTTTTGTCTGTCTGTCTGTATCTTGGCTTGGCATCACGCCGAAACTACTGAATGAATTTAAATGAAACTTGGTATGATTTAAGTTCATACTACGAGATAGGACATCCCGAAAAATGAAAGGGTTCCCGCAGGATTGGGGTTGAAAGTTATTTCAAAAAACACTTATCTCTCTGAAACTACCGGACGGATTTTGATGCAACTTGGCACAGTCATACTTTATATGATGGGTTAAAATTGAGGATACTTTTTATCCCGAAAAAAAAAGAGTTCCTGCGGGATAATGTCCCAAATTCTGTAAATTAAAGATATTTTGTAATTTTTTTTGGGGGTCGTTCGTTCTGCGGGATATGGGTCCAAAGTTATGTTAATATTTAAGTAAAAAAATATATTTATGGATGGTTCTCTATATTCGATACTGAAGCCAAACTGTTTTACTTTTTAATTTTGTCTGTCTGTTTGTCCGTATCTTGACCGCGCATCGCACCCAAACTACTAAATAAATTCAAATGAAAAAAATGCTCTTGGGTGCTTAAAAAAGGTATTAAACAATTATTTTTTTGTTAGTCGTGTCTTCCTTTCTGTTTGTCTGTATGTTTCACGCATCACGTAAAAACTACTGGACCGATTGCAATGTGGTTTTTTAATTGTTAGATAGCTTAGGGTTTGATTTAAATCTGGTGTAATTGGTATCTCGATCCGGTAAGTTAGAAGCCGAGCAATTGATAAAGTATTTTTGACGCCTGAAGAAATTTTCTCAAAATATTGGTCCTGGAATAGCACATTATGGTACTTTGAACCCAAAGAAACGAACACGCGTGCGTAGCCGCGCGTACAGCTAGTATGTAATAAAATTGTTAAAAACCTAAAAAGTGAATTATACTGAGATAAATTGATTAAAAATCAAGGATACGTTATAGAAACGTGGAAAATAGCCTTTTTTTTCTTTGTTTTGCATGGGAGTTTTATCAGCATTCCGATAATGTCACCCCATAATTATGCTATAAATGTATACTATAATCCATAATTAGGTCTTTATCTACCACCAAAAAGAAATAGGTACAATTTGAACAGTATCCCGGTCCCCTCCGATGAAGGAGAAGCCAAGATACTGATACAAATTCCCATCCCATTATTTAATACCAATAAGATCTGACGCAATGTCTGGTTTCGAACACATTCCATCAGCACATGTTGGACGTCTTTAGTCAAGGAAGTGTGCGTGTTTAATGATAAATGAAAAAATAGTGCCATCTCGTGATTTGTTAAGTAGAACAAGTAATCCAACTCATTCGCTCAATGTCGTTATTATATACTTCACTTGTGTTGGCGGAGACCTTGCTAATAGAACTTTGCAAAACGGAACGGAAACTGAGCTGGCCTCACTCGCGAAAAAGGTAAACTCACCGGCAAATTCCATGTCTTATTTCCCACAGATCCATTTGAACTGTGCTGAAATTACACAGTGCCAAAATCACAACAAACTTACTCAAAAAGTTTTGTATGTTTGTGGTGGACCCCATTGCATTTGTCTGCAACTTAAGTTTTGAGTCAGGCACTTTTCCATCTGTTTTTAAAAAAGCGGTAGTTTGTCCAGTATAAAAAGCTGGCGATAAAATCAGTCCATCAAACTATAGACCTATTTCTCTCCTCTCGACACTTGATAGTGGGTTTTAGAAAAATTGGTGAAAAAAAGAGTGATGAGGTACTTGGAAATCAACAGTCTTTTAAATTACAATCAATATGGCTTCAGAGAAGTCAACTGAGGATGCCGTTCTTATGCTGACATCTTTAATTATTTCTTACCTGGATGGTGGAAATAAGTGTGTAGGTGTTTTTCTGGAGCTCCAAAAAGCTTTTGATACTGTTTCCATTCCCATTTTAATATCAAGACTTGAAAATGTTGGCATCAGGGGTTTAGCCCTCGAGTGGTTCACTGACTACCTTTTCGGGAAGATCTCAGAATGTTCGAGTCGAGAACATGAAAGTGACAGCGCTGTCTGTACCTATGGAGTAACACATGGGTAGTACGTTGGGGCCAGCTCTGTTTCTTATCTATATAAATGACCTATGTTGTACTCACTAGCCTGATTTGGATTTACTGATGTTCGTAGATGACACTGTGCTGCTCCATCAAAATACATGGGAGAAGGTTGCTGTCTGAAATTTGTCTTTCAGTTGTCACATAATGACTAGAAAATGTACTGAAGCTGTCTACTGTCGTTGAACACGGTCAAAACCAAATACGAGTATATGTGTGTAAGACAGCTTCAGGAGGCTCAGGAATCAATATTAGTCTAAAAATACACACCTTTCCCTGTAACCGAAGCTCCCCTAGTTCTTCTCTGTGCAGCTGCTTGGATTTGACCCTTGTTAAATCTATAAAATATCTCGGTGTCGTTATAGATGATACACTTGGACAGCGCACATAAGTTCTTTGGCTTCTATGGTAAGAAAACTTATTTATGTGTTCAAAACCCTTAGAACAGTTGCGGATATGAGGCTTATCATTCAAACATATAGGGCAATCTGTGAGTGCCTCATTAGGTATTGCATATGTGCAAGGGGTAGTGCAGCAAAAACTCACCTTATCACTGTGGAGCGTGCACAACGCGCTGTTTTGAAGGTACTTAGTGAAGTAGCTACATTATAGGCACCCCACAACTGCTATGAGAAGGCCAATGTTTTAACACGAACTACTACCTTGTTTGCGCGCGAAAAAGCTAACACGCGCATACTGCGCGCGCGCACGCGTAGCAAGGTAGTGGATTATAATGTGAAAAAGTAAAGTAACAAAGAAATAAAAATGATTGTACTGACATGGCTACACAGGTTAAATTATGAGGGGATTGAGTAACACCCAAACTCACATACCTATACATACCTGCGTTAATATATATAATAATGTTCGAATGTTTTGTTTCCTTTTTCATTAGAAAATTATTATATATATTTACGCTAAGCGCCTGCTAACTTAACTGTTAACTGTTAAAAAATCATAAAATATAGATTTGGGCGGCGTAATCTTTCAGACCCGAAGTTAATCAATATTAGCCGTGGTTAGTTCGTAATACTACCAATAGATAGCGTTACCGTCCTCATAAGAAGAGTTCAAAGCTAGTGGAAAGATTTGGATGACGACGCATAGGTCTCGGTAGCCGAATTGGTAAAGGCATGTGCCGCGCTGAGGCACAGTATGCGAGTTCAAATCTCGTCCGTGATCCAAATTTTTCCATTAGAAAATCTATACTTATACTAAAACTGTAACGGGTCCAACTCTTTACATTGAATATATTTAGATATTTTTTTGGAGTATACTCTAAATTCGATACAGAAGCCATAAACTATTTTTTTTTAAATTTTAGTCTGTCTGTATCTTGGCTAGGCTAAACGCCGAAACTACTGAATGAATTTAAATGAAACTTGGTATGATTTGAGTTACATACTGTAGCCGGAGCCCCCCCCGAGGGTGTCTACCAGCTCAAAGGGACTCCTTGCTCACAATAATTTAATTGTACTTAGTAGTGCGAGCCTTCATTTTTCAACGGGCAGCGGAGGCTTCGTAGCTGCTAGTCTTCATACGTACACGTTTCCTTCAGCTATATTCAGCAAACTTAGGTTTTGAAATGAAATATATTTAGTTTAGTATATATAACGTGTGTATTCTGTTTCTTTAAAAGTTAGGTCCAAGAACACAGACTTGAGCGAATCAATGACAATTTTAAGAGTGACAGGTTATTTGTATTTAGAATGAATAATGAACTATCAAAATGAAAAGAAATGGATTATGAAAGAATTAAGATGTCAAAAGAGTATTATTATGAAAGAGGTTTGGACCTCGTCACAATACCCCGCCTCCCCATAGTTTTTTTTTTTTTTTGTAAGGTTTATTTAAAAAAAAAGAAAAAAAAATATGCTAAGAACAAAAAAAAAATAGTAGAATTTAATAATAAAAATATATATAATATGGGTAATAAAGTTAAAATAGTAAAATAATTAATTAAAATAATGGAAATGCTGAGTCTTTTTAATTTTTATGTGAAAATGTTTATTAACAATGTCAATATACAATTGATTGGATTCCTAGATGCATTCATATTCATAAATCACACATTCATTCATCATCATTCATAGTCTTATTCCCATTCCTTGGAAATAAAACTCATAAGAAAGAGGAACCTTATATATCAATAAGGTCACTCGTGGAACCAATACAGTATAGTGTAGGCTTATTTATACAGTCACTAGCCGCTGATCAGAATGATTATGTGAGTGTATGTGTGTATGTGTATGTGTGGTGAATGTGTGGTGTGTGATGTGTAAATGTATGTATGTGTATATTTATATACAATTAGTTTGCCAAAATGGCTAAACGTACCTTAGGGTATGACGTGCCTGTAGCACGTGTATGTACATAATAAACGTTGTGTTAGAACGTTAAAATAATATGAGTAAGGTTGGTAGGTAATAGCATATTAACTATAAAATAATACTGGTTTTGTGACCTAGGCTTGGTTTATAGAGTAATCACATTTTCCGCTCTTTTCAGTGTTGGAAGTTTTGTGTGTAGGTGTATTAAATAATAATATATGGTACTGGTTTCGCTTTATACTGAACATTATGATTGTAAATAAAATAAAATAGTATAACAAGTAGGCATAGCTAACAAGTAGGGTATTAACTACTGTTAGTACCAAAGAATTAAAGTATGTAGTAAGTAAAATAGCACTGAATAGCAATACGTAGGGACTTGAAGTCAATATTCATAATGAATCCGAAAAGTTAATGAAGTGAATAAAAAAAAATAGGCTAGAAATGTGGACATTACTCCGTAAAGGGAAATTATATTAAAATTACATTATTTACAACATAAATACAAGGTTATTTGTAAGTAGGGAACCTACAATGGTCATAAGTAGGTATTTAAATGTATGGTAAGGTACAGGAATATGAAAGCAATGTAACTTTCATAGTACATAATTATAATAAAGTATGTAAGTAGAGAAGAGATGGTTAAGGTTAAGACGTACGTGGTATAGGTTTAATGTCTTTGACATGCCAACGGCCTAAGGGATTACCAGATAAATCACTGACGTCGTAAATTAGTGGTGAAATTTTAGCTGCTATGATGCATTTTACAAATTTAGGAGCTAATTTAGCTGAAAAATACTTGCCTGCTGAACTTATGGGATAATTACGTTTCCATATAATGTCACCTTGGTTAAATTCAAGGTGTTGATGATGTTTATTATAATATTTTGCGTTAGTTTCATAAGCGCGAAATAAACGTGCTTGAACTTCAGCAAATAAAGGGCTTAACTGACCTATGTTGTCAGCGTACTCATCGCGTGGAGCAAAAATCAATTCTTCACTTATATCAGAAGCATTATATACAGAACCACATGTTACAAGTTCGCGACCAAATACTGAGAAAGCTGGTGTGAATTTAGTAGTTTCATTAACAGCTGAATTTATGGCAAATTGGATTTGGTTAAGGTTAAGACGTACGTGGTATAGGTTTAATGTCTTTGACATGCCAACGGCCTAAGGGATTACCAGATAAATCACTGACGTCGTAAATTAGTGGTGAAATTTTAGCTGCTATGATGCATTTTACAAATTTAGGAGCTAATTTAGCTGAAAAATACTTGCCTGCTGAACTTATGGGATAATTACGTTTCCATATAATGTCACCTTGGTTAAATTCAAGGTGTTGATGATGTTTATTATAATATTTTGCGTTAGTTTCATGAGCGCGAAATAAACGTGCTTGAACTTCAGCAAATAAAGGGCTTAACTGACCTATGTTGTCAGCATACTCATCGCGTGGAGCAAAAATCAATTCTTCACTTAGATCAGAAGCATTATATACAGAACCACATGTTACAAGTTCGCGACCAAATACTGAGAAAGCTGGTGTGAATTTAGTAGTTTCATTAACAGCTGAATTTATGGCAAATTGGATTTGATTTAAATATAAATCCCAAGTACGATGGTCATTATCAACAAAAGAAGCCACTGCTGTTATATTTGTTTTATTGTAACGTTCAACAGTATTGACTTGCGGACAGTAACGGGGGGTGTAATGAATTTTTGGTATGTTGTAAAAT
This sequence comes from Alsophila aescularia, assembly GCA_946251855.1. Taxonomy (NCBI): domain Eukaryota; kingdom Metazoa; phylum Arthropoda; class Insecta; order Lepidoptera; family Geometridae; genus Alsophila; species Alsophila aescularia. The sequence continues at coordinate 34,159,797 of OX276376.1, forward strand.
TGAAATAAATTCTGGAGTTCATGACTAATTAGTTGAGGGCCATTATCTAGGATTATGGTCTCTGGAATACCATAAACCATAAAGACTAAGTTCTCAAGTATATGTTTGATTACAGAAGAGGTAGCTCGCTTCATGGGGAATATAAGACAATATTTGGAAAAACAACATGTGACTACAAAAATAAATCTATTAAGTTTACGTGTCATTGGAAGTGGACCAACAATATCAATAGATATGCATTGGAAAGGACGAGAACAGTTCTTAGGTTTACCCATCAGACCAATGGTATTTTGATTCTGATGCTTATAAGCGAGGCATGTTTCACATTTAGAAATATGGCTGGCAATGTCTTTGTACATTCCTGGCCAGAAGTATTTTTCTTTAATACGATGGTATGTTTTGAAAGTGCCAAAATGAGCTGCTGTTGGTAACGAATGGTTTTCGTCGATAATAGCTGTACGAAATTCAGATGGGATTACTTCTTTCCAACTTAATTCTGAGTTTATGAGGGTATTAGAACGGGTGTACCTGTAGAGTTTATTGTGTCGTATCATATAATCAGGAGTTGATGTGGGATTTGTGCTACACTTGGAGTATACAGAAGTGTACCACGAATCAGAAGTCTGTATTGGATCATAATTAATCACATTAATTGGTTTAATACGAGATAATGTATCTGGGACCAAATGATCCTTGCCACGTTTATATTTAATGTCAAAATTAAACATTGATAAGCGTATGCTCCAACGGGCAAGTCTACCTGTAGGATTATCTAAGTGTAAGAACCATTGAAGTGCAGAATGATCGGTATAGATAGTAAACTTTTGGCCATTGTCTAGGTAGCAACGCCAATACTCTAATGCTGTTATAACGCTTAAGAGTTCACGTTCAGTGATAGAATAGTTTCTTTGGGGACCTGTAAGTAATTTGCTCATGTAAGCTATGGGTTTTTCAACTCCATCGAAGTCTTGGGTAAGCATTGCTCCAAGTCTAAAAGCGGATGCGTCGCAATGAACAGCAAAGGGTTTAGAAAAGTCAGGGCAAGTTAGAATAGGAGTTGATATTAAAGCTTGTTTGATTTTATTAAAAGCTTTATCAGCTTCAGAAGTCCACTTGAAAGCGGGAGCTTTCTTACTGGTGGTTAGTGAGGGGAGCAGCTAATGTGCTAAGATTGGGTACAAAGCGTCTATACCAACTAGCTGTACCGAGAAACTTTTTCACCTCGCGAGCAGACCTGGGTGCTGGTATTTCTAAGATTGCTTTGACTTTATCAGGGCTGTGTGGAGACCTTGATCATCAATTACGTAGCCTAGGTATTTAAGTTCATTTCGGAAAAATGCACATTTTGAAAAATTTACTGTTATACCTGCTTTTGAAAGTTTTGCGTGTAATTTGTTAAGCAAACGTACGTGTTCCTCGTACGTTTTTGTGGCTATTATTATATCATCCAAATAATAAAAAAGAGAGTCGTTATTAGACTCATCAGAAAGAAGATTATCAATGAATCTTTGTTGCGTAGCTGGTGCGTTAGTAAGACCAAAAGGCATAACCTTAAATTGAAAAGATCCACGACCTGGAACGTGAAAGGCAGTCTTAGGTCTGTCTTCTAAACGTAAAGGCACTTCCCAAAAAGCTTTAGCAATGTCAATTGAACTCAGATATTTAGAATCTTTAAGGTTATCTATAATGTCTGATATGAATGGTAATTTATAAGCATCTTTTCTAGTTATGGTGTTAAGCTTACGACTGTCGACGCAAAATCTCCAAGTACCATCTTTCTTAGGGGTAATAATTACAGGATTTAGCCATGGGCTTTCACAAGGCTCTATAACATCAAGTTCTAGCATTTTATCAACTTCTGCTCGAAGAGCTTTCTGTTTTTCAGGGGATAATCGATAGCAACGTTGACGAATAGGTGGGTGGTCACCTGTATCAATACAGTGTTCAATAAGGTTTGTTCTTCCTAAAGGAAGTACGTCGGTAGAAATATTACGAAATTGTTCTACGACTGCATTAGCAAGAATCAATTGTGTATCTGTAAGTCTGTCATAAGACTGTAAGTAAGTATCGTTATTATTGATGATAAACATGGGAGTATCTGAACTCTTGAGCATACTGACCGTATTAAGTATGTCTGGAGCCAGCTTAAAAGTTTTCCAGAAGTCGCTACCTAATATGAAAGGTTGAGTAACAGCGGGTATTACATGGGCAGTAATTATAGCAAACTTATTTTTAACTAAAGTTGGAATCTTAATAGTACCAATTGAATTGATTGTTTGACCATTAGCAACAGAACCTTTGATAATTTGGTCACGTTGTAGTTCCAAACCATGTTCAAGTAATAATGTATGTGAGTTATTACCTAAAATTGTAATGGCACTGCCACTATCCAGCAAACCGTTAAGGGTTAAATTCCCAACATTTACTCTAAGGTATGGACGTTCAGTGTCCGATGTATTATCAAAGAGGAGCGTAGAAACGTTGTATGTTTTGAAAAATATTGAAATAGTAAGTAAGCCAATTGTTCCAATCATTTTGATCAAAGTTATTGTTAGTATTACAATTTTGTGTTTCTAGTTCCTCTCTAATTAGTTTTTTGTACATACTGGGCAATTGGTAAAAACTACGTCTTTTTTACCGCAACGAAAACAAACTTTATGTCTGTAGGGACATTGACATAAGGCATGACTGTCGTTTCGACAGCGAGGGCAAAATATAGGTAGTGCAGTTTTCTTAGAATCTGCAGCAATTGAATGTACAGGGTAAGGTTGAGGGTAAGGGTGTGTTTGCACAAGTGGTTGTTGTAAGGTATTGTACGGATAATGTGGTATGTTAGGTGTAGCAGTGACTTTGTGTTGGGTATTAGAAGTCGAAGGCTTCGCTAAGTCTTGTAATGTAGAAGGGGTATCAGAGTTGGAAATTTCAATGCAACTTTCGTACCATTTGCACGATTTTAATAATGTTGCGACCGAGTCGAGATAGTCTGGTGATAACCTTTGACCGAATTCGGGTCGCAAGTTACGCCTAAGAATATCAATCTTGGCTTTTTCTGAAATAGGCTCACGTAATTTTGCAAATAATGATTCTAATTCGGTAAAATAACAAATCTCACGCTCAGTTGTTTTTTGTTTACGAGCATCTATGATTTTACGCAGTTTATAGTCGTAGTCTGTAATTTCAAATTCATTTAGTAATGTCATTTTAAAAGATTCCCAATCCGGGATTGTTTGTTTGTGAGCTCGAAACCAATCTAAAGGAGTTCCTTTCAGAATATCGTATATATGATTGTATAGTTCAGTATGTGAAATATTTCGAGCAACTGCGAATTCCTCTACTTTTTCAAGAAAATCTCTTGGACAACTATCCCCCTTGTAAATAAACCGTTTAATTTCGTGACTTGATCTGTTGATCGAAATATTTTGTAGCTTTTGTGTCAGTAGGTCAAAATATGGTAATTGAGTTTGTTGTTCTGGAAAATGATCGTGTGTAGAAGAATTTTCTGTAGAAGAGCAGCTAGGATTTTCTAATGTTTCGAAACGTTTTTGTAAATCGACGAAATTCTCTGAAACATTTTTAAATGTTTCTAGTTGTACTGTCGTAAGTTCGGTGGTAATATCCATGTTATTTAATCTATTTTTAATATGCATAATATAGGACGCATTCTTCTCCTTTCGTACCGGGTAAGCTATTAAACGTGCAGAAATAATGGTTAGACATTTTTGAATTTCGATTATATCCTGTTCAAATGTATACGGACTTTGAAAATCTTGTGTATTCGAGCTGTCAAGTAAGGTCGATAACCTTGAACGTAAATTTTCTGCAGTATCTGTTGTATGAACTTCAGCATTTCTACATTTTAATTCATAGATCCATTCTGGTTTATTTAGATGCGCAGGGTCCATTTTTATTTAATATGAGACCAGCAAATAAAACTAAGTGTTTACTTAGTAGGTAACGTGCGTTTAGTGCGTTTAGTGCGTTAGTAACGCTTTAAAAATATATAAAAAAAATAGAGTTAATGTAACTACGCGTTTAAAGTTCAGAGTAATTCGGAACTAGGTATGCCGATAGTGAAATTTGGAATAAAGTACGTATTAATGAAAATGTCTTACTTACATGAATGACTGGAATGCAAATAGAAAATACACTTGAGTATAAAAAACTGTTCTGAGTTTGCCAAATATTTCCAACCAAATTTAAATCAAGATGGCCTAGTGCCTTTTAGAATTTTGTGGGGCGACTTAAAAATTGAACACTGATTAAAAAAAAAACACGGAGAAATCAGGAAGGATTCAGGATCAGGAGGATTTGTAGGCAGGTAGAGCAGGCTGGGTACGGGGACGTTGAGGGCGCCAATTGTAGCCGGAGCCCCCCCCGAGGGTGTCTACCAGCTCAAAGGGACTCCTTGCTCACAATAATTTAATTGTACTTAGTAGTGCGAGCCTTCATTTTTCAACGGGCAGCGGAGGCTTCGTAGCTGCTAGTCTTCATACGTACACGTTTCCTTCAGCTATATTCAGCAAACTTAGGTTTTGAAATGAAATATATTTAGTTTAGTATATATAACGTGTGTATTGTGTTTCTTTAAAAGTTAGGTCCAAGAACACAGACTTGAGCGAATCAATGACAATTTTAAGAGTGACAGGTTATTTGTATTTAGAATGAATAATGAACTATCAAAATGAAAAGAAATGGATTATGAAAGAATTAAGATGTCAAAAGAGTATTATTATGAAAGAGGTTTGGACCTCGTCACAATACATACTAGGACATTGGATACTTTTCATTCCGAAAAATTAAAAGGTTCCTGCTGGATAGGCGTTGAAAGTTATTTGAAAGAATACGTATCACGCTGAAACTACTGGACGGATTTTGTTGCAACTTGGTACAGTCATAGTTTATATAATTGGTAAAAATTGAGGATACTTTTTATCTCGAAAAATAAAGAGTTCCTGCGGGATAATGTCCCAAATTCTGTAAATTGAAGATATTTTGTAATATTTTTTAGAGGCCGTTCTATGTTCCATACTAAACCCACCACTGTTTTTTTTAATTTTGTCTGTCTGCCTGTCTGTCCGTCTGTCTGTACCATGGCAGCGCATCACGCCGAAAATACTCAATAAATTTAAATGAAATTTGGTATGATTTGAGTTCGTTCCGAGGTAGGACCTTGGATACTTTTCATTCCGAAAAATTAAAGGGTTCCTGCAGGATAGGGGTGGAAAATGATTTAAACGAACATGTAGCATGCTGAAACTATTGAACGGATGTTGATGCAACTTGGCACAGACATAGTAATTATGATTATAACTATGTAATAATCATAAACTAAATATTTATGATTATAACATAAATATTTGATTGATTCTTGATGTTTTGATGGGTAAATGTTCATATTATGGATACTTTTTATCCCGAAAAAATAAAGGGTTCCTGCGGGATATGGGTTCAAATTCTTTACATTCAAGATATTGTGTTTTTTTTGTTGGATTTACTCTTTTTTCGATAATGAAGCCTAAACTGTATGTTTTTTTCATTTTTTTCTGTATCTTGGCCGCGCATTACGGCGCCTGAACTACTGGATGAATTCAAATGAAACTTGGTATGATTTGAGTTCATACTATGAGGTAGGACATAGGATACTTTACATCCCGAAAAATTAATGTGTTCTCGCAGAATAGGGGTTGAAACTTATTTAAAAGAACACGTATCATGCTGAAACTAATGGACGGGTTTTGATGCAACTTGGCACCATCTTAAGTTATATGATAGGTTAAAATTGAGGACACGTTTAATCCGGAAAAAATAAAGGGTTTTTGCGGGATATGGGTCCAAAGCTATGTTAATATTGAAGTAATAAATAATATTTTTGGATGGTTTTCTATATTCGATACTAAAGCCAAAACTGTTTTACATTTTATTTTTGTCTGTATGTTTGTCCGTATCTTGACCGCGCATTGCACCGAAACTACTGAATGAATTCATATAAAACTTGGCGTGATTTGAGTTCATACTACGAGGTAGGACATTGGATACTTTTCATCCCAAAAAATTAAAGGATTTTCGCAAGATAGGGGTTGAAATTTATTAAAAAGTACACGGATCACGCTGAAACTACTGGACGCATTTTTTATGCAAATTGACACAATCATTTATCTATACTTATAATGAAGCAATAGGTACAAAAAAGGCTGTACAAAGAAGCTAAATAAAAAAATGTTCTTGGGTGCTTAAAAAAATTATAAAACAAGTTTTTTTTTTCATTTCTTTCTGTCTGTTTGTCTGTACGTTTGTTTGTTCACGCATCACGTAATAACTACTGGACCGATTGCAATGCGGTTTTCATTGTTAGATAGGTTTTATTTAAATCTGTAGTAATTGGTATCTCAATCTGGTGAGTTAGAAGCCAAGCAATTCATAAAAGTATTTTTGACGGATGAAGAAATTTTGATAAAATGTTGATATATTGGTACTGGAATAGTACATTATGGTACTTTGAACCTAAAGAAAAGACCACGCTATATAAGTTTGGCTATAACTTTAAAACTAACGATCCTGGAGACCCGCAGCCCGATTCCATAACTTGGCTTCAATCGAATTCTCAGTATCGCAACCACTAATGCCTTGCGATAGAGTCGAAATTGCTATAAAAAAAAGTGATAATCCGATTGAAGCCAAGTTATGGAATCGGGCTGCTGGACTAGTTTCTATACATTCCATTTCTTCAGTGATAGATCTCATCGATATCTTCGTTTTGGATGACAGCTGTCATATTTAAAATGGCTAAACTTTGAAACGAACGATCCTGCAGTGCGATTACGTAATGTTGATCATGACAGTTTCAAGCAGTCAAATTCAATAATGCTTTGCGATAGTCGATTTTGCTATGAAAAAAGTGACAATCCGATTGTAGCCAAGTTCTGTAATTGGGCCATTGGAGCATTGTGAACTAAATGGAATCGAAATATGCCGTTATTTTGGCATTCTTGACACAAGTGTATCACATGGAACTCGAGTTACGTTCGAAAAAATAATATTATTGTGCTAATAATAAAATAAGTATAAAGTAATCATTTAAATAAAAAAAAAAAGAGAAGGTTTTACGTATGTTAAGTTTAAATGAATGTCACTAAACTTTTCTTTATTTATTCATAAAAAAAAATCTTTCTTCGGTTTGTGAGCTACCCTGAAAGTTTTAGCCGGATAGCTAATCAGAAAGTGCACGAAATTTGAATTGCAAGATTCCAGGACAAAATAAATAGATACATCGATACATACATACAAGTCAAGTTAAATAAAAGCTTTTAAAATACTTTAAATCTATTTTATATTATATATATATTATATTTATTATATATATATTATATTTATTATTATAAATATATTATATTTAATATCTTTTTTTACATTTTCCTCGATATTTTTAAAGCTCCTGTAATTTCCTGAAGTGAGCCGTAAATTTTTGTTTGAAAACCAGCATATAAACATATACAGACAATCGCGCATTTGTTATATCATGGGATATTGATCATTTAAAACACGTGCTCGACGATGCCAATGTTTTATAAAATTATCCAAATCGTTACAACAAACTAGGTCACAATAATTCCAGTTCGGATTATTTAGAAAAAAAAAACCTCAAAATGTTTTCAAAGAAATAAATTATAATTTACAATCCTTCATAAAAAGCGCCCTCTTGTGGCTATTTGTACAGACGGAGAACGGGTAGGGGGAGAGAATAGAACCCACCCCCTCGCCCAAAGATTATATTATTTGCCAATTTTTCCGTAGCTTGACTAAGCAATATGACATTTAAAATGCAAAAATAATTAACTTTCATGTCAAATTCCTCATTTTCAAAGTTGTTTTGTCAATATTGGACAGCCAGTAATCAATATTTTACGAAAACCGCGACACGAACGCAGCCATAAGCTATTTCATCATAACTTGAAACAGTGGCCCAATTACAGAACTTGGTTACAATCGGATTATCACTTTTTTCATAGCACTTTCGACTCTATCGCAAGGCATTACTGGTTGCGATATTGAGAATTCGATTGAAGCCAAGTTATGTGGTCGGGCCGCAGATAACGCCGTCGTTAAAATTCGATCGCCAAGTGATATCAATAATCGACTCGATTCCATGGCTTGTTCACTTACACGCTCGAATCATCCGTGCGATTATCGCTCGATCATCCGGAGTTAGTGAACGACTTTGGACGTCCACATAGAACTGACAACTGTCAAATGTCAGTTTCATACTATTCCTCCCCTCCCCTACTATTTTTCGGATGACCCAGGCGTACGTCCGACGACGTCGTGAACGATTTCGAGCGATCGCGCGGATGATCCGTGCGTCCTCGAACGTGTAAGTGAACGCGCCCCCTAATTATAATACATGTTTTTTTTTTCTTCATAAATGTCGATTATTTCTTCATTAGTTTCCAACTCTAGTGCAGTGGGTGGAGGGGTAAATGCGAATTACCCGTGCACCCACTAGTGGGTGAAGCCAGTGGGTGGACGGGGCATGCCCCGATTGCGGGATAATTCCGATAACCGTAAAAACCCGTTTCTAACGAATAAAAGATTTTCACACGCACATTCATCACAAGCCCTGATTCATAATTAGAGGCCTGCAGAGTACCTACAGACTGTTCACTATAACTTGACCCTTTCATACAATGTTGGTACTACTGACTATCAATGTAATGACAGTTGCCGCCATTACAGGTAAATAAAATAGAGTTGCCATATCTCGAAATCGATACGTAAGGTACCCCAATATATTATATTTGATTGGATGATGATGATGATAAATAATTTGTTTTTGTTTTTGGGCATAACTTAAAAACTAAGGGGTCTAACGTTAAACAAAACGAATCCTTTCATGTGTGGGTCACCAAACCTGACCTGACTGGTATCAGTTTCTACTCATTTATATACTAGTGGCTCTGTGAGCTATAGACCTCGCGCGCATAAACCTTTTTGCAAACAATCTAGCGGTGCACAGTAGCGCCATCTAGTTACCTTAATGTAAAACTAACATTAATAACCAAGGTGCTCCATCAATCCCTACCTAGTGGGCTAAGGGCTAATTCCACTGGTAGAAACCTAAAAGTGAAAATTTTACTGCATTTTGATCAGCTATTCTGCTCATCATGCCGAAGATCCTCATCAGATTTTCACCATTTTTTTATGATACTAATTTAAAGTTACTACCTTTTAATTTATTTTTTTTTATTACTGACTAGGCAGTCGTTTGGCCACGATCTCACCTGATGGAAAGCGATGATGTGGTCGAAGGTGTAGCACGCTTGCCTAGTAGATACCTATTCTATTATTATTATACCTATTGGTCTAGATCGGTTGAGAAATGCGACCTGTAGAGGAGAACAGAGATCCGGACTGACATCCGGAAGGACACACGAAAGCATTTTTGCCCAAGCTGAAACGGAGACGCTTCGCTCGCGCTTCGCGCTCGCTCGGTCAATTAAAAGTACTCATGTGTTATTCAAGGACCTAAACTACCCACATATATACCTACCTACATACCAACATTTGATCGAAATTCCTTCGGCAGTCAAATAGTTTTTTACGATTGCTCGGCATCTAGTCATCGGATTGAGATACCAAGTACCCCAGTTTTTAAGTCGAACCCTAAGCTATCCAACAGTGAAAACCGCATCGCAATCGGTCCTGTATTTTTTACGTGATGCGCGAAAAAACATACTAGATTAAGACTAGCCTACTGTTACTGTTTTTATAGTATGTCCTTCTCTCATTATTATTGTTATTCAATGACAAGTATGGTATAGGGTATTACACCTTTTAGGGTATGTACAGTACATACTCGCGTCTACATTAGCAGACGAAACATTAATCGCTAATTGTATATATACTTACTTATAAACATGATCATTTATCATTTTTTCGCCAAACGACGCGTCATTAATGGTGTCTCGTTCATTTACCTCTTGCAACACTGTCTCACACATAGACAACAAGCACAAATTAAAAATGTATATAACCCCCGACTCCCAATTACAGCTAAGAACAATCTTGTTTATCTCAGCTTTGAAACATAAAAAACCGCAGCTAAATTGGTCCATTCGTTTGAAAGATACGATTCTCATCCCCCTTTTCGCAACTCCCCCCCCCCCCCCTCCCCATATAGCTAAGGCTATAATCATTCATCAAGTAAGTTAATTAGTGCAAGTAGTAATCATCCCATCTCATAAAGGTTAGGTGTCCGACATGTCCCAATGACTGTAATCGTCCTACTTAAGACAACAACCAGGTTATTCATTAAGTTTAATTCGTAAGTAATGTTTTCTTATGGAATTAAAATTTCTTTCGTCACAAATATTACACATTACAGTATGTACCTATACATTTTTGGCGACGTAGAAAATCTGATAATTATATCAATTAATCAATCTATTTATTTATTTACAGAATAAAGAACTATCGGGAAACACAGATTTAGGCAAAGAGTTCCACTCCTTAGCGGTCGGTACGCATGATAAATGTGGAAGCGAAACGCTTCGTGCGTGTAGGTGGAATATTCAACATATAGCGGTGACGCATCGCCCTTCGTCTGATTATACGATGAACTAGTTATTCTAGTGGAAATAAAATTTAACAGACCACCAGTTCTCTAATTCCGGTTATCTATAAGGAACAAACAATCATCCTTAATGCTGCCCAGGCTCAGCTAAGTGTGTACTTGCTACGCTGTTTGATGCCCAATGTTGCGTCTGCTACAGTATATTAGAAGTCTGTGGGATGTGGTGGATAATGATCAGAGTGACACACTTATGATTATTATTATGGAAGACAAAATGAGAACAAAAATAACGTTGTTTGGTCGACGATTTTCGATATTAACAACCAAATATTCTCAGCTAGCCTGGTTATCAATTCGTCTTAAAGTACTCGTTTAAATATTATATCACACGAATTACTTCACAAAAATTATACACCTAACAAATTGCAGAAATCAGACGATTTGATAATCGGACAAACCGCGAAACAACCGTTTTAGCTGTTTCCTGGTTTAGCGATTTATTCCGTGGTTTAGCTAGCGAAGAAGGCAGGTGGCTTCAACTTCTAGGAAGCATACAACTTCTCACAAGGTGGCACAAATTAAATAGGAAATACTAAAAAGATCTTTATTTACTAAGTGTTACAAAACATAACAAATTATTTATACAATATAAAAATATGTAGTACATACTACTGATAAAAAAAAAACAAGCTGAGATTTTGTGAAACCTTTGCAAGTTTCACCTTAAAATAAGATGTTGCCAACGAAAGAGAAAGAACAACACATATATTTGTTTAAACATCATTACTCTGGGTTAATAATATAAAATGCTGAGCACGATGCATATTTATTTAATAGTCATAGCAATGGTGGAATATTATACAATATTATTTTACATTTGTATAATCTAAAAGCACTTCAGTTACATTATACCTTTTCCCGGGATATTACTATGCGTGCGTGTATTTCGGTGCTACATTACCTATAAACGTGTCAGTCCGCGGCGCGTCCGATCGCGCGGGACGTAGATATGAACGACCACATATCACAACTCTTCTTTAACCATTCTCTTACTTTTAGATTAATTTTAATTGATTCAATTACAACTTTAGAAGTAATATTTTTGAGCCTACATTAAGCCGCGGCGGCGGCCACGGGCGCGGGCCGCGGAGCGGGCGCGGTGCTGCGGAACGGGCGCGTAGCCACGGCCTACTCCTACTGCTGCGGGTACGGGTTGTAGCCGGGCGGCGGCGCCTGCGGGTAGTGCTGCGGCGCGGGCGGGTGCTGGTAGGGCGCGTAGGGCTGCGGCGGCGGCATGCGCGCGTGGTGCGGGTACGGCAGCGTGGCGTACGGGTTGTACAGCGCTGGCATCGGCGCCGCGTAGTACTGGTACGGGGCCGCCGGCGCGCCGTACGGCAGCGGCATGCCCTGCGGCTGCGTCGGGTACGGCAGCGAGGACGCGCCCGCCGCCGCGGGGGGCGGGGGGCGCGGCGGGGGGTCCTTCTTGGCCACCGCGGCCGGCTGGGGGCAAACACATTGTACTGAGCTCCAGCTACGATACTGTGCACTTCAATAGCCTTATAAGTACGTAGCAGATTTGTTTCGACCAAGCATGTAAATTCGTTTACGTGTGCAATGGTTGAATACTTCGTATTTAAAATTCCCATACAAAAGTAAAATTATTAGAAATTTGTGAAAACCCTAAATGTTTGTTTATCATCTATCACTTCGCTCCCAAAAATAGGTATGCAATAAATACTGCTCCATCTGCGGGTTCAGGTTGCTAGGCCACTCCTCGCTTGCGCGCTGGTGGAAAGACCTCACTGTATGAAAAATAAATAAATATGGTGACAGTTCACTAGTTCGAGAAAGCTGACTGGTGAACCGCCTCCAGCACAATAGGCTGGCTTGCCCCAGATCTGCTTTCTCGGACTGGTGAACCGTCTCCATTCAACGGGGTCTTCTCACCAGGAAACGACAATGTTATGTTACACTTAGAACTAATCACAAATAACATTTTACAAAATTATACAGAATTATTATTAATTGTACGTTCACTCTGACGATCAGATTCGTTCGACTGACCACTGCGCAGTAGGCTCCGATACGCGAGGTCTGTCAACCAGACTTAACAAACATACTTGTACAAATACCAAAATCAAGGTCGCTATTGTCTTTGTTCCCAGCTGACTAACTAGGTAGTACTATTGTTTATTCTGTGCTACTAGGTTTTGAAAGTACAGTTTTCCTAAAGGAATCTTTACAAGTAAATACATGAATGATTAACTTCGAAATCTCAAAGTAGTAAAACTAAACCAACCTCCACCGCGGCGGCGGCGTGGACGTGACGCCGCCTGCGTGAGGTCCTTCATGAGCTCCTCCTTCTCGGTGCGCCGCGCGAAGCAAAAGTCCTCTATCTTGCTCTGTTACGTACCTCCTCCGCGGCGTCGTCTTGGTGCGCGGGCGCGGGGGGCGGGGGCGAGGCACGCGCGGCGTGACGTGACGCCGCCTGCGTGAGGTCCTTCATGAGCTCCTCCTTCTCGGTGCGCCGCGCGAAGCAAAAGTCCTCTATCTTGCTCTGTTACGTACCTCCTCCGCAGCGGCGGCGTGGTGTGCGGGCGCGGGGGGCGGGGGCGCGGCGCGCGCGGCGGGACGTGACGCCGCCTGCGTGAGGTCCTTCATGAGCTCCTCCTTTTCGGTGCGCCGCGCGAAGCAAAAGTCCTCCACCTTGCTCTGGTACGCCACCAGCAGCTGACAATGCGAAACATTACGTGAGCTCTCCGAGTGATCACCGTGAATACGCAGCGACTGCTTTAAATTCAATTAACGTAGTCAAACTGTGTTAAGAACAGCGCCATCTATGGTGCAATGCTTGAACAGAGACACCTCAATCGATGTATAGCATACTGCAATCCAAGTTAGTTCCCAAACTCGTCACCAGACGGCGCCTTTCAGGCGTATAAAAGTGCCAACCCAAAATGCGGCGCGCTCTTTCCTCGGCTCTGTTTTGCCCACGACCCCGAGCGATTACACCGACATCATTCGACATTAATAAATAGAACACTTGCAGCCAACCGTCTCTAATTCACCCAACCCGAAGCCCCTCAGCAGGAATACACGAGAAGATAGCCATTTTTGTGACCTCTAAACGCGCCTGGAAGATATATCAAGAGCGGATTGCAAATTCCGGCCGCCGAGCGGCGCAAAGGGCAACGACCGCGTGGCTGGTACGGCAAATGGCCGCCTGGCAACAGACATCGCGTGGCTACGCGAGACTGAAATAAGGACATCTCAAGCCAAGAATCAACCAGGGACAGCACACAACCTTCCGATAGAAGAAAGGCGATTTTTAATCGAAGATTTTTCAAATATATCTTCTCGGCGCGGACGCGAGCGACGGCCGCGTGTCAACTGCGAGGTTTCAAAGGGACATTTATAAGTATCTGCTGATCACGTAAGTTTGCTGGCATTATTTTATTCCCCAATAATCAATTGAATTACGCTTGTTGACGTAAAACTGTAAATTAATACTGTAACATACTGCACAATTCCACAAGATGGCTACCGGTTGTACTGAGAAAGCCAGATTCGAAAGCAAAGAATTGAAAGAATTAAATCGAAATCATGGCACCGTAAATGAAAAATTAACATTTTATAAAAAAATATTTCAACACTATACTTTGATTTTTATAGCTTGTTCTCCATGACGGCTGTCATCGAGATAACGCGCATGCAGTTTCGTATATTTTACAGTCAAAATGTACCCAATACAATGTCGTACTTTATTGGTGTGACGGAAAGTGATGTTCAATTTTCATTGCGACATCTTAATCACAGACTATAAAATAATAATAATCGATTATGAAAATAGAAATAACTTTATTTGCTTATTCGTAATAAATTCATAAAAAAGTTTCCACAAGCTAAAAGAGATGTTATATAACTCATCCAGCAGAGTTATATATCATAACTGTCCAGCAGCTATGATATATAACTCATTTAAAAGCTTATTTACGGGGCTACATAAATATATGTAATTTATATTTTATTGAACCTCCATTTATTAAATAAAACTATTTTCCACGATATAAAGTTAAACAAATTTATTAATATTTTCCATTCTAATGAGTTTGTGCGTTTTTCGTGCATTGGGAATAAAACAGATTTTTATATTTTATATGTTTTGCTATTTCAATTATTATATTTTACCTTGTGAATATAAATAATAATAAAATAACAAAACGTTCTAGCGCAATGTCATCAAATAATAACTTGTGTGACGCCTGTAGAAAAACAAAGCTAAGGTTCTGTCATCTGTCATCCATCAGCTGTCAGTGCCAGATCTACATACATCGTCCGTGTTGTAGAAGATGTTTTTGTTTCATTGAGAAAACTGAAAAAATAATTTAATTAAACTGCAATTAAGTAGCAATTTATAAAAAATATGTAACTACATTGAGAACCACAAACAGTAGATGACAACCTACTCATTGTTTGTACCTAATTCATGAATCCATGCATTTTTTGCAGGCATTTTTTTTGATTCGCTAGTAATTATCAGAATAATATTCCCTTTCTTCACAAATATCTAATGACTTGTTTAGAATTTCAAATTATTTTAAAACAACGAAAGAAAGAAAAAACATTTATTCAACACACAACATTAAAAAAAAAACATAGATAAGAACATAAATAAAATGTACTAATGAGTGTATTGAAAGGGGCTTATAATCAGCACAAATGCCCAGTGCATCACAGTAGACGCTGGTTTTCATATAAACCCCGCGGGTGATGTAAAAAAGGGTGCGAAAATGAATACAATATAATATATACTTAATTCATAAGATATATATATATATATATGTTATATAGTATATGTATATTGTTCTATAAATACAAAACGATAAAAAAAGTAATATCAAAAATGGAAAACAAATAAAAAACTGAAACTTTGGAAGACATTCAATTTGATTAACAGTACTTTCAGTCGACATTGTCTTGAAATTATATTATTATTTTAGTAGGTACCAGCTTTCATGCATTTTCCGAACATCTCTTTTGAATCTATTGTTGTGGTATAATGCAAAGATTTTGGATTACGTTTACTGGCGTAAAATAGATTCAGCTATAATCTAATTTTGTTTTAGCAAAATGTCACGTTTTGTTTGGTCTAGATGGTCTGTCTATACACTTTAGGCAAAAAAAAAAACATCCGTAGGAAAAAAGAATTATAAATTACTATAGTTTGTACAACATAGCTAGATCGCCAAGACAGCTGCCAGAGTGATATTTCTAGGGTTGGAGTAGTGTAGGAAAAATCGATTATCGAACGATGTGGAAAAAATACGATCATATAATTATGTTGCTCACTTAAGTTATATATTCTGTACCTTTACAAAATATAGCCAGGTCACATAATTTCTTCTGCTTCCAAGGTCCTTATCTATATAATAAGCTAAACAAAATTCTAAATTTATACCAGCTACACCGCCATAGTTGCAAACAAACTGAAAAATTACTGAAACCTTGAGTTTAATTATAGTTATAGTTTTTCCTCTATGGCAAATAGTGTCTTTAGCGTGCTTAACTTTTTGAGTCTGCTTGTAATAAGTATGAAATCACTTGCAACTTTAGACTCTCATTTTATATCTCGAATACACAAACACGTTCACCATACGCACCACAGCTACACTCACGCACATCACTACACAACACTCACACAGCCTTCTCGCCGCTCGGAACAAATATGTAGGTATGTTTATTATTTTTCTTCTACCCACAAAATAAAATAATTGTTTATTTAGGATGGGGATGCCAAGATAATTTTCTTCCCGCGGGAGGGGATCCTGGTGACCTGTACTACAGGTTTTTTTAAACCTATTTCAGGCACCAGCTCCTCACAAAGCTAGGTTTATTTTGTTACTCCTGTGTGATCGCTATTACTGTGTATAACCATTTGTGAGGAAAATAAATAAACTTTTGATTTTATTGACTTTGATTCTAATTGTGACTTTTCTAGTACATACATTATCTATATCTATCTATACATATAATTAATGATTAAACGAACTTACCTGTACGTGAAATTCTATCATAATTATACGAGCGCCGAGTCCGAAGAGATAAGTACTGTAGTTATTTATTGACACATGTAGTAACGCCTAGGCCTCACCACTCTTGCACTAAGTTTAGAGATATTGTATTTCTTTTTTTCTTTTTTTTAATGTGGGTAGTTTGCACATATCTGCCTTGAGTTGCCTGTGACTAGTCATTTAGTTCAGAGATATACCTAACCCTAATTTTATTGATGTACTACCAACTGGACGAGAAATAGGGGTGTAAAACACTGGGAGGGTGGGATGTACTTACTCTTCGGTAGTTATTTAATGACACATGTAGATCTTGAGAGTTTGATGAGTTTTATACGGCAACATATTGTTTATTTTAACGAACCTTACCATTTTGTAATAGAAGGAAAACTAAGTTGTACATTTTTCGTGATTATTTAATATTTACTTATAATTTAGGATTAATAATCTTACATAAATAATTTAGTCATAAAATAACTGAATATTCCATTGATTTCGTCATAAACTTGATTATTTCAAGGCTTATTTATACATATGTGTTTTTTATCATAACCATAGATATATTAATCTTCTGAGTAGATAAATGTAAATTTTCTTCATAAAATTATGATATTCACTATCACGGAAGAATAATTAAACATACCTAAATGTATCTGCTAAGGCAGTAACATTCTCTGATAAAATTTGGCGATTGTTGTAGAATCCCTAATCGAGCCTGCCGTTTTATGTCCAGGCTAACACCAATAGAGAAGACCTGTGATAAAGCCCAGAGAACAGAATCATTTTTGTTCCATGATACAGCCACATGTCACGTGCACTAAACGTGTGCACTAAACAAGCTCGTATCGACACCACATTTACAAAGCATGTGCTACCCAGTGACTGAGCGTTTATGTTCCGAATCCAAACGACATATATGTAAACCCTATAGAGTTTTCTAATTAAAAACGAACAAAATATTAATGTGTTTGCATTGCATTTTGCATTGTGCATTTTAGTTTTTCTAAAGAGAATGGCAAGACAAGTGAGTATGGACTGTTTACAATCTGGTTTAGATGTGGTTAGATAATCTGGAATTCAAATCATTGTGTGCTATGAATGTAATAGGTTTTAATTTTAACGTAAGTTTTTTTGAAGAAAAATTATCATTAGGACCTCATGTATTTAGCTTTATCTAATACGAGAGCTTTATCCAATACGGGATCAGTATCCCAGGTTGCATTATTGTAGGCTGTGATGGTTTCAGACAGTACGCTCTTTATAGATATTTAACAAACTGTCATCATTAGACACTTACTGGACCCAATATAAGAGAAAGTGTCGATCTGCATGAACTTAAGATCTCATGTTGGTTGGTAGCCGATATTGAGTAATTGACTCAAGAAGTAAACTAATGTAGGTAGGTAGACATGCCGTAAACCGCAAGTGTTAATTCAAGTCAAGTGCAGAATTTCTTCCAAGTTAAATAACTTGGAAGAAATTCTGCTATTTTTTCAGACAAATGTCGTGTTTTAGTTAATTTGGCAACAATAATTCTAACATATTTTATGTTATGATGACTTTAGGACGCTTCTCATTAAAAAATCGTTTTGCGGATCATATGCATGCCACCAGAGTAATAGAGTCGTGTAAGTTTCTGACGAGAGGTGGAATGAGGTAACAAAGCATTGGTTCCTGGAGGAAAAGTTTTTCCAAAACAAGGAAGGAATTAAAGTGCAGACTACCATGGCTGTGTTGACTAAAAAGGTACAATCAGATAAAAGCATTGTTCCTGGAGGAGAAGTTGTTTCTAAAACAAGGAAGGAATTAAAGCACAGACTACCATGTCTGTGTTGACTAAATAGGTACGATCATGATACTTTGTGCTTCGTCCATTGTAATTTATTTAGTATGAACAGAAAAGGTGGTAAAAATGTAATATAGAAAAATAATTCTTCCATGGTATAGTTAATATCTGTATCTGTGGCAGATTCATCTGGGTTTCAGAGCCAGTATATGTATGCCTTTTTTTTAGATGACTCGCAAACTAGGTCTATTTCTGGAAGGCAAAATTTATTTGTCAGGGAGTTATATAAAAATCCAGTCCGATAACTCCTATTTTGTATCACAATGGTTCCTTTGGGATTCAAAATATGCAATTGTATCATGAATAGATTTTAATAAGAGGCCACAGCAAATAGCTTTTTACTTTCGCACCAGTTCTAAATAGCACAATCTAATGTCTGTGCGAGATGAGGGTATCCACCGTACATCCAATTTATGTACGTACGCCATTGCAGTTGAGTTATCAATAAGTATCCGTTCCGTGCGAAAAAATAATAATAAGGCATAATATAATTGCAGGAATCAGTTCGAATAAATTTGGAATGATCTCATTATTTGACCACTGACCACTAACATTTCCGTTACAGACAGCTCTCCACCCCATCGTTGAGATCGTTCTGATTCTATTTGGATTCTGTGGACGGAATAATCTAGGTATTTAATTTAACTAGCAGTTGAAATCAGATTGAAGAGATTCAGATAAATTCATGAATGTGCTAATAATAGCCACTCTGATTTTTCAAGTTGAGATATTTATAAAATTGACTCTTTACCACCCATATTCAATACCTTAATAACCCATATTAAAGGCAGCAAAAAACCTACAACTTGTGCAAAAGCCCAGATTTTCAAACGTCTAAATTTTGGAAAAAATCTAAGCAATGTTGAAGATTGCCAGAATCATTAATCATGCCCAAAAATTTGCGTTTGGTTGAAGGTATCATAATGGTTTTATCTTTATTGGCAATAAACCAGATGAAACTATCAATCTATTTGTTATATTTAACTTATTAAACAATTAAGGAACTTCTAACTCAGACCTTAGAAGGTGGACAAGAGCAACACGCAACAATAATTATAATTATTTATTATTAGCTTAGATAAGTTGGTAAATTTAACGTTCGGTATTTTGTACCAAACTGTAACACGTTGAACTCATATAGTTTATCTTCAAACATGAATCTGCGGTGTTATAGAGATTCTTTGTGAATAAGATTTATATATTTTAGGTCAAATCATTTGATAATTGTGTGGGTACCCAAGGTACCTGATTAATTTTTGTGTTGTTCTCCAAAATGGTCTGTTAATAAGTATAGTAAGATGTTTAAATTTAATGTAAAACACATATTGCCATTCAGAATTATTGTCAAAAAAACATTTTTCACTTTGATAGTATATAGCGCCTATTTCAAGTACCTAAATAGGTTAATAATTAAATAGCGTACAGATAATGTGTCCGTCCATTATTTGTATGAATTTGTCTTGGAAAACCGATTTGCTGCTCTGGAAAACACGAATGATGTTGACGAGGGGCCCTGGACCAAGTGGTGGGAATCCTACGGAGAGAGGGGTCTAAGTTTTGTCAGCTGCAGCGTACTGGTACGAAGTCCAAACTTTCGACTGAGACTCTTCGGCTTATGGATGAGAGACGTGACGATGTACAGGCCATATCGTCAGAGAAGCTGGCCCTCAATCGTAACATCAGCAAGCTGGTGCTCTAACACACGCCGCATAGAAAATGCTATTGAGCAAAATCGGGGGTCTAAAGTGTTTGCCCAGCAATTGAATAAATCTGGCAATATCGTCACCTCAAAACCGGAGATTCTCGTCTAGATAGAAGACTTCTATGGCCGACTGTACGACTCGCATGCTCAACGACCCGAACCCAGTAATGACGAATCCCGAGCCACCTTAACCCGTCACTATACCGATGATCTGCCGGAAGTCAGCTTAGACGAGATCGAGATAGCCCTTAAACAGCTTAAAAATGGAAAAGCCCCAGGAGAAGACTGGAGAGTTACTTCGGAGCTCTTGAAAGCAGCAGGAAAACCTGTGCTTGGTGAGCTCCAGAAGATATTCAACTCTGTTCTGAACGATGGGAGAACTCGCAAGGCGTGGAACAGAAGCATAGTAGTTGTGGGGTTCCTAACAGGATCTTCAATCAAAACAACACTTTTTCTTCTTTATTAATGGACTGTATATTTCTACTTTCTTCACAATAGGTTTTCTTACTTCTAGTTGTTCACTGTTCGCCGTCTAAACTTGTACTGAACTCGATCACATTGCAGTCACATATTTTCGAACTTTTCTTGTCTATATATATCCCAACTTACGTCAGGGCGGTCGCACTCCGCAACAAGTACAAATAAATTCAAGGACCCAATATTCGGACCCGTTCAGTCGAGTGTCAAGCGTGCGCTCGATGAGTCGCGCGCCTTGTACTTAGCGATAGAGCACCTACTTACGTGAAGTTATTAACAAACTTTATTCGTGTTTTAATTATGAGTACCAAGAAGAAAGCTATAAGAAAGCACTGCATAGCATTCGGCTGTTTGAATAGTGATAGAAATGACGAATTGTCATTCTTTACGCTTCCAAAGGATATTGAAAGGTAATAAATTGTAATACCTATAATAGGTCCTAGTTATGTAGTTAGATATTGATATTTTTTTATTACGTAGGTTCTTATAGTTTTGTTATTTCATTTGTGTTCCATACCGAAGCTACGCATATTTAAGGGTTTTCCGCGCAGAAATAAAGTAGTTTATTAAATCGATCAACGTAATTTTATAATTGATTATAGTAGGTATTGTTGATCGGAAAATGAATTGCTGTGCTGACTTAGTAAGTAGCCTACAACTAATTAGGAATTTACCTATCATGAAATAAATCAAACGAGTGATATAGTCTGAGAGCTGACGTAAAATTATTATGAAGTGCTATGAGCTATTCTTGTTTACTAGGTAGATAACTACTACTTATTTTTTGCAGCAAACCTCAAAATGTATTTACAGTGCTTAACCTGTTTTAAGCTGGATTTTCAATTGTTGACCATACTCGACTTCTAGTGATTATAATAGAAAGTATTACTAGTAGTACTGGTGATCATAATAATGCTATTTTAAGTTCATAAAAATGACGAAGTAAATTCATACTGTCGGTTCTTGGGCTAACTATATATGGACGCCAAGAAATGTCCTTTTGTCCTCAATTATCGTTTTCAAGGATGTTCAATAATTATTATACAATTTGCGATTTCTTATATATTTTCAGGCGCAGTGAGTGGTTAGCGTTACTTGATAGAGAAGATTTATTAATCAAAGAGAATTTGAACCCCCACAGTTATTCAGTATGCTCGGAACATTTTAAAGATTCATCGCTAAAAAAGGTCCTTAAAATGGGTTCAGTTACAATTAAAGTTAACGTTTCAACTGATCAATCGCAAGAAAACTCATTTAACACAGACGCACAGACCAGCGCACAAAGCAAACCTAAAATCAAAATTATATCCAATGCACAACTTCAAAAAGCATATACTGCCTCAGCCGAAATTCAGAGAGAATCTATAGAACAATTAGAAAAGGAAACACAGACATCTAAATTCTTGTCAGCTCAAACTCCTCGGAAACGTAGACTTTCAGAAGAATTACGGAGTTCTCAACATAAATGCAGGCGTTTAGATCGTGAAATAACAAAAATACAAAAGGAATTAGAAGAGAAAAATACAGCCATTACAAGCGAGCATCCTGATGACGAAGTCAGTAAAAGATTCCATAAGTTGATTGATTGGCAGAACATATTAAAAAGCAGATTTAAAGGCAATCGATACGAATTAGAATACAAAGTTTTTGCACTAAATTTATACTATGCTTACAGATTATTACAAACAATTTTAAAACTACCAAATAAAGCTACTATTAATAGATTTAAAATTGATATTCCACCAAAATTTGATGATCGAGTAATCAAAAGTTTGGAATTTAAAATTAAATCTCTCCCTGATTCCGCGAAATACTGCACAATTTGTGTGGATGAGATGACCCTTAAAAGAAACTTGTATTACAATACAAAAACAGATGAAGTGATTGGTTTTCACAATATTGATGGAAAAATATCACCAGAAATTGCTAGTAATGCTTATACCATAATGCTTCAAGGTATCCACATAAAATGGAAACAACCGATTGCTTACGCTTTGCTAGCATCTGCAAAGCATTATGGCGAGCTTGATTTATGGTTGGAGGAAGTAATTTCCAAACTTCTTGCAATAGGAATTAAAGTAAAAGCTATTACTTCTGATCAAGGATTGAACTTCGACAAATTCGCAAAAGATATAAAAAATGTAACAGTAGATAAACCTTACTTCATATATGATGATCAAAAGATCTTTTATATATTCGACGTCCCTCATTTAATCAAGTGCATTCGCAATAATCTAATCACCAGTGACTTTCATTATGATGACAAAAAAATATGCTGGAAATTCATAAAAGAACTTTACGACCACCAAAAAGACAGAAATTTAAGGCTTATCCCTAAAATAACTGAAGCTCACATAGATCCTAATAACTTCAAAAAAATGCGAGTGAAATACGAAGTGCAAATATTTAGTGGCACAGTTTCTGCTGCTCTTCATACCTACATACACTTGGGAATTATTTCCGAAGAGGCTAGGCCGACAGCCAATTTTGTGGAATCTTGTGGAAATATAACTGAAAGCTCGTAGCGCCGTGCGAGTTAAATTGCACTTTATAGCGTTGTAGCGAGAGTCGCTATTTATTTAAATTACTTTACTCAGTTAGCCTTCTGTACTTGTACTATTATTTATTCTGTGCTTACGTGCTACCTAACTATTTACATCATAACGAGCGGTCGACTTTGTACGGGCCAATCACAGCCATTGTGCGAGGGCGACAGCAACGTTGGAGCGAGAGGGCTAATAAGTACATCGTTAGAAAGAGACGTGTGAGAAGATGAGATATACTGGTCATAAGGAGTACTTAGATATGAATAAACCAATTAAACCCTAGGTGCTCTTTTCGTCCGTAACAGTAGTTTTATTTTTCAAAAAAGGAGATAATACGCTCCTAAAAAACTACAGGCCCATCTCGCTCCTGAGCCACGTCTATAAGCTGTTTTCGAGGGTGGTCACGAATCGCCTAGCGAGAAGACTTGATGAATTTCAGCCTCCTGAGCAGGCTAGGTTTCGGGGGGGTTACGGGACTATAGACTACATCCACACAGTGCGGCAGGTTATACAGAAGACCGAAGAGTATAACCAGCCCCGGTGTCTTGCTTTTGTGAACAGAATTTAGCAAATACAAAGAGAAGATCTGACCTAATTTGTAAAATTAAGAAACATCAAACGAAATACTTCAGCCGTTTTTGTCCCGTTTTTGGTGCACAAATATATAATCGTATTAATAAGGATCTCGATATCTACCCTTTCACGAAATACAGATGTAAACATAAAAATTACCAACTGGTTGCTTAACCTGAGCTACACCGACACCGCGGCTTTCTAACAGTTTAGCATTAAAACTTTGAGTACTATTATTTACCTATTAAGTATTAATGTTCGTCATAATATTGCTGTACCCACATGAGCAACACACAACACACAAGCATACTAGATCACACACAACTTACAAAAACACTCACTCATCCTCACACACACACCCACATACAATCATACGCTAGAACTGTCAGAACTGAAAGATATTTACTTTGAAAGAGAATTATGTGACCGAAGTGAGTTCAGATTTGAGCTCATTAGTGATAATCAGTGAAAAAACACCAAATAACCAAGATTCAATAAAATACCCAGAGATAACATTGCCGAAATTTAATAGTGAAATCAATGAGTGGCTCGAATTTCGGGACACTTTCGATGCGCTAATAAACCAAAGTAACCTCAAACCGATACAAAGTGTTGTCAGCTCACCGGAGTACTCATGAAAGTCATGCAATAGCATGGCAATTGCTATGTGAACGTTTCAATAATCCAAAAAAACTTGTTACGAGTCACCTTAGAGCACTTTTGAATGTAAATATAATCCCCTCGACTTCAATTGCATTACGGGAATTAATAGACTACATAACCAAGCACTTGAGAACATGTAATAACCTTAATGTGTCAACAGACATTGGGACATGTCACATGCTATTAATTCACTTTTTAGTTCCAAAACTAGATTCACAAGCCCAAAGAAAGTGGGAAGAGCGAACGAATTCATGTGCGTTGCCTACGTTACAGGACTTTAAGGCATTTCTCCGGTCACGAGCAGACCTCATGGAATCTCTAAGCTCCGAAGTGACGTGCGAGCAAGGACAAGGAAGGCCCAATACACACAGGAAGTCAATGGTAACAACGTCCAATCCTGGTCCAAGTTATAAGGTAACCAAACAATTTGCTACTAGCGGGCCGGTCGCACTCCGCAACAAGTACAAATATTATACTAAACTTCGGGGCCGCAATAATGCGGTTCATTCAGTAGAGTGTCATGCGTGCGCTCGATGAGTCGCGCGTCGTGTGTTTACGATAAAGTACCGTTTTTAAAGTAAGTTTTTGACATTTATCCTTTTCTGTTTTTTCTCTCAACCCTATTAGGCAGATAAGTTATCCCAACTTTTGGTATCTTTAGGCTTAACTATAACTAGCTATTTAAAACCTATATATTTGTAAGGGAATCAGGTCGCAGCATGGACCGGGGAGGCAAGTATATTTAGAACAGCGCCACCTAGGCAACTACTATAAAAATTGCTGGGGGCTAATTTGGGCTGGCAGTATGTTAAGAACAGCGCCATCTATGGTCCAATGCTTGAACAGAGACACCTCAATCGATGTATAGCATACTGCAATCCAAGTTAGTTCCCAAACTCGTCACCAGACGGCGCCTTTCAGGCGTATAAAAGTGCCAACCCAAAATGATATACTGATTACGCTGTCAATGTGAGTTTCTTTATTCCACCATAACTTTTAAATGCCTGAACAGATTTAAATGTATGGGTATCATTAGAATCCTTACATCCCCCGTGTAACATAAGCTATATTTTTTTGAAAAAATTCAATATGGCGGCAGTATGGCTCCATTTTCAATTGCAAAAAAATAATATTTTCTTCGAATTTTCCAATATGGGTATCAAATTGAAGGCCTTGATAAGCACATTCCAATAGTATATAATTTATTAAAAATAAATTCATTTTTGGCAGGGCAGGCGTGTTTTTTTTAGCTTTTAAGCTAAAAAGCGTAGCGTAGTATGGATTATTGCAGTGCAGTTTGGAACCTAAACAGTAGTGTACTAACAGTAAAACGCGAACTTATAAATACCGAAAATGTTAGAAAAAAATAAAATTAGTGTAACCGGTAGAAAAAACTGTCTTCGTGCTGGCACGTACCTGCGTGAGGTCGTTGTAGAACTTAGTGCCCTCGGTGAGGTTGGCGGTGAGCTCCTGGAAGGCGTCGTGCGCCGCCGCCAGCGAACCCAGCGCGGCGTCGCGCCCTGAGGCACCTCCGCGCGCCGCCGCCGCCGCGCCGTGCGCGCTCTGCACGCGCGCCAGCAGCGCCTCTTGCGCCGCGAGCGAGGCCACCACGCGCCGCTGCAGCGGCTGCAGCGCTGCGCCCAGCGCGGCCGTCGACAGCGCCGGCTCGTCGATGGCACCCGACTCAGCGAGCGCGGCGAGGAACTGCGCGCGCAGGTCCACCGTTGTGTCCTTCAGCTCCGCTTCGATGGCGTCGCGCTCCGCCTTCAGCGCCTCCACCTCGCGCATAAGCACGCGCAGCGCCCCCAGCGCCGCGCCATCCGCGCCGCCGCCGCCGCCACCCGGCGCCGCCGGCACGTCCGCCGCCAGCGCGCTCTCGCCGCGCGACAGCAGCTCAATGTTCTGCAACCGAAGAAGAGGGGGTGAGCGCGGTGCTGGCGCGGGGGGAGGGGAGCGGGCGGGGAGCGACACTCACGTCCTTGTGCAGGTGGTACTTGTCACGCACGATGTTGTCGGCGCGCACGGCGTTGTCGATGATCTGGCGGTACTTGTCGCCGTTGGCGCGGAAGCCGGCGGTGAGGTCGGCGGAGGGCGTGCGCGTCCAGCGCGCGGCGAACTGCTCGCGCAGGCTCGCGTCCGCCTCGGCCTCCTCGCGCAGCGTGCGGTCCGCCTCGTTGAGGATGTCGCGGTTGCGCTGCAGCAGCTCAGGCAGCTCGCGCATGAGCCGCGTGAGCGCGTCGGCGCCGCCCGCCGCGCGCACCGCCGCCGCCTTCGCGCGGATCGACTCCGGCAGCGCGCCGTCCGCGCCGCCCTCCTCCAGGCACGCCGGCAGGTTCAGCGACGCCAGCACGCTGCGGCAGAGAGGGCGCCGGTGATGAGAGCGGTCGCCCGCGGGCGGTGCAGGGTAGGGGGGGGGAGGGAGGCGAACCTGTTGAGCAGCTGCGTGGCGTCGCGCAGCTTGTTGATCTCGGCGGAGACGAGGTCGGCGCGGCGCGCAGCGCTCGCCTGTAGCGCGCCGTGCACGCCCAGAGGCACCAGCGAAGCAAACAAGTCTGTCGAACAGAAAGCGCGCCGGTGACTCGCTGACTCGCGTCAGTAACCGGCGGACAGGCTCCGGCGGATCGCGGCGCGTACCTTTGCCGTTAGTGAAGCGGGCGGGCAGCGGCAGCTGCTTGGCGACGGGCGCGCGCGGCACGGGATCGAGCCCGGCGACGTCGGGCACGCGCTCGTGGTAGATGAAGTCGTTGTCCTTGACGGCAGCGGCGAGGCGGCGCGCGGCACGGCCCGCCGCCTCTGCGAGCGGCGGCGCGCCGGGTAGCCGCTGCGCCGCTCCGCGCAGTGCCTCAGTCGCAGCGGTGAGGCGCGCGATCTCCTCGCCCACGGCGCCGGCGGCGCGGCAGGCGGACGCCTGGTACAGCTGCGTGAGGCCCCGCAGCGCCGCCTGCTTGGCCGCCACCACGGACAGCCACTCGCGGTCCCACAGCGCGCGCGCCGGCTCCTTCTGCATGGAGCGCAGCGCGTCCGTGTACAGCTCCTCGCCGGCGGAGCACACTTTGGCCACCATGCTGTCCTTCATCTCGTCTGCACAAGCACACCTTGTTAGCTAGGAGGCGGCGGGGGAGGGGCGGGACAGGAGTCGACACTCACCACGGATGCACTTGTACGCGACGACCTCCTGCGCCTGCGCCAGCATGAGCTTGGCGAGCGCATCGAGCGTGTCAGCGTGCAGGTCGGGCGTGGGCTCCTGGTGCACGGCGGCCAGCACGTTGCCCCTCAGCCACTGGAACGTGCCCGCCGCTTGCTGCGGGAGTCACAAGGTAGCGCTACACAGAGAGCTCGGACACAAAGCTACGCACGAAGCGGTCGGATTCGGTGCCGGTATGTCCGGTTGGGAGCTCCGACCGCTTCCTGCAAGGTAACCATTGGAGGTAAGCGCAGTCACTGGATGGAAGAGCCAAAGATCGGGCTCAGTGGCGCGCCTTGGGAGAAGCCGACGTCCAACAGTGGACGAATGCAGACTGTTGAGTTATGTAGACATGACGAAAATATGATAATATTTGATGGGATGATAATGTACGCACTTCGGTGCCGAGCAGCTGCTACGCCACCAGCGCGCTCTGCGCCGCACCCGCGTTGAACAGCACGTACACGCACTCGTATAGTAATGTACGCACCTGCAGCAGCTTGGCGGCCAGCTTGAGCGACTCCTCGGTGTCGAGCGGCTGCTGCGCCGCGCCCGCGTTGAAAGGCACGCACACGTGCTCGTATGGTAATGTACGCACCTGAACAGCTTGGCGGCCAGCTTGAGCGACTCCTCGGTGTCGAGCAGCTGCTGCGCCGCGCCCGCGTTGAAAGGCACGCACACGCGCTCGTATAGTAATGTACGCACCTGCAGCAGCTTGGCGGCAAGCTTGAGCGACTCCTCGGTGTCGAGCGGCTGCTGCGCCGCGCCCGCGTTGAAAGGCACGCACACGCGCTCGTATAGTAATGTACGCACCTGCAGCAGCTTGGCGGCAAGCTTGAGCGACTCCTCGGTGTCGAGCGGCTGCTGCGCCGCCAGAGCGCTCTGCGCCGCGCCCGCGTTGAACAGCACGCACACGCGCTCGTATGCCAGAGAGCTGACCGCTGTAACACAACACTTGCGTTTCAGATATATCGCGACACTCACATTCAATAGGGAGGCATTTAAATCACATGTAGAACATGTAGTTTTCAATGAAACTGTATATGTTTACTTGTAACTTGGGATTTCTTAAAAGATTTGGATATTTTTCACCCGATTGAGGAGGGTTATGTGTTTGGGTTGTATGTATCTTTGTTTGTTTGTACGTTTCTTAGGCGCGTCCTACCGTCTAAACGGCTTAATGGATTTTGATAAATGATGTGTCATTGGATTCGTCTTAATCACGAGTGTGCTATAGGATATATGAAATGTCAAGAAAACAGTACTATAGTCCAAATATATTGTTACGCCAGTCGATTCTTAGAAAAACAGCAGGAGCCGCGGTCGGATGACGTAATACACCTTCTCGAACACACTAGTGGAGCGTAGGTACCTACAGAAGTTTCCAGAGCGCGCGGTAGGTATACCTACAAGCGCGGCAACATCAAAGGCGCCGCCGGACAGGCGCGGCGTGGCAACTTCAAAGGCGCCGCCGACCTTGAAAGTTCAAATACCTACCGACTACCACTAGTACATACGAGTACGTACGAGTATCTTCTGGAAACGTCGCGGTATAAATAGAGCGCGCATTGACTGCCTGGGACAGTATTGACTTGGCTTTCGGAGCGAAACGATCAAAGTGATTCGAAGCGAGTATTCAGTGATAATTGATAAGAGTGTACAGTCAAGTTAAAGAGTGTTTGAGCGTTATTTGTTGGATTAATTTATTTTTGTGGTTTTCCGAATAAAGGTGTTAATTTTTTGTGAAAACTTGAAAACCAACTCCAAATAAATACCTCACAAACAAACTTAACTAATCCATAATATACATAATTCAAAACTTAGATCCTAAAATTACTTTTATCTCGACCAGGAAACTCTAAAAATACCTACCTACGAACTTCAAATAAAACAAACAAACATTTCGACCTTTTGGAATGAAAGGGTTCCAATAACAATTACAACAAAATTCATATTTTGGTGTAGAAAAGTTGTTTTACTTCATTTTTAAAGCAGCGCCATCTAGGTCAACTTAGTCGAAAGTTACTTCTGAATAAAGGTTCCAAGAGATACAGTTGAATTGCTTTCGTAGTTTAAAAAAGTTCTAATTGGTCACATAGAATTATTCTATACCATTACTTAAATTTTATAAATAAATTTTATTTAACCGCTCGATTGATTCTATGCGCTACAGTCACATTTTTTGTTTTCATCGATTATCGGACCACTCGATAGTGACGTAAATTTTGCCACTCGATTTTGAACATTATTGACCTTAATAATCATTCAAATCTAAGCGTGTTTATATAATTATTTTGCTTCGAAACCCACAACATAAACACTTGAAATATGTGCCGTACCTATTTAGCTCCATAAATCACCAGTTTGTTTATCTAAGCGCTTGTTAGGTTATAACTTATTGATATGTGTAATCTATCTAGTACCAGCCATTTTTATAACAATGTAAGAGCTGACGATATTTAGTTGTGGTACTGGACGAGATAATACAACTTGGTACTTACGTTTTACGTATTTAACAATGTAATGAATATTCTCACTGAATCACCTCACCACTGACGATATTATAATGTATTTATAAAATATTGCACTTCAAGACAAAAGTGACTACCGATTGAATCTTTTTGTAAATATTTATGTAATTTCTTAGATCTATGGCGAGTTTGTAATCTGTGATAATAACAAATTATGTTTATGAACAAAAACTGATCTGGAATCTGTTCCACAAATTATTAAGTAATAGCTTACAATTGATAATTATAGATTTATATAATGTTGTTTAAAATGCTTAGTACTGCAGTTATCCTTTAATTTTAAGTAAAATTACGGAGTCATTGTATTATAACTCTAAAAACATCTGTATTTATATTTCCGTTCAAATTAGAATGATTTAAAATCATGTAAACTTACTATATTGATAGAAATGCTTAAAACTAAGTACTTACCCGATTAATATTAATGTATTATTACTTAATCAGCTCTGTACATTTAAACCTATAATTGTAGTAAAAATACAACTTCTCCCGCTAAAAATTGTAATTTATGAGAATAATATAGAATACTGTTCTGACTTTAAATATTTGTTAACATTCTGAAAAATATGTATTTAAACGTCTTAATTATTTAAATGATTAACAATGTGTAAACAATACCGAGTTAACAATTATTAAATAGTTTCAATGTAATAAAATATGTACATTTCCGTCACTTTGGCGCCATCTGCAGGCTCATTCCTGCTGGTGCAAAGACTACGTGACTTTGGCGGGTAGAATCTCTATAAAAAAGCAGCCTCTGGCTGAGCAGCTCTCTGTTCGTTTTCTGTCGTCGTTGCATCAACAAGACACCAAAAGTTAAGTACAATTAATATTACCTACACTGTTATTCTGCTACTCTGTTTCTTTGCCCCATATTTACTGTGTATAACTGTGTATTTTGCAAATAGATATTGTCGGTTCTATAGTTTTTTCCATATTGGTTATTATAACCAATGTGACTGTGTTAGAAATGATTAGGATCACTTTGTTCATGGTAAATGCTTTTATTTTGTGGCTGGTGTAACTATGGTGATTGTAAAACGATAATAAAGTGTCATTATGACCTAGTATCACATAGAGGTTGTTAGTATGTTAGGTATTTAGTGTATGATACCTATGTTAATGATAATTGTAAAACTGATGATGAAAAAATATATTCGCCCCGTAGTTTCTTGCCAGTTCTTCTATGGCGGTGTATTCCGAATCTGGTGGTAGAATCAATAAAAAATATAACAATTCTATTTCCTTGTTTCTATGAATAATCCTTAGATTATGCCTTTTTTAGTACAATTAGGTAGGTACTAAACTGCTCAGTAATTTTCAAGCTTTATTATTAAATATTCCTTAGGTTATTTATTCTGTAGCTGTAGCTACTAGGTACTATAGATACCAGCTATAGGATAAAGCAACTTGCTTTTATTATTAGGTGCAGATAAGTTTTATTTCCTATTCGACAAACCTGACCAACCGAAGGCTAACATTACAAAACTTAGGTTTTGATAATCTTAACAGTACGTATAATTATTTATACATATGTACATAAATCTCACATCAATGAAGTGGTCATAAAAACTGTTTGTTTACGCAAAGTCGGCGCGGCCTGATTTGTCACGTAGACCTTTTTTTTTGTGGGTTGACAATCAGATACCTGTGATCTCGGCACGTACCCAATAAATCACCAGTTTGCGGCCAGATGTGTCGCGTCGACCTTTTTTTTGTTGGTTGACAATCAAGTACCTGTAGTCTCAACGCATAAACAATCAATTACCAGTTTGCGGTTAGATGTGTCGCGTCGGCCATATTTTTTTTGGGTTATCAGTTTTGGTCCTGCGGTCTTCAGCGCGTGGACAACCGAGCGGTTAACAAGGTTCCAACTTTAGAACCATTTTATACACTATACCGTTTTTTCCTCTCACTTGCAACACTTTTTGTTGGTAGTCAATGTCATTTCAGTCAATTAAATGTCAATTTCGTGAATTTTTATGGTTTTAACGGAAACTCGTGAATCGTGAACTTTTAAAACTTTCTATGGAGTTTTTTAACAGTGAGTGAGTTAAAAATAGACTGAAATTCAAGAAAATTTGTGGAAATGGAGGATTGCGACGTTATTGAGTCGTTTGAAGCTGAAAATTCTGATTCACATATAAGCCTGATGATAGTGATGATTCAACCGAATCTAAATTTAGGTAATATGTTATATAAAAAAAGCTCTAGTAAAACTTACTGTATATAAATATTGATATCTTACCTACCTAGGTCTTTCTGAGAATCTGTCCAAAATGTTGTATTTTAAATTAAACAGATAGATATACACCTTCTATGATATTCAATTCCAATTATTTTCAAATTCCATGATATTCAATGATTTTCATTGATTATTGTAATATCTATAACTGAAATACGTAGTTACCTACCTATTTTTGTTATTTTTTGTTTTAGCTTTTCTCAATGTTTACAGCTTGAAATTTACTCAGGTTTTGAAGCAGATCTCTTTTAAAACCTCATTTTACATAGCTTGTACAGGAGTGGCAGCTTGAGATTAGCAGATAGACCAAGACGAACACAAAATAAAACTTCTGAATTGGATCCTGATATTGTGCCAAAGATATATGTAAAGACTACTACTATATCCAAAGAAAAAAATGATAAGAATCCATGTTAAAGACATAAGAAACCATGTTAATGACATAAATCCATGTTAAAGTTCATGCCAATACAGGATCAAGATTTCTATAAAGCACTTTTAAAAAATACAGTTTTTAGTGTTTGTGTCGAAGTTTGTCATAATATTTTATTATTAAAATGATAACCAATTTTTAAGTTTTATTTTTTACCTATAGATCCATGAGATAGAACTTTCTTTGTAAAGTAAGTCTCTTACAATTTAATAAATATTGTCTAATTACTGGAGTTAAACAGGTCCCAAAAGCATTTGGAACCTTGTTATGTTATGTATCTGGCACTAACAAAAAATAAAAGGGTTCCATCTAGTAAATTATGATTATTTATTTCCACAAATGCAATAGATTCCATTGGTTTTTTCATTAGAATATATAGTATTTCAGTTATGTTATTACCTAAACCTATTAATTTTAAAATAAATTGAACATACATAAAATTACAGATATTCAAATCTTTAACCCTAGATATCTAGGAAACATCCTCTACCCACATGCAACCATTTCATTCCAAAAGGTCGATTTACCAAACCAACCAACGAATCTAATTAAAAACCTAAAATACTTTCGATAAATTACACTCTCCCTTGCCTTGCCTGCCTGTCTATCGGCCGGCCACATCACCAACTATTATACATTCTGTGGCGGCACGCAGTCTGTCGCGCGCGCTTCGTGCGGCCCCAGATAATAATATTATAAAGGCAAATAAAACTACTACATTTTTATGCTACAGCAGTTTTATTTAATTTTATTATATTATATTTATTACTTCAACATTAATATAACTTTGGATCCCTATCCCACAGGAACCCTTTATTTTTCGGGATAAAAAGTAGCCTCAATTTTGACCCATCTATACTATAATAAAACTGTAACTGGGCTAAATCTGAACATTAAATATTTTTTGAAAATTATAATTGAGATAAACAAAATCGATATGGAGTGCAAAAAAGGATATTTTTTTGTTTTTTGTCTGTCTGTCTCTTTGAACACGCATCACGCTGAAACTAACAGACGGATTTTGATGCAACTTGGCACGCTCATAGCGTATGTTAGGGATTAACATTTAGAATACTTTTTATCCCGTAAAAAACATGAGTTCCCGCAGGCTAGGGTTTGAAAGTTATTTTGAAAGAACACCTATTACACTGAAACTACTGGACGGAGTTTGATTAACTTGGCACAGTCAAAGTTCATATTATGTATTAAAATAACGAATTCTTTTTATCCCCAAAAAAATATAGGGTTCCTGCGGGATAGGTGTTCCAAGTTATGTTAATTTGAATGTTATAAATATAAGACATTAAAACGGTATTATAATTTCGACCGTCTCGACATGAAGCGCTGTGGCGAAGTCGGAGAATGTTAGCCTTCCAACCCAGAGGTGCGGGATCGAAATCACGCGCATTTTAAAGTATTTTGCTCCATATTTTTAAGAATTACATATTTAATGCGTTATTTTTTACATTTTCTTTGAGTTGAGTTTCACGTGAGTTGTTAAAAAAAAATATGCACCCGTCCGCTATCGCGGGCCGCGGCTGAAAAGCAAGTATCCGACATAGCACGTGAGTAGTTTAAAATTGTATGAGTCTGTCCGCTATCGCGGCTGAAAAGCAAAAACCCGACAAGCACGTGAGTTGTTTAAAATTGTATGCGTCCGTCTGCCATTTCCGGCCGCGGCTGAAAAGTAAAAACCCGACATAGCACGTGAATTGTTTAAAATTTTATGCTTCTGTCCGCTATCGCGGTTGAAAAGCAAAAACCCGACATAGCAAGTGAGTTGTTAAAAAAAAATATGCGCCCGTCCGCTATCGCGGGCCGCGGCCGAAAAGCAAAAACCCGACATAGCACGTGAGTAGTTTAAAATTTTATGCGTCTGTCCGCTATGGCGGCTGAAAAGCAAAAACCCGACATAGCATGTGAGTTGTTTAAAATTTTATGCGCCCGTCCGCTATCACGGCTGAAAAGCAAAAAACTCGACTGAGTTGTTTAAATTTTTATTCAATAGACACACAGAGTACAGTTTTTGTATTCTTATAATAATTTTTACTTATTTAATTATTACTTTTCCAGTGTGATCACATATCATTTCTTCAAAATTGGTTCATAATAGTTGTTTAGTAAAACCATTGGAAACTTTCTTTTCACAAATATTTTTTAGAAGGAATAAATCTTAGGGCCTGTTTCACCATCAAAAATTAAAGCGATCAACGCAAAATAAAATGGGTTTAAAGTGGCTAACTGAGATCAAAACGTCAATATGACTTTCACCAACATAAACAAAATGCAGTTAAGTGAGTTTAAATTCTGAACGGCTAATTTTGGGAGGTTTAAGTCCTTTGAACGCGTTTATGAGGCGGCACATCTGATCTGCACATGTTGAATAACAAAATTACTCGGTTAAAAAGTATCTATTATGTTCTATGCTCCACGCTAAACGAATGCGACATGCATCAGTACCAACTTTTAACTCATAGCACCTAGCTGAAATTGGTGTATTGACTAAAAAAAAAGATGGAGAGAGCATTGGCTCTAGCTTTTGAAGATAGTGATGAAAAAGAGTATTTTATCCGCCCAAGACTTCGTCCCAAGATTTCAACTTACGAAGCCTACAGTTTTATCTGTGTTGTGTCTGTGTTGTAGTCTATTGAAAACAAAAACCACAAAACAAACAAACATTTACGCAAACTATCAAAGAAATCTGTTTGACAGCGACATTACAATGAAGTTTTAAGAGTGAGTCTTGGTTTACGTGAACGAGATTGTGTCGGTGTAATCGCGTTAACTGAAACCGAGATCAAACTCTACTTTTGAACTTGTTTAAGTAAGTCAGAGTTTTTTTAAGCTCGTTTTGTGATGCAAACGGTGAAATTGGCCGACAAACCGAGTAAGTACGGAATATCAGTGAAGGTACTTACTGAGACTCATCCTGCCTCCAAATATAGAGCCCTTGTCAAAGGCATCCTTCCACTTGAAGGGTATCTGAACCTCCTGCGGCGGCACCTTGCTCTCCAGCGACACCAGCTGGTCATAGTAGCTGGCAACGCCACATGCAAAGTAAAGTTTTTATTTCTATTTATTAATTAATTTATAGATCATACAAAAGTAAGATAGTTATTAATACACAAGCAGCATGAGTGCTGACAGTGAAATTCTACATCACACAGTACATTGCAGCGAGGTCCTCATAGCCAAGGCCAAGCTCTGTGGAGCCGTTTCAACTCTACTGAATTCGCAGTTCTTACTGATGTGGCGACATGGCCCGGCAAGATTAGTATTACTTTGTTTAATCTTATTGTGAGAATCTACTGCTGATATAATAATAATAATATTTATTCACCAAAAGAAACAAGGTTAATAATAAACCTTGTTTCTAATGCAACTAAATTCAAGTTAAAACTAGGAACTTATACTAGTGTTTCAATTATTGCTGCTTTTACATTTGAGCTTTCTTGTTTCCCACACCAGGATCCCCTGTGTTGTGGGAACTAACCACCTTCTTGATATTGCATTTGGTTTTTATTTGCTGCGAGCCATTCAGGCGATTTATGTCACAGTTCCGTCCACACAAGTAGCTCGGTATACTGATCTTGCCCCACTACACATTTGAGCTTTCTTGTTTCCCACACCAGGATCCCCTGTGTTGTGGGAACTAACCACCTTCTTGATATTGCGTTTGGTTTTTATTTGCTGAGAGCCATTCAGGCATTCAAACTAACTGTGCCCGCGTGTCATTTAACTACACAAAAAGTAACCTATGTGTTAAAAAACAGTACCAAAAGTGCCTATTAAGTACAATATATGTACTCCATTTTATCAAAATTTGTTCATCCTTCAAATAATTCTTTATCGATTGATTGGTTTGTATTCATCGGATTGAGATACCAATATACACCACTTGATGGATTGATATACACCAGTTTTAAGACAAAACTTTGTTTTTACAAGATGCGCGAACAAACAAACGATAACAAAAGGATATGTTTTGTAGAAATCCTACGTACGGCAAACGTGTAGTGTAGGGCGCCCACCAGCCAGGTGGAGTGACGACTTGCAAAAAGGGGCTGGCAGGAACTGGATGAGGAGAGCCGAAGATCTGAGGGTCAGTGGTGTGCAATAGGAAAGGCCTACGGCCAGCAGTGGAGAGATATGCTGATGATGATTAATAAATAAAGGACTTAATCAAAACAACGCCGCAACAACGCGAGACATACGCACGGCTTCACTGTCTTTTGCTGAATGAATTATTAGCGACCATGTGGGCAGGTACACGCAACTACACGCGAATTCCCTTTGATGTGTGCTTGAAAAACCGACAAGACCATAGTGATCACCGCGATCACTATGATGATAACTTACTGTAACATGCGGCATGACATTATCCACATGCATATTTTAATACAATCCCTCCTTAGTGCACCACTAGTGTACTGAAGGAATATTTGCTCCAAATTTCAAATCTCTAGGTCCATGGTTCAGGCTGTGTTGTCTGTCAGCTCATAGTTCATTTATTCATCAACAAATTTAATTTTGTCTGCAATAGTATATTTTAACTGTCGGCTATTTGTATCCCATATGGGATATAGGAGTCTATTATTGCAAATTTTGCAAAATAAATAAAAAGAAAACAAGTTTTTTTTTTTTTTTTAATTTTGTTTTTTTCTAATGTTTTGGTTCATTTACCTTCCTTAAATACAGATTTTGTGTATGGCAAACCTTTTAATCATTCTTTATTTTAAAAAATAGCCCAAGAACTCCAAAAATGCACTCGTCCTCAGGTTAAGGCCTCAGTTGTCCATCAAAGTCAAGCAAACAAGTGCTCTCTGTGCCAGTGACGGCAAACCACACCCCTCTAAAAACACCAAACAAGAATGCCTCACTAATTTAATTTTATAAATTTGATTTATCATATCCTTTTATCAATTGGTATTTTTGTAGATTATCGTGGAGGGCATGTTTGCTTGTATAGGCTTGAGTTGGAGTTATCAATCACAGAATTCATATTGATAAAAAAGAGGTGTGCAAATTGTGCACTAACTTCCTTTTAGTAATATATCAAATTATGTGATTCAGGTCAGAGTTCAAGATTTCATCCCATCACAGCCCTCTCCTGTGTAACAGAACAGGAGCAGGGCAGGTTTGGTACTTTCATGCTATCTTCATCATAATAAGAGTTAGCAGTGACATCACGATATATTGCCATTAAATGCGGCGCGACGTCGGCCTAGGATTACTGCGGTAGGGATTGTTTGTGCTTTGAGACAATGACATCACCCGATTGGTCTGCAACCATTTGTCTCTTTGCCCTACTATACCATCATAAAGAAGCGCAATACGCGTGCACCAGAGACATTACCGTGATTCAATGATCACGAGTGAGTCATACGGAACAAACAGCGGGATTACCTACTTGTAAATAACGTCGAGCGAGGAATTCTCGAACACCTTCCAAATAGCGTTGGCACGCAGCCGACTTAGCTCGTTTAGTGCATCGCTGTAATCTTCATGGCTTTCGCCACTGTTGTACGTCGACTGTAACAAATTTTTCAATGGTTTTACGATTTCTACGTCCGAAGACTTTTTAAATGGTACAAACAACAATTCAGCCATTTCTGCGCTCGCTGATTGATGACTGACATGACATGACAGCCACTTACACTGACACTCAGTGTCGCCAACCCGACCGTAGTAAATGTCGTTATGAAGCCGGTGGAAAAGTCGCTAGATGTTGCTAGCAGGGCTTGAAATACCGGTAAAATGGTGGTAACGATACCTCCGAATATAGGGTAAGGATAGTAGCTTCCAAATGAATTGATCGATATTGATGTTTTTTTTATGCTTGAAAACTGATGTGATTGAGATGGTTCTTAGCTATACGGAGGTGGGGGGAGGAGTTGAGAAAAGGGGGGGGGGGAAATATCGGACTTTCCAAACGAATGGACCAATTTAGCTGCGGTTTTTTATGTTTTATAGCAGAGGTAAACGAGATGGTTCTTAGCTATAATGGGAGGGGGGCGGGGGGGAATGGAAGTAACGATCGTAGCTCCCAAAAGGATTGTACGGGTTTTGTTTGAAAACTAATGTGATCGAGATGCTTCTTAACTATAATGGGGGGTGGGGAGTCGGGGGTTATATACATTTTTAATTTGTGCTTTTTTTGTAATTTGGTTGATGACTATAATGTTAGAGACAGAAAACGACATGGAGTCCGATCATTCCGACTTATCACAATCGATTTTGGCACCAAAACGTAAAATATTAATAAAAGCAGAAAAAGCTATGGATTCCGAGACTTCCCAATCCATTAAACCAATTAAACAATTGGCACCAAAACTTAAATTAAATTGAAATAATGAAGATGACTTTGGCACAGGTAAGTTATCTACACTTTTGATTTGCAAAGGTACCTTATATAAGTACCTATCTACTAAGAAATATAGAAGTATTCAAGGTATCAATATTATCTACTTTAACATACCTACCAGTATCATACCTACCTCACTAACCTACTTCATCATCATCATCATGTCAGCCTTTCTTTAGAAGTCCACTGTTGAACATAGGCCTTCCCCAAAGAGTGCCATGACGATCTTTTGCCACCTCCATTGACCAACTTCGTATCTACTTACTGTTTTGAAAATGGGCGCTGTGTATTCTAACGTCAGTAGATATTGTTGTTAAAATACCTATGTATTTCAATGTGATGGGTAGTTTTTTTTTGTTAAGTCTTTACTACATGCATAGCATGATCTTGAACTTGAACGACCAGAAATTGCACGACCTAATAATACGAAATATAAGAAGCCATTGGGCATTTTCCCACTCCCCGGCGCCGTAAGTGGAAAACATGCCATATATTTCATACATTTTTGCTTCCCCGGCTGCCGGGCCGGTGCTGTGCCGGCGAGTGGAAAAACGCCCATTGGATTGGTAATAAAATGCTGTGTAATAATGAGTCGTGTAACCTCTCCATGGGAAGCGCAGTCATTCTGGCTGGCGACTTCAATAGCAAAAACATCATATGGGGGTTCCGCAAAACCACCCCCAACGGTACTAAACTTTTCGACCTTAGCAAAATTCTTGTTTTCGATGTAATTTTACCCTTAGAGGCGACTCACTACCCCCGTTGTCCCAACCACAAACCTGAAATACTAGACATTCCACTCCTAAAGAAAATAAAACTTAGTTTCCGCTCAATCGAAGTGTTCAAAGAGTTAGATTCCGACTACCGTCCTGTTATTATGCGCCTAGGCCCCGACCCGACAGACTCGTCCTCCCTTCCACCGATCAAGACGGTAGTGGACTGGAAGGGTTTGGAGGAAACCCTAAAAACTATCAGTTCACCCGATCTCGATTGTATCCCCGACGACATTATATGTTCTTAGTTTCTCACTCGATCGATGCCTTCACCAGCCACCTCAACACCGTCATCGGTGAGGCTTCTAAACAGATCTCAGCGGAGGGTCTCCGGCGCTGGGCTCTGCCTGAAGACTGAGGAGGTTGGTGACAGCAAGGAACGCATCCAATAGAGCTTACGATCAAAGCTGAACGCAAAGCCACCTTGAGCTACTATCACCGTACGGTCAGAACGCGCATAATCGAGCTGCGCAAACAACGTTGGGGAGACTTAATATCCGAAATCTCGCCAACCTACCAGACCTACTGGTGGTTGGTGAGATAGCTTAAATCCTATACCATTACTGTAATTCCCCCTTTCAATAGAATTGATCTCCCGCCAGCATTCGAAGACGAGGAGAAGGCCGAATGCTTGACGGAGAGCATCTAAGCCCGGTGCACCCCCACCAACGATCACGTTGATCCTGTCCACATCGCCACGGTGGACCGCGAACTAGAATGTAGGAACACACTACCCCTGACCGACCTTCTCTTCGAGCCCGTAAAAGCCGCAGAAGGTCGAGTCGATCATCAAGGCACTCAAAGTGTGAAAGGCCCCTGACGCTGAGGGCGTCAGCAACAGGGTTCTCAAGCACCTTACTGTCCCGCTAGTTTATCTCTTAGTTAGCATCTTATCACTCCCCCAAACCACGATAGCTGTCTTCCTAGACGTGGTGAAGGCTTTTGATGAGGTGTGGTATGCCAGGCTGATTTACAAGCTGTACCAGCTCGCAGTGCCCGATTGTCTTGTGCTCATAGTACAAGACTACCTCAGGAGCCGGAACTTCTGCTAATGAATCGAGGGCAACCGATCCACCCCCTTCCCATCAGAGCCGGAGTCTCTCAGGGCTCCACGCTGTCTCCACTCCTGTTCTCGCTTTGCACAACTCGCTTTTCTCGATAACACCGCAATATATTCCACCGGATGGAAACCAAACTAACTTCAAATAAGCATCCAACTACCCGACAACTTCACGATTAACGACCGACCCATAACGTGGGAAAGGTTAACTAAATACTTAGGAGTCACCCTTGACTATCTACTCTTCGAGCATATCAGTACCGTCCACAAAGGGGTGGCATTCTTCCAAGCCCACCTCGCGTTACTCCTATGCAGTAGTAAAATGTCCCTTAAAAATAAGATGACATTTTCAACACCTGCGTCCGACCGACAATGACATACTCGTTTGTAGTATTCGCTCACGCCTCCCGCCTCTCCCTAGAGAAATTTAAGATTTTACAAAATAGATTGATGCGCAATGTATTAGATGCCCTCTGGTATCAGAGGAATATCGATCTGCATTGTGATCTCGAGCTTCCCTCGATCCTTCAATACATGAAGGATGCTTCTCGCTGCTACTTCGACGCGGCACCCCATCACCCCAACCCTCTTGTAGTCGAGGTATCTGACTAATCTACAGACGCGACAGACGCACAGCCCCTCCGTAAATGCCCTAGAGACACCTGCCTTGAGCGAACCGGACGATAAAATTGCTGCCGCAGAGCAGGCATCGATAGATTCGTCCAACCCTTCGTCACCATCTGTCAACACACTTAGACACAGACACCCAAAGATTATTATCCCGTAATTAATTCAATTTTAGTCGCCTTCGAGTTTCTTGCCGATTCTTCTCGAAGGTGTATTCCGAATCGGCGGTCAGTTATCCAAATAATTCAAAGGGCTCCAGCTACTTCTGAAGGGCCCCCTCGATCGCTACTAAAACTAGCGATCCAGGTATGTTTAATCAGACTCCCGTTATCAATGACAACTGTCTAAGCCGAGGTCGGTACCCCCTGGGTGCCCTTGAGCAAGTCGCCAAAACTTTAACATTGGCGTGCGTCTTTTGCGTCACGCGGCGGAACACTTTCGTGCCCACCCCACCGGTGATACTGTGATACTGTAGCGGTCAGTTATAGACCAATAGCATGTATCCTACCAACAAAAAAATAATAATAAATTGTGTCTTGTAATATTAGGCCGTGAAAACTCGTCACGTGTTGATATTGCACAACCAGATAATACACGGTCTGATATTGTTGTACAGCCTTATAATATGAAGCTATGATTTTTAATAAGGCCGTGTTTTATCTGGCTGTGCTGACCGTGTCAGCAAGTTCATATCAAAGAATATAGGTCTACCATCAGGGGTCCGAAAGAAAATTTTCTTACTTTTAATTTGTATTATAAAGTATCCTGGCAGGTATTTTAATTTATATATTTGAATATATAAAATGTTTTTAGAAAAAAAAAAAACAAAACTAAAAAAGGATATAACGGAGAATAGACGGGTGTGTGCAACTGTGACTGTCCTCACAACATCAAAGCAGTAGCTTTCAGAGTTCGTAAAATACTATCCCTGAAGATAAGTGGGGCTCCACCTTCTGGGAAGACATTTTGTTGATCTCCAAGCAGGGCAGCGTACTCCTCCAACCTCCTACTCTGATGCCTCAACGAATATAACAGCTACTTCTCCTCCCCTGCTTCACCAAGTCCCGGCTTCCTTGTCCTCTACACCTGCAATAAAATCGCAAGATCTAGGTCAAGCTTTTACACCTGTAGGTCGCCACTTGTATATTCATACAGATCGCGGGCCTTTTACGGTTCATGTCCAAAGATCTCAAAGTTCTGCATCAGACGGTACAACATTACACCCAGTCACCTTTGGCCGTTTTTTGTTTAGCCGATACAGAGAGTTTCAAGGGATTATTGATGGTACAATAAAAAGTATCGGGCGAAACAGAATATCCTTAGATTTTCATTCCGGAATCGACGCCAACAAATTCATAGAATCTCCGACTCTGTCTGCAAATAACTATAATGCCCTAATTCCTTCATACAA
Source organism: Alsophila aescularia (assembly GCA_946251855.1). Classification (NCBI taxonomy): domain Eukaryota; kingdom Metazoa; phylum Arthropoda; class Insecta; order Lepidoptera; family Geometridae; genus Alsophila; species Alsophila aescularia. Next base: position 34,202,867 of record OX276376.1, read on the forward strand.
TGTAACACGAATGGGATTAATACGAGGTATCCCAGCTGACATGTCCCCAGAGATGATAAAAGAAGAGATGAAGGTCCCTCCCAATTGTGGCTCGATTATAAAAGTCCGTCGACTAAATTATAAAGTTATAATCGATGGATCCGTGGCTTGGAAGCCGTCCCAAACGGTGGTTCTAACATTTGATGGCCAAATACTTCCGAACAGAGTGTTTCTTTGTTATAATTCGTTCCCAGTGGCATTGTATAACTTCCCAACTATTCAATGTTTCCAGTGCTGTCGGTATGGTCACACGAAAACCCAATGCCGTTCTAATCCAACATGCTATAAATGTGCGTCCACTCACCTTGACGAGTCTTGCCGAGTAGAGGAGGACAATGCAATATGTATTTCATGTAAGGGTAACCATTTTGCCACGAATAACTCTTGCCCGGAGATGCAACGTCAAAAAAATATAAAAGTAGCTACGGCGCAAAAAGCAATTTCTTACTCGGAAGCTTCTAAATTGTTTTCTGTGTCAAAAGTGTCCTACGCCAACGTCGCTTCTTCTACGTCTCCTTCTCCCCCTTTTTCCTCCTTTCATATGATCAAAAATAATACTGTGGAACCTCAAAGAGTCGTATACAAAAAGAAGGTAATTCAGAAGCATCATGCCCCTACTTCGGCCGTCGCTAACGGTAACGGTTACGACAGAGTCGCTCATAATAATATTATTAGAGACGATTTATCAGAAGCAGCTCCTAATGGCTGCGCTCTTCAAGCTCAGGACAGAGTAAATATAGATAATCCCCCTCTTCAGTCACTCGTTGTTGATCTTCTTATGAAACTTATAAACTCTCTTCTTCCTTTATTAAACAGTGCTCCGTCTCTCTCTAACTTACCGTCCAACGTTGCCCCCACCTTAAGTTGCCTCTTATCTTTCTTACAAAATGGATCAAGTTTACAGGATTCTCCAATGGAACCCTAGAAGTATTATTAACAAAAAGTCCGATCTTATTTATCTAGTTAACCATCACAGTCCGGACATCTTGTCGGTCTCAGAAACTTGGCTTAGACCCGATTCCAAATTTAGGTTATCGGGTTTTGTTGATGTTAGAAGAGACCGTCAAGATGGTTTTGGTGGTGTTGCCCTTTTTATTAAAAATAATATTACCTACTCAATTATTTCTTTGCCTTATTATGGTGAAGGTTTCGAGGTGGTTGCTGTTCAGCTTAAGAATTCAACAGTTATCTCTCTATACATTCCTTTGCCTTCCAAATCTATAATTCGTAAACTTATTAATGTTTTAAATTCTCTTCCTAAGCCTCTTCTAGTTTTGGGTGATCTGAATTGTCATCACTCTGTATGGGGTTGTGGTTTGTCGGATTCACCTGGGATCTTTTTATTGGACTCCTTAGATCATCTTAATCTCTGTATTTTAAATGACGGTTCCCCGACTAGAAGATCTCGGCCAGATGAACACCCTAGTGCAGTGGACCTGTCCTTATGTTCTCCAGAACTTGCTTCACTTATGTCTTGGTGTGTCCTTTCTTCTACTTATGGCAGTGACCATTTTCCTATTCTTATAAATATTTCACAAAAATGTCCGCGTACTGCTTCTAGAAATCCTCCTCTTCTTAAATATGCCATAGACAATAATAGTTCAGGGTGGGCCAAATTTAATGAACTCACTGATATAAATTCTCCTAAATTACCTGTCATAAATTCTTACAATATAAGATTTTGTTCTGATGCGCTTGTGCACAGTTTGTTAGAGTGTGCTAATGGGTCTTTCCCTATTAAAAAACCTCATTCGAATAAAATTCCATCTCCTCCGTGGTGGGATAAAGACTGTACGGAAGCAATTAAATCTCGTAAGGTTGCTGAAGTCACCTTTTGTATGGCTATGACTAGTGAAAATTTCTCTGAATTAAATAAAGTAATCGCAAAATCTAAACGCCTCTTTCATAATAAGAAACGTGATAGCTGGAAAGTTTTTTGCACTAGCATTGGCCCCGACACTCCTACCTCTTTGATATGGAAGAAGATCCATAGGTATCGTCGTTCGTGGTGTCCTCCTTATCAAAGTTGTTGCCCATCCCAGGCTTGGGCTGACTCATGGACAAATTAGCCCCTCAATATTGCCCTCTTCCCTCAGAACTACCATCTCTTTCTAATCCTTCATCTATTGAAACTTTAGACCAACCGTTTTCTTTAAAAGAATTAGAAATAGTTTTGAAATCAGTCAGACTCAGCCCCCGGTATGGATGGCATTCCGTATTCTTTTCTTTCGAAAGCTAACGTCCGCCTTCATATCTATTATTTATCTCTTATTAATACTATTTTTTTTTTTTTTTTTTTTTTTCTTTTTTTTTCTTGGTGGGTAGTTGCAAGTAACACATCACTTTTAGCTAGCTCATTTTTAAATTTAATTAAAATATATATAATCTTTATATAATTGTTTAAAGTTTATAAATAATTAATATGTAGAAAACGGTACCTGCCAGGGAGTGTTATCTTTTTCATAGCACAAACTTTTCACCACTTATTTTAATATTGAGTCATAAGCAAGTCACTGCCACTACACTAATCAGGATGGAAACTATATTGGAGTCTCAGGCGCAATTGCAGCTATTATTCCTCCAGAGAATGGAATCATTCCAGTCGGATCTGCAAAAATCCCCAACTCCAACTGGCAGCAGTTCAACATTGGCAGCAGAGTTTGCATCTTTTCGAGGTTTTATCATGACTGCCCTTAAAGGCCTCCAAGACCAGATTAGTATTCTTGCACATCAGTTGGACAACCAAGAGATGAGGGCCCGCCGGAAAATTCTGCTGATACATGGACTTCCCGAGGAGAAACAGGAAGACACTACAGCCACAATTGTGAAGACTGTGGTTGGGAAATTGAAAGTGCCGGAGTTTGAAGCTGCAGACATCAGCCGCTGTCACCGCATGGGCCGTTCGTCCTCACTAGATAAACCGAGGCCTATACTTGTTAAGGTGCGTGATTTGGCTCTCCGTGACAAGCTCTGGCATGCCAAAACTTCTCTCAAAGGCACAGGCATTACGCTGTCGGAGTTTCTAACGAAGCCCAGGCACGACACTTTCATGCTAGCCCGTCAGCGGTTTGGCGTTAAAAATTGCTGGACTCGTGATGGTATGGTGCTAGTGCTCGGTCGGGATGGAGCTCGTCATCGTGTCTGCAGCGTCGTGGAGTTGGACAAAATTGATGCTCCGGCTCCCCTGAAACCCGCAGTAGTCAAAGCAACAGCAGGGAATCTTAGATCCAAACGAGAACGAGTTGCAACTTCCAGCAATAAGTGAGCATTCCTCATGTGTATAGTGTAGTTTCATTCATGTGCCTTTATACAAGGAACATAAAACACTGGCTATCTGCAGATGTTTTACCCTAAATTTTCACTTTTTTCTAATATTTTTGTTTGAAGGTAAATGTTTATTATTGTTTTTGAATCAAAAATGTATTTGTGTGTGCAAGACCATGACAGTCATGTGGTGTCATTATGGCATTGACAGTATTTGACAGTTGCCACTGTCAGTAGACCCTGCATTCGAGATGATGAAATGGCGTTTTGAGCTGTTTCGATTGCCATTTTTGCCATTTTTGACACTAATGATCCTTTCCAAACCGAATGGAAAACTATTATAGCCTACATCCTAACACATAACGTCGTTTTTCTGATGTAAAATTTAACTGTCATTTCCAATCACCTATCACCAAAACGAACGGCCCCATAGTCACAGATAAGGTTTTTTTTTTTTTTTTATTATTAATTATTTTTTCAATTTGCTATCGTTTTTATGCATTTTTAGTTTTATACTTTCAAAAGATCTATTGTTTTATCATCGCTCAATTATTATTGTTTGTTAGGTTGTTCAGTGTTTTTTTTTCTGAGTACATTTTTCTTAGTTACTGCTGTTATTGTATTCCTTAGTTATTATAATTATTGTTTGTGTGTAGGTATAATAAAATTATATTATGTTCATCTCTTACAGACACAACCGGCAGGTGGAGTAGGTATTGTAGAAAACTTTATTTATTATAAATTGTACCTACCTATTTATTATTTTGTATATTTTATTTAGTTATATTATTATTATTTACGTATATTCATATAAATATGATAGATATTTTTGATAAAGATATTAGCAGCAGTGATAATGATTATCTTACTGCATCTTCCGATGCCTCTGCTAGTGACGATAGTTTCGCTAGTATTCCTTCGCTTTCAGAGTTATTGGCCCCTAATTTCTCCGATTTTTCTAAAAACTTCAACGTCATTCATATAAATGCGCAGAGCATTCCGGCTCATTATTCAGACATGCTGGCGTCCCTTGACCAAAAAAATGTCCAGGCTATACTAGTCTCCGAATCTTGGCTTAAACCTTGTCTTCCAACTACTTCCTATTCTCTTCCAGGTTTTATTCTTATCCGCAATGATCGCACAGGTGGTGGCGGTGGTGGTGTTGCAATTTACCTTCGTGCAAATATTCCCTACTCTGTAATTAGCAAATCACCGCAACCACCAGCTGCTAATGCCGGTGAGCATCTCATAATTGAAGTTCTTCTTTCCCATACTAAAATTCTTCTCGGAGTCTTTTATAGCCCATCACTGCGTATTAACTATTTCTCTTCTCTTGAAAAGATCCTAGAGGATCTTACCCCCTCATACAATCACTCTATTATCATGGGCGATTTCAATACGTGTTTACTGAAAAAGGATCATCGTTCTTCCTCATTGGAAACCATCGTAAGTTCTAGCAACATGAAAATTCTTCCTCTCAGCGCTACTCACCATTTCCCAAATTGTACACCTTCACTTTTGGACCTCATGTTCGTGTCATCCCCTCAACATGTTGCTAAGCATGGTCAGTACTCGGCTGATTCTTTTTCATACCACGACTTGATTTTCCTTTCGTATAAAATTCGCCCTCCAAAACCTAAACCTCGAATCATGTTACAGCGCAGTTTTAGTGGTATAGATCGTGTGGCATTCGTTAATGATGTCAGAATGGTTGACTGGAGTACTGTCAATAATGCACCGTCAGTGGATGATCAGATTGCTATATTTAACTCTATCATCACGCAGTTATATGATGTCCATGCTCCTTTGCGTGCAATCAAACTGAAGCATCTCCCTGCTCCGTGGCTTACGGACGATATTAAATCATTAATGCACAAAAAGGCTGCAGCGAAAACTAGATACAAGATGCGACCCACTGAATACAGTAAAGCTAAATACGTTCAGTCTCGAAATCGCTGCAATATGGTGTGTAGGAATGCGTTACGTCGCCATGTCTATGCATCAGTTGAAGATGAGGATCCAGCCAAAGTGTGGAAGTTCCTCAGGTCTCTGGGAATTGGCAAATCACGACAGGACTCCTTTCCCAATAATTTAGATATTGATTCTCTTAATCATCATTTTTCATCTACCTCTGCCTTGCAAGCGTCGGTAAAGAATAAAACAATCAACTACCTTTCGGCCATTACAACTCCTGACCGTCCTCTTTTCGTCTTTAGTCGATTCACCGAATGTGATGTTAAGAAGGCGGTACTGTCTATCTCCTCCAACTCTGTCGGTGGTGATAGTATTAGTCGAAACATGTTGGTGCCCATCCTTGATATTATCCTACCTGTCCTCTGTTTCCTTTTTAATAGTTCTATTTTCAGTGGTGTTTTTCCTGCCGTCTGGAAAGACGCACAGATTTTACCTTTACCCAAGAAATCCAACCCAAAGTCATATTCTGAGTATCGTCCCATTTCCATCCTTCCATTTCTATCCAAGGTTCTTGAGCGTCTTGTTCACCGACAAGTTAGCCATTTCCTGTCCAACCAAAATCTTCTCAATCCATTCCAGTCTGGTTTCCGTCCCGGGCACAGCACTATGACTACGCTTGTTAAGATTACTGATGACGTTCGTCTTGGTATGGATAACGGCCTGTTGACTGTGCTGACATTGCTAGATTTTAGTAATGCATTTAATGCTGTCAACTTTGATATTCTCCTTGCAATTCTTTGCTCACTTAACATATCTCCATCGGTGGTCAACTGGTTTCATAGTTATCTATACGGACGTCGGCAGCGGGTTCGCCTGGAGGAGACTTTCTCTGCCTGGTGCAACACGTCAGCCGGTGTACCGCAAGGCGGCGTCCTATCTCCACTTTTATTTGCTATTTTCATTAACTCCATATCTCAAAATCTTACTTCTTCTTACCACCTATACGCAGATGATCTTCAAATCTATTCCCAGGCCTCAGTTAATGAGCTAGATAAAGCTGTTACAAGCACAAATTGTGATCTGCGTCGTATAAATGATTGGAGTAAATCCTACGGATTAACAGTAAATCCTAGTAAAACGCAGGTCATTATTTTAGGGAGCTCCCGTATGATCTCTAAGGTGAACTGGCTAACCCTTCCAAATATAATTTTTGATGGAATTACTATACCATACAGCGATTCAGTCAAGAACCTTGGACTTATAATGGACAGATCTCTCAGTTGGAGCCCTCAGGTAGCAGCTACTAGCTGTAAAATGTTTGCTGCGGCAGCCTCTTTAAGGCGCCTCCGAAATTTCTTACCTACTGCCACTAAGGTTGTTCTCGCGCAATCTCTTTTGCTTCCCATTCTCGATTACGCTGACGTCTGCTATCTCGATCTTACCGAAGAACAGCTGAATAAGCTTGAGCGTTTACAAAATGTTGCTATAAGGTTCATATTTGGCTTGCGCAAATTTGACCATGTTTCTCACTTTCGTGCAAAGCTCAAGTGGCTACCCATTCGCCTTCGCCGGAATGCTCATATCCTTAACCTTCTTTATAATATCTTGTTTAATCCTTCTACCCCGAGCTATCTTAAAGAACGCTTTGATTTCCTCTACACATCCAACACCTTCCATCTTAGATCATCCGAAAATCTCACCCTCAAGCTACCTTTGCATTGCAGCACTTTTTACGGACGTTCTTTCACGGTAGAAGCTGTTCGTCTGTGGAATAAATTGCCTGTTTCTATACGGCGTGCGCCATCTTTGGAAGTTTTTAAGTGTCAAGTGAAGAGGTTTTACTTGGAAGTCTAGCAAATATTATGTTTATTATCACGTTTGTCATGTTGCTTGTATTACAGTTTTTTTTTTGTTTTTTATCATCTCATAATTATATTTGGGTATTTATGTATTCATATAATATATATTTATTTATATATGTATGTATATATATTGGAAATTTATATATTATTATACACTATTTCTTACTAAGTAGTATTTTTATATCATAATGCACCCCGTCCCTCACAACTATAACAAATCCTCTCCATCCAAAGGTTGCCTGGAAGAGATCGCTTTTAGCGATAAGGCCGCCCATTGTACACTTCTTCTGCTATTTTTCCTTTATTTTTTGTTGATTTTGTTTGTGGTGTGTGCAATAAAGAATTTATCTATCTATCTATCTATCTATCTATTTTTGATTCTGGATATGTTCCAGTTACTTGGAAATCTCAATTCATAATCCCTATTCTTAAACCTGATAAAGATCCGGTAGATCCTAATTCTTACCGCCCTATTGCTCTCTCTTCAGTTTTGGCTAAACTTGCTGAACACTTAATAAAGAACCGCCTTGAGTGGTTCCTGGAAAGTCATGAGCTTCTTGCAAAGTCTCAGTATGGCTTTAGAAAGGGCAAAAGCACTATGGATAGCCTGGGTATATTTACTACCAATATAAGACTTGCCTTTACTCGCAATGAATCTATTGTTGGTGCTTTCCTAGATATTTCTGCAGCCTATGATAATGTTCAGCTTCCCCTTCTCAAGAATAAGCTTAGTCGGTTGAAAATTCCAGTAAAGATAAGTAATTTTGTAATGAACCTTCTTTCAGAGAGATACATATTCCTCCACTGTAGTGACCCCTCGATTTCTTCAACTAGAACCATATGGCGGGGATTACCTCAAGGCTCTGTCCTCAGTCCTCTCCTTTATAACGTCTATACATATGATGTAGAATCCTCAATTGGTCTCTGGCGCATTCTTCAATATGCGGATGACATTCTTTTATATAGTACTCATCATAAAATTAATGATGCTAGTAACTGTATTTCCCTTTCCCTTAATTATTTAAATGTTTGGCTTCATAAAAATGGCTTGGATCTCTCGCCTTCTAAGAGTAATATCGTTATCTTTTCTCGTAAAAGAAATCTTCCTGATATAAACATTACCGTTAATGAGAGCAGAATTCCAGTTAAAGAGTCCGTAAAATTCCTCGGTCTCTTGTTGGACAATAAGTTGTCTGGACGTTTGCATTGTGAGTATATTGCAAATAAGTGTGAGAGGAATCTGAACATTTTAAGGTGTCTGTCGGGAGTATGGTGGGGTGCTCATCCTTTTAATCTTAAACTTTTATATAACGCTATAATTCGTAGCGTTTTAGATTATGGTACTTTTCTGCTTGATCCTGCTTGCAGGGTTGGCTTAAGAAAACTTGATTTAACTCAGTCAAAGTCACTTCGGATTATTACAGGTGCGATGAAGTCCTCTCCAATCAATGCACTCCAGGTGGAGTGTGTTGATCCTCCTCTCCATCTTCGCCGACAATTTCTTTCCAACAGATTCTTCTTTCGTTTTATTCAATTTTCTAATCATCCTCTTATACCCAAGCTTCAACTTCTCTATCAATACGTTTATACCTCCCGTTATTGGAGATGTAAACATCATCCTCTGTTGCTCAAAAGTTTCATAGTTTATAAATCCCTTAAAGACCCTACATACCGGTCTCCAAAACTCCCAATTTTTAATTTTGATTACGATATTGTTACCTTTCATCCGCAAATAATTTTAGAGTTTGATATCTGCAAAGGTGACCTTTATGCTGATGAGCATTTTCGAGAGATCTTGCACAGGGATTGGCTTGGTTGGCATACAATATTCACAGATGCCTCAAAATTATCGCCAGTTGGATGTGTTGGTTGTGGTGTTTTCCATTCTCAATTCGACATTGTCCAAAAAGTTAAGTGTCCTCCTGAGTCGTCAGTGTTCACCGGTGAATGTTTGGCTATCCTTGAAGCGGTTAAATATGTCCTTCTCTTTAAACTTCGTCGTACTATTATCTTCTCAGATTCACGTAGTTCCCTCCAATCTTTGCTTTCTAATCCATTTTATTCTAAATTTCATCCAATCATACTTCATATCAAAAAGTCTATTTCTGAATGTCTCCTTATAGGCTTAGACGTAGTTCTTGCCTGGGTGCCTGGGCATGTTGGTCTCTCTGGTAATGAGCGTGTCGATAGAGTGGCCAAGGAAGCAGTTTCTTGTGGCGATAAGATTCCTTTTATAAATTATAGCCAGGACCTTATTTGCCTACCAAAAAAATATTTATTAAATTCTTGGTGTATAAACTGGAGATCTTCTAGCAAATACAAAGGTTCTGGTTTTGCTAGAATTCAGCCTGACATCCCTAGTAAACCATTGTTTGCACGGTGGCACTTCAACAAGCTTTTTACATCTTCAATCATTCGTATGAGGCTGGGTCACTGTTGTATCCCTACTCATTTGCAAAAGATTCATGTTAAAGATTCTTCAATATGTGAATGTGGTCTTGATGAAGGAGATCTCAATCATATTTTCTTTTCATGTCCGCTACTGAATCATTTCTCATTCTTTCAGTCTCTTATTTCACTAGAAGTTTCATTGCCAACTCATATAACAGAACTTTTATCATCCAATAGTCGTAATATTTATATGTCTTTAGTTCAATTCCTTTCATTAAATAATCTGAAACTTTAAGTATTTGTGTATATTGTAGTTTTATAAATTATAGTTCATATGTATTTATATATATTTAATTCATTTATGTATGTAGTTCTCCTATGTTTGTAAAATTCATCATATTAATCTGGTCTTGTTAACGTTTCTAAATTTCCTGTACTAGTAAATTATCTATAAACTTTTTGACGCGAAGCTACATGACTCTGGCAGAAATGTCAAAAAGACAATTGCCACAAATAAAAAAAAAAAATACGCATTGATATGAATATTGTTGAGGTTACCGTTTTCCGGATCGAATATAATATATCTATCAGGCGTGAAGCAAATAATCTTGAATTTATTCAATAATACGTTCGGTGATTTTTCCATATTGACACAAGACGACAATTCGAATTACCAAATTAAAACAATGACTAAAGAAACATAGTGTCTATAGGGGGCCGTTAGTTTTGTAACAATTGGCGAAAATAACTGTTAAAAACGCTAAATATGATCACAATTGGCGTTCCCTTCGGCCATTTTTGGGCGAAATTAGCGTTCTGCAGCCCGATTCCATAACTTGGCTTCAATCGAATTCTCAGTATCGCAGCCACTAATGCCTTGCGATAGAGTCGAATTTGCTATGAAAAAGTGATAATCCGATTGTAGCCAAGTTATGGAATTGGGCCACTGAACGTTTTCGATCACCGTTCGTTTTGCATGTTTCGATGACATGTTGACATAGGAAAATCGACTTCATGCCGTCAGTCATAGGATCGTTTTTCATTCAGTTTGGAAAGGATCGGTAGTGTCAAAAGTTGCAAAAATGACAAGTGTTAAAAGAAAAGGCTTGTTAAAAATGTACATTTCGAAACTGACCACAACGCTAAATCATCATCTCGAACGCAAGGAAAGGAGGCTTTCTACACAACTCATTTATAAAACCTTTTTACTAACACACCTCCTTGAGTTTTGTAGGAAATCAAAATTATTACAAATAACCTAGTAACATTTTAGTATTTCTCAATGAACATATCAGTTTAACATTCTCAAAAATAAAAATAAATTATTGTTGCACTCATTATCTATTATTATTAACATTCATTATTATAAAATAACTCCCTTAGCAACAATAAGAACATCACTAAAAATATTCAGCAATTCTCTTAATATTTTTTTTCCTAAAGCTTTTGTTAAATGTCTGCTAACTGATCTTCTGTATTATTTTTTGACACATTTATAATTTCTTTCTTTTTGTAATCGTTACCAAAATGATAACTGATTTTAATATCTTTTGAATTTTTACAAAATTTGCCGATTTTGGAAAGAGCACTACTATTATCTTCATAAATTTTAACTGGTCCTTTGATATCAATATCTAAATCATGCAATACTCCTGGCACCGACAAAACTTCTGCTACACAATCTGCTGATGCGTAATATTCATCATGAGTAGATGCTTGTGACACATTTTTTATGCGATTTCCACGTTATTGGATTATTGTACAGTCTTAGTATAATTCCTGTCGTAGATTTCCTATCTATTTTATCTGCTTCCATTTGTCCGTCTCTCCAAGACTTCATCATCATCATTAGATCATTTTTGTGAATCTACAACCATACATAGGAGTTAGGTAGATACAATACACTGAACAATACGTCTTCAGCACTGCGATTACGTAATGTTGATCATTACGGTTTCAAGCCGTGAAATTCAATAATGCTTTGCGATAGAGTCGATTTTGCTATGAAAAAAGTGACAATCTGATTGAAGCCAAGTTCTGTAATTGGGCCACAGTTGCGTGCTGACGTTCGTAGCGCTCGTCGCGGCTTGTCAGATGAAGGACTTCAAAATAGTCCGAAACTGGTCGGAGTATTTCCGATCTTCTATTTCGTGAGTTTTTAGCCGTTTTATTTATATTTAAAAAAAAAAGTGTCACGAGCATCTACTCATGTTGAATATTACGCATTGTGTAGCAGAAGTTTTGCCAGTGATAGGAGTATTGCATGATGTAGATATTGATATCATAGGACCAGTTAAAATTTATGAAGATAATAGTGGTGCCATAGCTCTTTCCAAAATGGTAAATTTTGTTAAAATTCAAAACATATTGATATCAGTTAGCAGACATTTTAACAAAAGCTTTAGAAAAAATTAAATTTATAAAATTAAGAGATTTGCTGAATATTTTTTAGTGATGTTCTTATTGTTGCTAAGGGAGATGTTTTATAATAATGAATGTTTATAATAATATATAATGAGTGCAACAATAATAATTGTTTATTTTTGAGAATATTAAACTGTTATGTTAATTGAGAAGTACTAAATGGAGGAGGTCAATGAATTCAAGGAGATGTGTTTATAAAATGGTCTTATATATGAGTTGTGTAGAAAGCTTCCTTTGATATCTACACAATGAGTGTTTTAGAATTTGGTAATTCGAATTATCGTCACAGACAGAAGGATAACTGAGTGAAGTCATAAATACATAGCGACTCTCGCTACAACGCAATAAAGTGCAATTTAACTAGCACAGCGCTGCGAGTTTTCAATTATATTTACCTAGAAGGCGCTCGCCCATCGCATGCAGACTAGAATGCACCGTATCACAACGCGCGAGAACTTCCATTGCTCTAACCGTTTCAGAAACGCTCTGTCCCTTTTTCGCTCGAAAGGGTTGTATTAAGATATGACTAGGTACTTGTGCTACTAATTATTCTGTGATGTGTTATGACTTAGATGTTGTAACAGAATAAATAAGTAATAATGTATTATGTTATTACTTATTACTATAAATTATAATAGTTCTATTACATACAATGACATTCTTATCATTCTTATCAGAATAGACTTACTATCTCATTTTTACTACCTACCTATCCCGTTTTCAGAACACCGATAAGTTTAGTGAGATACCTACCTACGTATAAGTGTCGTTGGTTGATTATGATTATATCCTATAGGTAATAAATCCACTTTGATGAATAAAGGTGTCTGAATTCCTTGCTTTATAATGAGTGAAAGTTGTCATTTCTATCACTATTCAAACAGCCGAATGCTATGCAGTACCTTCTGGGTTACTTCTTGGTACTCATAATTAAAACACGAATAAAATTTGTCAATAACTTTACTTACTTTATCACTAAGCACATGGTGCGCGACTCATCGAGCGCACGCTTAACACTCTACTGAACTGACCCGAATATTGCGCCCTCGAAATGTAGGTATAATATTTGTACTTGTTGCGGAGTGCGACCGGCCTGTTGTCGTCTTGTGTCAATAAGGAAAAATCACCGTACATATTTCGAATAAATTCAAGATTAATAATTAAAATGGTTTTGCTTCACGCCTGATAGATATATATTCGATCCGAAAAACGGTGACCTCAACAATAATGTTCCTAGTCAACCTCACCTGCCCGTGGTGCATCCTGCCGAACAGCGAACGAGGCTCTGACGACCGACGGATGGCGGTATAACCATCAGGATAATGGCGTAGTTAAATCCCAAAGGCCGGTGACGGGCAGCAGCGTCACCGGTGCAAGAAACTACGCCCTACGGTCGCCAACTAGGCATGCCCAGCGTGGCGACTATGGGCAAATACCTCCGAAAATGATGAACACAAATAACAAATGGCCCGTAGTTCCCGGCAGCCCTGCTATTCCTGGCCAAGGTGGCGGTCATGGTGACGGCAGGGTGGGGGGTTCGAAGAATCCCCGGGCTACTGTAGGCCACCACCAACAAAAACTGACTTTGGCAACTTACAACGGACGAACCCTCAGGTTTGACGACCGTATGGCACAGCTCGAAACGGAACTGGCAAGGATAAGGTGGCACATTCTGGGGTTATGCGAAGTCCGAAGAGAGGGCGAGGACACCATAACTCTAGAATCGGGCCACCTTATGTACTACCGGGAGGGTGAACAGCAATCCCAGGGTGGCGTAGGGTTCCGCGTCCATAAAGTCCTCGCTGGAAACGTTGTAGAAATCTCTAGTGTGTCGACCAGGGTAGCGTACCTCATAATTAGGCTGACTGAGAGGTATAACCTTAAGGTCATGCAGGTATTTGCACCAACATCGGCTCACTCGGATGACGCGGTAGAAGATATGTATGAAGACATCTCTTCAGCTTTTCACAAGACCACGAAGACGCACTACAACGTTGTCATGGGGGATTTTAACCCTAAAGTGGGAGTACAGAATAGCAGCGAATCGAGGGTTGGTTCACACGGTTATGGAAGCAGGAACCACAGGGGGCAAATAAATAAATAATCATAATAATGTTGTTATATATAATAATAATTATCATGACGGATAGAAAACACATATTCAGAGATGTCGCCGTGGTCAATAGGTTTAATACCGGTAGTGACCACCGACTACTACTCTATAGAGGCTCTCTGAGTATCAACTTTAAGCTGGAAAGATCCCGTCTGATGAAGTCTACGCTTCGACCAAACCAGCTCCAAACCGTCGTGGGATCAGAACAGTTCCAACTTCATCTGGAAAACCGATTTGCTGCTCTGGAAACCGCAAATGACGTTGACGAGGCCCTGGAACAAGTGGTAGGTATCCTATGCGAAGAAGGGTCGAAGTTCTGCCAGATGCAGCGTACAGGTACGAAGCCCAAACTCTCGGCAGAGACTCTTCAGCTAATGGATGTGAGACGGGATGATGTACAGGCCACTTGGTCAGAGAAGCGGTCCCTCAATCATAATATCAGCAAGCTAGTGCTACAGGATCTCCGATTCTCCAACACATGCCGTATAGAGAAGGCTATCGAACAAAATCGGGGGACCTAAGTTTTTGCCCAGCAATTGAGAAGGCCTCATCTGACGAAGCTACCCAGCCAGCAAAGTAGTGATAAAAAAATATGTGTTAACACTAAAGAGTGTTAGAAAACTGATATAAAAGTAACGCGGCGACTGCTTGTGCGTTGCTGTATATTGATGATTCGTAACATCATTTAGCTGTAAAAGCTTATACAGTCAAATTGTGATAATAAATGATGACATAAACGTTTACTCGACCGCCTTGTACAGTATTTATAACACAGCTGTCAAGCTGTTCTCACAACAATGATTTAGAGCAAAAATGTTGTACAACATGTTTTGACGGTACATTTATACAGAAAAATTGATCTATTGTGGCTTCCAAGTCGCTGTATTAGCGCTGGTGATATATCTGGCACGCATGGATCTAATCCATGATATAAAACATCATACCGTAGCTGATATGCAACAAATTTATCGTATATTGGTGTTTTCTTAACTCCTGCCCCATACATAAGCATCATAAGAAATCTACAATAACACTAAAAAGTTGAAAATATACTTTTGCAAAATCCATATATCACTAGTTACCTACATATAAACATGTTTTGTTCACATGTGTTAGAATTTTGACTTAATTATTACAAATATTATTTGATTTGATTATATTTCATATGTGAATAGGTAATTGCTTTGGAGATTTCACATAATTATAAAAGTATTTAAAGGCAGCATAACTACTTTTCTATTTAAATTTATATATTAAGTTGTGATTATGACAGTTGACTAGTAAAGTACGAGTATAAGAAAAACAGTTATCGAGCATTACAATTATTAAACATCCTAATTTGTAAACTAACAATTCTTAAAATGTTTTTATAAAATTTCATATATTTTTAGAATAATTTAGCTATTTAAAAACTATAATCAACGGTAAAATGGTCAGATTTTGACGAAGGACTTGCATTTTGTCATGGCGGGCATTCTGCCGCCACCTGCGAAACCGAACAGTGTTTTTTTGATTTTACGATCATTGTACATTTTCGTCGAATAAATTGGGACTCGTATCGGTCTATTTAGTTTTATTGCCACCCTGATTTTAATATCAGAAGTGGGTAGTAGAACTAAAATGGGTAGCGATAATGATCGTGAGCAATGCGAAAGACGCTCACGACGCCGTTCAAGACATTCCCGGAGACATAAGCGCCGTCGTCGCTACAGCACTAGCTCCGATAGTGGATCTTCAACGTCGAGACGCAGTCGTGAAACAAGAGGTGACCGTACAAAAAAGAAGCATCGCCACAAGAAACGCCACCGACGGACTTCCAAGGCAAGAAATGAAGATTCTACAGCTAGGCTCGAAATTTCTAAACAAGGGGTTTTTATTAATACGGAACAATCAAATGAAACACTACAGGCAAGTATAGTTTGTTTTCTACAATATTTTCTCTCTATTGTAGGGTATTTTTGAATTTATATATTGAAACTAAGTGTAACCCATTTATTGCTACCAACGCATTACATTTGCAATAGTGAAAACTACAATTTCATAAGGCTTGCGTTCATGTTGTTTTCTCAATTTTTGTAGTCGGTATTAGAAATAACAAAACCAATAGTTTGTTTTTAATAGGACAGCACTGTTTGATATTTAACTTACCTCCTTTAACTACTGGTCAATTTTTATTACACCTGTTTGCTTGCTTTATAGTACACCTATTTATTCTATGCTACTATCACAATAGTAATTTAAATTTTATGATGTAGGTACATCTGTGATCTGATTCATTAACTACATAATAACTTAATAATATGAAGTTATTGTATACCTATTATGTAGTATATACATATAAAGTAGTTGCGTTAATAAGTGTATGATAATAATTGATACTTACTGAAATATTTTGTTCCATATTTTTATGCATTTACATATTTTATGCGTTATAACTTGGCACAGTCAAAGTACATATTATGTATTAAAATTATGGATTCTTTTTATCCCCAAAAAATATAGGGTTCCTGCGGGATAGGTATTCAAAGTTATGGTAATTTAAATGTAATATAAATAAAATATTAAAACGGTACCATAATTTCGACCCTCTCGCCACTATACTATCTGATTTAGCGGGAGTATTTCTGCCTGCTAACCCAGACGTGCGTGGATCGAAATCACGTACTCATTGAAATGTTTTGTTCCGGAAGGAGGGAGGGAAGGGGGTGAGTGGGGTGTGAAGTACGGCAGTCCGTACTTCACAGAATATGCGTAATAAAAAGGCAAGGCTGTGCCTTATTCCGATGATTAGATGCCGAGCAATCGATAAAAAACTATTTGACGGCTGAACGAATTTTGAAGAAATGTAGTATAATATTGTATTTGTAGGTTTGGTCCTGGTCCTCCTGGTCCTCTGGACCTGGACCAAACCTACAACTGGTCTGGTGGTGGTTTGGCTTTTGGTCCTGGAATAAAACGTGTAGGCTACTTTTAAATGAAATGACCACGCGGGCAAAGCCGCGGGCACAGCTAGTACTATAATAAAACTGTAACTGGGCTAAATCTGCACATTAAATATTTTTTGAAAATTATAATTGAGATAAACTTCAAAATCGATATAGAGTGCAAAATGAATATGGCGAAGTTCATAGCTCCCAAATGAATGGACCAAATTTGTTAGAAGACGAAGGCGAGAGCGAAGGTTAGCGAAAGTTAGCGAGCTCCCGCCTTCGTCTTCTAACCTATCACGGCCATGTCGGGTCACTACTGAAGGTCTGTATGTAAGTTTGTTCGCGCATCAAGTAAAAACTACTTGATCGATTGCAATGCAATTTTCACTATTGGATAGCTTAGGGTTTGAGTTAAAAACTGGGCTACTTAGTATCTTAATCTGATGATTAGATGCCGAGCAATCGATGAAAAACTATTCGACGGCTGAACAAATGTAGTATATTATAGGTACTTTTGGTCCTGGAATAACACGTATGAGTACCTAACTTTTAAATGAAATGACCACGCGGGCAAAGCCGCGGGTACAGCTAGTTTCTAATAAATCTACGATACCATGATGCTGTACTTAAGAACATTTTGACTTCTTTTGCCGTTTTGGGATCGGAAAATCCAAAATCGAGCGGACCTTCTCGGGATCTGTTCTCAGGCCATTTTCATCTACTACGTATCCCAAGTAACGCAATGAGCTTCTGAAAAAATGCATTCTGCATTTTTTGAAGTTTATTGTTATGTTTGCAAATTTCAGTTTTACAAGAACTCTATTCAACAAAATCAGGTGTGAATTTAGGTGTGAACTTACAATTATGATATCATCGACATATATATATATATATATACACTAGACCGTTCAATATATCACTTGCAAAACCGTCGTGGAATAAAATATCCATCAGACGTTGTTGCCTAGCAGAAACGCTAGCTATGCCAAATGGTAAGACCTCAAATTTAAACAGGCCCCTACCGGGTACAGTGACTACTAGTCTTTTCTTTCGAGGACTCCTCCAATGGTATTTGCCAAAAGGATTATGCCAAATCGATTGATGACAGGAAACGAGCCTCTTTCAAGCTGTCCAGGGTCTGAGGGATATATGGTACTGCATAAGCATCCCCTTTTGAGACTGCGTTCAATTTCCTGCAGTAAAGACAAAATCGCCAATGATCATCTGTTTTTGGAACTAAAAGAACGGGGTTATTCCATGGACTCTCGCTTGGTGTGACGACTCCTAATTTTAACATTTTGTCAAATTCTTTACATAAAGCGTCTCTTTTCTCTGGAGACATCGGGTACTGTTTGGTCTTGATTGGAGGAGAATCACCTGTGTCAATCTTGTGTTTCATCAATGAAGTACGTCCAAGGCCCTTTCTATCTGATGAGACCTCCTGGAAATTAGCAATGACTGTGTCTGTAAGTTCTCTTTGTGATGGTGACAAGGCCTGATATGACAAGACTTTGTGTATCGAGTCCTGGGTCACACTCCCTATAAATGAAGCTGGTTTATCTGTAATGGTCGTTCGCATTTCCAAAATGTCAGGAGCGAGGTTAAAGGTTCTCCAAAAATCAATGCCTAAAATAATCTCAGAAGTGATACTTGGGATGATATAAATTTTTATGATATGTGTTACTTCATTCAAAGTTAATGGCAACAACATAAAACCAATAGCTCGAATCTCCATCCCGTTTGCTACTGCTACCGACTTATCAATGTCCTGGATTGTGTGTCCTAGCTTTATCAGTATCTGGTGCGCGTCGTTTCCTATGATGGACAAACATGCTCCTGAATCGAGTAATCCGTAAAATTCTAGACCCATAAGGTCTACTTTAATAAAAAATATATAATTTTTTTTTTGGTCTGTGTTGTGTGGTGTGAACAGAACCGAGGCAAAAGACGCATCTTTATGTGAATGCATGAAACTCTTTATAAAACTTAACCACTTTTCCCATTCTGCTTTGGTGGTCCTTTCACCTTGGTTCTGCCTTACTAGTTTTTTGACATTGCATTGATTTGTTCTGAAACCACTATCTTTGTTTTTGAACATTTTGGACAGCTCTTAGTGGTGTATTCTAATTCCCCGCAAGAGAAACATCGAATTCTAGTGTTGTTCCTTTTATTCGGGCAGTTTGTAAAGAAATGATTTGTGGCATCGCATTTGTAGCATTTTAATGGTCTTCCACATTGTTCCAGTGTCGCGACCTGATTTTTTGTCTTCGATCCTTTATAGGAGAACCCTGGATTTAGAGTGTGGCTGCTTGCCTTAGATGGCTCTACAAAATAATCTGAGCGTTGTCGCACTGCTTCCAATTTCTTCTTCATTTTTCCTTCAAAGATTGGACTGTTGTGACTTCAAATAACGCCAGTTGTTCTGAGAAAAAAGGCCTAATGTTGTGGAGCAGAATTTCGAGCTTTGTTTCCTCTGGAAGAGAGTTTTTTAATCTGGCAAACATACAATTCATTATTGAAAAATATATGTTGACTTGTTCCTCGGCCCCTTGTGTCCTGGGTCTTATTTCCCCCATTAGTCGATAATCGTAGTCTATTGGGTCGAATTCTTCTAATAATAGGTATCTTAGCTCGTGCCAAGACGAAACTTGTTCCTTTATTCCCCTATACCATAACAGACCTTGATGTACAAACAACTCTGATGCGGAAGAGAACAGTCTAGAAATGGGTACATTATTCGCGCTGCAGAGTTCACCTACCCTTTCGAGAAAAAAACGGACGTCGGAAGTGCCATTAAACTTGATATTCCATTTCCCTATTCCTGATCCCTGGCATTCGACAACTAGCTGCTTCTGTTGTGGATGATCAATTGGTGTAGACATAGCCATCGAGTCTGAAACAATTTGTGTCGAGCCTGTCCCTTTTCCTTCTATTTTGATCAAATAAGTTGCAACTGTTTGTAGAAATATTTTTTTAAAGGTTTGTGGTTCCTCCCCGGTTTCGAGTGATGTACGACTTAGTCTGAAATAAAGATGATATGCAAGAAATGATATGATATGCCCGGGCCCGAATGAAACAGCCTCTATCGTTTGAATTCTCGTATTCTTCCCACTTGTTTTTGAGATCATTCAGTTTCTGTTCTATTATATCATCTTCATTGATGCCGCTTACATCTTCCTCTAAAATCTCTTCAGAAGGGATCTCCACCATTAATCGCTTGAGCTGTTTGCGCAATTTCTCTACGGTAGATTCTGGTACTTCTGAACGAATGGACACCTCGTAAATCAGTTCATCCTTAGACAAGGAATAGATCGGTAATGGTCGTGCCTCCATCTCTGCGGTAAAAGCTATGACTTTCCAAAAATGAGAAGCAAAAAGAAAGCCCCCGAACCAACTAACAATCGATTAAAATGCTACTGAACCACTTATAATTTTACCGACCCCTAAAATACAATGAATAAAAGGTAAATGAAATCCTAAAAAATAACAACTAACCAATCGATTAAAAAAAGAATATCTACGGAACCTCACAAATATTTTGAGCGAACCCTAAAAATACAATTGAAACCTGTGCGCCGGTTGTAAAAACAAAAAAAAATACATAAAAAACATTACATTAAAGTAATAAGTAATAATATGTTAATTATGTACAATTTTAACGGTGGGCGCCATTGAAAGGACCGTTGCCCGGCTAAGGAAACTCCTTCTCAGGTAAAGGCGAGGAATTAAAACAAGATGGTAAATTCAATAACAAAGGGCTTTATTACAAAAATAGACAAAAACACACATGAGTTATCAAAGTTTGGTACTCTCCCCTTTACTGAGGAATTCAAAAAGAAGTATTTTTCACTTAACTAGGTTTGTTCTGCATCAAAATATTTCTAAACAGCAAGATCTTATAATAGGAAATACTACTAACTCAATACTCAAAATTCTCAAATATGATTACAATTTTCTCAAACATATATATTATAGTACATAACTTCGGCCTGTACGATTTGAATTTACAATAGAACTGCAGTATCCTAGGCTAGTAAAAACTTAGAGAGACGGTGCTCAGCAGTTCATCATGTATTGGTCACAACGCAACGGAATAGTCTTGTCTATGCCTTAGAACGTTCTAAATTAAAAGAGAACTTGTGCAAACAGGAGTGTGTGTATGTAAGATTGTGTTTCCCAGAGGAATATTAAACTCTAAAACAGAAAGTATCTTTCAACAGTATATTAACACGCAAGTAGGCGAAGGCTTCCCTCACTACCGTAGCTCGCTGACTCAAAATGATTTGGAGTGGACCAACCTGGAAGCTTCCCGGGACGCCGTACCGTCGTCTCGCGTGCCGCCGCGGATCGCCTCCTTACTTCACTCGTTCAGCTCCTCCTGCTCTCCACGAACGGTGCCTTCCGCTGCTCTCGAACGGTTTCAGTGTCTCCCACGATCGGTGCCTGGTGTCTCTCTCGATCGGTGTCTTCTACGGGACAGTTGGTGTGTTGGAGACCTTCTGGAGACCCTTGGAGGCCGGCTTCTTCTACGAACGGTGGTGAGCCCCGGTAGATCGGCTTCTTTCACGAACGGTGGTGAGCCCCGGGAGATCGGCTTTTTCCACGAACGGTGGAGAGCCCCGGGAGATCGCGCACAGCAGCTTGCAGTGGTGTCGGCAACAGCCGTCCGTTGATGCTTGATTTTAAAATGAAACCCACGTTCCTCTGTGTTTAAATGTGTCTCGAGATACCCGCCTTAGATAGTCGCGGTGCAAAATCAAAACAGATATTTCGTTAGTACAATACTTGAATCACGGGAAATCCTACTAACCTGGCTTTTGCACTTGTATACTTATTTCGCCTGTTACTTAGCATTACGGTTTCCGCGCCTCGTTCTGGACTGCGTGTCTCGGTCGTTTTGTCCACACAAGAGACTGCGTGTTCTTCTGCTGCCTGCGCCGATCTCAATCACGTGCCAACTATGTAAAACAAACTAAATTCAACGTCCGTATTCAAAATGAATTCCGCAGGTTTCTCTTTTGTATATATACGAACACTGGCTTTACGTTGGGTAGCATTCTACTCCGAAATCGAACATCCGCTTATCCAGATATCTCTAGAAATTACTCTGCAGCTTGCATCCTAAATCAGACCTTGTCGGCCTAGCTATACAGGTCACTGTCCTCCAGCCAGCTCTGGTACATTCCAATCAGCATCCGGTTGTTTACATCTTAAACTTCATACAAAAAAAAAACCATCTTTCTGGAACTTTGGTATGTTATACTCGATACGTCAAAACATTCCATAGTGTGACCATCGCAAGCGATTTGTAGGTGTAAATTATTTTTGACATATGAATTGCTGCCATCTGAATTTCCGATTTGTTAGCCAACTCAAAGATGCGACTTATTCCGGATTTTTAAACATTCCGCCCCCCGCCCAAAGCTATCCAGATCCCGAAACATTCCTGGAACGTTCATTATAATAGTAACACTCAAAAGCTTTGCTACTTCCCGACAGAGGTTTCCGCATAGTTTACACCTTCCTTCTAGTTCACGCCTCTTGGCACTAGCTGTCGCTGCGTGGATTTACCATTTTAACCATTTTGAGACATGAGATGAAAACTTTACCCTTCCACTCGCAGAGGCAAATTCAACCATTATTTATTGATTCTTAGATAGGCGAAATCATCAATCTGTCTTCAACAAAGAAATGCTTTCATTGTTCCTTCATCGAAGAAAGTGGCGCCGCGAACGGTCGTTCGGCGTTTTTTCCAAACTTGGCGTCTGGCTTCCACTTACGGAGAAAACACACATTGATCTAATAGAGAAGACGCTCCTCCCCGCCAGATGGCGTTGTACCCAATACATTCTATTTAATCGGGATTTATAACAAAATCTCACTTGGAGTCATGATTTAACATGCTACAGTACGAGTATAAGAAAAACAGTTATCGAGCATTACAATTATTAAACATCCTAATTTGTAAACTAACAATTCTTAAAATGTTTTTATAAAATTTCATATATTTTTCGAATAATTTAGCTATTTAAAAACTATAATCAACGGTAAAATGGTCAGATTTTGACGAAGGACTTGCATTTTGTCATGACGTTAATATTACGCACATCTCAGTTTGATACAGAGAGATAAAAATATGAACACCTTATTTATTTCCTAATGTTATGTTTTTTCTTAAAAAGGTAAAAATAAGTAATAAACCAATTTTGTAAAACCTTCAAAATCACAATACGCATGAAGTATAGCTGAGCACTGAGGAAATGTGATAAAACAGAATCCTAATCACCAAAATAACAACAAATAGCTTAATATCAGCGTCATGGTAGCTATTATATAATCATTAGGTGATATATGTGATCAGGATATCATTGATATAACACCAAACAGATTCAAAGAACACTGAAATATCACGGATATGACGTATCAATAAAGTGATAGATAGGTGGTGCTAATATACACACAATATATCATCAAATAGCTGTACAACTGGGGCCACTTTCCAGTGATAGACACGTATCTATCATGGATATGCGACTGCTCGTATCACTGATATACAGCTATATCTGATTACTTTTGCTGGCTGGGTAAAAACATCATGTGACAATACCATCATCTCACAGCCGGAGATTCTGGCCGAGATAGAAGACTTCTATGGCCGACTGTACGACTCGCATGCTCTATGACCCGAACCCAGAAATGAGGATTCCCGAGCTATATTGACTAGCCACTAGACCGACGACCTGCCGGAAATCAGCCTAGACGAGATAAAGATAGCCCTCAAGCAGCTTAAATGGAAAAGCTCCAGGGGAAGATGGAGTTACTTCGGAACTTTTGAAAGCGGCAGGAAGACCTGTACTTCGAGAGTTCCAGAAGTTATTTAACTCCGCTTTTTTCGATGGGAGAACTCCAAAGGCGTGGAACAGAAGCATGGTAGTTTTGTTTTTCAAAAAAGGAGATAAAACGCTCCTTAAAAACTACAGGCCCATCTCGCTTCTGAGCCACGTCTATAAACTGTTTTCGAGGGTAGTCTCGAATCAATTTTTGAGGGTTTATTGTTTGCTCGCGTCCGTAGGATTCAGCCCTCGATGTCCTACACGTGACCCTCGGGTGGTGCCAAAAGAGCAACCGAATCACCTGGTGGTAGGCTTCAGCCACCGGCTTTTTATATTACCACACTCCGGACAAAGTCTTGATGCCAAACGATTTGTCGTGTTCCATCATGATGTTCAGGGAAGCCGTCCGGATGAGTTGTAGGATGCAGTTGTGTTGGAAGGGTGGACCGTGATCGGAATCATGGTGTTTCTGCGTCGGAGGCCTTGCTTTGGAGGGTAGCGGGATCCGAAGCACGGTGTTCTCTGCTGGCCGACCGCAAGTTGTAGGGGGGCCAAGTAGTAGTTTAGCCAGCTACGAAAGGCTGCCCCGCCGCTTGTGAAAAATCCTGAAATGATCCATTGGGCCGGCTGGCGACCGGATGTGAGGAACTGGTGTATTATTTCAGGGGGGTTCGGGCGTCCCCGCGGTCTCCACGCAAGTTCTTCAATGGCGTAGTTATGCCTTGACTTCCGTGGGTTAGCCATTCCGACATCTCGTTTGCTATAACTCGTCCAACCTATTCACAAAAACACATCATGAAAAAAGTCCAAAGAAGATATAAGTTAAAACGGCAGATGCACGTCCTCACACTTAAAGTGGATGTTGCGAATATTCGCGGGATTCACTCCAATCTCCAACCGGTCCATTATCATCTGGAGACCTCTAAGCCCCACTTGATCTTCTTGTCGGAGACGCAGATAGGATGTCCAGCTGATACGGCGTACTTGGATTACCCAGGATCTTGGAGCATCTATTTATCCCAAATGCCGGCGTTTGTGTATACGCCCGTGATGACATTTGCTGTCTGCGTCTCCGAAATCTTGAGCACCCTAACTTCTCAGTGATTTGGGTGCTGGCGGACACGGGCTTAGAGAAAATTATGTATGCTTGTGTGTACCGCTCACACAGCGGAGATCGGGGGACGAATTTATTGGTAGACTAACTAGGTGAGGCGGCAAGTGTGGCCCAACAGCGTTACCCGTCTGCTCAATTGGTGTTTTTGGGGGATTTTAACGCCCACCACAAGGAGTGGCTTTGTGGCCGGGGTGGCCACTGGTGTGCGCCTCCTTGGGTATTGTGAATAACAACTAATATTAAGTTCAAATGGTTTATAATCCACACAAACACCAAGTGTTACAAAGTAAAAATAGTCATAGGCACACACTATATAATGTTTAGAACAATTGTCAAGAACCAACACACAACAGCGGAATATAATATCGCGACGTAAATAACGGCAATTGATTTTTGCGTTCGGGCGACGTGCGCTTCGCGTCGGAGAGGTGAACTGACTGGCGGGCTGGAGGCGCTGGAGCGCGTGGCGCTTCGCCTCCCGTCCGGTTGCATCGGCGCAGGCGCATTCCTACGGTATTGTTATTGCGCGGCAAACAGCGCATTCACACTTCGTCTGCTTGCTGCATGTTGATATTTACTACCGGTGAGTATTATTTATTTATGTAATATTGTGTCCCTTGTACTTATTATTTCTTATATGTGTATGTTTCATTATTATTAATGTGTTTAATATTTTACTATGTGTTTTTATTTTTCAGATTGTCACACGCCACATCACTCCCCTCCAGAGACCATCCTACGGGCAATAATATGCTGGGAATTTAACTTTCCTTCCTGATTTTGTAGTACGTTCTTTCGCAGGCAGTGTTTCTACTGCTGTACGGCTGGGAATCTGAATGGTGGTCGGTGTGATCGTCAAGTCTGTAAGTATATATGCTGGTTTTATTCTATCAATTGATACTTCATTTGGTTTTCCTTTTAGGAGTATTTTAAAGGATTTTTCATTTCGGCTCAGCACTTTATGAGGGCCTGTATACACTGGCTGCAGAGATCCACGAGATGCATCTTCTCTTAAAAATATGTGAGTTGCAGTCGCCAGATCTTTGTAGACGAATATTGTCTTTTGGCTGTGTCTTGAAGTTGGGCGCGGTTGAACTTGCGCTGCAAACTCTCTTAGACGGGCTGTAAAGTCTGTTACGTCCGTGGTCGTCTGTATATTTGACTCAAAGAAGTCACCAGGTAATCTGACAGATTCGCCATATACAAGTTCTGCTGATGACGCTTGTAGATCCTCTTTGAAAGTGTTCCGGATGCCGAGAAGTACCAAAGGTAAGATTTCTGTCCATCTGTTATGTTCGTGGCATACAATGGCGGCTTTTAGTTGCCTGTGAAACCTTTCGATTAATCCATTGCAGGCGGGGTGATAAGCTGTCGTTGTCTTATGTTGGAAGCCTGCAATTTCAGATAAGTATTTGAATAAGGCTGACTGGAATTGTCCTCCTCTGTCTGTCACTATTTCCAGCGGGCATCCAAAACGGGCAATCCAGCCTGATAGAAAAGCTTTCGCAACTGTCTCAGCTGTCATATCTGGAATTGGAAAAACCTCAGGCCAACGAGAAAATCTGTCGATTGCTGTGAGACAATATTTGTATCCTTCTGATACTGGTAGTGGGCCTATAAGATCGATGTGCACGTATAAAAATCTAGCGCGAGGTATTTTGAATACACCTAGAGGTGATGATACATGTCTCGTCACCTTCGCTCTTTGACATGGGTAGCACTGTCTTGCCCATTCACGGCAGTTCTTCTGGATGCTTGGCCATATATAGCGCTTCGATATCAGCTTAGCAGTGGCATTAGCACCAGGATGACTAAGTGAGTGGAGACTCTCAAAAACTTTTCGCCGTAGTTCTCTAGATACATATGGACGTGTTATGTCAGTACCATTGCCACAGTATATATCTGTCTTCGTTACAGGTATTGAAATTTTCTGTAGGCGTAGAGATGTGCTGCCAGCGAGTAATTCGGTAAGTTCTGAATCAGATTTTTGTGCTTCAGCTAGAGTCGTTAGGTCCACAGGTTGTGATAGTATCTCAATACGAGAAAGTGTATCAGAAACGACGTTGTCTTTGCCAGAAATATGTTGTAAGTCCGTCGTGAATTGAGATATATAATCTAGGTATCTGAATTGCCTAGGAGTACAATTATCTTTTCTCGAATAAAATGCGAAGCATAGTGGTTTGTGGTCAGTGAATACTGTAAAGTTCCTTGCTTCGAGCATATATCGGAAATACTTGATCGACTGATATAAAGCGAGTAGTTCTCTGTCATAAGCTGAGTATTTGCGTTGAGATGAGCTCAATTTCTTGGAAATGAATGCCAAAGGCTGCCAGTTGTTATTAGTAAACTGCTGTAGAACTGCTCCTATCGCATTATCTGAAGCGTCCGTGACTAAGGCTAGTCTCGCCTGTAAGTCCGGGTGTGCTAGGAGTGCTGATCGATAGAGACTGTCTTTGCAACTCTCAAAAGCTTGAAGTGCGATGCCGGAAATGTCGACTGGATGTGAACCTTTGACTGATCCGGTCAGTAAAGCATGTAAGGGAGCTTGGTATTCTGCTGCACCTGTGATGAACCGACGATAGAAGTTAATCATCCCGAGAAAACGTCGAAGTTCTCTGACGGTCTTCGGTATGGGGAAGTTTCTAATGGCTTCTACCTTTGTTTCTAGAGGCTTCACACCTTCTGCAGAGATACTGTATCCCAAGAAAGTAGCTTGTGATACTCCAAATAGGCATTTAGGTACATTGATCACCATGTTATACTCCTGAAGTCTTTTGAAGAGCTGACGTAGATGCTGTTCATGGGAAGATCGGTCACGTGAGTATACTAAAAAATCGTCAATGTAGGCATAACAAAAGTCTAGGCCTCTGAGCATCTCATCCACGAATCTTTGAAACGTTTGACTTGCATTTCTTAAGCCAAACGTCATGTATGGAAATTCGTAAAGTCCGAACGGCGTTGATATTGCCGTTTTGCTTATATCCTCTTCAGCCACTTTAATCTGGCTTTGGCCAAATCTATGGTTGAAAAGATTGTACAACCAGAAATCTCTTGTGCGAAGTCATGAATATGTCGGACTGGGTATCTATCAGGCACTGTACACGCGTTCAGTCTGCGGTAATCACCACACGGGCGCCATCCGCTCTCTTTCTTTGGTGCTAGGTGCAGAGGCGATGACCATGGGCCGTCTGAAGGTCTTGCTGTTCCATTCTTCAACATGGCATCGAATTCATCCTTCGCTATTTTCAGCTTATCGGGTGCTAGTCGTCGTGGTGTACAGTAGACTGGTGGGCCTGGTGTAGTCTTGATGTGATGGACCGTATTGTGCGATGGCGGCTGCTGGGAACCTGATGGACGAGTGATCTCGGGGTATTCACGAAGTATGTTGTGGTATTCAGTATCGCCTGTCATTGTCTTCACTGAAGATATAGTGACGGATGATGGTGCTGCCACAGCTGCTGTCGTTAGTGTAGTGGTGTTGTCTATAAGGCGCTGGTTTCTAACGTCGACCATCAGACCAAAATATGATAAAAAGTCGACACCGATTATAGCCTTCGTGACATCAGCCACAGTAAAGCGCCACGAAAATTCGCGACGAAGTCCCAAGTTCAGTACTAGGTCAGTAAAACCATATGTTACTATTGAGGTTCCATTTGCTGCGTACAATACGTAGTCTGTTTTAGGTCTGCTTGTTCGTAATGCGCTTTTCGGAAAAACACAGATGTCGCTTCCGGTATCTACGAGGAACTGCGTCTTAGAAGTGCGGTCGGTTACGAATAGGCGACCTGGTGAAGCGAGGCAATCGTCTGTCGCCATTAGCGATTGCCGTGAGCATTTCCCTGCTTATAATCACAAGGCTTGATGCACCTTCTAGCCTTTTCGCCATATTTCCCGTGGAAGAAGCATAGTGGGAATCGTCTGTACTTAGATTCCGATCGGGTATTGCTTCGCTGACGTCCAGAATTTCTCGTCTGCGATCGTGGTCTTCTACTCGAACCTTGAGATGCGGTAAGTGACGCTATCTGTTTGGTGAGGTCTGCGATTTGCTTCGACATAACATCGAGGGCTGAACCCGGAGCAAAAGATACGGCGGCTGTCTGGGGACTGGAGCTAACTATATCCAGTACTGCATCGGCTAAGTCGGCTAAACTACTCAAGTCAGTGCGCGGCTGAGAAGCAACAGCAGTTTGCACATGCGTGGGGAGACGGCTCGTCCAAATAGTTTTGAGGAACTATTCCGGCACTTCAGGTCCTGCTAACTGTCGGAGGTGACGTAGGAACTGTGAAGGACGCCGGTCACCCATCTCTTCATGTGTCAATAATTGTTTCACCTCTTTCTCTCTAGACTGCGATAATCTTTTAATTAATTCTGCTTTCAGCGTATTGTACTTCGATACGGATGGCGGAGATACAATAAAATCCTCGACTTCCGCTGCATAGCGGTGTTCGAGTTGAGAGATCACATAATAAAATTTAGTTTTGTCGTCAGTAATTCCGGACAGTGAAAAGTGACCCTCTATTTGCGCAAACCACACGGCGGGTTTCTCCGGCCAAGAAGGCGGCATTCGTACTCCAACTCTGAATATGTTGGAAGGCATACTGTGAACGGTACCTCCATTAGGCGGTGCGCCATTTTGTCTCGCAGGTTCTCCTGTTGAATTATCCGAATCACTCATGTCGATGTATTCTTGTCCAGCGTTCGGGGTCACCAATGTGGCCGGGGTGGCCACTGGTGTGCGCCTCCTTGGGTGTTGTGAATAACAACTAATATTAAGTTCAAATGGTTTATAATCCACACAAACACCAAGTGTTACAAAGTAAAAATAGTCATAGGCACACACTATATAATGTTTAGAACAATTGTCAAGAACCAACACACAACAGCGGAATATAATATCGCGACGTAAATAACGGCAATTGATTTTTGCGTTCGAGCGACGTGCGCTTCGCGTCGGAGAGGTGAACTGACTGGCGGGCTGGAGGCGCTGGAGCGCGTGGCGCTTCGCCTCCCGTCCGGTTGCATCGGCGCAGGCGCATTCCTACGGTATTGTTATTGCGCGGCAAACAGCGCATTCACACTTCGTCTGCTTGCTGCATGTTGATATTTACTACCGGTGAGTATTATTTATTTATGTAATATTGTGTCCCTTGTACTTATTATTTCTTATATGTGTATGTTTCATTATTATTAATGTGTTTAATATTTTACTATGTGTTTTTATTTTTCAGATTGTCACACGCCACAGCTTGTCCCATACCAAAAAACCGACCACGCTGGTAGAGAGACGCGGAAGCTTGCTCCCGGTATATTCAAAGTACTCTGTGGCTTGCTCTGGCGTTAGATCTCTCTCAGCTTGTGCAGGAGCCGACACGGGTACCTGACCGTGACGGTGACACTGCCAACTGTCTCGACCTGTTGATGACGACTGAACCAGACCGATACTCCGTATCAGTATCCCCACCTCTTGGTAGCTCTGATCACTGCCTGGTTAAGTCCGTCTCAGTGTATTCCCCACCTGATCCTAGTCTTAAGGGAAATAGGCGCGTGTGGAGATACAACTCAGCAGATTGGGACGAGATGCGGCAATTCCTTGCATCGTACCCTTGGCGGCAAACATGTTTCATCTCCCAGGACCCGTCGACTTGCGCGTCTGCTGTTACAGAGGTAATATGTCAGGCAATGGAATATTTCATTCCATTTAGTGATAAGACTCTTTCCAGTAAAGCTCAGCCTTGGTTTGGATCCAGCTGTGGTCATGCTGTGGCTCTAAAGCGTGCGGCATATCTAGACTGGGCTGATGCTCGAAAGCGCAAGTCTTCTGATATTCGGGCTAAGAAGAGAAAATTTAACGTTGCCGCTAAGACCTGCAAGAAGATACTTAGGAAGGCCCATTTTGATCACGTAAGTCGAATTGGGGCCAAACTGGCTTCATACCCCGCGGGTAGCAAAGCTTTTTGGTCCCTGGCCAAGTCGGTCGAAGTAAACTTCTGCCGCCCCTCACTGCCACCATTGCTGAAACCTGATGGATCACTAGCTCACACTGCTGGAGACAAAGCGAATTTATTTGCTTCTCTTTTTGCAGAAGCCTCGCATCTAGATGCTTCTGGCAAGACACCTCCCTGCCTTCTTCATTGCGGGGTTTTTATGCCCGAAATTCGCAATCGCCAGAAGGAGGTGCTCAGAACGCTTCGAGCTCTAGATGTGAACAAGGCCAGTGGTCCTGATGGTATTCCAGCGATTGTGTTGAAAAACTATGCGCCCGAATTGTCTCCCATCTTAACGCGTTTGTACCGCCTCTCTCTTCACTCAGGTAAAGTTCCGAAGAGCTGGAAGCTTGCCAATATACAACCAGTACCAAAGAAGGGTAGTCGTGCTGATCCGGCCAATTATCGTCCCATTTCGATTACCTCCTTACTCTGTAAGTGTATGGAGCGTGTCATAAACATTAGGCTCTTGGCATACCTTGAAGACAATGATCTTCTCAGTGACCGACGAAACCGGTCTACTGGGGATCTTCTCGCGTATGCCACTCACGTACTGAGCGAAGCAATAGAGATGCATGGTGAGGCGCTTGCCGTCTCCCTTGACATATCGAAGGCATTTGATCGGGTCTGGCACGATGGCCTTTTAAACAAGCTTCCCTCATATGGTTTACCTGATGGCTTATGCAATTGGATAGTTGATTTCTTGAGGGAACGATCTATTCGAGTAGTCTTAGAGGGTCTTAGAGGTAACAATACCAATAGGCGACCATTTGGAGCTTTTGGGTGCACATCAAACCTGAATTTTGGGTCTTATATTGAATCCAAAGCCAAGGTAGCTGCAAAAAAACTTGGTATTTTGTCTAAGGTTAGGCGGTACTTCACACCGGGACAGCTTTTGAATCTTTATCAAGCACAGGTCCGATCTTGTATGGAGTACTGCTGCCACCTCTGGGACGGTTCTGCCAAGTATCAGCTCGAGTCTTTGGATTCAATTGAGAGACGTGCTATCAGGCTCATTGGGGATGACACTCTGGTAAAGAGTAAGCTTCAAAGTCGATGCGC
The DNA here is from genome assembly GCA_946251855.1 of Alsophila aescularia. NCBI lineage: Eukaryota > Metazoa > Arthropoda > Insecta > Lepidoptera > Geometridae > Alsophila > Alsophila aescularia. The sequence goes on from OX276376.1 coordinate 34,234,798, forward strand.
CACATCGACGTGAGGTAGCAAGCCTGGCGGTATTCTACAGATTGCACTATGGAGAGTGTGCACAAGTACTGCACAACCTGATTCCCCCATCACCTTTCCATCACCGTACGACTAGACGATCAGCAAAGCGCCACCCTTTCATGGTTGAAATACCTCGCACAAGAACGAAGCGTTACGCTTCTTCATTTACTATAAAAACTGCAAAGGAGTGGAATGCCCTGCCCTCGTCAGTGTTTCCGGTAAATTGTAACCCCGGTGTGTTCAAGTCAAGAGTGAATAGGTATCTACTAGGCAAGCGTGCTACACCTTCGACTACATCATCGCTTTCCATCAGGTGTGATCGTGGTCAAACGATTGCCTAGTCCGTAATAATAAAAAAAAAAGAAAAAAGAAAAAAAAAAAACGTCTAGCAAAAAGACTTGATGAGTTTCAGCCTCCGGAGCAGGCTGGATTTTGAGGGGGTTACGGGACCATGGACCACATCCACACAGTGCGGCAGGTTATACAGAAGACTGAAGAATATAACCAGCCCCTGAGTCTTTATGGACTATGAGAAAGCCTTTGACTCTGCCGAAACCTGGGCTGTTCTCGAATCCCTGCAACGATGCCAAGTGGATTGGCGATGTATCATCGAGGTGATGAGGTGCTTATACGATGCCGCGACTATGTCCGTACATATCCAGAATCGGCAGACTAAACCTATCCAGCTGCGCAGGGGAGTGAGACAGTGGGACATATCATATCCCCGAAACTGTTCACTAATGCCCTGGAAGATATGTTTAAGACTCTGGACTGGACAGGAAAGGGCATTAACTTAAATGGCGATTTAATCTCACACCTCCGTTTCGCTGATGATATGGTCCTTATGGCGGAGTCGCTGTAGGATCTCGAGCAAATGCTGACCAATCTAGCTCACGCCGCTAGTCGAATCGGTCTCGGGATGAACATGGATAAAACCAAGGCTATGTTTAAAGACCTTATTACCCCGCAACCGATCGTCGTTAGCGGTGTCCCTCTTGAAGTTGTTCAGAAATATGTTTACCTCGGGCAGACTTTGCAATTGGGTAGGAACAACTTCAAAAGGGAAGCCGATAGGAGGATTCAGCTGGGATGGGCAGCATTTGGTAAACTATGTCAAGTCTTTTCGTCATACATACTACAGTGCCTAAAGACGAAAGTCTTCGACGCGTGTGTTCTGCCAGTTATGACCTACGGAGCCGAAACGTGGACACTCACAGTGGGGCTAGTCCACAAATTTAAAGTCGCTCAGCGACCTATGGAGAGAGCTATGCTCGGAGTATCTCTAAAGGACAGAATCCGAAATTAGGAGATCCGCAGGAGAACTAAGGTAACCGACATAGCTCAAAGAATTAGCAAGCTGAAGTGGCAATGGGCCGGTCACATAACTCGAAGAACCGACAACCGTTGGGGTAAATGGGTTCTAGAGTGGAGACCGCGTTTAGGCAAACATTGTGTAGGGCGCCCGCCAGCCAGGTGGATTGACGACTTACGAAAGGCGGTCGGTAGCGGCTGGATGAGGAGAGTCGAAGATCGGGCTCAGTGGCGTTCACAAGGAGAGGCCTACGTCCAGCAGTGGATGAATACGGGCTGATGATGATAGACGCCCTCAATAAAATATTCATAAAACCAAAGAATAAAATTTTTGGACACCACCTTCTGGCAATACGTAGACAACATAGTCTTCTTCTTTTTTTTTTCTTTTTTTTTTTTATTATTACGGACTAGGCAATCGTTTGACCACGATCACACCTGATGGAAAGCGATGATGTAGTCGAAGGTGTAGCACGCTTGCCTAGTAGATACCTATTCACTCTTGACTTGAACACACCGGGGTTACAATTTACCGGAAACACTGACGAGGGCAGGGCATTCCACTCCTTTGCAGTTTTTATAGTAAATGAAGAAGCGTAACGCTTCGTTCTTGTGCGAGGTATTTCAACCATGAAAGGGTGGCGCTTTGCTGATCGTCTAGTCGTACGGTGATGGAAAGGTGATGGGGGAATCAGGTTGTGCAGTACTTGTGCACACTCTCCATAGTGCAATCTGTAGAATACCGCCAGGCTTGCTACCTCACGTCGATGTGGCGCATCGACTTTGAAGCTTACTCTTTACCAGAGTGTCATCCCCAATGAGCCTGATAGCACGTCTCTCAATTGAATCCAAAGACTCGAGCTGATACTTGGCAGAACCGTCACAGAGGTGGCAGCAGTACTCCATACAAGATCGGACCTGTGCTTGATAAAGATTCAAAAGCTGTCCCGGTGTGAAGTACCGCCTAACCTTAGACAAAATACCAAGTTTTTTTGCAGCTACCTTGGCTTTGGATTCAATATAAGACCCAAAATTCAGGTTTGATGTGAGTTCGACACCCAAAAGCTCCAAATGGTCGCCTATTGGTATTGTTACACTTTGGAAAGACGGAGATCGGTGTAGAGGACTCTTTTTAGCAGAAAACAAACACGCTTGCGTTTTAATAGCATTAAACTTAACCCAGGTTAGCATCGCCCCAATCGGACACGGCTTCTAAGGCTAAATTTAAACGGTCTACCATAGCCTCTCTCTGAAACTGGACAGCGTCACAGCTGGCTTGAGCATTGGAAGTGTATCTCTCAACTACAGTACTGTCATCAGCATACCCAAAGGTACCGGGCTTCAGGTCATTAATGTGCAGTAAAAACAGTGTAGCCGAGAAAACCGATCCCTGAGGTACACCGGCATTGATAGCCATTTGATCAGAAGAGCAGCCCTCTAAGACTACTCGAATAGATCGTTCCCTCAAGAAATCAACTATCCAATTGCATAAGCCATCAGGTAAACCATATGAGGGAAGCTTGTTTAAAAGGCCATCGTGCCAGACCCGATCAAATGCCTTCGATATGTCAAGGGAGACGGCAAGCGCCTCACCATCCATCTCTATGGCTTCGCTCAGTACGTGAGTGGCATACGCGAGAAGATCCCCAGTAGACCGGTTTCGTCGGTCACTGAGAAGATCATTGTCTTCAAGGTATGCCAAGAGCCTAATGTTTATGACACGCTCCATACACTTACAGAGTAAGGAGGTAATCGAGATGGGACGATAATTGGCCGGATCAGCACGACTACCCTTCTGTGGTACTGGTTGTACATTGGCAAGCTTCCAGCTCTTCGGAACTTTACCTGAGTGAAGAGAGAGGCGGTACAAACGCGTTAAGATGGGAGATAATTCGGGCGCACAGTTTTTCAATACAATCGCTGGAATACCATCAGGACCACTGGCCTTGTTCACATCTAGAGCTCGAAGCGTTCTGAGCATCTCCTTCTGGCGATTGCGAATTTCGGGCATAAAAACCCCGCAATGAAGAAGGCAGGAAGGTGTCTTGCCAGAAGCATCTAGATGCGAGGCTTCTGCAAAAAGAGAAGCAAATAAATTCGCTTTGTCTCCAGCAGTGTGAGCTAGTGATCCATCAGGTTTCAGCAATGGTGGCAGTGAGGGGCGGCAGAAGTTTACTTCGACCGACTTGGCCAGGGACCAAAAAGCTTTGCTACCCGCGGGGTATGAAGCCAGTTTGGCCCCAATTCGACTTACGTGATCAAAATGGGCCTTCCTAAGTATCTTCTTGCAGGTCTTAGCGGCAACGTTAAATTTTCTCTTCTTAGCCCGAATATCAGAAGACTTGCGCTTTCGAGCATCAGCCCAGTCTAGATATGCCGCACGCTTTAGAGCCACAGCATGACCACAGCTGGATCCAAACCAAGGCTGAGCTTTGCTGGAAAGAGTCTTATCACTAAATGGAATGAAATATTCCATTGCCTGACATATTACCTCTGTAACAGCAGACGCGCAAGTCGACGGGTCCTGGGAGATGAAACATGTTTGCCGCCAAGGGTACGATGCAAGGAATTGCCGCATCTCGTCCCAATCTGCTGAGTTGTATCTCCACACGCGCCTATTTCCCTTAAGACTAGGATCAGGTGGGGAATACACTGAGACGGACTTAACCAGGCAGTGATCAGAGCTACCAAGAGGTGGGGATACTGATACGGAGTATCGGTCTGGTTCAGTCGTCATCAACAGGTCGAGACAGTTGGCAGTGTCACCGTCACGGTCAGGTACCCGTGTCGGCTCCTGCACAAGCTGAGAGAGATCTAACGCCAGAGCAAGCCACAGACTACTTTGAATATACCGGGAGCAAGCTTCCGCGTCTCTCTACCAGCGTGGTCGGTTTTTTGGTATGGGACAAGCTGTGGCGTGTGACAATCTGAAAAATAAAAACACATAGTAAAATATTAAACACATTAATAATAATGAAACATACACATATTTTGGCGCCAACCAAAAATTCAAACACTTTCAGATTTTCACTAATATTTATTCCAATAATAACCTTAGTTTAGATGCAAAATACACTTTATTCTACCACACGACTTGTTCCTTTGCCAGCCGGCTAACGAATACCACGAGTTAAACGAGTAACGAGTTCCGTCTCTGCCGTTCCCCGCGCTTTAGTTCTGCCGGAAGCGCCAAGGCGGCAAAACCGGAAAGCGTAACCATTTTATTAAAATAAAATAATGTATTTACATTTTCATAATCAGTAATATTTAAAATGATTAATAAGTTATTTCACAACATTTAGAATTTAGCTTTTATAATAATTTACAATTTGACATTACATTATCCAAATCAGTAACGATTAAGAATCGATTTTAAAGTAGTCAAATGTACTTGTTTTTATTAATAATTTACTAGATTTGTTAACGTAACATTTATAATTAATGACGCTTATTATTAATAGATTACTAACATTCTTATTTATAATTAATAACGCTTACAGCTCGGCCTTCCTACTTCAGCGTGAGTCCTCTTACGCGATGATGACAAAATTAAAGTTACTTCTAATTCTATATAATAATTTACGTCTATATACAACAAATATATTTAATAATCCTCATGCAACATCATTATAGGTCTCATCCTCATTACTACCAGTACAATCATTTACAGTGTTATCACTATCTACATTATCATTATTGACATTGTTATCGCTATTTACATTATCATTATTATTTACATTATCGTCATCGTCATCACTAGAACTATTGTCAAAGTTCCGATCAAAGCTCATCCAAGGTTGAATCTTGTCTATTGCTACAATTCCTTCATATCGACGACCGTTTTTGCGTGATAAGGGTGTGTCTTACGACTACGACTACTACGAACCTATCATGTTGGAGCACTTTTACTATACGATAGGGACCCTGGTATTTAACAACAAGTTTCTGAGACTGACCGTCATGTGGTACTTGTCTTTCAATTCGTACTAAATCTCCTATCCTATACTTTCTACTCGGTTTCCTATGCTTATTATACCGCTCAACGTCTTTTTGTTGTTGTATTGCGATGCATTGAGAAGCTTCTTGCCTAACAGCATCTAGTTCATCCGGTAGTATAACATTAACCGTTTCGTTTACTATAGAGCTCAATATACCTTGAGTTCTATGATTTACATTAAAGCCAAAGAGAAGCTCTGATGGGGATTTTTGGGTTGTCTTATGAACTGTTGTATTAAGGCCTATTTGTATGCCTCTAATATGCTCGTCCCAGTTTCTATCGTCTTGTCCATGATTGGATGTGGCTAGCGCTTCTGTTATAGTTCTATTAAACCTTTCCACTTGACCATTAGCCCTTGGAGTCGCGACTGCGTTCAGTACATGTTTTATCCCATACTCCGTGGTAAAATCTTTGAATGATTTACTAGTAAAACTAGATCCTCGGTCAGTAATGAGACGTGTCGGGACTCCAAAGAAGCTAATGTGGTCTTTCAAAACTTTGATAGTGGTTACCGACTTTGTATTTTTAACGGGAGTGATATTAATAAATTTTGTAAAACTGTCAATTACAACTAATAAATAGCAATTTCCAACTTTGCTCCTCACAAAAGGCCCCAGATGTTCTGCGTGGATAGTGTGAAATGGCACTGCTATTTTCTCTATGGGATGTAATTCACCCTCGCGTTTACCTCCTGGTGCCTTATGGTGAGCGCATTCTAAGCAAGCTGAAACATATTTTTTTACGAATCGCCTCATTCGCCCAAACCAATAATGTTTTCTAATACGTTCTAGAGTTTTTTCGTATCCATAATGTCCTACATCATCGTGGTTTCTCTTAAGAATTTGCCACCGTGCTCCTTTCGGAACGACCCACCTTATGTCTTCGCCTACTATACGATATACACGACCGTTCTTAAGTTTAAATTTTTTATAAACGTCAGCCACTTTTTCCGTATCAGGGTTACTGAGTATATTCTTTATCCTAGCAATGTCCTCGTCTGCTGATTGCACAGTGGTGATCCAGTCTTGTTCTGTTTCAATTGATAAAATATCAAGAATATGAGATTCGTTTATTTGCACATCTACTGGATTACGACTCAGAGCATCCACGTGCGACATTGTCGCACCCGGCCTATACTCTATTGTACAGTCAAATTCTTGCAGCTGGATCCACCACCTAGCAATACGAGGCAATAAATCTCTTTTTGTGAGTGTTGTTCTAATGGCATTACAATCGGTTTGTATGATAAAAGGTATTCCGACGAGATAAACCCTAAACCTATTCAACGATGCGATAATGGCAAGAGTCTCTAGTTCAAACGAGTGATATTTTTGTTCATCTGAAGTAGTTTTTCTGCTGAAATACGACACAGGTTGGAAAGTTCCACTAGAATTACGCTGGAGCAAAATCCCAGCTAGGCCGTGCTTGCTAGCATCAGTATGTAATTGAGTTTGAGCAAGTGGGTCATACAAAGCTAGCAAGGGACGCTCGGTTAGCAAATTTTTTATGTGGTTGAATGATTTTTCCCTAGCCTCATTCCATTCCCATTCTTGGTCCTTTTTAAGTAATTCTGACAAAGGAGCAGCTATTAAGGCGTAATTTTGGATGAATCTCCTAAAAAACCCTGACAGCCCTAAAAACTGGCGTAGCTCGTGTTGATTTTTCGGAATGGGAAATTTAGATACTGCCTCAGTTTTTTTAGAACCCGGTCGGATGCCATTTGCACTCACTTCAAAGCCAAGAAAATCAATTTTGTCGAGGAAAAAATTACATTTACTCATTTTTAAGGTTAGTCCACCCTTCCTCAACAAATCAAGTACTTCCCTCAATCTGGCTAGTCCCTCATTGATATTTTGAGATGGAATTAATATGTCATCCATATATACCAACGCGTACTTAATTTTAGCTTCAGCGAGAATTTTATTTATAGTTCTTTGGAAAACCGATGGTGCATTGACTAGTCCAAATGGCATTCTATTATATTCGAACTGGCCATCGGGTGTCACAAACGCGGTCTTAGCTCGGGAGTTTTTCTCTATAGGTATTTGGTAATATCCAGACGCTAAGTCAAGTGAAGTGAATAGATTGTTGCCAGCTAGCAAGTCCAATTGATCTTCGATACGTGGTAATGGATAATGATCTTTTTTAGTCTTGCGATTTAACGCACGGTAGTCCACACATAACCTTTTCTCTCCAGTTTTCTTTTTAACAAGAACTATTGGACTCGCGTAAGGCGAAGATGATTCCCTAACTATATCACTATCGATCATTTCTTGTACCATGTCTCTAACTAAATTTCTTTCGGAATGCGCCATACGGTAGGGTCTATAGACTATGGGTTCAGAATCTTCTAACTCTATAGTCATTTCAGTAGCATTAGTGTATCCTAAGTCTTTGAGACTACTAGAGAAACAATCTTTATATTCGGCTAAAACGTTTTGAAGATTTAAGCGTTCTTCAGCGGAAAAATTTGGATTACAATTGATCGTGTCATCAACTTCGATCGTACTGATCGTGACCTCTGATACACTTAGTGTCGTATGAATTTGGGTAGCTCTAGTAAGCAATATATTCTGTTTAATCGTAATGACAACATTAGAGACATTGTGAATAAGTAATGCACAACTATTATTCGCGATACCATATTCACCAGGTAGTAAGTAATATTCTTTCCCACCTAGTCCCCTAATAGACCCATCTACATAAACGGTACCTTCGCTCAACGTGTTGCAAAGGACAGGTACTGCTCTTAAACAATTCACAGGAATTACGACGTCGCCACGAGAAACAAGGTGTGCTTTTTCATTTTGTGGTATCTTTTGCAAGATTATTTGATCAGGAGTTTTTGTTATTATAATTCATGGTTTTTCAGTAAATGAATGTCCTAACAAAACAGGATGCCTTAGCACGTAATCCTCAACCACATACAAATCTACAATTTCTCTAACTTCCTGAATTTCTACGGTCGTTATTATCATACCCAAGGGTCGAATAAGATTTGCACCAATACCCCTCAACATTGGCAGATCTACTTCTGTATTAAGGTTTGTATTCAATAACTTTGCATCACTTTCTCTTATTAATGAACACTGACTACCCAAATCCAAATGACATTCAAATGAAATATCGTTTACAAGCACATTCATGATATATTTGTTATTTGATGTATCCGCGACACTAATTTCAGAGACCTGTTTCTCATTTCTATCGGAGGACCTGCTATTTGAGATATCTTTTGTTTTATTTCTATAACAATAGGTTGACTGATGACCGATCCTATCACAGATTGAGCATTTAACTAAAGGTTTGTCACATTTATAACTAGGATGTCCCATTTGTTTGCAGTTAAAACACTGAATAGTGGAATTGTTACTATTTGATTTAAAATGGGTAGCTTTGCTGTTCGTAGTGCCAAAACTCTTGTCTAATCTATGTTTCCCGAAGCTATCATTACCTTCTCTGCTATTCCCTACTTTAACAGTTCTGAAATACTTAAGAACATGTTCTGGTTCCGAGAATTGTGCCGCTTGCGCTCCTATTTTAACAGCACGGTCATCTACACCATGGAGTAAACAATCAACAGCTTGTCTACCATATATTTTACAACGATTTAAAAGGTTGACCTTTGCATAGAAGTAGTGCTCCAACGATTCTCCATATCGAACTCTTTTACTCAGCATTTCAGAGAGTAGGTCGGCATAATCTTCTCGAGAAGGAAAAGATTCTAATAACTTTTTCTTCCATTCAGGCCAACTATGTAATAAAGTTGGTAGACCCTGATACCATGACTTAGCAACACCGCATAATTTTGGAAGGGAATAATGTATAGTTTCTTTCTCATCCCAGCCGTATATTTCGACACATTCTTCTACTTTATTAATCCAAGTCAGTATTGATTGTTCCTTAGTCATGGGATCAAAATCAGGAATAACGTTATTATTATATGTCAGTTTAGGTTTATCCAAACTCCTCACATCTTTAACGATAGATATAAACTTATCTAGAATAGCGTTAGTAGTTCTTTCGGAACGTCTAGAACGTTTGGATTTTGAATGAGCTTTGTGGGACTCACCTGACGATGACTCAGTAGAAGTACTACGATATCTACGATTGCGCCTTGTTTGCCGTTCAGTCGACCGTCTTCTTGAGTTTATTCGGTTGTGTACCCAGTCGTCATCAGATTCATTGGCGGATGATCTTCTTCGTCGTCTTCTGCTTTGATGGTGTGAGCCTTGTCCAAGATGTTCTCGGGATGTCTCTGGTAATTGCTTCGTACCTTGCCCTCGACCTTGGGCATCGCAGCTAAACCCTTGACCTCGGGCTCTATCTGAAACCTGTCCTTGAATCCGGACATTATTTTCAAGCCCTTGAACCCGAGCGTTTTCAGAAAACTGTCCTTGAACCCGGACATCATTGTTGAGCCCTTGAACCCGGGCGTTTTCTGAAACTTGTCCTTGAACCCGGACATAATTATCAAGCCCTTGATCCCGGGCGGTTTCAGAAAACTGTCCTTGAACCCGGACATCATTGTTGAGCCCTTGAACCCAGGCGTTTTCTGAAACTTGTCCTTGAACCCGGACATAATTATCAAGCCCTTGATCCCGGGCGGTTTCAGAAACCTGTCCTTGAACTCGGACATCATTGTTAAGCCCTTGAACCCGGGCACTGCCTTCGCTCATATTCGTTTTGTAGGCGTAGAAGGAAGTTTTATTTATCCTTTTCGAGATCCCACTTCTGAACTTTTGGCGCCAACCAAAAATTCAAACACTTTCAGATTTTCACTAATATTTATTCCAATAATAACCTTAGTTTAGATGCAAAATACACTTTATTCTACCACACGACTTGTTCCTTTGCCAGCTGGCTAACGAATACCACGAGTTAAACGAGTAACGAGTTCCGTCTCTGCCGTTCCCCGCGCTTTAGTTCTGCCGGAAGCGCCAAGGCGGCAAAACCGGAAAGCGTAACCATTTTATTAAAATAAAATAATGTATTTACATTTTCATAATCAGTAATATTTAAAATGATTAATAAGTTATTTCACAACATTTAGAATTTAGCTTTTATAATAATTTACAATTTGACATTACATTATCCAAATCAGTAACGATTAAGAATCGATTTTAAAGTAGTCAAATGTACTTGTTTTTATTAATAATTTACTAGATTTGTTAACGTAACATTTATAATTAATGACGCTTATTATTAATAGATTACTAACATTCTTATTTATAATTAATAACGCTTACACATATAAGAAATAATAAGTACAAGGGACACAATATTACATAAATAAATAATACTCACCGGTAGTAAATATCAACATGCAGCAAGCAGACGAAGTGTGAATGCGCTGTTTGCCGCGCAATAACAATACCGTAGGAATGCGCCTGCGCCGATGCAACCGGACGGGAGGCGAAGCGCCACGCGCTCCAGCGCCTCCAGCCCGCCAGTCAGTTCACCTCTCCGACGCGAAGCGCACGTCGCTCGAACGCAAAAATCAATTGCCGTTATTTACGCCGCGATATTATATTCCGCTGTTGTGTGTTGGTTCTTGACAATTGTTCTAAACATTATATAGTGTGTGCCTATGATTTAAATAACAATAATCCATAACTTTGTTTTTATGGGACACGTGGGGAGCGCGCTTAACGTGATATCAAACGAATCGATGAATTGCCTTGCTATGCGAAAGATGTCAGGCGTTATGTTTTCATATTATGGGTTCATCCAAAAATACCAGTTTTGTCCATATAGTGGGGTCTCTTTGGCCACTGCTGGGGTTGGTTTCCGGTCTGTCTTGGATGAAACCACAAGTTATTGACATCCATCACGAAGGAAGGGAAAGCGAAGGGTCATAAAAATGGAGTTTCACGACATCGTAAAGAAGAAGCGAAAGTTCTCCAAGTCAACCCTATACACACGTACGTCTATCATACGGGCGCGAATGTACTGTATCCAATAGGCGATTGGTTCCTCTACCTGCAATTCCAATTAACGAAGAAGAAAACGACCAAGTTGAAGATAACAATAATACAATATGACAACAATAAGAATACATGCGTTAATTAAACACAGATAGCACGCATGAAACAAACACGGAAAACGCGGAAGAAACATACACAGATAGTTTGAATAACATGCATGTAACAGAAAGTAATTCACCTCGTCGCTCAACGCGCAGCAGACGCCCTCCTTCTTATCTCCGTGACTATGTTGGAATTCCAAGAGGGGTGGTAATATATTAACCTCCTTCTCCATACCATAGAGAGATATTTGCTACATACAGATATGTCATTACTTATCATTCTAATATGTACGATTTTTATTGTTGAATAAAACCAATATTCTGTTGGTTTTGGCTTTTTTTATCAGTTTCTTAGCCGCTCGATTGATTCTATGGGCTACAGTCACTTTTTTTGTTTTCATTGATCATCTCAACTAACGCTACAGTCACATTTTTTGTTTTCATCGATCATCGGACCACTCGATAGCGACGTAAATTTTGCCACTCGATTTTGAACATTATTGACCTCAATAATCATTCAAATCTAAGCGTGTTTATATAATTATTTTGCTTCGAAACCCACAACATAAACACTTGAAATATGTGCCGTATCTATTTAGCTCCATAAATCACCATTTTGTTTATCTAAGCGCTCAATGAAGTGGTCATAAAAACTTTTTGTTTACGCAAAGTCGGCGCGGCCAGATGTGTCGCGTAGACCTTCTTTTTTTTGTGAGTTGACAATCAGATACCTGTGGCTTGTACCCAATAAATCGCCAGTTTGCGGCCAGATGTGTCGCGTCGACCTTTTTTTTTTTTGTGGGTTGACCATCAAGTACTCATTAGAGTAAGTAAGCATATACAATCAATTACCAGTTTGAGGTTAGATGTGTCGCGTCGGCCATATTTTTTTTGGGTTATCAGTTTGGTCCTGCGGTCTTAGCGCGTGGACAACCGAGCGGTTAGTATTCTTCCCTTAGAATATTTACGCTGCCTTGGGCGCGTTCACTTACTACGTTCGAGGACGCACGGATCACCCGCGCGATCTCACCGTGCACTGTGCCCGACGATGACGTGAACGATTACGAGTGATCGCGCGGATGATCCGTGCTTCCTCGAGCGTATTATGTGAACGCACCCTAGTGCGTTCACATAATACGCTCAACCTATGGGACCTAGGGGTCTCATGCTCATGGTCTGTATTTATCATAGAGTAACAGACAAACAGACATTTCTTACTTAATGTTGGTACCTATATTTAGACTCTTTGATGGTCTGTCTCACAAAGTACAAAAAAGATACAGGGATGAGACGAGAATCTACGAACAACCAATACTGAGTACTTCCGAAAGAATTAATATATAATCTATGGCGGTAGTTTAGAGGTTGACTTTTTTTTTAAATCTTCTTTGCAGTCTAGTATTATCTATGCTTGGTTTATTTTTTAACCATAGAGGTTTTATTACGCATTAGGTAAGCGTAATAAAACCTCTTTGTTTTTATTCCACCCACGGCATTAAATCTTAGAAGAAGAAAAAATTGCTCTTATTTTATCACAGTTTTTTTTTTTGAATTTGACAGATAATTTGAATTTGAAGGGTGATTTAATGTTGGTACCTATAATAAATTACTATATTAATTATTTACGGTTACTATAAACTTTCTGTCACTAGTTGTCAATGTGAAGAACATTGACAACTAGTGACAGAAAGTTTTTGGAAAACGGTGTAACTTAACACTACTCCGTTTGCTTTTGCACTGCAAGTATTGTTCATGGTGAAGAGTCGTAATATTACAGTATTAATAAATAATTTAAAGTTTAGTAGTAGGTAATCAAAATAATTAATCAGTTATTTATTATTAGTCACCGACATTGAAGAACATTGACAACTAATGACAGAAGGTTTATAGTAGGTAACCGTAATTCTCCTCTTTGGTATCAGTGTCCTCTAAGTCGAACTAATAATATTAGGTACCTGGGTATAGTAGTAGACCAATACATAAAATGGGAACCACATTTAAAGCTATATACAGGAAGAGTACGTAAGTTACTTATTTAAAAACTTAAGACTTATCGGTGACAATGATATTTTAAAAAGTGTATATTTTTGCCTATGTCAATCAGTTTTGGCTTACGGTATCCTTTTATGGGGAGGAACTGGTAAAACGCTACTTATAGATCTTGAAAGAGCCATTCTTGAAGAGCTTAATATTATTATTATTATTTTACCTATAGCGGGCAGTACTAAAAGTAATGTATTATAAGCCCTACCGTTATCCGACTGCCTTATTATATAAAGATGCAAACGTCCTCACTGCACGGCAACTTTACATTAAGACGTTGGTTCTACATCAACATAAGAACCCTAAAATTATATGTCGTACCGATAAACGACGAAAAGATATAGTTTACAAAACTTCTTCCTGCAAAACTAAATCTAGTCATAAATTTTCGTGTTGGTTAGGCTCCTACGTTTACAAACAAAATCAACAACCATTTAAATCTAGCAGAATCAACCTTATACTCCTGCAAAATTAAGCTCGACAATTATCTAGTCATATAACTACGATGAAACAGAAGCCCTACTAGCAATTATAATATAATTTAACCAAATATATATTATTACATTCTTGTATTAAGTATATTTTCATATATGTATTAGTATTTACATACTTATATAATATATGTACAATAAATAAAGTATTAAAAAGTAGACATACATATAAAACATATTTAATAATTATAACATATCCCCCCCCCCCCAACATTAAAATGACACAACACACACACACGCACACTCATGTACTCAAGCACACTACCCTATCATAACACTCTACTACACATGTAAGATCGTTGTTGGACAGGTACCTAATAACTGACTCTAAGCTGCCAAATAAAATATTATTTCAGCTGATACTATTTCATATTTTTAGTGCAAGAATGTGTATTAGTATTTACATAATGGATAAATTTCTTTTCTGGAGTTTGTTATGAGGTACCTGTGTAAAATAATTACTATAATTGATAAATTTGTTAACTGTTCTTTAGTTTATACTACATTATAAACCGTATTTCTCAGTTAGTAGTAAACTAACTTAACGTGTTCTTAAAAACTTTAACATTTAATTTCATAATCCGTTTGTTTACATTTTGATATTAACTATACTTCAACAAATCATCTGAGTTGTGCACCTATACTGTAAAAATATGAGTTGTTGATCGGACGAGGAACACTGCCCTGCCGTCATACAGTGCAAACTAGTACGGAGGGTAGATGTAAATCTTTTAACCAACAATTAGTTTTTTGCCGTTTCTAGGTATTATAAAATAAAAGTACATAAAAAACAATACGCTGTTGCGTTTTGTGTGGCTTATGTTAAGTAAGTGTGATTCTGATGTTTTTGGTTTCTTTTATCTTTTAAATGTATTTTCTTGTTGCGTAGGTATGTATTCCAATCTTGTGTATAACAAAATTACATTGCAAGTTTTTACAGTGCGACTCGCTATGGAAATGATGTATTTTGTTGTTTATTAATTTTGCATTAGTCGTATTGCATTTTTTGCTAATCGTGTTAGTTGTTATTCTTATTAACTTGATATACACACCAGATAATAATGTTCGGATTCATTTTATCTTTACCTGAACCGTACGTTTTGTTTTCAAACCTCATGAAGTGTAAATAAAATAGAAACCTAAGTATATTCTTGTTCAGTAACTTATTTAGTTATAGCCACACTATAGCAACTGGTTGTAATAATTTGATGTTTTCATCAATGAAACTTTTTACTTTTTTCGTTGCATTTGGTGTGTTATTTATATAAACGTACGTAATGCCTTATGTATAAATATAATACCTAATGTTTTTCGATGAATTTGTTGTTAATAAGAACGGAGAAATAAATATTATTATTATTATTAGTGATTATTCTTGCTCGAGTAGGTAAGCGTAAATCAATCTCCTTGGGCGCTATGGTCAGGAGGGCAATTCTCACCAAGTGATATAATTATCACAATAGATAAATAACGAACAAAATGGTGGATATCGAATGACAGCGTCTTTTGCTATTCTCGCAATATCACCATAGATATTTATAGTCCTAGCGATCGACATGTACATAGACTGTTAAACTCATTACCCTTCCCTTGCTTTGCTGTAGTCGGGTAATAAAACAGACAGGATATACATCGGAATTCGATAAAATATAACGAAATCGTGAGTTGCCCTCCAGTGGGGTAAGAAACAAGGGGCGCGTTCACTTACTACGTTCGAGGACGCACGGATCACCCGCGCGATCACTCGAAATCGTTCACGGCGTCGTCGGGCGTTCGCCTGGTTCATAGTTATGTGGTTCATAATTCTAAGTTATGTGGTCAGGCCCCTGCGGCCCGATTACATAACTTGGTTACAATCGGATTATCACTTTTTTCATAGCAATTTCGACTCTATCGCAAGGCATTAGTGATATCGATACTGTTGATCATGACGGTTTCAAGCCGTCAAATTCAATAATGCTTTGCGATAGAGTCGATTTTGCTATGAAAAAAGTGACAATCTGATTGAAGCCAAGTTCTGTGGTCGGGCCCCTGTGGCCCAATTACAGAACTTGGTTACAATCGGATTATCACTTTTTTCATTGCAATTTCGACTCTATCACAAGGCATTAGTGGTTGCGTTAGGGAGAATTCGATTGAAGCCAAGTTATGTAATCGGGCCGCAGGTCTATGTGGACGTCCAAAGCCGTTCACTAACTCCGGATGATCGAGCGATATTCGCACGGATGATACGAGCGTAATAGGTGAACGCGCCCCAGGTGAAGAGGCTGAGGCATATCGTCGCTTAGCAAACAACACCGCGCAAGTCAATTTGACTCATTTTACAGGGGAGTGAAAAATCTATCACCATAGTGATAGGTGCTGTATATAATACTAATTTATAAATTTGTGCATTGTTCATCTTCATCTTCATCATCATTGTGCATATAATTTGAATTCATATTTACTTTTTAATTTGACTTGGGCTGTATTTACTTAAATTACCATAGACTTGCGCTGTGTTATCCAAGATAATTGAAAGGAAATTACATAAAAATCCAATTTATATTTATACTTTTTATTAGTTATACTTTGTTTGTAACAAAAAATAATTATAATATTCACGATTCGAACAGATAGTTAAATATTTAAATGGGAAAAGCGCGCTGAAAACTTAATTTTTAATTCAAAATATTAACTACATAGGAAGTTGGAACTATAACTAGGAATCTATCCATTTACATAGTTTGGACCACAGTATTGAAATCAATAATCAATAATTATTTTAGTGTTCACAATGTAACAATTATCAAATCTTATTAGTTATATCATATTATTAATAAAGTTTTGACAGCTTTGCAACAGAGAAATAAAATGTAACACCGAAAACAAAAAATACCTTATAAAATCTAATCAGAATACTCAAAAGTACTTATTTGGTATAATAGGTACTTCGTCTAAAATAAATGGCAGCTGTTACTTCTTTATCCATCCAGAACCAAATTAGTATCCTCTAAAGAGTTTTCACAGTCCAGAGAAGGGCCCCACTCGTTTCTTTCTGGAAAACTTACTCTGTTTTTTAACTAGTAGCTTGGGGCGAGTTGCTGATGTTAAGCTGTCAATGGCTTCGTTAAGCCACCTCAGTGAGTCCTCATCCTCACACCACAGATGGGCCATTCTCTGAAGGTGGAGGAGAAGCTTTAACACCCTCTAGGATCCTGCGCTGTAGGAAATTCTTTACCAAAGTAGTCTGTTCTTCCATGAGTTGGATACTATCAGCTAGACATTTCCACACAGAGCTTGTTCTGGAAAATAACAGCATAGCTAGTATGGGCACGATGAAAGTATCCACTATCAAACATTGCTTTTTTAGTTACCTCTCGGTGAAACCGTGTCGTCTAAAAAGTTAGAACGGGTGTCCCAGGTGCCCAACGAATCCAACGCTGCTCAGTCCAACACTATGCCCAATCCATAGCACAACCCAATGAACACCGCCATCTGCAGACCCCATAGGCCACCTGCTCTCACCAGGTAGAGCTGAATGAAGACTGCCGCCTGTGCTGGATAGATACCTGCCATTTTAGTTGAATTACACTCCAAAGAGGAGAGTTGTGGAAGAGCGATACTATAACCATGACCAACTCTCCACTCAGCCACCAAGCTTTTTGTCATCCTACAATACGGGCTTCCAACACAGCCAAACTACGTGTGTGATTATCCCTCCACTTACTATCAAACACTATGGGATAGTAAGTCCACAGTGACCTGAACACCTCGTCACTTTAGTGGATTGACAAGGAGAAAAGGTAGGAAATTAGAGTTCAGTGGGAGTTTTGAAAGGGCAATAGGAGGGGTTGGGTGAGACTAGGAAGTCTAGTCATTGGTAGGTGTGGTAGATAAATGAAGTTTTAACCAACATTTTCAAGGAATGGAAGATTGTATATTTCTACACCTACAGATCCAAAGGACGATTGAAGAAGTTGAGGTTGGAAGTATATGGATGTTTGTTACTCTTTCATGCAACAACTACTGAGCAGATTTTCATGAAACTTTATAAAACAACTTAACTTTATTATTTTATTATCTTATCAACTCTCCTTTAATTTCCTTTTTATCATGAGTTCTGCATCTCGCAATTCTAGAATTACTCGAAAGTCATTGTCTGAACATAGATCACTTGAAGACCCCAAATCTTGTCTTTCCATAGCTATTTTTTAACAAAAACCTTCAAAAGTACACTATGTAACACCGCTCAACTCATAGCAGGCGCCATAGCTTGTTATTCGAAACACCGCCTAAGTCAACAGCACATAAAATAGTAATTTTTTGTTAATTAAAGCATTTATAAAGCAACAAATCTATATTCAAATCTAAAAATTTTTTTTTTTTTCCATTCAATCTTTATAATAAACATTTCTTCAATCGAATCTAACAAATATAATTTAGGAAAACTTATTAAATCACGAAACACTCCGTAACTTTTGAACAAAAATTGGCGGAATGACGACTTGAGCGGTGTTGGAGGGCTAACCGACTTGAGCGCTGTCACTACTTTTTGAATACGGGCCTCTTATTGATTGAAACGTTTAAATGTGATAATGTAGTTCGACGCGTCATGACAAGTTTTATCCAATGGCATTTAAAAGTAAAATCCGCCAATTTTCGACTTAGGCGGTGTTGTTTGCTAAACGACGATATGTCAAATTCAAATTACCCTTCAAATTCAAATTATCTGTCAAATTCAAAATTAGTTATCTGTGTTATAATAAGACCTATTTTTTTTCCTGTATGATTTTATTTTATGCCGTGGTCTGTCTGTTTTCTTTGATTTAAAGGTACATAAGTACTGCGAAAAATAAAATATGGAAAAGTTAATAAGCTCTACAACAAAACGCAAGAAAAGAAGAACTCGTAAATGTCTTGATGAAATAAGAAATAGATCAAGGCGCAAGATAAATGGAAATTCGTTTGAACAATCCTCTCTTGCAAAAGTTTATAATTTGGAATCCAAAATAAATAATCGCCTAGTAACAATGGACCGGATAACATTGAATTCTGTGTTTTCGAATGCCATTCGGTCTGAAACCATAACAAGACCAGCACTAGCAGAAATCAAACAGAAACAGAGTGTAAATCTTGTAGATTTCGTGAGGGATAAAGTAGAAGCAAATAATGTTATTCTTCCCGTAAATCCGGAAATTGTATCCAATACTCTAAACATAAGTTCATCTTTCGACAAAATACCAATGGCAGATCTTGAAGAAAATTCCGTATGTCAAGAAATTGATTTTGGAAACCATGACTTTGATTTAAAAACATCTAGTAGCGGCATATTATTTAACTCTACCAGTACTACTAAAAAGTGTGTTACTATACGTAAATTGCTCAATAAAGAAGACCCAATAACCTCAACTATAGCATCTCCATCATCACAAACCTCACATGTAGATTATACACGCCATCTGTATAAAGAGTTTATGACTGAAATTCCTTCATACTTCAGGAATTTTAATTCTTCTATCATCAAAGAAGATGTTATCAAAAGTAATATTAATAATTTGCAAAAGCTGTATTTTGAGAGCTGTCAAAAAGAATATGAAGATAACATGTTCAAGTGCATCAAAGGACATAAAATGATAACAAATAACACATTTTGCAGTCAGAAAGAAGCAATAGTGGAGGATCCTTTGGATTACATCAGGTTAGATCATGCACAGCAGCAGAGCGTGCCCAGGCGACAAGGGGCTGACAGCTCCAGTTCTGCATCAGCATGCTCGGCATCCTCGCAGCGCTGGCCCGCCTCACCGACGTCGCATGCCTCGCTGCACTCGCCTGCCTTACTGCACACGCCAGAGGCGCCGCGATGCGCTCCCGTGGCTTCCCGAATGCTCAATGTTGTGATGTATGAAACTCCCGAATATAGCTACTATCCGCATCGGTTGAATTGATTAAAACAAAAATGGTTTCATTTGCTACAATTATTTATTAAGTAAGCTTTGCTAAGAGAAAACTATAATACATGTTTTTGATTCATGTTGTAACAAGTAATAAGTTAAAATCAAATTTATCAATAACATTCAGCTTCCAAATTCTTTATGTTATTATTTCCAAATCATACTAAACTGGTGTTTTCCAATTGGGAAATGAGGTCCATGTGCTTGAAATTGTCAGGACTTTTAGTAAAGGTCTTTAACAGTGCAAGCTTCTGTTGATCTTTGCTGTTGTAGTATATTTGAAATTGGTTTGCTAAGCACTGCGCTTCTTGAGCATTTAAGACATTCTGTAAAAATATATTAAATTTGTTTAGTGCGTACAAAGTTGGATGATTTGTCGAAGGTGCATACACATGTAATGATCATGATTAATGGCACATTTTACCCAATACATAGTCCCTAAAATGTAAGGCAACTATGAAACCCAAATGAGTAGCTGGACTACAGACTAAACTCACAACACATACCAACAACAACACACTAGTGCTGTGATTTAAATTGCACCAATATGCGCTATGCAAACAGCAAAGCAATTGAATATGTCAGAGATTATACATATCTTGGGCAAGTCATATCACCCGACAATCAAATGTCTAAAGAAGTGGATCAAAGAGTCGCAAATTCTTGGAAACGGTACTGGTCTTTAAAAGAGGTGATGAAAAATAAGGAGCTTCCAACTGGTGCAAAAAGAAAAGTATTTGATGACTGTATCTTGCCATGAATGACATATGGTTGCCAAACTTGGTCACTAATGAAAAGCAACATAGGCAAATTTAAGGTATGTCAACATAGTATGGAAAGGAGCATGCTCAACATCAAAAGGAAAGACATAAATAGCCTAAAAATCAATAAGAGAAAGAACTAAAGTGAAGGATGTGAACAACTACATAAAACGATCAAAATGGCAATGGACTGGACACATAATGAGAGAAAAAGGATAGTGGACCAAAGATCTGACAGAATGGTACCCACGAGATGGGAAAAGGATGAGAGGACGTCAAAAGAAGAGATGGGAAGATGACATAAAAGAAATAGGGGGGCCAACATGGCGGCGACTAGCACAGGACCGGGCGGCGTGGAAGTCTCTACCAGTACTACTAAAGGAGGCCTATGTCGAAAGACAAACTGATGTCTGAATAAGGAATTAGATATAATCAATTTAATAATAATAATTTTAATGATAATATCAATTTAATTTTGAATGTAAATATAAATCAGTAATAAAGGCTATCTTATCTTTAATATGCGCTATGTGTACTGTCAGCACGCACAAAGTCGGATTAAGATGTGCATTTATTCTCCACATCGGACACATGACTTCGGGAGTGACGTCATTTTGGTGTGCAAACAACGCTCACGAAAAAGAGGTAGAGCAGCGTATGCCGAACGTCAAATTCAATTGACATTTGTCATTCTGTGTTGATATGTTGTTGGAATTCCCGCCAGACATATACTAATGATTATGTTCTTAAAGCAGAAGCGTACGAATTCAACAGAACTAAGCGAGAAATAAGAAAACTAGAAACAAAACAACAGTAGTTAGATTCACATTCACAGAACAGCCTGACTCAAATTACCTAAGTATGCAATCGTCGGATTAATTTGTTAGCGTGCATATGCTGACCAACTATTTAAACCAACTGTTAGCAGTGTTTGCAGTCTCAGCACTGTAGGTGCAATTTAAACCACTCTATGGACTACTTAACTACATACTAAGTTAACAGGTATTTTAAGAATAAATGATAAGAATCACCAAATCTGGCCCACATTTTTACCTATTATTTTATTATGTATGTACTATTCATACTTTATTCTGTGGTAGTACCATATGTGTAATAAATCCTAATAGTGAGTCAACTCGGCCGCTTGACAGAGCAATGATGAGGTGTAGTGACACGAAATCGCCCGCACGTGTTTGCCAAAGACATAATAATTATATCGTATGTGCGGTGTTCACGCAACGAAGCGATTAATTGACCGAGCGAGCGCGAAGCACGAGTTGTTTCAGCTTCGGCAATTTTTTTTTCGTATGTCCGGATTTCTGGTTGTTCTCCTCTACAGGTTGCATTTCTCAACCGATCTAGACGAAACTTGGTATGAATTTTAAGAATTTTTTAGTCGTCGGGTATTTTTGATTGGGGGGGGGAGGTACTACTCCCAAAAGAAAAGTTCTATGGACAATTATACACCTCATCGCGTAGTCCTCCTAGCAGGACTAACGATGCAAGAGCCCGTTTGACCCGACATTATACCGAAGATATCCCGGACGTCAGCCTATACAAGATCAGAGTGGCTCTCAAACAGCTTAAGAGCAAAAAGGCACCAGGGGAGGACGGAATAACGGCAGAGCTACTGAAAGCGGGTGGAACACCGGTACTTAAAGTCCTTCAGAAGCTGTTTAACTCCGTCATCCTCGAGGGTACTACGCCAGAGGCGTGGCACAGGAGCGTAGTGGTTTTCTTCTTTAAGAAAGGTGATAAAACCTTCTTGAAGAATTATAGGCCCATTATATCATATTGTAGCGATACTGAGCCACGAGCTGTTTTCGAGAGTAGTTACAAACCGTCTCGCTCGTAGGTTTGACGACTTTCAGCCTCCCGAACAAGCTGGATTCCGGAAAGGCTTTAGCACCGTAGATCACATCCATACGCTCCGGCAGATTATACAGAAGACCGAAAAGTATAATCGGCCACTATGTCTAGCGTTTGTGGACTACGAGAAAGCCTTTGATTCAGTCGAGACCTGGGCAGTGCTACGTCATTACAGCGGTGCCAGATTGATTACCGGTATATCGAAGTGTTGAAGTGTTTGTACAGCAAGGCCACCATGACAGTTCGTCTTCAGGATCAGAGCAAGAATTCTATCCAGGTGCAAAAAGGGGTGAGACAGGGAGACGTTATTTCTCCGAAACTGTTCAACTCTGCACTGGAAGATATATTCAAGCTTCCGAACTGGAACGGATATGTAGTTAACATCAATGGCGAATGCATCACTCGCCTTCTATTTGCTGATGACATAGTCATAATTGCAGAAACCCTGGAAGACGTAAGCACAATGCTCAGTGACCTCAATATTGTTTCCCAACAGGTGGGTCTTAAAATGAACATGGGCAAGACGAACATCATGTCAAATGCCCATGTCGGTCCCATGCCGGTTTACGTTGGGAACGATATTATCGAAGCTGTTGATCACTATGTCTACTTGGGTCAGACGATCCAATTGGGTAGATCCAACTTCGACAAAGAGGTCAACCGACGAATCCAACTCGGATGGGCAGCGTTCGGAAAATTATGCCATATCTTCTAGTCGCAAGATACCGCAGAGCCTCAAGACGAAAGTTTATAATCAGTGCGTGTTGCCAGTGATGACATACGGCACTGAGACGTGGTCGCTAACTATAGGTCTCGTACAAAAGCTCAGAGTTGCGCAACGTGCAATGGAGAGAGCTATGCTCAGTGTTTCACTACGTGATAGAATCAGAAATGAGGAAATCCGTAGAAGAACGAAGGTTACCGACATAGCTCTCAGAGTTTGCAAGTTTGAAGTGGCAATGGGCAGGCCATATAGTTCGCAGAACCAACAACCGCTGGGGAATAAAGGTTCTCGAATGGCGACCACGAACAAGCAAGCGAAGTGTGGGGAGACCCCCCACACGATGGACCGACGACATTGTAGCCATCGCAGGAAGTCGGTGGATGGATGTGGCACAAGATCGTTTATTCTCAACATAGTCTCCTTTGAGGGCCAAACACTTGTTCCAGCGAGTTTCCAATTTTTTTATCCCCTCCAAAAAATATGTTTTGTCGAGGTCTTCAAAATAGCCGTTTACACCTGCGATGCAGTCCTCATTTGTCAAATAAATTTGCCCTCCAAGCCATCTTTTTAGATTTGGAATCGCAATCGAATAATAATCGCACGGAGCTAGGTCCGGCGAATACGGAGCATGCGGAACTGTGGATTTTGGCCATTGCAATAGCTGACGTGTGCACTGGGGCATTGTCTTGATGAAAGAGGACTTTCTTGGGGGACAATTTTGGTCGTTTTTCCAACAATTCGGCATTAAAACGGTCCAATAACTCTGCGCCAGTGATAGTGTCTCCCTTTTCCAAGTAATCAATCATTATGATTCCTTCGCCATCCCAGAAGACTGTCGCCATCACCTTCCCAGCTGACAAAACAGTCTTGGCCTTCTTTGGGGCACGTTCACCAGTCGCCATCCATTGTTTTGATTGCTGTTTTGATTCAGGTGTATAATGATGGACCCAAGTTTCGTCCACAGTGACAAATCGACTCAAAAAATTCCGAGGATTACGCTTCATCATATCTAAACACAGTTTTGAAATTCGCTTTCGTTCGCGTTTTTGTTCGATTGTCAACAAACGTGGCACCCATTGTGCAGACGCTTTGTCATACCCAAATCTTCATGCAGGCTTTTATGTACTCGCTCAGTGGATGCCTGTGTTCTCAGCTATTTCACGCACCTTCACTCGGCGGTCGTCGAGTACAACATTATGGACTTCTTCAACAACATCCTCAGTAATGACTTCGATTGGGCGACCAGAGAGTGGAGCAACAGATGTGCTTGAGATGTGTTTGTTTAAAATTATTTATCCAGTTATAAACAGTCTGCAACGTTGGTGCGTTAGTGCCATGAACAGAATCAAGTTCTGTTTTTATTGTGGCAGCACAGCAACCCTTTATAAAAAAATGTTTTATAACGGCACGAAATTCAGATTTTTCCATAGTTGTTGAAAATTTACGAGTGCTCACAGTTAAGCAATGGTTAAAATGACAAAAACTTGTTTTTTTTGCTGAATTTTAGACAGTCTTCATTTGAAAGATTGTGCCTGCTAGTGTTAATGCCATTTACCAGAAAAAAGGTTTATAAATAGTTTTCAAAAGGACTTATCAAACAGCCCTCGTATGTTAACTTATTGTATAATGTTTAAACTTTAAATATACCTTGTCATACTCTCCACGCATGAGGATCAAGCCCTTGGAACAGAGCTCGTTGTAGTGAACCATGGTGAGACACTCTGGAGCGTTTTCTTTATGGACCTGAATAAATATTACCATTTTGAACATTGATATGTATAATGTCAGTCAGTACCTACCTATATAAATTATAGGTAGGTAGGTAGGTAGGATCCGCAAATTTTAAAAAGCATCAATACCTACTCGATTCCAAGTATCGAGCCAAAAGTATTGATACCAATAAAAGTATCGGATCGGAGTATCATTACTACTCGGTATTGAGTAATATTTTTAAGAGATTAGATGTGACAAAAAAACGACAATTAATAACCAGACAAGAGCCAGAACTTACTCTGCATTTATAACCATTCAAACAACAACAAGTCATAGTCAACAACGGTCAATAATTAGCGGTTATTAGCACATTACCTAAAATGAAAGATGCCACCGCTGCAATCATACCTATAACGCTACATGACTAAGAAGCAAATTGCCTACATTGCGTTAGGACTATAAATAGTCAATGACTATGAAGCACAATGCCTAAAACATATGATGACTATAATGTTAGTTTACCTAAAATCAGAATGCCTAGACATTATATGTGACTTATTAGTAACAAATTGAATTTTTGCATCTGCTGCTGCGATATTCATTCACATCTATGTAATTTTTTACTTATGCTGTCAATACTAGATGTTTTGACGTTTGCTCATACCCTGCGTTCGAGATGATGATTTGGCGTTGTGGGCAATTTCGAAATGTAAGCCGTTTTCTTTGGACATTTTCAACACTTTTGGCATTTTTGCAACTTTTGGCACTTCGAAACCTTTCCAAACTGAATGAAAAACGACCCTATCCCTCACGGTATAAAGTCGATTTTCGTCAACATGTCATTGAAACTTGGAAAACGAATGGTGATCGAAAACGTTCAGAACGCTAATTTCGCCCACAAATGGCGAAAAGGAACGCCAATTGTGATCATATTTAGCGTTTTTAACAGTAATTTTCGCCAATTGTTCCAAAGAAAATGGCCCAATAATATCACTCCATCGAGAGAGACAACGCTATACATCGGAAAGAGAAGTAGTATAAGTATCTACTGTCGTTATGGTGCAATGTTTCGCTCAGCGCGCCAAATTCAGATTTTCTTGCGTTTTTTGTCATCATGGGTTCATGATAACTTATTTTGCAACGATAAATAGGTTGTATCAAGAAATTATGGTTAAAAAGATGTGTATAATATTGGTTTAGCTACAAATGTCACTAAGCTGATTAATCATTTTGGCTTTTGGTTTATTAAAATATTATGTACTTATACTAGCTTTCACCTTGATTTTTTGGTTGGTGTAACTTCTTGATGCAACCTATTTATTGCCGCAAAATAAGTTTTCATGAACCCGAGATGAGTAATAGAGCTGTAATTGATAAAAAACGCAAGAAAATTTGAATTTGGCATGCTGAGCGAAATGTTGTACCTTAATCTGACGGGTGAAATCTAGTGAGGAGACAAAAGTATAGAGTAATTGCGAAAGTATTGATACCTAGTAAAATACTAGAATAAAAGTATTGGGTACAAAAATACTAGGTATCGAAGCGAAGGTATTGATACTACTCAGGTATCAATTCTTTTTGCGGATCCCTACTAGTGCATCAGAAATAATAATAGTGTACCTGATAAGCCAGCAATGGAGTGAAGTGCACAGTGTGTCCATAGCACTGGCACATAATGAACTCATAGCCTTGCGAACGTGGTAGAGGGAAAATAAATGTAGGGTACTCCTTCATTCTCTCTTGCATCTCAGAGTACAATCCTAGAGGAATGACTGCTGAAATCACTTCCTTATTTTTATGATACTCTTCCCAAATAGTTTGTATTTCTGTTCCATCCTTGTTTTCCACTAACTCAATCTTGAATATATCACTTAGCTTCTTATCTGTAGCTGCAGCAGTATCGTTTAGTGTTTCTTTGGGATTCAGAGCAGATGAGAATTGTCTGAAATAATTACAAAACTTGTTTTAGCCTCTAATATCTAATGAATCTTAAAGACTTACAGCCACTAATTATTATTATTGTACCTCACATCTACGGTGCCGAATTTGGTCCGTTTTTCTGTTTCTTTTCCATGTAACTGATGTTCTACTCTCGACATAAACTCTTCAGGTGAGATCTTCTGCAGTTCTGCTAATCTATTAGCATACTTTTCGTAGAAAGGGTTTTTTTCTAGATTCTCAAGAGCTTTTTCCATTTTCCTGTGAGTAGTGCAAATTCCTTGTATGGTGCCCGGGATGTGAAATGATTGTTTGATCCGCTTTATTATTACATTCATAATCAAGGCATTTAATCGTAATCGTATGTAACCTTATTTAATTTGTGATATAACATATGGTGATGTGGTTTAAATTGCACTCACAGTGCTGAAACTGCAAACACTGTTAGCGATTGGTTTCTAAAAGTTGGTCCTACAGGACGCTATCAAATTAAACCGACGATTG
This sequence comes from Alsophila aescularia, assembly GCA_946251855.1. Taxonomy (NCBI): domain Eukaryota; kingdom Metazoa; phylum Arthropoda; class Insecta; order Lepidoptera; family Geometridae; genus Alsophila; species Alsophila aescularia. The sequence continues at coordinate 34,262,131 of OX276376.1, forward strand.
CATGCATATGTCATTTGAGTCAGCTGTTCTGTGAATCTACCTTGGCCCAATTACAGAACTTGGCTACAATCGGATTATCACTTTTTTCATAGCAATTTCGACTCTATCGCAAGGCATAAGTGGTTGCGATACTGAGAATTCGATTGAAACCAAGTTATGTAATCGGGCTGCTGTTGTTTTGTTTTTTAAAAATACTCTTTGATTTGTGATGTGTGTGTTAATAGTGGGAGACGATAATACACGACCAAAATAATGTACGACCAGTATTGTACAGCCAATATTATACGGCCAGATATTACGTGTACATGGATTCGTAATATTTGTGATGTTCAGAATAGAACTCTTTACTAGAGGTGTGAATAACGGCTAGTTTTTTTTAACGAGCTATATGCGCTTAGCTACACTTATATAGCCAGCTATTTAAAAAGCTATTGTTATAACTAGAGATGGTTAATATAATACAAGCTCTTATTATAACGTTAAATTTATAAATAACTATAGTCGTTATAAAATAGAATAAATTAATCCGCTGTTATAACCATATTTTGTTTACTTACATCTCAAATCTTTATCATTATTCGACAATTAGTCCGCGATTCCGCGAGTCAGCGCAACAAAAGAAGTACCGCGGTGTCAAGAGGAACTAACGTTTATAATAATATGTAAATCTAGGGAGTCACGTCGCAGCATATTGCACAATCATACATAACAAGCTAGTACATTCAAAAATCCATAGATGGCTCTAGTCCGCCAGCACGCACGCGCCTTCCTGACATTGATTTATTTGATTGGGATAAATGCGAAATGAATTGTAGATGGCGCTAATCTCAATTCATACAATTCCTCAAAGCTAATCGTTAACACACGTTGAGCGCTCATTGGTTGAATTATAACGCAACGAGTTTTAACTGTAGCTTCGCGACGCGATGCGATTCGTGAAATAAACGAACTACAAAACGCGAAGTTATGTTATTGGTTTGTTAATTATTTAGTGTTATGTTCTGCTACATTAGCTGTTCTGCTCTATGAAGTTAGTACGTTATACGTTATAGCGACAGCTATTAGCTTTTTGTACGGATCAAGGAACTTACACATTTGTAAAAAAAAAAACTTTGCAAAATACTCGTTTTCGGTACGGCCTATGGAAAGTGGGTGAAGTTTGAAGGATGAAAATATTGTGTAGCTTTTATTTTATTTCCTTTTATTTGACTTTATTGTGTAAATCAATGATGTTATATTATGCCATTGGTGTAAATAGACTTTGTTGTTAGGGTAGTTTTATTGTGAGTGAACAAAAAATGACTGCAAGAAATAGTAATGCGATAGTATGGAACTTTATTGAAAAGTCCAAAAAGTCAAAAATTCCAGTTTATTGAAACGTAAAGATGTATACTGCTGCTGTTTTTAAAAATCGGTAGAAACTGCCAGTTTTTATTGAAGTATTAGTCGTTTGTTGAAGTATTAGTCGTTTGTTGAAGTATTAGTCGTTTGTTGAAGTATTAGTCGTTTGTTGAAGTATTAGTCGTTTGTTGAAGTATTAGTCGTTTGTTGAAGTATTAGTCGTTTGTTGAAGTATTAGTCGTTTGTTGAAGTATTAGTCGTTTGTTAGTCTCGCCATTCGTTGATTCGTGTCTTGGCGTTCAAGTTCACGTTATAACAATAGCTTTTTAAATAGCTGGCTATATAAGTGTAGCTAAGCGCATATAGCTCGTTAAAAAAACTAGCCGTTATTCACACCTCTAGTTATATCAATCAACGAATGGCGAGACTAACAAACGACTAATACTTCAACAAACGACTACTTCAACAAACGACTAATACTTCAACAAACGACTAATACTTCAATAAAAACTGGCAGTTTCTACCGATTTTTAAAAACAGCAGCAGTATATATTTTTACGTTTCAATAAACTGGAATTTTTGACTTTTTGGACTTTTCAATAAAGTTCCATACTATCGCATTACTATTTCTTGCAGTCATTCTTTGTTCACTCACAATAAAACTACCCTAACAACAAAGTCTATTTACACCAATGGCTTAATATAACATCATTGATTTACACAATAAAGTCAAATAAAAGGAAATAAAATAAAAGCTACACAATATTTTCATCCTTCAAACTTCACCCACTTTCCATAGGCCGTACCGAAAGCGAGTATTTTGCAAAGTTTTTTTTTTACAAATGTGTAAGTTCCTTGATCCGTACAAAAAGCTAATAGCTGTCGCTATAACGTATAACGTACTAACTTCATAGAGCAGAACAGCTAATGTAGCAGAACATAACACTAAATAATTAACAAACCATTAACATAACTTCGCGTTTTGTAGTTCGTTTATTTCACGAATCGCATCGCGTCGCGAAGCTACAGTTAAAACTCGTTGCGTTATAATTCAACCAATGAGCGCTCAACGTGTGTTAACGATTAGCTTTGAGGAATTGTATGAATTGAGATTAGCGCCATCTACAATTCATTTCGCATTTATCCCAATCAAATAAATCAATGTCAGGAAGGCGCGTGCGTGCTGGCGGACTAGAGCCATCTATGGATTTTTGAATGTACTAGCTTGTTATGTATGATTGTGCAATATGCTGCGACGTGACTCCCTAGATTTACATATTATAAACGTTAGTTCCTCTTGACACCGCGGTACTTCTTTTGTTGCGCTGACTCGCGGAATCGCGGACTAATTGTCGAATAATGATAAAGATTTGAGATGTAAGTAAACAAAATATGGTTATAACATTAGCGGATTAATTTATTCTATTTTATAACGACTATAGTTATTTATAAATTTAACGTTATAATAAGAGCTTGTATTTAACCACCTCTACTCTTTACACAACTCACGCATATCAACAAGGAATCTTAATTACCATAGACTGCTGTATTTAGAAGTGATACTCACTTGCCTTGTGTTTTACGTGTCGATTGTTAATACTGAAAAAATATTCTATGATATTGGGAAATAAAAATTAAAGCCATATAAACGTTAGTAAACAGGAATTGGTTTAAATTCCTGTTTACTAACGTTTATATGGCTTTAATTCACCTCCATAAATATCAACGGACTTTAGGCTCTCTCTAAATATATAACATGTGGTAGCAGATCGATAAAAGTGGTGGTGACAAAAAATAAAAGTTTAAAAAATGACATCGCAATATCAAATAGAAGAGTTAACGAAGGAAAACTATGATACTTGGAGTATACAAGCCCAAGCAATCCTTATCAAAAACGGATTGTGGGAGATTGTTGAAGAAAGTGAAGCCAGGAAGAATACGAAAACGGAAGAAGAAGCTTTTTATACCAAAAAGAAAAGGTTCTGCAAAACCTGTAAGAAAAAAGGTACTGAAGCTTGTTGGAGCAAGAAGAAGGTTGATAAAGGATATCGAGAAAAAGGACAAGAAATGTATAAAAGAGGTCAAGAAGAATCTCACAATGTCAAACAGACTTGTTTATCTATAATTCTTTCAAATTCTTCAAATGCATGGTGTTTAGATAGCGGTTGCACTTCTCACATGTGTGCTCAAGAAGACCAATTTATGTCTATAAATTCCGAAACCGGCACTTTAAGGCTAGCGTCAAATAGTGACACTGTAACCGTTGAAGGCAAAGGCACAGTTGGTGTCAGTATAGATGACAAACCATACAATTTTGAAAATACACTGTTTGTTCCTGCTTTATCACCAAACCTGCTGTCAGTTGCTAAAATCACTGAAAGAGGAAATAATGTAGTGTTTACCATAGACAAAGCTTACATCAAGAACAGAAAAGGCAAAACTATATTTACTGCTGAAAAAGTAAATGGTAAGTAATGTGTTTCAAAATGGGAAAATGCACATGTAGCTCGCACTGCTGCTGCAGAAACTGATATCCAAAAATGGCACCGGAAATTGGGCCACTTAAATGAAAGTGATTTAAAATTGGCTGCGAAAAAGAATCTCATCAAAGGACTAGTACTGGGAAATGGAAACTTACCTGATTGTGAAACCTGTATTAAAGGTAAAATGACACGATTACCATTCCAATCAGTACAAAGACCACAATCTACTCAGCCATTGGAAATAATTCACACTGATGTATGCGGACCCATACAACCGGAAACATTGAATGGAAGAAAATACTTTGTTCCGTTTATAGACGATTTTACAAAATATTGCAGCATATATTTCATGAAAAACAAAAGTGAAGTTTTTGAAATCTTCAATGAATATAAAAGAAAAGTTGAGAAATTCCATGATACCTATCATGGAATTTCTCTACTTTTCTTTATGAAATAAAGAATTTACAGTCAGACAATGGAACTGAATATTGTAACCGGGAATTAGACTCTTTTCTAAAAGAAAATGGCACTAAGCGAAAACTGACTGCTCCATATACCCCCCAACAAAATCGCCAGAGTGAGCGCAAAAACAGGTCAATAATGGACAAAGCTCGCTATTTGATGATAGAAGCAAACTTATCGAAAAATTTATGGGAGGATGCAGTCTACACAGCTAATTACTTGCTTAATAGATGTCCAGCCAAAGCACTGAAGGGGTGTACGCCTTACGAGAAATGGACTGGACGCACACCTTCAGGAAACCATCTACAAATATTTGGTTATAAAGCATTTGTTCTGGATAAACATAGAAAAGGAAAACTTTCCTTTTCTATGTTGTGATTTTGTACAAAATCAGTCCGGGTTGATAATGCACGGCCAGTATTACGCGACCAATATTACGTGTACAACTGGATACGTAATATCAGCCCGTGCTGATTTTGTACGACCAATATTACACGGCCAATAATACGAAACCTACCATAGACAAAGCTAGAATCACTCCTTGATGCCTTGTTTGTGTAGGTTAGTGTCAAGAAGAAAAAAACTGTCACAGAACCGAATCGGCTAACCCCAACTCCACGTGGTCTTGTCTGCCCTATAATAGAGTGTTTTTAAAAGCCGGAGGCGTGGAGGGAGAATATAGGGACTCTATTACGCAGACAATAATACGTGTACAGGCTTCCAATTACTAGACGCGTAATATCAGCCCATACTGATATTGTACGACCAATATTACACGGCCAATATTACGAAGCCAAGCATAGACAAAGATAGAATCACTCCTCGATGCCTCGTTTGTGTAGGAGAGTGAAATGAATAATTTAATATTTGGGTTCATATAAGAAGCTAGAAAACCAATATTGACGAGAGTTTTGGCGGGAATGCGAAAATATGTCGTTTTATTTTGTGAAATAACATGTAATTTGTTCATTTTGCACTGCCAAGTAAATTTCATAAATAATTATACATAAATTACTGAATATGATGGTTATTTTTGCTTGCAACCTTTGAGCCATTATCAAAGTCCATTGAGCTTTTTTTGAAATTTTTATACGGGTTTCGTTCAGGAGGGCAATTACGTACCTTGTTGCAATCAGATTTTCAATATAACGTGCACCTAATGTGGAATATTAGAGTCTATATTACTTTGTAAATCTGAGTGAAACAAATCGCATTGGCCTAGTTAATTGCCCTGCTGGTGATGATACAATATAATGTTACTATTGTCTGATGATAGAGTCGGAAGGTAGTCTAGTCACAGGAACTCAACAATCAAATTATGGAACTCCTTCAAGTTTGGGCTCATTTCGTTTGTGGTAATGATGCAACCATCAAAGGAACTTATCAATCAAGGGATGGTAGGTACTCCAAGGAGGTTGAATTACGTTTTGTCGGTTGAGTACTGGCAATCGATCGACAAGATCTACCTTATCGATGGTATATATTTGAGAAGAGTTTTTTGTTATGGAGGGTGGCGTGACAAGCCGCCCGAAGAAAAATAGATTGGGAAGAAAGGTAAAGATGTCGATTAATTCCAAGTAGTCAATGTAAATGTTTGTAAATTAATGTTGAAAAGATTATTCGCCACATAGTTTCTGGCCGGTTCTTCCATGATGGTGTATTACCGAATCCGGTGGTAAATATAACGCTACACATGTGAGTACATCCTGTAGTTTTTATCTATAATCCCCATATAATCCCACATTAACTACTACTATATCAAAGTTGAATCATACAATAAGATCACATGATAGCTAAATGACCAAAAATGGCTTTTCTAGGCCTAAATCTTACAATTTCAGAAGTTGGATACCCAAAATAGCTTATTTTCAATGTTGTAATCAAAGCCTTATTTTTTTCATTTCTGTAAGTAGCTTATTTATAGAAAGCATTTGTTGGAAAAAAGTTGCATGTTATGTTGTTAACTTTCACAAAAACATTTATGCTTAAATAAATAATAGATGTAAAGTTAAATTGCAAACTAGTTAGTTTTGCACTTTACTCTGTTGTACCTACACACTTAGTGTTAACTTTCACACAAATAAACTTGTTGGGATTAGGTGTTTATTAGTTGGTTGAGCATTCTTCTGTGCCATTATTTGTTGTTATTACAGTGGACGGTAGCGGAGGGGTGATGCTGTCATCGTTGCTGTCCTGCCTGATGGAGGCGTGTATCGAGGTTTGGTGATGCATCGGGGGCCAGTGCCAAAACCACTGGTGAGCTAGAAACTTGGCCAGTTACGCAGCTGGGAGAGGAGCCGGTCATGTTGCAAGTCTAAGCAGTTGCACCTCCGGGTGCCGTCGGCTACGCAGCTGGCTATTGATTATTAACTATTGACTATTGTCTGGGAGAGGAGCCGGACATGCAGCCGGAAGCGGAGCTGGCCATGCAGCCGGAAGTCGAAGCTGTTACGCAGCTAGAAGCCAACACAGCTACGGAGCCGGCCACGCAGCCGGGAGCGCGTCACTAGAGCTAGCGTGCAGCCAGGCAACCACCGCAATCGATCCTGCGCGAATGGAACGAACAATGACCATGTGGCTATTTAAGGAAAATGAGTGCTTATTCACTTTTGGAAAACCTGAAATCCAAATAATAAATTATACTTTTGTTTGGAGTTACACAGCGTAGGGGTTTTTTTTTAAATTATATTCTTTGTAGAGACTATTTCGTTCCTTTTGTTTTATTATAAGTATAGATAATAATATTGGCTAATAAGTGAACGTACTTGCTGTTGTAATCATGGAGCTGGAATCAGAGATCCAATGTTGTTGTTGATGGTTATAATGATTATTTAACGTAGTATCTATAACAGTGTGATAAAGAAGATGCCCACTATTTTTATGGAAGTTGTTTTTTTTATTCCGACGATAATTTAAACAGCCCAAAACTATAATCATTTGAAAGAGAAAAAATAAGTAACCCAAAACTGCAAAAAATAATAATTTTAGAAACCCCCGTTTTTTTAAATAAATGATTATATTGATTAGTGATAATAATATTTTTTTGATACTTGGTAACCCTACAAAAATTCAACCATTTGTTAGAACTCAGTGAATGTATACATTTTTTCAGTGGGGCAATTACGTATCTTGTTGCAATCAGATTTTCATTATCACCTGTACTTAATGCAGCGCGTTAGAGTCGATATTGCTTTGAAAAACTGATTGCCACAAATCACATTGGCTTAGGTATTTGCCCTGTGGCCCAATTACAGAACTTGGCTTCGATCAGATTGTCACTTTTTTCATAGCAAAATCGACTCTATCGCAAAGCATTATTGAATTTCACGGCTTGAAACAGTCATGATCAACATTACGTAATCGCAGTGCTGATGTGTTTGTTCTTTTCAGTAGATTGCTATTTAAATATAATCCAGCATTCCTAACGAAAACTGTGTGTTTTATTCCTTCAAGGGATATTTTTAATCTATGGTAGGTAAGACTTAAAAATAACCTTTGTTGGAAAAATAAAAAACAAATAAGTAAGGTGTCACTGAGCCGTAAATTGAATTTTTGCTGGTTGTGAGAATAATATTCTGGACACTTTTTCTACTAAACTGTGTTAATATTTTAATGTTATTAAATAGATAAGTTATTGTTTTATTTAAATAAATATTACAGTGTCATCGATTTAATTTCCAAAACACTTATAATATATTTTCCGGAACAACTCCCCATTTTTGGCTTCATAATTTTTCCGCGGTGGTCTCTGTTAGAGGAAGTATTCTCTTAACTATGTTTTGTGTTCTCTAGAAAAATAATAAAAATTGACAATATATGTCAGTTGCCGTTAGAAAACGTATTTTTCTTTTGACTGATATTTTAATCCTCTTATCATGGTAGAAGAGCGTTCAAAACGTTTATTTAACGTTTAGAGTGATAAATCGTTGTTGTTAAAGTTGGTAGCAGTGTTTGTAGTCAACATGCCCACCAAACCTGAGATTACTAGACTGAACATCGGAAACTTAGATGGAACCAACTGGTCGGTATGGAAGTACAAAATATCTATGTTACAAAAAGGAATCCCAAAAGCCCTAGATTTATTAGCAGGTAGATATAGTATGCCAGTTTCATAAGCAACCGATGCGAGTGTATCAAGTGACGCATATGCTATTGAAAGGTTTCAAGAACTGGATAGCAAGATTTTAATAATTCTTACAAGCAACATGACAGACGAAATTGTCCAGAGAGTAATGCGTTTCGAGTCTTCTAAAGAAGAATGGGATGAGCTCAAGAGGTTGTTTGATGGAGATGGAGAAGATTTAGTCTACGACAATTGCCTTAAGTTCTTCGAGTACAAGAAGCAACTGGTTGACAGTATGGCAATACATCTTTCAAAACTAAAAAAACATTTGGTTTAAACTGAACAAAGAGATCATTAAGCTTGAAGGAAACCATGAGTTGCTTGAGATACTGCTGATCTGCAAGATCATAGATACTTTGCCTGAAGAATATCTAACGTTCAAATCAAGTTGGCTACTGATGTCTAAAAAGGAAAGGACTATAGAGAGACTAACCTCACAACTCTGTGCCTTTGAACGAAACGTAGAAACACAAGCTTCTACGTCATCCACAAGCATGAGCACCCAAGCTCTGACAATAAAAGCTTCTTCTAAGAGCAAGGCTTACAATAAAAGGATTAAGTGCAATTACTGTGGTCAAGTAGGACACAAAGTAAGAAAATGCTCTAAGTGGTTGAGTGATGGGCGACCTCCGAAGTCAAGTTCAAACACAAACATTGTGAATAACACGGACCTTATGATGGCTGACAGATGCTTATACACTGACAACGATAATTGGTATCTGGACAGTGGAGCCACAAGTCACGTCACATTCAGGAGAGATTTGTTCCATACGTTTGAGAGTTTCGATTCATTACATACAGTAACTACGGCGAATGGTGAGAAAGTAGATGCCTCTGGTAAAGGTGAGATAAAGCTGGAAGCCACAGTCGGAGATCATAAAGGGAACATAACCTTATGCGATGTATGGTGTGTACCATCACTACAGAAAAATCTGTTCTCTCTATTAGCGGCACAGGACAGATTACCAGAAAGTTTCTTCGAGTCTGAACTAGAGTTCTGTAGATTGAAGTCAAAAGGCATGGTCAAGGTAACAGGCGAACGAACGAAGAGGCGAGGACAATTCAAACTCAATGTGAGGAATATGATGCCACCAATCAATGCACTGACAAGCCAGGATTCGTTACAGATTTATCATGAGAGATTGGCATATCAAAGCAAACTCCATGTAAAGAAGGTAACCGAAAAAGAACTCGGAATATAAGTACAGAATAATATTCGTGAGTTTTGTGAAGGATGTAATTTTGGAAAAATGCGCAGACAACCTTTCGGAACACGAGTTAGAGCTAAATTACCTGGAGAAATTATACACTCGGACATGTGTGGGCCATTCCCGTTTTCATACAAAGGATTTCGCTATTTTGCTCTATTTAAAGACGATTTCAGCAAATACCGGTACGTGTACTTCATGAAACAGAAGTGTGAGGTTCATACAAAGCTTCAACTGATGTAAGAAGAAAGCAAGGTAGCTGGTCATGTCGTAAGGGAACTAGTAAGCGACAACGGTGGGGAATTCGATAACGAGAAAACTCGATCAATATTGCAAAGATGTGGCATAAATCACAGATTGATCATGCCATATACGCCACAACAAAATGGCTGCAGTGAACGAGAAAATAAGACACTTGTTGAAGCCGCCAGAGCCATGATGTATGCGCTCGAAGAGCTGCCTACTGCATGTTGGGCAGAGCTCATAAGTACAGCAGCATATGTGCTTAACAGAACAGGACCTACTCCTGTTGAAGATAAATCACCATATGAATTATGGTATAACAAAAAGCCAAAGATAAGCCATTTAAGAATCATTGGAAGTCCTTGCTACGCTCATGTCCCCAAGCAAAAGCGTACAAAATTAGACAAGAAATCGGAAAAATGTATTTTGATTGGCTATGATGGTGATGATGGGTACCGGCTTCTTAATTTAAACAATAATGGAATTTCACTGATACGTTCCAGAGACGTCGTATTTCAAGAGTCACATATCAACAAGACTGAAATCAAACTGAATGTTGGATCGAACCCTGTTGAGAAAAAATCTGAAATAGAGATAAGTCTGCGATTACCAGGGAATCTTGCTGCAAGGGAGTAGAATATTCGAACGATTCATGATGTAAGGGAGAAAGAAAGTGAAAGTACAGATACATTTCAAGAGTGTGTCAATCAAAAAAAAAACCTGAATCATTTGAAGAAACACCTGATACAGAGACATGTAGCAGAATCCCCGATTTATCTCCGGAAACTCAAGATGAGTGAGATGAAATCGATGATAAAGATAATGATCAAACATTGCAAGAGCGTTTGGAACCTATAAATGATGATGATATTATGCCAGATAGCAAAATAGAGAATGAAGGTCGAATAACTCTTCGAGATAGATACAAAACTAAGACCACCTGCTAGACTCAGTGACTATGTTATGTTTTCTGTAGATGATATGGCTGATATGGATGAGCCTACAACATATACCGAAGTACTACAAAGTCAACACAAGGAGCATTGGTTAAAAGCAATGAAGAATGAGATAAAATCTTTGGAAGATAATAAAACCTGGACTCTAGTCGATTTACCAAAGGGTCGCAAAGCTATTTCATGCAAGTGGATCTATAAAATAAAATAAAACGCTGATGGTACAATTGATAAATATAAAGCAAGGCTTGTTGCTCGAGGTTTTTCGCAAAAAAAACAGGAGCGGACTATGACGAAACGTTTAGCCCTGTTGCAAAGATGACGACAATCAGATCGGTCATAAGCGTTGCGGCAAACGAAGGTCTAACACACACAGTTCGATGTCTCAACTGCTTTTCTAAATGGGTGACTCAAAGAGGAGATCTACATGAAACAGCCTGAAGGCCTTAATGACGGGACCAATCGAGTGTGTAAGTTAAAGCGCAGCCTATACGGGCTAAAACAATCACCAGTATGCTGGAATAAGTGCATCGTTGATTATTTGAAGACTATAAGTTTTCAACAAAGTCAAACAGATCCCTGTCTGTTTATCAGAAAACGAGCACAGAATAAAATCATCTTGGCACTATATGTTGACGATGGACTGGTAGCTGCAACAAATCAAAAAGAAGCAGATAACTTTATGGCAGAACTGAAACGAAGGTTTAAAATAACCTCAAAGCCTGCAGACTACTATCTGGGTTTGCAACTACAATACAAAGATGATGGCTCCATAAGCATAACGCAGAAGCACTATACTGAGAAAGTTTTAGCTCGGTTTGGTATGAGCAGCTGTAAAACTGTGACTACACCAATAATCAGAGATTCTGAACAAGGACACTTAGATAAAGAGGTAATAGACGAGAAGTCATATCCCTACAGACAGGCTGTTGGTGCTCTTGCTTACCTTATGGTAGGAACACGACCAGATATTGCCTACGCCATTGGTGTTGTATCCAGAACCTTAGAAAACCCGTCCAAAGAGGATGTGCTAAAAGTAAAGCGTATAATGCGCTACCTACAAGGTACGTCAAGTTATGGAATAACATACAAGAAGGACTTTAATACGGGAAAACTGGAAGGTTTCAGTGACTCTGATCATGGAGGCGACGTCAAGGATGGTCGCTCGACTAGAGGCATCCTCCGCTTATACGCTGGTGGAGCAATTGCCTGGGCAAGTCAAAAACAGTCGTCAGTGGCTATCTCAACGACTGAAGCAGAAATTGTCGCAGCAAGTGAAACTGCCCGTGAGATTGTCTGTCTGCAGACTCTTTATGAAATTTCTGCCCTGGAAGAAATTCCTATACTGAAAATAGATAATGACGCTGCTGTGAAATTGGCTCAAAATCCATATTTATATATGGATTTTGAGTATTTTAAAATTTTTTGATTTTTAAAATAATAATAATGTTAAATAATAATATAAAGTAAATTATGGCGCCAACATCCAATCCACAGTGAATTTGCGCGCATTCGGTCTAGCACGCGCCGCCATAGATAATAAATGACGAAAACCCTCGTTGGTATGGAGCCAAACCGGTAATTTAAATACCTAGCTGTCACTGAAATAAATGGATTTACCAATTAAACATCAATACTTATAATGAACATTGCATTCCAGATTCGTCCCAATGCTCAAGCATGCAATGCCTGCTGGCTAAGAGCGCACCGTCATCAAGGTTAAGTACAAATAGAAGAACCCCAGCTCCAGGTTCACGGTCCCTTTTTCGATAGTGAATCCAGCTCTGTTGCCGAACCTGTTAGCACTCCTAGCTCAGAAATTGACAGGTCGAACGGAGTGACTATTGAAACAATTATTTTGGATGGTTATAGCCGGACTCCTGATACCTCAAGCCATTGTTTTGTTCCGGAGTGTACAAATCTCGAACGTTTAAGAGTATCAGTTTACTTGAAGAAAAAAATACTAACAGACCATAAATTATATGTTACTCCAAATGCCCGTGTTTGTGAACATCATATAAGTATGTATAATTAGGAAATATTGCAGGAATTTGAATTCACATTACATTTTACTGCAACACACACAACTCATGTGTTAGATATATTTAAAAAAACTCACACCATTATCAATTTTGAAGATGTTGAAAATATGAACAATTCTGTGTTGATACTGGACAAGCTTAACAGTTTTGAGCTTTTTATCAATACTTAGTTGCGTTGAAAATAGTTTAGCAATGTTGCGCAGAAAACCAAAACCAGCTTTAGGGTTATACATGATGAGATTAAGAACCGGGGAGCCAATCAGATGTGCCTTATTAATGTGTATGTTAAAATCAATGGCAAGCATTTATGTAAAAAAAGCACGATAATGCATGAGCGAAATGTATGTACCATTACATTTAGGAGTAAATCATCTAACTAGAGCAAGCCTGTCAAGCAGAAATCTACTTATCCCACAGAGTCTCTTTGGTACAACAGAAAATAATCCAATAGTTATTTGTGATGGAACAAATGTGTATATTATGAAAAAAAACATGTAGTTAACATAAGTTTGCAAATCTTGCGAAACCATTTTTGATGGTAGCCACTGACGGCCATTAATAGATATATTTGGTCCAAATGCAGCAACTCGTACTGTCACGAGGCGGTCCCGGGTTTGGGCTTGCTCCACCGCCCCAGGGACCAAGCCTCAGTGGACAACACAAAAGGTCAGGAACAATAATTAGGAGCACAGGAACAGGAGGAGATGATCATAAACAGCGGCTTACGAAGGTATTATTATATATATTTAAAATCTCCAGTTATAATGAACTTAATTAGGTATTTTATAACATATTATTTTTGTGAAAATCGGTTTGCTAAAATCAATGTCGGAATCACAGGTTATTTGAACTTAGAATGAATAATGACAAACTATCAAAAGGAATGAAATGGATTATGAAAGAATTAAGAGATCAAATGAGTATTATTACGAAAGAGGTTTGACCTCGTTACAATACCCCGCCTACCCGGAGTTTTTTTTTTTTTTTTTTTTATATTGAACAAAATTATTTTGTTTTGTAGTAAAGTATGTAAAATTTTGTTGTTATTGGTATCCCAAAACATTAGGTATATTAAAAAAAAACAGAGAAAATGCTAAAGACAAAAGAAAAAAAAATTGTAGAAGTTAATAATTAAAATATATATAATAAGGGTAATAAAGTTAAAATAGTAAAATAATTAATTAAAATAATGGAAATGCTGAGCTGAAAAGGATTTTTTAAACTCTGGCCAATTTTCAAAGAAACTTGTACAAGCTCCTTTGAATTTTTGTTGTTGACCAATTTGGGTTATCGCCTTTAATTTTAAGGTGAACATGTTTATTTACAATGTCAATATACAATTGATTGGATTCCTAGATGCATTGAAATTCATAACTCATACATACATTCATCAACATTCATAGTCTTATACCTTGATGCATTCAAATTCATAAATCACACATTCATTCATCATCATTCATAGTCTTATTCCCATCCCTTGGAAATAAAACTCATTTAAAAGAAAGAGGATCCTTAAATAATATAAAGGTTACTCGTGGAACCAATACAGTATAGTGTAGGCTTATTTATACAGTCACTATCCGCTGATTAGGGTGATTATGTGAGTGTCTGTGTGTGTGATGTGTAAATGTATGTATGTGTATATTTATATACAATTAGTTTGCCAAAATGGCTAAACGTACCTTAGGGTACGACATGCCTGTAGCACGTATGTATGTACGTGTATGTACATAGTAAACGTTGTGTTAGAACGTTAAAATAATATAAGTAAGGTATGTAGGTAATACTATATTAACTATAAGATAATACTAGTTTTGTGACCTAGGCTTGGTTTATAGAGTAATCACATTTGCCGCTCTTTTCAGTATTGGAAGTTTTATGTGTAGTTGTAGTAGGTAATAATATATGGTACTGGTTTCACTTTATACTGAACATTATAATTGTAAATAAAAAAAGGACATAGCTAACAAGTAGGCTATTAGCTACTGTTAGTACCAAAGAATTAAAGTATTCAGTAAGTGCAATAGCACTGAAAAGCAATACGTAGGGACTTGAAGTCAATATTCATAATGAATCCGAAATGTTAATGAAGAGAATAAAATAAAATAAGCTAAAAATATGGGCATGACTCCGTAAAGGGAAATTATATTATAATTACATTATTTACAACTTAAATACAAGGTTGTTTGTAAGTAGGGAACCTACAATGGTCATAAGTAGGTATTTAAATATATGGTAAGGTACGGGAATATGAAAGCAATGTAACTTTACATAATGTATGTATGTATCCTGTTCAAATGTATACGGGTTTTGAAAATGCTGAGTATTCGAGTTATAAAGTAAGATCGATAGTGGGCTCGGCATCAAAATAATATATATCCACCAGCACAGTTTCTCGGCAATATATTGGTTGGGGAAGATCTAGAAAATGAAGAAACATGGGTTTATTTTAGTAATCAGTTGAAAACTTCCTTCAAGATATAAATTAATAGTAGGTAGGTACAGTCAACGTCAATAAGTTATGTCAACAAGCACAAATAAAAAAAAACCCCCGACCCCCCATCCCCCCATTATAGCTAAGAAGCATCTCGATCACATCAGTTTTCAAATATAAAAACCGCATCAAAATTGATTTATTCGTTTGGGAGCTACGATCACCCCTATTCCCGCCCCCCTTCCCCCCATTATAGCTAAGAACCATCTCAATCACATCAGTTTTCAAACAGTAAAAACCGCATCAAAATCAGTCCATTCGTTTGGGAGCTACGATGCCACAGTAGACACATACACACACACAAACACACACCCTGTTACACAGTGACACATACACACCTTTAACTTAATACACCCGTCTCCTTGTTCGGGGGTTAAAAATAAAAATAATAAGAATTATACTGGTTCCATAAATAAATACTTTTAATGCGACAGGTAGTATGTATGTACACGTCTCACTTTATCTGTGATTCCGTCTAACAGTGACAAAATATAGACTTTTTTGAGGCAACCAAACCACAATCATTCTTCCAAAAGTATGAATTTACGCCAAAATAAAACAATTTTTTTCCTAAAACTGGTGGGCTTTTAAAAATGTATGGTTTTTATAAATAAGATATATTTAGAGATCTGTAACGAAATTATGTGCAATTTGACCCGTTTCAATTTTATGATTATTAAAAAACCACTAATGGACATCACCTTTTGTTGAATGCTGTTTAACTGACGTATGAAGTCATACTATTTTATTTAGATGGCCAGCTGTCATCAATACAATATTTGTAGTATTATTTTCTACCATCACAGTATTTTCATATAATAATTACGTAGACGCGAGTAGAATAATGAGCGGTTTACCAAGTGTAATTTTAGCATTATTTATCTCACGCTAGATGGCGTTGGCGACAGTTTTGATACAGTAGTACAGTAGTGTGGTACGACATTCTGTGTTCCCTTGTTTATGGGAAATTGTGCAGTTTTGTAATAAATTCATTACTTATGATATTCAATAGTAGTATTTTCTACCTTCTTGATAATCTTTATTTTTTTATAAGTTACAGCTAATGAAACAAAATGGGCCGTTTTATTTAGTTTTGATTTATCTGCTTTAATAAAGGGGTAAATAAAATCTGAATATGTCAACACTGCCAATGTCTTAATAAAAAAAACTAATAATAAATTTCACAACACAAATAACTTGTCGTTCATTTGATTCGCTCGTGGTTTGTGTATTTTTAGGGTAAAACGAGCCATCGATCTTGGTCACATACAAGATCGTTAACCCGGCTCCTGGAACTGTAGAGTCAACTTCTCTATAGTTCACTTGGGCAATTCTTCTGTGGCGCGTCCTCGCCGCGGGGGTGGGCATTAGGCCGGGATATGTGGAAGCCAAGTTCAGAGGGGGACCTAGTGCTGTGGGGTATATCACGATCCCGTGCCTAGGGTTACAGGTGAAGACCTCAACGATGGAATTGGCGTGGATGTTCAGGCAACAGAATCAGCAGGACCAGCGGAGGAGGCAAGCTTTGTCAAAGTGGCGTAATTATTGTCACCTGTACTTGGGAAGCAGCAATTCCAGTACTGATATAAGGACAAAATTAGAATAGTTTAAAGGGCTTATACCAGACACTTGTAAGCGCAGTCACTGCCATGGCACGACGATTACAAGGCTGCGATGACGGAAGGCAACGGGATATCACCGTCATACATATGTCCCTAGTACCTTCAGCTCAAATGAATAATACAAAACAAAGAATGGCCCTGAGTCTCTACCCTTTGATGGGACAGGGGTGCGAATAATCTCCGGAGAGAAACCCAAAGAACAAATAAGAAAGACAAGGATTGTAACATGGAATGTAAGAGGAATGAGAAAGCATGGAAAACTTTCGAACATCATAATGGAGATGGATCGTCTACAACTTGACATCTTAGGTCTTAGTGAGACAAAATGTCAAGACCAACTTGAAGCTGAGAGGAATAAAATACTTTATTATTCGGGCAATGACTAGTCATCTGATCATCATGGAGTAGGATTGCTCATGAGTAGAGAAACCTCTAAATCAGTGACGAACTTTATACCCTTGTCAAACCGCGCTATGCTGATTAAACTAACCGCGAAACCGTCAAATTTGAACATTATTCAGATTTATGCTTCTACGGTGGATAAACCAATGGATGAAATAGAAGAATTTTATGGTGAAAATGAAACACTTTTGCAGTACACAAAAAAACATGAGACAAATATCATAATGCGAAGGTGGGCTCAACGATAGTCCCGGGAGTTACTGGTGGCTATGGATTGGGGACGAGAAATTAAAGAGTAGACACTTTAATTGAATTTTGTCAGGAAAAAGACCTAGGCATAACAAACACCCTCTTCAAATTGCCCCCACGACGCTTGTTCACATGGACATCACCACAACACTCCGCAAATCGTCTAGTTCGCAATGAAATAGACTTTATCATGATCAATTCACGGTTTCAGAATTTTATCAATAAGGCTCAAACGTATCCTGGAGCAGACATTAAATCTGATCATAACCCAGTAGTTGCAACGCTGCAGTGCAAATTTAAAAACCTTTGTGGAGTTGGAAGGAATACTAGAACTGATTTAAAAAAGATCCAAGAACCCACTATTAGAGCAAAGGTTTCAAATGCTATAAATGAATTGGCAGATAATCGATTAGCCAACTCATCTACCAACTCCAACTCCAGTTAAAACATGGTCTACACTTAAGGACACAGTCAGCAACATCTGCCACAATTTGCTTCAACCAAACTATCACATAAAAAGAAGCAACAATGGATGACCAACGAGATCCTACAGTTGATGGATGAACGCAGGACATATAAAAACAATCCAACTAAATATGATGAATTGGACAAACTTATTAGTAATAAAAAAAGATTTACACGAGATTCTTTCTATGAAGACAAATGCAAACGAATCGAGGACTTTTGCGTAAGCATGACAGTTAAATTTGCATAAGGAGATTAAAGATCTAGCAAGTCTCCGAAAGAAACCTAATTCAAACGTTTTGTATGATGACTTGACGTGAAAAGCAAGAAGAAAACTTTGAAGATGCCTCTAGAAATGCTGAAAATATTTTGTTAGACAATACAGGCCCAATACTAAGATCTGAGGTTAAGCAAGAATTGAAGACAACAAAAGCCGGCAAAGCACTGGGTCCAGACAATATACCAGTAGAAGTACTCAAGCTTTTGGAAGACGAGTATATGGATGCACTAACTCTACTGTTAATGATCGTGTATGTGATCATGCATCTATCACTTTTGTTAAGAAAATACTAGTCTAGGATCAATAGTTGCCGAGTTATAGCCAATTTTAATTTGACAGCTGTTATATGAAATGAAGGTCTGAATGAGATCTATCACTTTTGTAAAGAATTTACTAGTCTAGGATCAATAGGGTCCAAGATAAAGCCCTTTTAATTTTGACAGCTGTCATATGAAATTAAGGTCTCAATGAGATCTATCACTTCTGTAAGGAAACTACTAATCTAGGATTAATAGTTACCGAGTTATAGCAATTTTTAATTTGACAACTGTCATCCAAAACTAAGATATCGATGAGATCTATAATTGCTGTAAAGTAACTACTAGTCTAGGATCAATAGTTTCCAAAATAAAGCCCTTTTAAGTTTGACAGCTGTCATATGAAATGAAGATCTCGATTAGATCTATCAATTCTGTCAAGAAACTACTAGCCTAGGATCAATAGTGTTCGAGTTATAGTTATTTTTAGTTTGACAGCTATCATCCAAAACTAAGATATCGATGCGATCTATCTCTTATGTACAGAAACTACTAGTCTAGGATCAATAGTTTCCGAGATAAAGTCTTAAAACCCAAGTTTAATTTGTTGTCCTTGTCAATGCATAATTTACATACTGAAATGGTTCAGAGACATGTACAGATTTACTTATGATATTTATAAAAGTCTTACACTCGACAAGTCTGTTTAAATCGATAACAGATTAATCTTCAAACAATATCGATTTATTTTCAGAGTATTAAAATTATCACAACACTATTTTCAAAAATGAATCAAAAATGTAACAATAAATGTTCGCTAGCTGCATCATAGCAACATATAACAAATATATGGCATAAAAACCTTATAGACTCTCTAGTTACTCTGTAGTTTCAATCAGCGTTCCCATTGGACATGACAGTTAAATTTGATATGGTAGGAATAGTATGAAACTGACACTTGACAGTTGTCAGCAGTGCGATTACGTAATGTAAAGTTCTGTGGCCCAATTCCATAACTTGGCTACAATCGGATTATCACTTTTTTCATAGCAATTCGACTCTATCGCAAGGCATTAGTTGCTGCGATACTGAGAATTCGATTGAAGCCAAGTTATGGAATCGGGCTGCTGTAATCGGGCTGCTGATGACCGAGCGATAATCGCACGGATGATTCGAGCGTGTAAGTGAACACAGCATCTAATTTTAGATTAGCTGTTTTACTGGTAGTGTTCTGTGGTTTGAGTCCCTATATTACACGGCCAATATTACGCGACCAAATAATGTACAGCCAATAATACGCAACCAATATTACGTGGATTGGCGTCGTAATATCAGGGTGTACATTATTTGGTTGCGTAATATTTGCCGTGTAATATCACCCCGTGCTGATTTTGTACAGGCGATAATACGCAGCCAGGATTACGAAGCCAAAATATGTACATGTAATAACATGGTGTGTTTTATTGGCTGTGTAATACGGGCCGTACACTTTTTGTACGGGCGATAATGTACAGCCAATATTACGTGTACATCACAGATTAAAATATAGAAATGACATGGTCAAAGCCTCGTTTGCACGTTCCAGTTTCCTTTTACCACAGATTATGAATCGAAATTGCTCCGGCGCTGTGGGAAGTGCTGCCCCTCCGCCCTTGCGTAACAAAGCACAGTGGCCCAATTACAGAACTTGGCTTCAATCAGATTGTCACTTTTTTCATAGCAAACTCGACTCTATCGCAAAGCATTATTGAATTTCACGGCTTGAAACCGTCATGATCAACATTACGTAATCGCAGTGCAGGTACCAACGCTCGCCTCCGCAGCTTCGGCTTATTGGTCGCCTTCGGCGACCAGCCTCCGCCACTCCAGCTCACCCTGGTACCTGCACTTTGTCACAGCGGACGGCGGCTGCACTCCCTCCGCGCCTTCGGCTTTTTAAAAACACTCTAGTGTAGGGCAGACAAGATCACGTGTAGTCGGGGTTGGCCGATTCGGTTCTGTGACAGTTTTTTTCATCTTGACACTCGCCTACACAAACGAGGCATCAAGGAGTGATTCTAGCTTTGTCTATGGTTGGCTTCGTATTATTGGCCGTGTAATATTGGTCGTACAAAATCGGCACGGGCTGATATTACGTATCCAGTTGTACACGTAATATTGTTCGCGTAATACTGGCCGTGCATTATCAACCCGGACCGATTTTGTACGGGCAATAATACACGGCCAGTATTAGCCGTCCAAATATTACGAATCCATGTACACGTAATATCTGGCCGTGTAATATTGGCTGTACAATACTGGTCGTACATTATTTTGGTCGTGTATTATCGTCTCCCCTGTGGTTTTACTCAACTCAATCAACGGTATGAAGAAAACGAGGGAAAAGTAAAAGTTAAAACTACATTGAAATGTTGAAATTTTATGTAGTATGTATTGTGCTACATACCTTTTTTGTTAATTTACAACTGATATAAAGTTAACGTCACATAAAAAAAAACATGGAAAACTTTTCAAGAGTTGAGAAAATAGGTGAAGGAACTTATGGTGTCGTTTACAAAGCTAAAGATCGTATCACCGGGAAGGAAATCGCTTTGAAGAAAATCAAACTTGAGAAGTAAGTCACAACAGTGGACCGTGATAGCATTCCTTTGCATTTCTAATGTAAAAAAGATGTGTTCCGCTGTGCACTGATATTGCCAAATACAGTAGACACTCGATGTTTTGTTAGACTCTTGACGATGTCATGGCATTGCAGTGAGCCGGAAGGTGTCCCTTCGACCGCGCTGCGCGAGATCTCGGTGTTGCGCGATCTGCAGCACCCTAACGTGGTGCGGTTGCTGGATGTGCTGCTCTCTGAAAACAAGCTCTTCCTAGTGTTTGAGTTCCTGCACATGGATCTCAAGCGCCTCATGGACGTCACCAAGGGACCACTTCGTCTTGATCTTGTAAAGGTAATCTGCAGCCATAGTCATTATTATCATCAGCCTATATTTGTCCACTGCTAGACATAGGCTTCACCTAATGCATGCCACTGAGCTCAGTTTTCAGCTCTCCTCATCCATTTTCTTTTAGCTACATTTTGCAAGTTGTCACTCCGCCTGGCCAGGGCATGCTATACTATGTTTGCTTATATGTGATCTCCAATGGAGAACTCGTCTACCACAACGGTTTTTGATTCATTGGGAAATATCCACTGCCAGTTTAGAATGATGCCCAACTCAGCTGAATTCTTCTGTTGGCTTCCTTCCCAAAGTGTTTCTTACCTAATTGCATTATTATTTGCCCAAGGTAAACATATTGTTGGATAACTTCAAGAGATACACTATTGACTGCAATCGGTTCTGGGTAAGGATTGAGCTCTGGAATTCTGATTTCAACAAAATTGTGTGATATTTCAGTATAGTTTGTAAAATTCCGGAATTGGTGTGTTAAAAACTGGAATTTAGATATTAAAAAAAAAAAGTCACGGCTTGAGGTGCAAAAGCCGTAACCGTAGTGTCGAAACCGAAGGTTACATTTTTAATAATTGAGGTAGCAGAAACAACATCTTCTGGCACTCTGTACCAATTGATGTTGTGTTGAAACATTGGCTTGCAATATTTCACGTTACTATCACATCTTCAGCCCAAACTAAGCCACTGCTGAACAATGGCATCCCTGTAACAGAAGGGGTTCTATCATAATGTTGGCAGAAGTTATTGAGTTGATGTATTTACTGAGGGAAATGCTGTTGCTCATGTCCTGAGTCCCTGCTGGATCTCAGCACTGCAGGGTGAGTAGGTGTGGACCTATTAATAAGCTGGTCTAGGGCTGCCATAATTTATATTGCTGAAACCGGACAAAGATGTGATGTGAGATGATTTTCCCGGACGACCTTGATAGTATTTAAAAATGAGAATATTATATGCGAGTGATGGTAGCCTAAAGGTTCTATGGTGCAACTTAGAATCCAACGATAGCATGTTCAATCCTAGGTTCCACACCAATGACTTTTCTAAGTTATGTGTGGTTTTCCATTGTTCCGTACTTAGGAGGGCACGTTAAGCTGTCGGTCCCGGCTGTTATTGATTAATAGCAGTCTTTAAGCCATGTCAGAGGCCCTTGGGTGGCCTGACAAACTCTGACACTAGCACAATCTCATACGATAAACAATATTTTTTTTGGATGTTACTCTATATTCGATACTGTTTTTTTTGCCAAAACTGTTTTTTTTTTCATTTTTGCCTGACTGTCTGTCTGTATCTTGGCTAGGCATCACGCCGAAACTACTGAATGAATTTAAATGAAAATTGGTATGATTTGAGTTCATACTATGAGGTAATATGGATACTTTTCATCCCGAAAAATTAAAAGGTTCCTGCAGGATAAGGTTTATCAAAAAACACTTATCACGCTGAAACTACTGGACGGATTTTGATGCAACTTGGCACAGTCATAGTTTATATGATGGATTAAAATTGAGAAAACATTTTATCCCGAAAAAATAAAGGTTTCCTGCGGGATACAGGTCCAAAGTTATGTTAAGCATGAAGCAACTTTTTATTTTATCGGAGGGTACTCTACATTCGATACTGAAGACAAAACTATATATTTAAATTTTTGACAGTCTGTCTGTCCGTTGACAATCTGTCTGTCCGTATCTTGCCCACGCATTACGCCGAAACTACTGAATGAATTCAACTGAAAATTGGTATGATTTGAGTTCATACTACGTGGCAGGACAATGGATACTTTTAATCCTGAAAAATTAAAGGGTTTTCAGCAGGATGGGGGTTGAAAGTTATTCAAAAGAACCCATATCACGCTGAAACTACTGGACGGATTTTAATGCAATTAGGCACAGTGGATAGTTTATATGATGGGTTAAAATTGAGGATACCGTTTATCCTGAAAAAATAAAGGATTCCTGCGGGAATCCCAAAGTGGTTTTAATTTTGAAGTAATATATAATATTGTTTGGAGGTTACCTTATATTCGATTCTGAAGCCCAAAGTTCGTTTTTGTCTGTCTGTCTGTCTTCAGTATCTTAAACGCGCATCACGCCAAAACTACTGAATGAATTTTACTAAAACTTGGTATGATTTGAGTTCATATTACGATGTAGGACACAAGGGCGGATCCAGCCTTCGAGTCAGGGTCACGCACTAATGTCCAGCCTGAATGGGTTTAAAAATCATACAATACTATAGATGTTCCCCGCGGTTTCACTCGCGTAGGGCGAGTGAAACCGCGCCCTAGATCCATTAATCTATCGCGCGGATCCATTAATTTATAGAGATATTTATATCATAAAATTTCAGGACAAAATAAGCGCAAGAGTAGTGAGCGGGAATAGTTTGAGTTATTTCTGTCAGTGTGGTTATTAAAACGAAATTCTGATTCGAAAAAAAACAAATCAATCAAACATTTATGAAAAAGCTAAAATAAGAGCGAACGAAGCAAGCACGGAAATTTTGAGCTATTTCGATCGGTGTAGAAGTAAAATAACATTTCCAAATCATAAAAATAAACATTCTAATAAAAAAAGCGCCAGCGAAGCGAGCGCACTAAATAGCGAGCTATTAATTTAATAGAGATTTTTAGATCAAAACATAATACCAAAGAAATCACATGAAAATAATGTAAAAGAACCCAAAAGCGAGCGAAGTAAGACCAAATGAACACTTCTGCCTGTTAAATAGTGCTAAAAACATAACTCCAAATAACATTTAAATATGCAATGATAAGAACAACCCACACAAACGCAGCGTGCATACTATTGCGCTATTTCTTTCAGTATAGAAATGGAATAATTGTAAATCATACGAATTTAACTAATACATACCTGGCATAGATTAAAAAACCGCGAGCGAAGCGAGCGCGAAAATTTTAAGCTTTTTTCCAAATAATATCAAAATAACGAATACGTTATGATTACGATAACTTTACGTTATAACTGCAAATTTTTCAAATAAGCGAGACCGAAGCGAGGGCTAAAATTGTAAGGTTTAGAAGAAACTTTAAAACAGTTAAAGGTGGAAGCCCCTGGGCAAGGTTTTGAGTGCGACAGAAGCGAGCGCGAAAGTTCTTGGCTATTCCTTTAGTTTTTTGTTTGGCGTATGAGGTAGTGCTGGCGTCCAGAGGCCAAAGTACACTTGTCAGGCCGACCGAGGGCCTCTGACATGGCTTAACGACAGCCAGCCGGGGCCGACAGCTTAACGTGCCCTTCGAAGCATTTCTACAGTGTAAAACTAATACATAATTTGAAATTGCACAAACACGAAAACAATCCATCAAAAGCGCGAGCGTGGAAATTTTTAGTTATTTCTATCAGTGTACAAAATAAAAATAATAACAAAACATATGAAAATTAAAAATAATGATTGACATAAGTCCGGGGGGGGAGGTCATGACCCCCATGACACCCCCCCCCCCCCCCCGTGGATCCGCGCTTTTCGAAGGGGTTTCGCAGGATATTGGTTGAAAAGAACACGTATCACGCTGAAATTACAAGTCTATTTTTAATGCAACTTGACTCAGTCATAGATTATATGACAGTCTTTAATTGAGGATACTTTTTATCCCTAAAAAGTAAAGGGTTCCTGTGGGATAGGGCTCCAAAATAGGGCTTCAAAATTATGTTAATTTTGAAGTACTACAATCTATACTTATAATAAAGCAATTAGTACGAAAAAGTCTGTACAAAGAAGATAATTTAAAAAATTGGTTTAGGTTACTTAAAATTAGAGATGGCCGTTTCAGAAAAAAACGTTGTTGGGCATCGATGCCAGTGAATGATGCTGGCATCTGATGCCGATATAATTTAAAACAGATGCTCTTAACATCCGATTCTGAGAAACGTGAACACAAAACATCACAGATCGCACGGTGCCGTCCAACTGAACATTATAGTCTTGCTCGCTCGCTCTAGCTCGCACTTGTGGCTGTGCGAGCAAGAGGACCCACGAAAACGGCAACGAACTTTTATACCTAGATTGAGCCGGTGCGCGCGAGTGCTTGGTTGCGTAATACAAAGGGTAATTCATAATAATGATAATAAAATAATGGAAGGTCTTTTTAACTATTGTTAGAAAGTCGTTTATGACAGGGACCCGAGGGCCGTTATAGGAAAGAACACTCCATCGAGCGATGTTTCTCTATTCTGAGAGCTGATTAGGAGATGTCTGTAAATGAAGTTATAGTATTTATTATTACCCTTTGGGTGGTCGAGTTAAGTCACACTAATTCCCGCCCTAAGTTAGGTATAAACTCTAATAAATAAGATGACAAATCCATATGCATGCAGCTGTAACACAAACCTATAAACTATTTGAGTTTATATAATTAAGTAAGAGCTAGGTTTTAATTAAGGAATTAATGAACCTTTAGCCCTTTAGGTTGCATGAGTATAATATATAATTTCTCATAAAGTCACATATTTCGAGACCACTCCTTACAATTACTGCAACCAATTCTCACAACCATGGGATTTTCTTTGACCTTTTTAATTGTCAAAAAAACAATTGTTTCAGGACCTTTGTAATTGTCTTTTTTATGGCCAAGAGATAATTTGTAAAATTTACGCATTATGCACTCATTCATTTGTTTAAACCAGTTGTAGTTTTTGATCATGTTGAGACGGCAAAAATCAGCAAATCCTTTTTGGGACCACTTTGATAAAAAAGACAATACTATGTCCTACTATCTACTAAATATTAATAATAAGTCAACGACGAGAAACTTAAGGTCTCCGACGGGATGGTGGTTTCGTCATTCTAAAATATACCCGACTTTGAAATATACCGTACAAGGTGGTATATTTTTATAAACTCCGTACCCTGTGAACGGATATTCTCCAAAGACGGGTATATTCTCAATGAACGAAGGACGCGCCCTTGCAACTCCTAATTAGAAAAACTCATATTTTTGAAAACTTTCTTATATTTTGATTAAATAAGTTCTTTGTTTTTCTCATTTCATCTTGACTCAACTGGAACATAACTAAATATGTTTTTGGTCGTAACTATAAACAAAGCTCTAGGTAAATAGGTAACTTCAAAGTTATTTTATTATTAGGCACTGTCCTCATACAAGAATACAGAGCGGAGGTGGCCTAACGGTTCTATAGTGCAATTTAGAATCCAACGACACCAAAGACTTTTCTGAGCTATGTGCGGTTTTCCATCGCTCCGTGCTTCGGAGGGCACGTTAAGCTGTTGGTCCCGGCTGTTATTGTTAATTGCAGTCGTTAAGCCATGTCAGAGGCCCTCGGGCGGCTTGATAAACTCTGACATCAGAGGCCAGCACTACCTCATACGACAAACAAATAAACAACTTACAAAAAATCCGTTGCGCGAGTCGAAAACAACGATGCCGGCATCGGTTGGTGTATGGGAAATAACGATGTGCATCGATGCCAAAAATTAATGATAACGCCCATCTCTACTTAAAATAAGCTACAGAACAAGTTTTTTTTTAAATCATTTCTTTCTGTCTGTACGTTTGTTTGTTCGCACATGACGTGAAAACTACTAGACCGAATGCAATGTGGTTTTCACTGCTAGATAGCTTAACTTAAAAACTGATGTAATTATTATCTCTATCCCAGTGCCGGATTAAGCAAGCGCGGGGCCCGTAGCAATTTTTTCCGATTTTCGATATCGCTCATGGTTATTGAGTTTTTATCAAAAAGCTACTGAGACCTTTTTGTTTGTTTATGTTTATTGTAAATAACAAATTAAAATTTTGAATATCAGAAAAATACGTCTTTCTCATAATTAGATTTCGCATCAAATGAATCAATAATCTCATATTTTTGCCACAATTCTAACATTTATTCGCAGGAAACTCACTTCTCCAGAAGAACACACGTGGCCCATCTCTACTTAAAATAAGCTACAGAACAAGTTTTTTTTTAAATCATTTCTTTCTGTCTGTACGTTTGTTTGTTCGCACATGACGTGAAAACTACTAGACCGAATGCAATGTGGTTTTCACTGCTAGATAGCTTAACTTAAAAACTGATGTAATTATTATCTCTATCCCAGTGCCGGATTAAGCAAGCGCGGGGCCCGTAGCAATTTTTTCCGATTTTCGATATCGCTCATGGTTATTGAGTTTTTATCAAAAAGCTACTGAGACCTTTTTGTTTGTTTATGTTTATTGTAAATAACAAATTAAAATTTTGAATATCAGAAAAATACGTCTTTCTCATAATTAGATTTCGCATCAAATGAATCAATAATCTCATATTTTTGCCACAATTCTAACATTTATTCGCAGGAAACTCACTTCTCCAGAAGAACACACGTGGCTCAACTCGCTAAAAAATTTGCCAAAAGTTAAAAATAAAATAAAAATAAAGATACAACAACTTGCGGTCGGCCAGCAGAGAACACCGTGCTTCGGATCCCGCTACCCTCTCAAGCAAGGCCTCCGACGCAGAAACACCATGATTCCGATCACGGCCCACCCTTCCAACACAACTGTATCCTACTACTCATCCGGACGGCTTCCCTGAACATAATGACACGACAAGTCGTTTGGCATCAAGCTTTTGACCAGTAAATAAATAATTAATAATAATAATTAATATATATATAATTGGCCGGGTTTATGATCGATCATCTCTGAGTAAAAAAACGAAACGAAAACGCGCGAGCGAAGCGAGCCCCCCATTCGTGCGCTTACCCCCCAGCTTACAGTGATGTGCAAAATTCTTAGAGGTCAGATTGATGCACCAGATCTGCATGATGTGCTGTGTCGGTTTTTTGTCCCGAATAACTACCAACGTATCAGGAGACCGGTTTTTCGCCGTTCCATCTTGTCGTACCGTAGCGCGACATAAGTCGCCTGTACCGCGCACCCTCTTCGCACTCAACACTCTCCTGGTCGCCGCCAATCCAGAATGTGATTTGTTTGCGGATGGATGGCAGAGTATATTGTCTGAGTGTTTGCAATTTTGTGAGAGGAGTAAATGATTGTGTGAGACTGTTTTTTATTTTATATTTTTCATTGTATTCGTTGTTGTTTTTTTTTTAATTTTAATTCTATTAATTTCTATATTTAGTTTTATAGCGTAATAATTAATGTAATTGGTGCAAACCGATTTAATTCAATAAATAAATGTAATAAAATGAAACGAATTGGCTGCATATTCCCTTATAACATCAAACTTTTAACATACAGGCGAACATAGATTCTCCTCCTTTTGTGAAGTCGATTAAAAACTACTGTCTCGATAATATCTTGCATCATTACGAAAATAATTCCTTTTAGATCTCTGTAGTACGTTTACGTTAACTGACTCACTTAGTGCAGGTATGCAAACTGCCCACTACTGCATTGTGACAAACGGTCCTTCTGCGTCCGTCACAGCAGTAGTTACCCAGAACACACACGGGGATGAGAAATATCAATAATTAGAACAATTACTATCTGTGATGGCAATTACGATCGTATTTGTGCAAAGGCTTTCGTTCGTAAATATAGTTCGTTTCGTGGTTGTTTAGAGATTTAGAGTTTACCGGATGCGCGTTTAAGATACTGAAGACAGACAGACAGACAAAAACGAAGTTTGGGCTTCAGAATCGAATATAAAGTAACCTAATTTTGAAATAATATTATATATTACTTCAAAATTAACAACACTTTGGGATTCCCGCAGGAATCCTTTATTTTTTCAGGATAAGCAGTATCCTCAATTTTAACCCATCATATAAACTATCCACTGTGGCAAGTTGCATGAAAATCCGTCTAGTAGTTTCAGCGTGATACGGGTTCTTTTGAATAACTTTCAACCCCCATGCTGCGGGAAACCCTTTAATTTTTCGGGATTAAAAGTATCCAATGTCCTGCCACGTAGTATGAACTCAAATCATACCAATTTTCAGTTGAATTCATTCAGTAGTTTCGGGGTAATGCGTGGGCAAGATACGGACAGACAGACTGTCAACGGACAGACAGACTATCAAAAATTTAAATATATAGTTTTGTCTTCAGTATCAAATGTAGAGTACCCTCCGATAAAAAAAAAGTTGCTTCATGCTTAACATAACTTTGGACCTGTATCCCGCAGGAAACCTTTATTTTTTCGGGATAAAAAGTTTTCTCAATTTTAACCCATCATATAAACTATGACTGTGCCAAGTTACATCAAAATCCGTCCAGTAGTTTCAGCGTGGTAAGTGTTTTTTGATAAACCTTATCCTGCGGGAACCCTTTCAGTTTTCGGGATGAAAAGTATCCTATGTGCTATCTCGTAGTATGAACTCAAATTATGTCAAGTTTCATTTGGATTCATTCAGTAGTTTCGGCGTGATGCCGAGCCAAGATACAGACAGACAGACAGACAAAAATGAAAAAAAGTATAGTTATTTGAAAGTTAGTCTTCATGAAAAAATAATCGTAAAAATCTGACACTTCTTACTGAAAATACGTACAGATAGAATTATAATGCTGGAAAATATTGCTCTCCTAAGTTTTGCGACGGAATTTTGAAATTTTGAATGCTTATAAATAATATTTCTTTGATCATTATTATATTTTTATAACCATTATTATGGATTTTAAATTTTAATAAATGTTGTTTTCTATAATGGTTTACCCATAGCTGGCTTTCAAATTTGTATAATATTACATATATATATTAAGTATGGTATTTCACAAAATACTCTACTGATTTTCAAGAAAATTATGTAATTTATAATTAGGTGAGATGTACATTAGTTGCAGCGGAAGTTTGTGCGAGACACAAAGTTGTGTGCAAGTTGCTGCGCAAACTGCAATTTTTCAGGCGTATTCCCAATGTTGAAGGTGAAGACAGCATTGTATAACTACCTCACTCACTCGCTTACATTTTTCGCATATTCTATCTCGCTCTTACTATATGCTGTTGTATCCTCACAGCAGTACCTACGCAATCGTTCACATTCTTCACAACCACAAAGATCCGCTGTGACTACTGTATGAATCTAGAACTACTTTTCACCTCATCAAAACGAGCCCTGTCTGCGGTGTCGACAGAGCTACCTGCGGCAGCTGCTTGAGGGCGTTGCGTACTGCCACGCGCACCGCGTGCTGCACCGGGACCTGAAGCCGCAGAACCTGCTGGTGGACGCCGAGGGGCGCATCAAGCTGGCCGACTTCGGGCTGACGCGCGCCTTCGGCATCCCCGTGCGCGCCTACACGCACGAGGTGGTCACGCTGTGGTACCGCGCGCCCGAGATCCTGCTCGGCGCCAAGTTCTACTCCACCGCCGTGGACGTGTGGAGCCTCGCCTGCATCTATGCGGAGATGGCGAGCGGGCGCACGCTGTTCCCGGGCGACAGCGAGATCGACCAGCTGTTCCGCGTGTTCCGCGCGCTCGGCACGCCCGGCGCGGCCGACGTATGGCCCGGCGCGCGCCGCCTACCCGACTACCGCGCGTCGTTCCCGCGCTGGCCGGGGCGCGCGGCACGCGCGCTGCTGCCGCCGGCGGCGCGCGACGCGTCCGCGAGCCAGCTGTTCGAGCAGATGCTGCGCTACGAGCCCAGCGAGCGCGTGGCGGCGCGCGCGGCGCTGCAGCACCCGTACCTGCGCGACGCGCGCCGCGTGCCTCCCGACCTGCCGCCGCGCCCCGACTGACGCTCTAACAATACATAACGTATACATAACGTATCAATAAATAACTATTGTCTCGCTGCTGACGTCTTTGTGATCTGTATTCCTCATAGATCTAGTTCAGATAGGGATACTTAGGTGACAGCTTCTCGGCCATGGACCGCATTAATTCAACGCACACAATTGGCCTTTGGTCTTACTCACAATCGGAGTGGCGTTTGGGTAGCACGCGTTAGAAGTGAGTCACTTTCGCCATATTCTGCGCATGCCTCTCTCTCACTCTCTCTCTCTCACTCACTCACTCACTCTCTCTCTCTCTCACTCACTCACTCTCTCTCTCTCTCTCACTCACTCTCTCTCTCTCTCTCTCTCTCTCTCTCTCTCTTTGTTGAATTGTAATGCGCGGCATGTAAGTGTAATAATGCTTAATCAAAATGTATTTATTTGACCGTTTCGACCCCGCCCGCAAATCCTCATTCATTCTTTACTATCTGCGCCCCGCTGCTTTGTACTTTAGCTCCATTTCCTCTACTCCTACCAACAACGCCTGACCCCCCACAAAATAGATATTCCTTTTACACTGTCAGTTCTCCCGTTCTTCGTGTTTTTCTAATGCTCACATTTTTGGAACAAAAAGTTACAACTTCGACTTTACCGTTTTTTAACGGTTTTATTTCGCTTGCACCGTTTGTTGTTTTTTGTTTGTTTGGGTCAAATTTAGTAATTGATATTTTACCCCATTCCTGTTGAACAGTTGATCTGAAATTTAGTACACACCTTTAGTTCTGATGACAATACAATGATGTACTAATATTCAGTATCATCGTAAATTCAAGATGACCCGCTGCCACAAAATGGTGAATTACATAATTTTCTTCAACCATAATTCATAATTTTCTTTAATATGGGTATCAAATGAAAGCATTTGATACCCATATTAAAGAAAATTATATAGAATCATTTCGTAGTTGAGTTCCTGTGACTACCTTCCGGCTTCATCATCAGACCCTGGATTTCACATAACACCAGATAATTTATCAAGACATACCAAATGAGCCCAAACTCGAAATGGTTCTATCATTTTGTTGTTGAGTTCCTGTGACTACCTTCCGACTCTATCATCAGACCCTGGATACCACATAAAACCAGAGAACTCATCAAGACAAACCAAATGAGCCTAAACTCGAAGGGATTCCATCATCCGATTGTGTAGTTCCTTTGACTACTACTACTACTCTAGTTTTTTAATTTTCACCAGAACTACACCGATGTTTAAAACTTCAGCATCTTTGGACGTCCTTAATAAATTGTTTAAAATTGACTTGCAATCCATTGCTAAACATTTAACACAGTGAATTAAATTAAAGCTTGTTTAAAGCTAATAAACCACTAGAGTCTTCTTACTCAAGTAAAAACAATAATCTAATTCGGTTCAGAAATCCTAAGATATTAGAGAACATAAACTATAAAACAAGTAGATTTTCTAATAAAACTACTGAACCAATTTCGATGAAGTTTATATGGGACTACACAGAAAGTTTACCCTTTTGAATAAAAAAACAACCATCGAAATCGGTTTAGAAATCCTAGAGATAAACATAAAATCAAGGCAATATAAACACAAAATCGAATGGATTTACCCAAAAAAACTATTTGTTCTCGAAAAACTGCTGTACCAATTTTGGTACAATTTATATGGGACCACCTGTAGAGTATACCCTTTCAAACAAATAAAGAATTTTCAAAATCGGTCCCCAATGAGCTCGCTAGATGGCGTTGGCGGCAGTTTTGGTAACAGTACTGTAGTTTGGTATGACCAAGGAAGTTCTTTAAGTACATAGAACTTCCTTGGGTATGACCAAAGATTTTGAATTACGCTTCGCTTACTATGACATTCTGCGTTACCTTGTTTATGGCAAGTTGTGCGTCAGTTTTGTAGCAAATTCATTTTATATAGTATTTATTGGTAGTATTTTCGGCCTTTTTTATATTCCATAATAAAAATTACAGCAATAAAATAATAAGGATTTATTTTGATTTAATTTATCTGCTTTAATAAAGGGGTAAATAAAATCTGAATATGTCAAAACTGCCAAATCCAAAATACAAAAAAACAAACTTGTTTTTTGTGTAACAAACACTACACAAACAACTTGTCGTTCGTTTGGTTCACTCGTGGTTTGTTTATTTTTAGGGTAAAATGCTGTTTTTACCTGCTTTCGATTACTACATTTAGTTAAAATTTAGAGTAAATACCAAAAGTTACGTGAGCGCCATCTCTTGACTATGAAAGAACTAAACTGTCAATGCCTAATGGAAAACTGCTCATTGACGGAGATTTCGAATGATATTCATTAAAAATGCAGAATGATATAAGAAACAAATTCAATCGAACATATAACCGTCTCCTTTTCTGAAAATACAATCGAGTGGCGAGTCGAATTTCTGTTACTCAGAATTAGGTTATTGTTATTTTTTTCTATTATTCTATTGACGACCGGTTGGTCTCGTGGCTAGAGATCCTAGGTACGAAATCGAACGGTCGCGGGTTCGAATCCTGCAAGGTGCAATCATTTGTGTGATGAACAGAAATGTTTATTTCCGAGTCATGGATGTAATATTCTTATCTATGTATGTTTATCCGTTATCTAGTGCCCATAGCACAGGGTATCCTAGTTTGGGGCTAGATAATTGGTGTAGAAATGTCCCGAATATATTTATTTATTTATTCCCCACGTTTTTTTTTTTTTTTAGCTTTTAGTACAAATAAAATTGCACAAATTTGATAAAAAACAGGGTTTTAGTTTTTTTATTTCTAATTTATACTGGGTTCTGCTTGTCTGCCTGTGCCTGTGGTGATATTCACCATCACCACCTGATGATGAACTACCTGTGGTGATGTGACCTGTGAAAAAAAATGCATTCGTGCGCCTCGGCGCGCTGCGGCCAGCTAACTGAGAATCGAGCTGCATCTCAGCAATATTTAGGTGATGGACGTCGCCGGCGGTGAGCGAACGGGACCAGGAGCGACGTGCGCCGGCTCTGAGTACATAAAGATTACTGACGCGCGTTCGTTCGAATGGTCATCTTGCATCGAAATGCAGGGAAAAGAGGATTCAGGGCGATTGCCCTCTGCCTCTGGCTTGTCTCCATCCTGCAACTGCAGGCGGGTCTTTTTGGGTTGGTTATTTTTGTAACCGTTTGTTTGGTCACTCTTGCTTTATTTTGTGTGGCTTTCTGTTTTTACGGGGACGGTCCGGGGGCCACCTTGTGTCTGGGCGATCAAGGCCCTGCCGGGTGAGACCCCTGGTTATCCAGGGGAGGCCCGGCGAGCCGATCGGCGACCGAGACGGCGACCTCCGGCCGCCCTTCCGTTTCTCCTTCCTCTTCTTCGATTTCACCCT
This sequence comes from Alsophila aescularia, assembly GCA_946251855.1. Lineage (NCBI taxonomy): Eukaryota > Metazoa > Arthropoda > Insecta > Lepidoptera > Geometridae > Alsophila > Alsophila aescularia. The sequence goes on from OX276376.1 coordinate 34,296,738, forward strand.
CGTGCCACGCCACGAGCTCCCTAGAGTAAGGCTTCGTTTTGCGTTTACCTGGTTGGTCAGGTGGTCTCGTGTGTAGTGGTGCAATGCTGCTTATATGTGCCTGCCGTGATTCGTCCGCGCGGTCGAACATTTTTTTGCTAAGACGTTTTACGAAGGCGTCTATATTTTCAATTTTTAGGTCTCTTTGTATTGTCGTATTTTTAACATAGCTCGGAGCGGCGACGATCGCTCTGAGGCAGAAGTTTTCTTGGGCTTGGATTTTCTTTTTTGTAGTGGCTGATGTTTGTGCGTACCACGCCGGAGCCGCATATGTTAGGCGTGACCTGACGTATGTTTTGTAAATCATCAGTTTGGTCCGGAGTGGCAGCGATGACGAAAGTATTGGGTACAGTTTAACGAAGGGGCCCCCTTCGTCTTTCCAATTGTGGTCTGTACATGTGTTTGGAAATTCAGTCTACGGTCGATTGTAACTCCGAGATAGGTAACTTCTTTCTTCCAGGGGATTTCCTCACCCTTTAGTTTCAGTTTCTTTGGTAGTTTCCTTTTCCCTCCCGTGAGGATGGCTTGCGTTTTTTTTACGTTGATGGCTAGTCGCCACTTCCCTAGCCATTCCGGCAGGGCGTCCAGAGTAGGTTGCAGCTTCTTCGGTGCCCAGACTGCGCTGTACGATGTCGCGAAGAAGGCTGTATCGTCCGCGTATAGCGCCAGCTTTGCCTGCCCGACTACTGGGATGTCGTCGGTGTACCAGGAATAGCAAGCTGGCGAGAGGCAGCTACCCTGGGGCACCCCGGCTTTCTGGGAGATGAGAGTGTGTCCTCGACCGACACTCTTATTGAGCGGTCCTTTAGAAAGGCCGCAATGATCTCCATTATGTTACGAGACGTTGGCGCCTTCGACAGTTTGTATAGCAATCCCTCATGCCATACTCTGTCGAAGGCTTTCTCCATGTCTATGAAGGCTGCGGCTACGTATTCCTTCTTGTTGTGACAGTACGTCATCTCGTTTATTAGCCGGACTATTTGGAGAGTCGTAGAGTGTTCGGCTCTAAAGCCGAATTGTTCTTCTTGGTGTGATATGTTTCAGTAAGTGTGGGAGTAATAGACGCTCAAACAGCTTGGATAATGTGCTGAGTAGTGTGATGGGTTCATTATTACTTTACCAATTTTCCAAGTTTGCGGAAAATGGCCTGACCGCATAATTCCGTTTAGTAGCCGTGTTAGTATCACTACGGCCTTATTCGGTAGATGTTTTAGGGCTTCATTAGTTATCCGGTCTAGACCGGGGGCTTTCTTTGGTGGTAGTTTCTTTATTTGATTCTTCACCCTACCAGGGGTGAAAAAGATCTGTTCTTCGTTCTCCGGTTTGGCCGCTGAGAAGTACTCTCGCAAGTGCCTCTCAACGGCTTCTACGTGGTCAGTGTTTTCGGTAGGGTTTGGCGTAAACTGACTCTCCAAATGGTCTGCGAAGATCTCCGCAGGGTCCTCGGCTGTGAATTTTAGCAAGCCATCCTTGTTGATCAGGGGTCTTGTTGGATCCGGGGTAGCTGTCAGCTGTCGACATAGGCGATGAATGGAGGGAATATCATCGCCTATGGAGCTTATGTGCTCTTCCCAGGACTCTGCTGCGTTTTCTATGAGAGCGGTTTTGACTTTCTCAATGAGTGCGTTCAACTCCTTTTTGGCTGTTGGACAGCGTGATTGCTGCCATACCTTCCTCTGCTCCCTTTTGTCACGAATGAGTTTCTTTATCCTCGCCGGGAGGGGGTCGAAACGCTCTCCCGACGCGGCAGTGTGTGAAGATGCCTCCAGGGAGCTTTGGATGGTTTCAGTCAGGGCTTCAGTTTCTCTTTCCACGTCTTCTGGCGTCTGAATTGGGTGGGTTTTGATTTTCTTTTGCACTTCCTCTTCGTAGGTCTTCCAGCAAATTTTCCGCTTCTTTCCGGGAAGACGGACTATGCTGGGAAGCTCTACGAAGGTCAGTAGTACCGGCCTGTGGTCGGAGGGCAGGTCGGGCATTACTGTCATTCTTGGTGGTGTTCTTATTCCTGCGTAGGCCACGATGTCTATGACATCGCCTCCGCTGGGGCCGTAATGTGTCGGTTCTTCCGGTCCAATCACCTCAAAGTGATGGCTCACCGACTCTGCGTGTAGGCGTCTCCCTTCGTCGCACACCCTGGTGGAGTTCCATGCGGTGTGTTTGACGTTGAAGTCACCGGCGGCGACTGACGGCGTCTTATCTTTGACCAGTTTCGTGATTTCACTGGTTTTAAGGTTATTTTGTGGTGGTTTATAGATAGCGAAGAATCGTTGGAGGCGGCCGGCGACTTCAACCAGTACTCCCAGCGCGTACAGGGTACCGTGCTCGACGTAAGGGATCGCCTGCTGGACCACTCTTCGGTGAACCATCACTGCGAGTCCGCGATACGCCGTTCCGTCGACCGTTTTCTCATCTTTCCTGTAGATGAAGTAATTAGGTATTTTTAATGATTTTTCCTCTCGGAGGTGCGTCTCGCTGACTAGCATTATATCTACTTTTTGCTCACGGAGGAAGAGAGTCAGCAGTTTTATCTTCCCCGTGAGCGTCTGGGCATTCCAGTAGACCACCCTAAGTCCGTCCATTGGATAGGATGTTCATGAGCCCTCTTAATACCGCGGTTTCCGCGTCCGTACCCGACTGGACCGCTTCTAGGATGCCCTTGAGAACGTCGATCGTCTTTTTAAGGGCATCGGGTTTTTGTGGGGCAGCTATCTGTGCCTTCGGCGGTCTCGTCTGGCCCTGTCCGGTACTCTCCGGCTTCTAGGCTTCCTGGGGTGGTGGGGGTGGTCTTTTCTTCCCACGCTTCCTGCGTGTTGTAGTCCCAGTCGTGCCGTAAATCCTTGGTGGATTTGCCGGTGCCATAAGGGTTTGAGCGGTCGATTCTTCCTGTAGGGTCATCGGTAGTACCGGAGCGACTCCTTGCCTATTCGAGATGGTTGAGCCTAGCGTTCCTGCTCTTCTGTTCCTCATCTCCTTTTTAAAAACTGGGCATGACTTGAAGTTTGCCGGGTGAGTGCCCGAGCAGTTTGCGCACGTGGCCGGCTCCTCCCTTGGTCTGGGGCATTCGCCTGCCCTGTGGTCCTCACCGCACCTAACACAGGCCTGCTCGCGGTGGCAGTTGTGTGAGCTGTGCCTGAATTTCTGGCATCTGTAGCATTGCGCGGGCCCCTTTTTCGCGCGCCACATCTCTATGACTATCCCTGGCATTAACAAGAGCTCAGTCTCTTGGTATATCTTTTATGTTCTACTGAAGAGGACGCCGAATCTAAATTCGGCGTCCTCTTCAGTAGAACATAAAAGATGCAGCCGGGACGTCCTTGCCGCCCTTTTATGTTTTTAATATATTCGGGTTCGTAGCGCTTGGCCTCCAGGGCTTCTCGGATCTCGCTTGTGTTCGTGTCGGTAGGCCGCGAATAGCGACCTTCAAGCTTCTCTCCGCCGGCAAGGAGTACGAAAACCAGCTAATCTTTTCGGTCTTTTCCAGGTCCGTCAAGTAAGACTGGATAAGCCGGTACTCCGTGTCGTCCGTCGGGGTGAAGCGTATGCCCATCCCGTATGGACGTCCGTTTGGCGGTCTCCCCAATTTTACCGCTATTTTCTTAAACTTAGCCAGTTATCGATTTTCTCGACAATGCAGATTCGTTGTGTCGTTATCACTACCGCTTCCGTAACCGAGCAAGAAGATGTGAATCCCCTTGTTCCTGGAAAAATCAACAACAAAATTTCCCTTTCATTTGATACCCATATTGAGGGGATTGAAAAAAATGAAAGTAATCCACCATTTTGTGGTGGCAGCCATCTTGGATTTGGAATTTTCATTGTGTACTGTATTCTACTAGCTAATTTTCTTCTAAATAATTTTCTTTAATATGGGTATCAAATGCTTTCATTTGATATCGAATCTGCATCGGCGCTTCCTTGCCTTGCTGCTACTCGACTTCGATCTTGAGCGGTTACGTGTGTGAAAAGGCTGGCGATAGTTCTGTCTTTCTCGTAATTCTGCGACTTCTAGTGTAAGTTTTTCAATCTGTTTCGATAATAACTACATTTTAAAATCTTCACCAGAATGCTTTGAAGTTGATACAGTTGCGATTTGAGGTTCCAGATGCTCCATCATCTTATCAGCCATTGAAGCGAGCGTATTTAGCGTGGATTCTTGAGTCGGAGTAACCATTGTTGGAGCGCTATCAGAAGGTTGCATCTGGTATTGAAGTAAAACTCTTGATGTTGTATGACTAGATGACTTTTCCTGACTGATTCCTTTAATTCACTTAACTCACTAATTGTCTGATTTCATTTATTTTAATCCTACTTAAGTACTAAATTTCGATACATATCCAAAACACTATCATAAGGAGTATATAAATTGTCACTAGTACTTAATCTATGGCAATGTCAGTGCGAAGAGTGCAGCATTAGTTATGATGACGCGCATCTCCTGTCGCATTCGCACACTATAAAACTAGCGCGCAGGTGCAACGCGCGTCAGTAATCTTTATGTACTCTGAGCCGGCGCACGTCGCTCCTGGTCCCGTTCGCTCACCGCCGGCGACGTCCATCACATAAATATTGCTGAGATGCAGCTTGATTCTCAGTTAGCTAGCCTCAGCGCGCCGAGGCGCACGAATGCATTTTTTTTCACAGGTCACATCACCACAGGTAGTTCATCATCAGGTGGTGATGGTGAATATCACCACAGGCACAGGCAGACAAGCAGAACCCAGTATAAATTAGAAATAAAATAACTAAAACCCTGTTTTTTATCAAATTTGTGCGATTTTATTTGTACTAAAAGCTTAAAAATAAAATAAAAACGTGGGGAATAGAATAATAGAAAAAAATAAAGAATATAATAATTAAAAATAACCCTAATTCTGAGTAACAGAAATTCGACTCGCCACTCGATTGTATTTTTAAGCGACTTCAGAAAAGGAGACGGTTATATGTTCGATTGAATTTCTTTCTTTATATCATTCTGCATTTTTAATGAATATCATTCGAAATCTCCGTCAATGAGCAGTTTTCCATTAGGCATTGACAGTTTAGTTCTTTCATAGTCAAGAGATGGCGCTCACGTAACTTTTGGTATTTACTCTAAATTTTAACTAAATGTAGTAATCGAAAGCAGGTAAAAACAGCGTTTTACCCTAAAAATAAACAAACCACGAGTGAACCAAACGAACGACAAGTTGTTTGTGTAGTGTTTGTTACACAAAAAACAAGTTTGTTTTTTTGTATTTTGGATTTGGCAGTTTTGACATATTCAGATTTTATTTACCCCTTTATTAAAGCAGATAAATTAAATCAAAATAAATTCTTATTATTTTATTGCTGTAATTTTTATTATGGAATATAAAAAAGGTAGAAAATACTACCAATAAATACTATAAAAAGCAAATTATTTAATAACAGCACACCGTCATTTTATCACATTAAACTGTCAGAAATGTCAGTATCAATATCAGCAATTGACAACATAAAAGCACGCACAGCCCCTCTAACCACTCTGGGGCCTGATTCCGTAAAAATAAAGTGCGGTTCGGTTAATGCCACTTGGACCATTAATTGCCACCGATCACTCGTTTCGAATTCACTAAGCTCAGTGAGCATGTGAAATCACGTCATTAAGGCGATGAGCATTCAACCGCACGGAAACTGTCATTTTACTAGGAAATACAAAACCGGTAATTCAAAATCAGAATTCACAAGGATTTCAGTTGCAATGAGTTTTCGTCAACTGAAGAGCACCCAGTGCGTTCATTGCATTTACTATCTAGCAGTGTTTGGTTAGTGAAGATCATTGATAATGCATAGTTAATATGTAACTTACAGTTCTAACACCTACGTACACTTTGTTTCTAGTTTTATCGTGCCATGAAATTGTGTTGTTTTTCTGAAAGGTAGGTTTAATGACATGTATGAGGTATTCCATAGAAACTACCTATCTATTTCATAGCTAGAGTAGGATTTTAACCCTAAAATAGAAAAATACCTACTTGTTTTAAAATCTAGTAATTTTCCAAAGACTAATTATGTGAAGTTCTACTAACAACGAGGGGTCAACGCAAGTATAAGAAAAACGAAATCAAGTGTAAGCATTAAATATCTGTAATAATGTTATAGTTTCCACATAAATTGAGATTTACACTATCCTATGAGCTCGGAAAGCAGAGATCTATACATTCTTATGAACTGCAGTTCTGTGTACATCTACCTGAATCAAATGTATCATTATTATTAGTATAATCAAGTAGATTCAACATTCAATATAGTTAGGTACTTAGATGTGAAGTCCTAGGCTATAATTATCAACAGTCGAGCTAGCTCCCATTATTTTGTCCGTCTCTCCAAGACGATCATTTTTGTCCACTGGAATCTACAACGATACATAAGACGTAGGTAGATACAATATACTTCTATATATAGCCGCTCGGTTGTCCACGCGCTGAAGACCGCAGGACCAAACTGATAACCCAAAAAAAATATGGCCGACGGGACACATCTAACCTCAAACTGGTAATTGATTGTATATGCGTTGAGACTACAGGTATTTGATGGTCAACCCACAAAAAAAATAAGGTCGACGCGACACATCTGGTCGCAAACTGGGGATTTATTGGGTACGTGCCGAGATCACAGGTATCTGATTGTTAACCCACAAAAAAAAGAAGGTCTACGCGACACATCTGGCCGCGCCGACTTTGCGTAAACAAACAGTTTTTATGACCACTTCATTGAGCGCTTAGATAAACAAACTGGTGATTTATGGAGCTAAATAGGTACGGCGTACATATTTCAAGTGTTTATGTTGTGGGTTTCGAAGCAAAATAATTATATAAACACGCTTAGATTTGAATGATTATTGAGTTCAATAATGTTCAAAATCGAGTGGCAAAATTTACGTCGCTATCGAGTGGTCCGATGATCGATGAAAACAAAAAATATGACTGTAGCGTTAGTTGCGATGATCAATGAAAACAAAAAAAGTGACTGTAGCGCATAGAATCAATCGAGTGGTTAAGTACAAAAAAAGAGATTTCATCTAGAAATACATTTCTAAATCGCAAATATATTTATTTCTTCGTTTTTGGGGGTTTTATTTATTTATTGATTTAATTGTTTGGCACAATAGTAGTGTACAAGGACTGACATGTTTTCATTCGCAGTATTTTTACTCGACGGCAAAGATTATTTTCAGTTGAAGTTTAACTTTACCTGAGAAGCACTATAGTCAATGCCGCTCAATGCCCCCGCTATAAAAAAAAACTATATTGTAAATACACTCCGATCACGTGACCATGACATCATCGTGGCAAGACGGCAAAATGGCGCGAAAATATTGTTGCCGCGTAAAACTTATTTTCCGTTCCTTCCTCAACGGTTTGGCGGATCCGTACAAAACTTGGCCTGTGATTGGCTGAATATATGTAGCCACTGACAAACCGAACGTAAGTTTTATGAAATTATTATATATAAAATGAATTTGTTACAAAACTGACGCACAACTTGCCATAAACAAGGTAACGCAGAATGTCATAGTAAGCGAAGCGTAATTCAAAATCTTTGGTCATACCCAAGGAAGTTCTATGTACTTAAAGAACTTCCTTGGTCATACCAAACTACAGTACTGTTACCAAAACTGACGCCAACGCCATCTAGCGAGAGATAAATAGTAAAATAGAGTAGTAGTAGTCAAAGGAACTATACAATCGGATGATGGAATCCCTTCGAGTTTGGGCTCATTTGGTTTGTCTTGGTGAGTTCTCTGGTTTTATGTGGTATTCAGGGTCTGATGATAGAGTCGGAAGGTAGTCACAGGAACTCAACAACAAAATGATAGAACCATTTCTAGTTTGGGCTCATTTGGTATGTCTTGATAAATTATCTAGTGTTATGTGAAATCCAGGGTCTGATGATGAAGCCACAGGAACAGGTAGTCACAGGAACTCAACTACGAAATGATGGAACCTCTTCGAGTTCGGGCTCATTTGGTTTGTCTTGATGAGTTCTCTAGTCTGACGATGGAGCCGGAAGGTAGTCACAGGAACTCAACAACAAAATTATGGAACCCCTTCTAGTTTGGGCTTATTTGGTTTGTTTTAATGAGTTCTCTGGTGTTATGTAGTATCCAGGATCTGATGATGAAGCCGGAAGGTAGTCACAGGAACTCAACAACAAAATGATAAAACCCCTTCGAGTTTCGGCCCATTTGGTTTGTCTTGATGAGTTCTCTGGTGTAATGTGGTATACAGGGTCTGAGGATGGAGCCGGAAGGTAGTCACAGGAACTCAACAACAAAATGATGAAACCCCTTCGAGTTTGGGCTCATTTGGTTTGGTTTGATGAGTTTTCTGGTGTTATGTAGTATCTAGGGTCTGATGATGGAACCGGAAGGTAGTCCCAGGAACTAAACAACAAAATGAAATTACAGCTGAACAGTGTCACAGTGTTACATTGTCTACTATTTTCTTTGGCATATATTCTTACCGATGTTTGCTTAGGCCACTGAAAGCAAAAAGTAAAATATTTTTCCAAAAAAAATTAAAACGACTTCATAATAAAAATGTTATTTTGTGAACAACCACTAAAAAGGATAAAATAATTACCGGCTTCAAAAAACTCTTTCTTATCTTAATATGTTGTATTTTTGCATTATTATTACGTTGGTATTTTCGAAAAAGTGATGCTGTTCTGGCTCAATTGTAATTATTTTATTCTTTTTAGTGGTTGTTTACAAAATAACATTTTTATTATGAAGTCCTTTTTTTTTGGAAAAATATTTTATTCTTTCAGAAGATCCTATCACAGTTTTATCACAGTCTAATCAATGGCTTAGGAACGTAAAGAAAAAAGCTGTTCCATACAAAAAGTATGAAAAAGTAAATTTCTGTACATTTTTTGTGATGTTTTTTATTTCGATGTTTTAATATTATAAATTATACTGCTATTCGTGCGAACACAAATCCAACAAATCAAAGATCATAAAAATCGGTCGAGCCGTTCTTCTTGTGTCATAATGGTGTAACTAATCCGACTTTAGTTTATTTATATATTTAAAGGATTATGTTTTTGTGCCCAAAGAATGGCAAGTTTCCTACGGTTGCGGTGGTTCAAGTCACATGCATCACGCAAGCTACATAACGCAAAGTTCTGGCGGCCACCGATAATATAAAGAAAGAAAGAAAATACATTTATTCAACACACAACAATACAAAAAAAACATAAATAAAATGTGCTTAGGAGTGTGTTGAAAGGGGCTTATAATCAGCACAAATGCCCAGTGCATCACACTAGACGCTGGTTTTCATATAAACCACGCGGGTGATGTTAAAAATGGTGCGAAAAAATGAATACAATATAATATACCTAGTTAACTTTCGGGAACGACGAAGAATGTTTTTAAAAACTATTAATTAAAAATACAAATTGAGGACTAACAAGATTTTATTGTTAATACCTCCGAGTTCAATGTAAGACTAACTTAAAACTAACATACATTCATTATTCGAAACGCTTATCTATTTGCTTGCGCTGCGTCTGGCCACCTGCACCGGCCCGTCTTGGACTCTGAACGCGTGCGTGGGCAGATGCTACGCAAGCATTATGGGTACTTTACAATAGAGACGGGAATATAACGCCTTCCCCCTCAGATCGAAGTTATTGAAAAAGATTTTATTTTTCGAGAACTTCGTAAACACCATTTTAGTAAGGTTAACGTAACAAAAGGGGTCTATGATTAACTGGTACTTCAAGTTCAATATCATTTTGTGAAGTATCCTGCTGTTTACAAAACTTTCCTTGAATGGAGGATTTGAATTTGAAACAGATTACTGATATTGTAATTATTGCTATGATAATATAAAGTACAATTGTGGCAAAGTCAATGCTTTTCGCTTGAATCACACTGTTATCAGTTTTCACACTTCTCTTCAGTAAATAGTTTAGGTGTTGAATGTCATCCAAATTTACTCCGTTCAAGTTCATCGGCTCCGTGTCTGCTGTGCTGAATCTCTGCTCGTGTTCTCGTAAAAGAGGTAAATTTATTATAGGTACATGCTTATACGTGGTTCCCAGTGAGTGAGAGCGATGGCCATATATCGGAAGGCTATCAATGAAGACGTCACAGGGTTTCTGTATTGTGAGTAAATATGTCCCTCGTAATTGTTCTTGAATGACGTCATCGCCACACCTTTGGAACAGGATCTTCTCATACTTAGAGAATAAAATCCAACTGTTATGGGAGATTTTCTGGGTTTTCAGGTTTTCGGGATCAACTCGTTGTGGAAAACATTTGGAGAGTTTTTGTCCATACTGCATCAGTTGTTCTACGCAAGTTTCTTCGGCGTAAACGGCAAGGTCATTTTCCGAACAAATATACTCCTTAGCCGTTATCTCTCTGCATTTTTGGGCGATCGGACGATACTTTGTACCTTCTACTAACAAGTAAGGGAATTCGGGAATAATGGCAAATGTCTCGTTGTTGGGATCATGGGATACTGGGAGTGAGTACAATTTATAATAATTATAAGTAATATTATCAACTAACGGAACATTAATAATAAATCTAACAGTATTATTCTTAATATAAGTTTTGACAGTAAATGTCTCTTCTAAGTTAATCAAGTTTTGTTCATTTACAGGATACATCAAATGATCAAGGCTACTAATTTCTTTCAGCAGCGCCAATAATTCATTAGGGCTAAGGACAGCCTTGTGTAGAATTGATACCTTACTAAGTGCTAAGGATGTCTCTATATCTTTAAGTTTCATAGAAATAGTCCTAAAATTAATAATAAACGAATTAAATACACTAATAACATAGGATACAAGGAAATCCTTACTCTCTTTTCTAAGCTTTTCTTTAACCAGCTGTTCTATTCTGGTTAATCTATCATTCAAAATTTTTGTATTATCCTCCATTATTTTGGTAGAGTTTACGACATGGTCCAACATTTCTGATATAATAGTTATTTTATTAGAAATAGCATGTTCGCGAGTTTTTAAATTTGTTATCATCTCATCAAAATGGACCGCGTCTTCATGATCAAGATTACCTGTGATGACCTTGATCATTGAACCCAGTGGGTCAATAAGGCCGCGTTTAAATCTCTTGTTTGGTATTAATTGTTGCAGTTTTTCTATTGCTTCATCTCGAATATATTCCGCTTGAACTCTGTACTCGTTTACTTCGTAGAAATCAGAATATTGATTATAAGACGATAGTTTTTTGCAAAATTTGAAATATTGTTTTAAGTTGAACTGTAAGTCTGATGCTATTCCCTCCAGCTCAATTGTTTTGATAATTGTCCATTCATTGTGTTGTAAAAATGCTTGACCTAGTTTAACAGGCAGAACACCTGGGTTCCTGTCAATTTTCTGCACTTGAAGGCCCTGGCTTTGGGGACCTTGGTTTTGAAGGGCCTGGGTCGTCGATATCCATACCATTAGGAGCAAGCGCCAGCTGTGGACGTTTGACATTTTTAATAGGAACCTTTGTGTCCCTGTCTTTTATTTTTACAGGCACTACATTTCGCTTCATTTCACCCGTTACAATAGCCTTGTGATATTTAGGTTTGTCTTTAGATTGCCGTTTGTTTACAGCTTTTGCGTAAATTGTTTGTCCTATTTCTAATCCCGGACTTAACTCACCTCCACGCTTTTTACTAATATTTTCCTTATTTTTACCCATTTTTTCTACTAAATGTCGATACAATTCCTGTGTCCTTTTCCTATGATCTTTTACTAACTGTTGCCTATATGCTTTATCAAAATCTATGTCAAATGCAGAGTTTACTTTGGTATGACCGAATACAACTTCAAAAGGTGTTAAGTCGGTGGCACTGTGAATACTATTATTGTATGCCATGATTGCATAGGTCATGATAGATGCAGCATCTGCATATTTTCTTTCATATTTAGCTATGCGGTAAATTTCGATAATTGTGGAATGAAAACGTTCGATCATGCCCACGGAGTTAGGGTTATTTGGTGTTCCAATATGTAATTTTATTTTGTGTAAGTCCGTTAATTCTCTCATTAAATCGTTATTAAATTCTGTTCCGGGATCACAACTGATTTTTTGTGGAATTCCATAAAAACTAAAGTATTTCATCAATGCCCTAACTACTTCTGGTGTGGATCGAGACGGTACTTCAATGGCTTGGCCTAATTTGCTAAAGGCGTCTATTAAAGTGAGGTAATGCTTTGATTCTATAGAGAATATGTCTATGAATATTTCTTGAAATGGCGCACTTTGAGTTTCAGTAAGTTGAAGTGCTGGTTTAATCGGTCTACGGTCATATTTAGTGGTTTTACATTGTTCGCATGAATTTATAATGGCTGCAACTGTCTCCTGCATGTCTGGCCAATGATAGTTTCGTCGGATTCTTTTGACAGTTTCTGTAATGCCACGATGACATGTTTTGCCCTCGTGTAATTTTTTGATTATTAATTGTTGCTCGTTTTCATCCTCGACCAACACTACACGTTCCGTACACTCGTAAAAATTAATGGTTCCTTTTTTAAATAACGTAATTACGGCATTACTGAAATCTCTTCTGTGTTCCGGCTTTTCAAAATAAATGAAGTACTTTATTTTTGGCCTTATGTATCTTTTAAGGAATTGAGTAATTAATTCCTGATTATTTAATGGCAGGAATACTTCCAGAATTTTTTGTTGTTTTGTGGATAAATCTGTTACTTGGACATCGTTAATAAATCGGTGAAATACCAATATTTGATTCGGTTTCGTATCCACAGCTTCATTTAAAATTGGTATTCCTAATGAATCAAGATCTCTACCTGAGTGCACTGTATCAGTGGTACTAGAACTGGAATCAGAACGAACTAGCCATTCCGCTTCTTCTCTTAATATGTCACCTACAGAGTCAGTATCTGAAATGGTCATTGGACTGGCAGTTGCAGTTCTGTCAGAGTCAGATATCGTTATAGTTTTAGAGTCTTCAGTCTGCCGTCTTGACAACTTAGAAATTTCTTTAGTCACGTCTTTTAAATGTCTCTGTAATTTGATTTCACTTTCATCTACATTAACTACCATTGAACTAGCGTCATCAGTTTCACCTGCACCTAACGCATTTAATTTGAGTCTAGACAACGCATCGGCGTTAGCGTTCTGGTGGCCAATTTTGTGTTTGATGTCAAAATCATATTCTTGTAGACGTAACCGCCAGCGTGTTAGCTTGCTACCAGGTTATTTTAGTTGGTAAAGCCAAAGTAGCGGCTTGTGGTCCGTGACAATGTCAAATTTGTGGCCATAAAGGTAAGGCCTGAAGTGCTTCGTGGCCCAAACTATAGCCAGTAACTCCCTTTCAATAGCGCTGTACTTCCTTTCACTATCTGTTAACGTGCGACTAACGTAAGCCACCGGCCTATCGGTACCTATTGCACCCTGCGAAAGCACAGCCCCGATTGCTACCTCTGACGCGTCCGTGGTCAATATAAAAGGTTTGCTCATGTCAGGATATTGCAGAATAGGCGCATTAACCAACAATTCCTTGCATTTCTGAAATGCTTCCGTATATTTTTCGGTAATTTCCACCTTTTTGCCCTTTTTCAAACAAGCTGTTAAAGGCTGTGTTATTTTTGAGAAGTCCTGTATAAATTTCCTATAGTATCCTATAAAACCAAGGAACCTTTTTATTTCTGTCTGTGTCTGCGGGATAGGATAGTCAAGCACAATTTGAATCTTGTCATTATTTGGTCGGAGTCCGTCATTAGTCAATGTATGTCCTAGATATTGCACCTCCTTACGGAGAAATTCGGACTTGTCTAGCTGCACTTTCAAATTGGTAAGTCTCAATCTATCAAAAACTGCGCGTAGCTTCTGAAGGTGTTCTTGTAGCCCATTTGAATAGATAAGTATATCATCTAGGTATACTAGGCAGTGTATGCCTTGTAATCCCCTCAACACGTTATCCATTGCACGTTGAAATGTTGCCGGCGCCGTTTTTAAGCCAAAAGGCATCCGAAGAAATTCGTAATGGCCATTTTGAGTAGAAAATGCAGTTTTTTGTCTATCTTGTTCCGAAATTTCTATTTGATGGTACCCGGATGCAAGATCTAGCGTAGTAAAGTAATTACTTTTTCCGAGTTTGTCGAATATGTCACATATGTTTGGAATTGGGTATCTGTCGTCAGTTGTTATCTCATTTAGTCGGCGATAGTCAATGACCATCCTATATTTCATCTGACCAGAAGCGTCCAGCTTTTTAGGGACCAAGTGAACAGGAGCGCTCCAGGGTGAGTGTGATTCTTGTACCACATTATCCCTGAGTAATTTTTCTACTTGCTCTTTGATCTCTTGAGCTTGCGCTGGTGCCTGTCTATATGGTTTTATATAGATAGGGTCCTCGTTAACCGTCCTTATGTGGTGTTTAACATGATTAGTAAAGGTAAGTGGTAATTCTTCACAATAAAATATGTCTTTGTACTCCTCACACAAGTCACGTATCGCTTTATCTTCTTCTGTGTTAAGATGATCAAGTCGCAGTTTAGTCAAGTTATTTTTTAGTAGTTCGTCAATGTCAATGTCAGTCATGTCGGTGTTGTAATTTAGGTCACATATATCAGTTTCATTTTTAATCTTTAAAACATTAAAAGGTTTCTTGATTGTCATAACAATATCGTTTTCTGATGTATTTTGAATAATCGTCGTGGCGAAATAATTCTCACATCTTACTATAGCCGATGGCATACGGACATCATCATGAAATTGCTTGAAATTTAAAATGGCATCACCGTCTTTAAGATTCACGGGCAATTTCACTCGATGTTCACTGCGTGCTTCTAAGTTAATCGTCTGTTCCTGGTCGTATATAATTGGGACAATTGTTTCATTAGTCTTTAAAGTTTTATCTCCAAGATTTATATTAGCTTTGAGCTTTGACATCAAATCCCATCCTATCACACCATCGTATTTTTTATCGACATCGTATATAAAGAATTTATGATGAAATGAAGGCTTCATTGTTGAAAATCGCAAAAAGCGGAATGTTGACAACTTCATTATGGGTGCTAGAAGCAAGTGTGCTTGTTACTGTGAATGGTTCATAGCTTTTTAGTGTAGCATAATATTCATTTGCTTTTATTGGGCTTATGAATGATCTAGTGCTTCCCGAATCCAACATGAATTTTCCGTCAATTTCGGGGACAAATATATATGGCAACTTTAGAGTAGCATCATAATTTAGCTCAATTATCTCGGGACTTTTGGGGACTCCACTAAACAAAAATTTTCGGTATCACTTACTTCATTCATGTTGTCGTATGTACACATGGGTGCTTCTTGATTTTTGCAGATCTCCGCGTCTGCGGTGACGTCATAAGGTTGAGGCTGTTCGTGATATGTGTAGTATTCTAATCCTTCGTAGTTGTACGCGTATTCAGGGTTGTACGCATATTCAGGGTTGTACTCACCTTCATTCATAGTGTACATCTCGTTTACAGGTACCTTTTGTGGGAGTGCTGCAGTTCTCATGGACACATCATTAGGATATTGCTGAGGAGGTTGGTAACCTTGAGGCTGCGGTGCTCTGTAGCCGAACTGTCCGATTTGAGGTCGGAACCCAAATTGGGGAGGTCTATAGCCAAATTGCCCTGCCTGAGGCCTGTAGCTATTTTGACTTACCTGCATCTGAGGTCTAAAACCAAACTGTGCAGCATGAGGTCTCGGGGCAAACTGCTGAGCCTGTGGAGGTCCGTTGTTAAGATTTGGTTTATAACCAAATTGATTTGGGGGTCGATAACCTAAATTGATAGGTTGCACTTGCTGTCGCATAGGCTGTTGGTTCGTAAAATGTGGTCGTGACAGAGACTGGTTCTCTGGTATGCCAAATTTGAACTGGGTTTGATGTAATAATGGCTTAAAGTTATTAGATGGTTGCTGTATCTGATTTTGAGGACGACCTTGTAACATTTTTGAACGTAAATTATATTGTTCCTGGAAGTTGACTTCTTCCAGGACATGTTTAAGTGCGTCTTCTAACTTATTGGGATTTTTGAGTCTGACGAGACGTACCATGTGTTCAGGTAAATTATATAAAAACACATTTAAAGACGTGTTGTCATAAATTGTATGCTTTGCTAGTTTCATTTCCGCCGAATTATTTTGATTGACTTTGGATAAGAGGATTGCGCGGACATCCTGGATCCGACCACAAAATTCCAAGTAGGATTCGTTTGGTTTGATTTTTAAAGTTTCTAATTCGATGGCTACACATTCCTCACTTCGCGGATCACCGAAATGTTGGACAAGAACTGACCTCAGCTCGTCGTAAGTCTCAAATTCACCTCTTTCGCTAATTAATGCCGCTGCTTTTCCCGTTAATTTACTGGTTACATAATGCATTAAGAATTCATTGCGTTGTAATGTGCCTTGATAATGGTGAATTACGTATTCACATTTTCGCAAAAACAAATTAAGTAATTTGGTATCACCGTTAAATTCCGGAATAAGCCCGAGTATCTCCCGTGGTATATGCAGGTCGGGGTTATGATGAACAGGTGCCGCTGCGGCATTTTGTTCATGTGCCATTTTGGCTGATAGTTACACACTTACACAGAATAGATATTTGAAATATACAGTAAATTTTATACTGCGCGTAATTCGCAATAATTACCTAAATTAAAATAGTCAGTTATACGACGTAATTTATTTTTAATATATGTATTGTATACCCAACTGTGCAATTTCATTCACTAAGGTACCTATCTAACTTAATCATACTTAAAGCTAAGTGCAATGTTCGTCACGCAATAAAACTAGTTTACAAACTTCAAGGATATTATGACAGGGAAGGAAGTAGAAGGATTTCACTTTACTCACAGTCCGATCGCCATCATCCAGTTGTCCCGTGTTTCACTTATTTATTTGGTTCGTAGTATAGCCGACGTACGATTTTACTGGTATTAAGTAGAAACCGCACTTTTCGCTGCCACTCGCGAGTTTTTCACTAAAATTCTCGGATTTAACGAGCCCGAACTCTCGCGACAGCAGCAGCCAGCTATCCTACCGGCTGCGCCAGTTAACTTTCGGGAACGACGAAGAATGTTTTTAAAAACTATTAATTAAAAATACAAATTGAGGACTAACAAGATTTTATTGTTAATACCTCCGAGTTCAATGTAAGACTAACTTAAAACTAACATACATTCATTATTCGAAACGCTTATCTATTTGCTTGCGCTGCGTCTGGCCACCTGCACCGGCCCGTCTTGGACTCTGAACGCGTGCGTGGGCAGATGCTACGCAAGCATTATGGGTACTCTACAATAGAGACGGGAATATAACGACCTACATAGTAGTTCTTATATACATATATATAACATAACTTCATATATATGTACATAAAATTATATTATTATGGAGTTATGTTGGGATCATTATTACTGTATATAAATCAAACCAAAGTTTGATTTATATACAGTAATATTATGTTATCTTTAGGCACAGAATAAATAATAGTACAAGTACAGAAGGCTAACTGAGTAAAGTCATTTAAATAAATAGCGACTCTCGCTACAACGCTATAAAGTGCAATTTAACTCGCACGGCGCTGCGAGCTTTCAATTATATTTACCTAGAAGGCGCTCGCCCACCGCGTGTAGGCTAGAATGCACCGTATCACAACGCGCGGTAACTTCCATTGCTCTAACCGTTTCAGAATCGCTCTGTCCCTTTTTCGCTCGGTAGGGTTGTATTAAGATATGACTAGGTACTTGTACTACTAATTATTCTGTGATATGTTATGACTTAGATATTGTAACAGAATAAATAAGTAATAATGTATTATGTTATTACTTATTATTATAAATTAAAATATTTCTATTACATACAATGACATTCTTATCAGAATAGACCTAC
The DNA here is from genome assembly GCA_946251855.1 of Alsophila aescularia. Classification (NCBI taxonomy): domain Eukaryota; kingdom Metazoa; phylum Arthropoda; class Insecta; order Lepidoptera; family Geometridae; genus Alsophila; species Alsophila aescularia. Next base: position 34,314,655 of record OX276376.1, read on the forward strand.
TACCTCATTTTTACTACCTACCTATCCCGTTTTCTGACCGCCGATAACTTTAGTGAGATACCTACCTACGTGTCGTTGGTTGATTATGATTATATCCTATAGGTATTGCACTTTGATGAATAAAGGTGCCAGTCTGAATTCCATGCTTTTTAATGAGTGAAAAATAAATTGCTACCTACGTAATAAAAGGTATTAAAAGTAGGTAGGTATTATACGAGACATATATTATATAAATTCCTAATTAGTTGTAGGCTACTTACTAAGTCAGCACAGTAATTCATTTTCCGATCAAGAATACCTACTATAATCAATTATAAAATTACGTTGATCGATTTAATAAACGACTTTATTTCTGCGCGGAATAACCTTAAATATGCGTAGCTTTGGTATGGAACACAAATGAAATAACATAAAACTATAGGAAACTACGTAATAAAAAAATATCAATATCTAACTACATAACTAGGACCTATTATAGGTATTACAATTTATTACCTTTCAATATCCTTTGGAAACGTAAAGAATGACAATTCGTCATTTCTATCACTATTCTAGCTTTCTTCTTGGTACTCATAATTAAAACACGAATAAAGTTTGTCAATAACTTTACGTAAGTAGATGCTCTATCGCTGAGTACAAGGCGCGCGACTCATCGAGCGCACGCTTGACACTCGACTGAACGGACCCGAATATTGGGTCCTCGAATTTATTTGTACTTGTTCGGAGTGCGACCGCCCTGCTTTAGGTTAGGATAGGTTTGACAAGCCTAAGGTTTAGGCTAAGATTTTCTTAGAATATTAAATAAAGTTTGTAACGCTAAGGTGTTGTTATTTATTTAACTTTTAACCATATAGCAAGTGAAACTGATTCTGAACCTAACAATATACAAGCAAGTTACTGTCTCATAAAAGCTTGAAATTTACTCAGCAGTTAAGTACCTACCTAAAATATACTAAATAGAATAGCATAACATAAGGAGTATTCATAAAAACAAGGGAATAGAATTGTTATATATTTTGTAATCGTTTTCTCGTGGCCTTACTAGTTAGCCTAACTGATTAAGTGGGTGGACGGGCCATTGCCCATTAATTCAAAAAAAAAAGTAAAATTTTATAAGGATGGGCGGAGCGTCATTGTTGACAATAGGTGAAAAATTGTAACAATTTTGGTTTTTGATATTAATCGCGTAAATATCTAGACCTGTTTAATATTTTCTGTAGTTTTTCACCCAAGGAATTATTGGTTAGTGTATTTTATCTATTAAGTAGCTTTCTTTTCCAAGGAAAATATGAATGAGCCTCCTGACCCTGGGGGCGGTATGGATGTAACTAGGCCACCGTCTCCGGCTGCCTATACAATGGTGATGACTACTGAGCAGGTTGAGTCCTCATGTGCTCGAAAGCGCAGAGCGTTAAATAGAGAATGTATTAATCGTTCTCGTTCGGTATCACAATCTACGCTGACAGGTGATGAAGTTGATCTCCAAGCAGGGCAGCGTACTCCTCCAACCTCCTTCTCTGATGCCTCAACGAATATAACAGCTACTTCTCCTCCCCTGCTTCACCAAGTCCCGGCTTCCTTGTCCTCTACACCTGCAATAAAATCGCAAGATCTAGGTCAAGCTTTTACACCTGTAGGTCGCCACTTGTATATTCATACAGATCGCGGGCCTTTTACGGTTCATGTCCAAAGATCTCAAAGTTCTGCATCAGACGGAACAACATTACACCCAGTCACCTTCGGCCGTTTTTTGTTTAGCCGATACAGAGAGTTTCAAGGGATTATTGATGGTTCAATAAAAAGTATCGGGCGAAACAGAATATCCTTAGATTTTCATTCCGGAATCGACGCCAACAAATTCATAGAATCTCCGACTCTGTCTGCAAATAACTATAATGCCCTAATTCCTTCATACAATGTAACACGAATGGGATTAATACGAGGTATCCCAGCTGACATGTCCCCAGAGATGATAAAAGAAGAGCTGAAGGTCCCTCCCAATTGTGGCTCGATTATAAAAGTCCGTCGACTAAATTATAAAGTTATAATCGATGGATCCGTGGCTTGGAAGCCGTCCCAAACGGTGGTTCTAACATTTGATGGCCAAATACTTCCAAATAGAGTGTTTCTTTGTTATAATTCGTTCCCAGTGGCATTGTATAACTTCCCAACTATTCAATGTTTCCAGTGCTGTCGGTATGGTCACACGAAAACTCAATGCCGTTCTAATCCAACATGCTATAAATGTGCGTCCACTCACCTTGGCGAGTCTTGCCGAGTAGAGGAGGACAATGCAATATGTATTTCATGTAAGGGTAACCATTTTGCCACGAATAACTCTTGCCCGGAGATGCAACGTCAAAAAAATATAAAAGTAGCTATGGCGCAAAAAGCAATTTCTTACTCGGAAGCTTCTAAATTGTTTTCTGTGTCAAAAGTGTCCTACGCCAACGTCGCTTCTTCTACGTCTCCTTCTCCCCCTTTTCCCTCCTTTCATATGATCAAAAATAATACTGTGGAACCTCAAAGAGTCGTATACAAAAAGAAGGTAATTCAGAAGCATCATGCCCCTACTTCGGCCGTCACTAACGGTAACGGTTACGACAGAGTCGCTCATAATAATATTATTAGAGACGATTTATCAGAAGCAGCTCCTAATGGCTGCGCTCTTCAAGCTCAGGACAGAGTAAATATAGATAATCCCCCTCGTCAGTCATTCGTTGTTGATCTTCTTATGAAACTTATAAACTCTCTTCTTCCTTTATTAAACAGTGCTCCGTCTCTCTCTAACTTACCGTCCAACGTTGCCCCCACCTTAAGTTGCCTCTTATCTTTCTTACAAAATGGATCAAGTTTACAGGATTCTCCAATGGAACCAAAGAAGTATTATTAACAAAAAGTCCGATCTTATTTATCTAGTTAACCATCACAGTCCGGATATCTTGTCGGTCTCAGAAACTTGGCTTAGACCCGATTCCAAATTTAGGTTATCGGGTTTTGTTGATGTTAGAAGAGACCGTCAAGATGGTTTTGGTGGTGTTGCCCTTTTTATTAAAAATAATATTACCTACTCAATTATTTCTTTGCCTTATTATGGTGAAGGTTTCGAGGTGGTTGCTGTTCAGCTTAAGAATTCAACAGTTATCTCTCTATACATTCCTTTGCCTTCCAAATCTATAATTCGTAAACTTATTAATGTTTTAAATTCTCTTCCTAAGCCTCTTCTAGTTTTGGGTGATCTGAATTGTCATCACTCTGTATGGGGTTGTGGTTTGTCGGATTCACCTGGGATCTTTTTATTGGACTCCTTAGATCATCTTAATCTCTGTATTTTAAATGACGGTTCCCCGACTAGAAGATCTCGGCCAGATGAACACCCTAGTGCAGTGGACCTGTCCTTATGTTCTCCAGAACTTGCTTCACTTATGTCTTGGTGTGTCCTTCCTTCTACTTATGGCAGTGACCATTTTCCTATTCTTATAAATATTTCACAAAAATGTCCGCGTACTGCTTCTAGAAATCCTCCTCTTCTTAAATATGCCATAGACAATAATAGTTCAGGGTGGGCCAAATTTAATGAACTGCCTGATATAAATTCTCCTAAATTACCTGTCATAAATTCTTACAATATAAGATCTTGTTCTGATGCGCTTGTGCACAGTTTGTTAGAGTGTGCTAATGGGTCTTTCCCTATTAAAAAACCTCATTCGAATAAAATTCCATCTCCTCCGTGGTGGGATAAAGACTGTACTGAAGCAATTAAATCTCGTAAGGTTGCTGAAGTCACCTTTTGTATGGCTATGACTAGTGAAAATTTCTCTGAATTAAATAAAGTAATCGCAAAATCTAAACGCTTCTTTCATAATAAGAAACGTGATAGCTGGAAAGTTTTTTGCACTAGCATTGGCCCCGACAATCCTACCTCTTTGATATGGAAGAAGATCCATATATATCCATATTATCGAAGTTGTTGCCCATCCCAGGCTTGGGCTGACTCCTTCATGGACAAATTAGCCCCTCAATATTGCCCTCTTCCCTCAGAACTACCATCTCTTTCTAATCCTTCATCTATTGAAACTTTAGACCAACCGTTTTCTTTAAAAGAATTAGAAATAGTTTTGAAATCAGTCAGAGACTCAGCCCCCGGTATGGATGGCATTCCGTATTCTTTTCTTTCGAAAGCTAACGTCCGCCTTCATATCTATTATTTATCTCTTGTTAATATTATTTTTGATTCTGGATATGTTCCAGTTACTTGGAAATCTTAATTCATAATCCCTATTCTTAAACCTGATAAAGATCCGGTAGATCCTAATTCTTACCGCCCTATTGCTCTCTCTTCAGTTTTGGCTAAACTTGCTGAACACTTAATAAAGAACCGCCTTGAGTGGTTCCTGGAAAGTCATGAGCTTCTTCCAAAGTCTCAGTATGGCTTTAGAAAGGGCAAAAGCACTATGGATAGCCTGGGTATATTTACTACCGATATAAGACTTGCCTTTACTCGCAATGAATCTGTTGTTGGTGCTTTCCTAGATATTTCTGCAGCCTATGATAATGTTCAGCTTCCCCTTCTCAAGAATAAGCTTAGTCGGTTGAAAATTCCAGTAAAGATAAGTAATTTTGTAATGAACCTTCTTTCAGAGAGATACATATTCCTCCACTGTAGTGACCCCTCGATTTCTTCAACTAGAACCATATGGCGGGGATTACCTCAAGGCTCTGTCCTCAGTCCTCTCCTTTATAACGTCTATACATATGATCTAGAATCCTCAATTGGTCTCTGCCGCATTCTTCAATATGCGGATGACATTCTTTTATATAGTACTCATCATAAAATTAATGATGCTAGTAACTGTATTTCCCTTTCCCTTAATTATTTAAATGTTTGGCTTCATAAAAATGGCTTGGATCTCTCGCCTTCTAAGAGTAATATCGTTATCTTTTCTCGTAAAAGAAATCTTCCTGATATAAACATTACTGTTAATGAGAGCAGAATTCCAGTTAAAGAGTCTGTAAAATTCCTCGGTCTCTTGTTGGACAATAAGTTGTCTGGACGTTTGCATTGTGAATATATTGCAAATAAGTGTGAGAGGAATCTGAACATTTTAAGGTGTCTGTCGGGAGTATGGTGGGGTGCTCATCCTTTTAATCTTAAACTTTTATATAACGCTATAATTCGTAGCGTTTTAGATTATGGTACTTTTCTGCTTGATCCTGCTTGCAGGGTTGGCTTAAGAAAACTTGATTTAATTCAGTCAAAGTCACTTCGGATTATCGCAGGTGCGATGAAGTTCTCTCCAATCAATGCACTCCAGGTGGAGTGTGTTGATCCTCCTCTCCATCTTCGCCGACAATTTCTTTCAACAGATTCTTCTTTCGTTTTATTCAATTTTCTAATCATGCTCTTATACCCAAGCTTCAACTTTTCTATCAATACGTTTATACCTCCCGTTATTGGAGATGTAAACATCATCCTCTGTTGCTCAAAAGTTTCATAGTTTATAAATCCCTTAAAGACCCTACATACCGGTCTCCAAAACTCCCAATTTTTAATTTTGATTACGACATTGTTACCTTTCATCCGCAAATAATTTTAGAGTTTGATATCTGCAAAAGTGACCTTTATGCTGATGAGCATTTTCGAGAGATCTTGCACAGGGATTGGCTTGGTTGGCATACAATATTCACAGATGCCTCAAAATTATCGCCAGTTGGATGTGTTGGTTGTGGTGTTTTCCATTCTCAATTCGACATTGTCCAAAAAGTTAAGTGTCCTCCTGAGTCGTCAGTGTTCACCGGTGAATGTTTGGCTATACTTGAAGCGGTTAAATATGTCCTTCTCTTTAAACTTCGTCGTACTATTATCTTCTCAGATTCACGTAGTTCCCTCCAATCTTTGCTTTCTAATCCATTTTATTCTAAATTTCATCCAATCTTACTTCATATCAAAAAGTCTATTTCTGAATGTCTCCTTAAAGGCTTAGACGTAGTTCTTGCCTGGGTGCCTGGGCATGTTGGCCTCTCTGGTAATGAGCGTGTCGATAGAGTGGCCAAGGAAGCAGTTTCTTGTGGCGATAAGATTCCTTTTATAAATTATAGCCAGGACCTTATTTGCCTACCAAAAAAATATTTATTAAATTCTTGGTGTATAAACTGGAGATCTTCTAGCAAATACAAAGGTTCTGGTTTTGCTAGAATTCAGCCTGACATCCCTAGTAAACCATGGTTTGCACGGTGGCACTTCAGCAAGCTTTTTACATCTTCAATCATTCGTATGAGGCTGGGTCACTGTTGTATCCCTACTCATTTGCAAAAGATTCATGTTAAAGATTCTTCAATATGTGAATGTGGTCTTGATGATGGAGATCTCAATCATATTTTCTTTTCATGTCCACTACTGAATCATTTCTCATTCTTTCAGTCTCTTATTTCACTAGAAGTTTCATTGCCAACTCATATAACAGAACTTTTATCATCCAATAGTCGTAATATTTATATGTCTTTAGTTCAATTCCTTTCATTAAATAATCTGAAACTTTAAGTATTTGTGTATATTGTAGTTTTATAAATTATAGTTCATATGTATATATATATATATATATTTAATTCATTTATGTATGTCGTTCTCCTATGTTTGTAAAATTCATCATATTAATCTGGTCTTGTTAACGTTTCTAAATTTCCTGTACTAGTAAATTATTTATAAACTTTTTGACGCGAAGCTACATGACTCTGGCAGAAATGTCAAAAAGACAATTGCCACAAAAAAAAAAAAAAAAAATTATAATAAGTTCTACCACACAATAAATATTAGTACTCCGTTCTACCAACAAGAAATGGAATAGAGATGTACAACCTAATATTAAAATCTATCGATATCGATATATTGACATACTAGCCTACAGTTGGAATTTAAGAATAAATATTTTTATGGTTATGTTTGAGCACTAAAACAAAACCAGTGGTGTACAATTAAAACGCCATACTATAAAACATAAAATTTGAATTCTAAAAATATAATATCTAATAATAAAAAAACAGAATAAACAATTAGTTTTTTAAAAAACAATTATTATGTTAACCAAAACCTACCTAATACTAAACCTAGGTACTTACTCTAGGTCTCTTACTTAATATAATAAAATAAAAAATCTAATATCATAATATATTATAAAATACATATGTGTTTTCTCCATTAACTTTTTCCTCTTCTTTTTGAGAACTTAATATGATACTGTTGGCTTGCTCGCATTTTTTGTAAATAAAATATATTTTCTGTATAATTCAGACCTACAAAATTAAAACATATTTTACTGTTTAATTCAGACAATAAAGCTATAAACAACTTTGCTCTAATTTAAAATGTTTGTGAAATAAATTGGCGCTTGAAATGGTCATCGAGACAAAAAATACAAAATTGGATAGATATAATTATAATTCAAACAAAATCTTCTAAAATAGGCGAGTGAAACCAACAACAAGTATTTTATTGGACACAAGACAAAGTTATGAACATAACTTAGTGTACCTAGAACCGGTGAGCGCAGAGTCTACAACATCATTCGTAATTGAATAACTAGCTTTCGCCCGCGACTGCGTCCGCGCGGACTACAGTTTATCATGAAAAAAAAACATCATTATGTTCTTTTTGGATATTAAAAACCAATGTAAAAGTATAGCTCCAACAGTCTTGATGCTTTTTGACAGACTTTTTATTATTTCGTTTCCACGGCAACCGTTTCTTACAGTGATTAATCATAATATTCCAGTTTTTCCGTGGAATCTTATCATTTTCTAGGATGAAAAGTATCCTATGTTGGGCTCTATATTAGTACCTATTTACAATATCAATCAAAATCGGATCAGCTGTTTTGGCGTGAAAGAACCGTTTTTCTTACTGTCCGTCAACTTTTGATACAAACTCTAAACAAAAAACGTCAAAAAGTAACGAGACGTAAGAAAAACGACCCGTTTCATTTTATTAGAATCAGGAGTAAAGTCTATGATGGAGTATTTCACAACATCCTGTTACAAAAAAATATGTGGTTCAGGAATCAGAGGAACGGCCTTTTCTTGGTTTTAGATCATTCTTGAAATGACAGGACACTACTCGTCATATTTGACGCAGGATCTGAAACAGTCAAAATTTCATGTGACAGAGGTTGAGCTGTGAGCGGTATAGAAGGTACAGTAGGTATTTTTCAACGGAGTTCTTTTAATCTTGATATCGTCATCAAATGTTTGCCACATACTAACTTATTTTTATGTAATATTTCTATTGGTATATATGCCAAATCCTAATTTCAGGTAACTTTAACCCACTGCCTTCACCTATGTTTATTTTTATCGATATCAGTAAATATTTTTTGGAATGGACGCACTTTCTTTCCAACCATATTGATATTGAACAAAGAAAATAATAAATTCACAATTTTTTTGAACATCATATACTATTCAAACAGCGAATATTTTACATGACTTACATATCGAGATTCATCACTAATAGGAAATCTTATCATGTTTTTTTTTTTCATGTCCCTCTTTTCTTTCGGTGTTTAGTCCACATATCTGGCACTTTATATGCTTCATTGTCATTTACTTCATTTATACAATGATAGATTTAAAGCGCTGAACTTAATTTTATCTCTCTTATTTACTCTATAGTCTATTCACGAGCTAACACACAAACCAAAATAATAATAATAAAAAGTGTATAAAAATATGTTATATCATTAACGGCGGCTGTTTTGGAACACAGTATGCTTGAGATATAAGCTGTATGCTCTCATGCTCTGCCTACCTAAATAATTGCGTTATTGCAACATTCTGTATCCTGGCTAGATTAGGCTAATGTATACGGTGGCTGAAATGGTACGGTAGGTACATATGGTTGCCTTCAAACGTAGTATCTCAGCAGCCCGATTCCATAACTTGGCTACAATCGGATTATCACTTTTTTCATAGCAAATTCGACTCTATCGCAAGGCATTAGTGGTTGCGATATTGAGAATTTGATTGAAGCCAAGTTATTTAATTGGGCCACTGACCACAGAACTTGGCTTCAATCGGATTGTCAATATCGCTATCACTAATGCCTTGCGATAGAGTCGAAATTGCTATGAAAAAAGTGATAATCAACCAAGTTCTGTAATAGAGCCACAGGACAATGTTCTTTAAGGCGACTGGAAACTGAATTATTCTCTCCCATCATCACACTGCAACCATCAGCAGCAAATCCTATTAAGTTGGTGACTGGAACATTTTCTTATGCAAATGATTTTATTAAGGCATTAAATAAAAATTTCCCCGTGGCTCCTTCGTTAGCTAAGTCCGGATTTGACGAATCAAATATTTTTGACAGTTCCCAAAATTTACTGACGATTTGTTTTGATTTCTCATCATATAATCTCACGACAACACAAGAAGACTTTTGTGTACTTATATCAGTGGATTCGTCACTAATCGCACTGAACTTATTTTGTTTTAATTTTGACGCCAAGACTTCTTTTTCTGTTTCTCCTATAACTGATGTGGCAATGGTAGTTGCCTAAGTTCTTTTGAGAGAAATTTGTTGTGAATCTTGGAATATGCTCTTTAATAATTCTGATAAGTGGTCTGCAGTTTTGAACGCTAAATTATGTTACCAAAAAACCCGGTAAGTTTGATTTCTGCATTTTGAACGTGCGATGAGTCTTTTTTTTTTACGTATGTCGGTCCATATCTCCGTCAATTACGGACCGATTTTAAAAAATATTTTTTGTTTGAAAGGGTATACTCTCCAGGTGGTCCCATATAAATTGTATCAACATTGGTTTACCAGTTTTTCGAGAATAAATAGTTTTGTTGAGTAAATCCATTCGATTTTGTGTTTATATTGCCTTTATTTTGTGTTTATCTCTAAGATTTCTAATTTGATTTAGATGGTTGTTTCTTGGGTGAGTCCAAACTGTTCTACTATTTGTTCGACCATAGAACAGATTGAACAAAAAAGTCCAAGCTGTTCTACTAAACAGTATGACATATTGGATCTGAACAAATTTTGTATTTGCCGTTCAAGCTGTTCTACTATAGAACAGATTGGACAACAAAAAAATAACATTTGTTCTACTGAGAAGGTAGTAAGACATTTTAAAAAGACTTTACTTCTTGTATTATGGCATTTGTGGAGTTGCCATTCCACAATTCCGCCAATGTCACGTAAGTCGTATTCCGAAAAATAAGGGAGAATACTTTTTAAAAATACAAGTGAAAAGTGACAGATGTCAATTATAATATTATAATAAGTTCATTTTGTCGATATAAAAAATCAAAAGAACAGACTTGAACGAACCATAAACTTCTTTTCATAATCTTCTTGTATTTTTATGAACGCATCCAATATTATTTTAAGCCCCCTGTCCTGTCCCACTCGCACTTTAGAAATACGCAGATTACTATCCTGCAGCCGTATTATCAATGCGATCTGCATTGGTATTACATAAGCCATTGCGATTGTTCCAATCAGATTTTCAAAGCAATATCAAATCTAATGTGCGGCATTTATGTGAACGTGATAATGAAAATCTGTGTTAACAATGCAGTTGATGTTCACTATCGCATACATGATAACTATGAGCCGCTTATATGCCCGACAAGCTAACGGGAAGCCAGTGAACCCTATCCGAACGGAGGCTGACTTTACTCGTGTTTTTGGGCCTGATGCTGTTTGAGGGTTTGGTTAATAATTGCAATTACAAGTTCATAAATAACATTATACAAATAATTTTAAACTTCTTGCTTTGTTTATTTAATGTCCTACACTTTTCTGGCATCACAGGTTTATTTTTTCTGATTGTTTTTTTACCAATATATCATCAACTTTACTATTTTTATTGTTACAGTTTTTATAATAATCATTTAATCATTGTTTTTTATATCAGTTTGAAGTGTTTATCATCATTGCTTAGTATTGCTAAAGTTCACAATGATTAATAAACGCCTTAAAATAGGTTTGTATAATGCAGGTTCCCTCGGGACGAATCATGACAATTTCATAGCTTCAGTAACCCTTAATGAAATTGATGCTTTGGCAATAAATGAGACTTGGTTACGACCGGGCGAGGAGAGCCGTGCCCCCGTGCTGCCGGGGTACCGAATGCGTCACGTTCCGCGGCCAAGATAATATACTCTGTGCGCAGGATGTAGGCATGTGCACAATCCTAGTATTGTTAGATTTTTCTAGGGCTTTTGACTCATTAAATATAGATCTCTTGATGTCGAAACTGCGGTATTATGGTTTTGATACTGCAGCTTTACAATGGTTCAATAGCTATCTTAGTAACCGTTATCAGTACGTGGAGCTTAACCGAAATGATGGCTCGACTACGGTATCAAATAGAATTGCTGTAAGAAGAGGGGTACCTCAAGGATCTATTTTAGGACCAATCCTTTTTATTTTGTATTCAGCAGACATTCGAAACAATATAAAACACTGCAAGTTTCACTTTTATGCTGACGACACTCAGGTGTACATATCATGCAAGCCCAACGAGATCGATAGTGCCATAGTCAAACTAAATGAAGATCTCAACAGTATAGCCTGCTGGTCCGATAAAAATTGTCTGCTGCTCAATCCCTTAAAACCAAAATATTTAATTTTCGGTAATAAACATGAACTCGCTGAAATAAACTTGTCACAAAGTATTATGCTAATGGATAAATCTATTGAGCGGGTATATGAAGCTCAAAATCTAGGCTTGCTCATGGATTGCAACTTGCGTTATGAACAACATGTAGCAAAGTCAATACAAAATTGTTTTTATAAATTAAAAGTTCTCTACCGTATGAAACCGTTTCTGAAAGAAGACTTACGTATCCAACTAGTGGAGTCTCTAGTATTGTCCAAATTAAATTATATAGATGCTGTTTTTGGCCCCAGACTTCTAGTACGGACAGAAAAACTCATACAAAGGGTACAAAACGCCTGTGCTCGTTTCTGCTTTGAGATTCCGTTTAGAGCTCATGTTACTCCTTACCTCAATAAATATTCCATTCTTAAAATGAAACATCGTCGCAAGTTACACCTTGCTTGTTTACTTTTTGGTATCCTAAAATATAAACAGCCTTCCTATCTTTATGAGAAATTGTCCTGGATATCCGCCACAGGTCCAAAGAGTCTCGTCAGTGCGCATCACGGCTCTCCACGCAACGCCATAGCTCAGCCGCTTTCAGGGGCAGTTTCCGCTATGCAGCTACCAAATTCTGGAATAACATCCCGCCACCGGTGAGGAACCTGCAAAATAATCATAGTTTTAGAGTTAAACTTAGATATTTTATTACTACACATCAGCAGCGACAGGAAGCTCTCAAACTTGATACGAGCGCAATATAAGCCATACCTACCAGAAAATAGATTATCCTTCTTACTTTGTTTTTACTTCCTCTATCGTCACGAGTAACTGTTGTGTCGTCTATAGCCGCTCGGTTGTCCACGCGCTGAAGACCGCAGGACCAAACTGATAACCCCAAAAAAAAAATGGCCGACGCGACACATCTAACCTCAAACTGGTAATTGATTGTATATGCGTTGAGACTACAGTGGCCCAATTCCATAACTTGGCTACAATCGGATTATCACTTTTTTCATAGCAAATTCGACTCTATCGCAAGGCATTAGTGGCTGCGATACTGAGAATTCGATTGAAGCCAAGTTATGGAATCGGGCTGCAGGTACTTGATGGTCAACCCACAAAAAAAATAAGGTCGACGCGACACATCTGGCTGCAAACTGGGGATTTATTGGGTACGAGCCGAGATCACAGGTATCCGATTGTCAACCCATAAAAAAAAGAAGGTCTACGCGACACATCTGGCCGCGCCGACTTTGCGTAAACAAACAGTTTTTATGACCACTTCGATGAGCGCTTAGATAAACAAACTGGTGATTTATGGAGCTAAATAGGTACGGCACATATTTCAAGTGTTTATGTTGTGGGTTTCGAAGCAAAATAATTATATAAACACGCTTAGATTTGAATGATTATTGAGGTCAATAATGTTCAAAATCGAGTGGCAAAATTTATGTCGCTATCGAGTGGTCCGATGATCGATGAAAACAAAAAATGTCACTGTAGCGTTAGTTGCGATGATCAATGAAAACAAAAAAAGTGACTGTAGCGCATAGAATCAATCGAGCGGCTATTTATCTATAATAATAGCACATTTGTTGCGTTTTTTTACCTTAACTTCTAATTTATTTAATTGTAAATTTTGTATTGTATAATTTTAATTGCAAGTTGTTTAATTTAGTTGTTTTTATGTGTAGTTAAGACCTTTTTCATTTTTTGTTTATGTATTTGGTTGTACTGTAGTTTGTTTTTTCTTATTATGATTATTTTCTTTATTTTTTTATGCAATTGTACTGTGTGTATGTGATCATCGCCAAACGGCTCCAACGGAAGACCAGCGCTGGTTAACTGCCAGCATTATGCTGAGTTGGGGCCGATTTGTGACATATCATGCAAATTTTTAATTTCTTTGTGCTGTTTTATAATGTACCTACGTACTTGTCACAAATTAACTTTTATTCTATTCTATTCTATAATCTAATGCACGGCATTTAAATGCAATGAAGCAGGCCTGCACGAAATAATTCAAATCTGATTGCAACTGATCGCATTGACTTATGTAATACCGTTGCTGAAACTCTTCACCGATTGCGCGGGGAATCCCCGTATCGGTGAAGAGTTTCAGCAGCGGTATAACTTATTTTAGCGCAAAGCAAGACTACTTCGCGGTTACTTTACGTGATTCTAATCCAAAGAATAATATACTACGTAGTTATTGAATCATTATGGATGTTTATGTCAATTTAATTTATATTCTTTTGTTTTTGTTGCTTGGTTCAGAGTTTTTATTGTAAATAAGTACTGTTTTTTGTTTCGTGCGGCTTTCATTACGAAATGATGTTGGCATATTTTTGTGTTTATACTGAAGAAAGTAAATACGTATTTTCTTTTCGTCTGTTTGACATATTGTTTTTGCTACAGAATCATCGCAGAAACATCTAGAAATAAGCAAAGCACACCAAAAAAACACTTCAACGAAGGCAAGAATTACCTAAATCAGGGGCCCGACCACAGAACTTGGCTTCAATAAAATTGTCACTTTTTTCATAGCAAAATCGACTCTATCGCAAAGCATTATTGAATTTGACGGCTTGAAACAGTCATGATCAATATTACGTAATCGCACTGCTGAGCGGCAGAAACATAGGGCTTAAAAGTACCGGCCAGATTGGGAACAATTAGAAGTATTTAAGAAGTGGCTCAACCCGGGCTCTGACGAGTTTAAAGCCAAATGCAGTGCCTGCGACTCTATTTTAACTGCAGAGATTGGTGTTCTTAAAATGCATGCCAATAGACAAAAACACCTTGACGCAATCAAAACGAGCAAGTTTCCGCAATGGCATCATTTGTAACGAAAAAATATTATGCCTCCTATCATGAAATTTAAAATGACGGACCTCATAGTGATGTGACGTATAATATAAACAACAATTGATCTGATAGATGATTTGAATCCGCCATCTTGGATTTTCACTATCCCCAACAAATTTATCAATATCGCATTAGTGGTTGCGATATTGAGAATTCGATTGAAGCCAAGTTATGTGGTCGGGCCGCGGCAGTGCTATTACGCAGTGTTGATCATATCGGTTTCAAGCCGTGTAACCAAGTTCTGTGGTCGACCACAGAACTTGGCTTCAATCAGATTGTCACTTTTTTCATAGCAATTTCGACTCTATCGCAAGGCACTAATGAATTTGACAGCTTGGAACCGATATGATCAACACTGCGTAAAAGCACATGTCAACCATCATATGACGCCTAGTATGAAATTTAAAATGACGGACCTCTTAGTGATGTGACGTATAATATAAACAACAATTGATGTGATAGAAAGATTTTATCTTTGTATCGATTTAAAAAAAAACACGTTTGATAAATATATGTCTATGCATTTGATGCTATTCTGCTCATCGCGCCTATGATCCATAACATCAGCCCGATTCCATAACTTGGCTTCAATCGAATTCTCAGTCTCGCAACCACTAATGCCTTGCGATAGAGTCGAATTTGCTATGAAAAAAGTGATAATCCGATTGTAGCCAAGTTATGGAATCGGGCTGCAGAGATCTTCACCAAATTTTTACTAGACCAACTTAAAGTTATTACCTTTCAAATAAAATAAAAATAAGGATATAATAAGGCGGAGATATTCAGTACTTCTCTCCAAAAAGGGCAAAAGGGGGGCTCCCCGTTTGCCATTTTTGGGGGGAAGTACCCCCCAATCAAAAATTCCCCGATGACTAAAAAATTCGTTAAACCTATAAACTTACCAAGTTTCGTCTAGACCGGTTGAGAAATGCGACCTGCGATAATGCGATTTAAGTTAAGGGGTGGATGGGGGAGGTGAAGGGCTACCCCTGCTACCCCTCCCCCCCGCGGAGTCTCTTAGTTTATGAGATATTTGTGGCAACGGCCGGCAAGCACCAAAGATAATTTATGGGTGTTTGGAAACATCCCATTTTTAATAAACTTAAAAAAGAAATATCACATAAACTAAGGGACTCTGCGGGGGGAGGGGTAGTAGGGGTAGCCCTTTAATATATAAACATATATTAAAGCATATTTTTAGGCCTTTTTTTTAGTGCAACTTCTGTTGCAGGTGATTCCGGTTATGCATTAAGAAGATATATGTTGACTCCAATCACAGATGCAAGAACAGATGCGGGTACTCAAGAAGCACACTATGGTACATGTAAGAACGAGGAATGTCATTGAGAGGACCATTGGACTTCTCAAAGCTCGATTTCGTTGCTTACTTGTGCATCGAGTCTTACATTATTCACCAGAAGTAGCGGCATCAATTGTTAATGCTTGTGTAGTGTTGCACAATATGACCAATCGGTCAAATGTACCAGTACCAACACTTACTGAAGAAGAGGCTACGCAAGAATCTGCCATGCAGTTCCATCATAGTGCTCACCTTGACAACCAGTCGCAACCTTCAAGCAGTAATAGAGATTTGAATGAAGGCCTAGCTGCCAGGCGCTCCCTCATTTCTCGTCTGTGGGCTGCCCGCAATCCTACAAATTAAATTAAAAAAAGCATTGTATAGTAGGTCCATAATCACACATTAGTAATAAGTTACTGTGTCAGCATAGTACGTAATTTAAGGCGTTTTTCATATATTTTTTGTCCACCCGCAATCCTACAAATTAAATATAAATTAAATATGTATAATAGGTACCTAATATATAGTTAGGTTAGTATCACATTAGTAATAAGTTACTATGTATGTAATTATAGGGTATTTTTAATCGACTTAACAAAAGTAGCTGGTTATATAATGTTCGACTGTATGTATGTTTTTTTTATGTAAATACACCAATTTCTGCATCAATTGTGGACCAATTTTGAATTATTATTTTTTGTTTGAAAGGGTGGTGCAGGTGGTACCATATACTCGTAAATTGTATAAAAATTAGTTCAGTAATTTTTCGAGAATAAATAGTTTTTTAGTAAATCTGTTTTGGATGGTGGTTATTTTTATTCAGAAGGGTAGACTTTCAGTTTAGTCCCATATAAACTTCATTAAAATTGATTCAGTTTTTTTAGTTATCATCTGTTATTCCATTTGAAGTGGATTTTTTGTACCATGGTATTTCGTACAGCACTTGTTCATATATTTTTGCCTGCAGTGGACTTGTGGTGGAGCTGATCATTATTATGATGATGTTCATTACAGTTAACGCAGAGTAACTTTAAATTAGTGCTTATAGTTCAATAAAAATAAATAATCCCTTTATTTAGGCAAGTTGATACTAAAAGTTAATAAAGTGCTGTGTTTATTATGGTTTGTTGGGATAAGTCCGTATTTTTTTTATGTATGTAGTTGTATACAAAAATGTTTTTTTTTTCGGAAGGACTTGCATGTATTATGTACATGCATTGTTATTATAATTAGTTACTATTATATTTTTCGATCGTTTCCATTGGTAGATCTAAAGATATGCAAACTTCTTCTATTTATTCCTTGCTTCATTATAACTTTATAATAAGGAAATTGTACAGCTAACCATGAAATAAAAATAGTTTTGTGTACAATTTTGCATGAATACTTACTTATCAGCTATTTTATTTAAAGTCTGCAGCATCTGCTGCATTAACTCTGTTTGTTTCAGAATTGCCTCAGTTTGCTTTTCTTTTAGATTTAAACTAGATTTTCCGAGCTCAACTAGTGTACGCCGGGCTTCCTGCTGACTAATGTGCCCTTGTCGAGGCTGTCGCCGACCCACAGGATGAGAAGTTTGTGCTATTTCTTCATCCTGAGCAGTTGGTGCATCTTGCAGGAGTTCCTCTTGGGGCTGTAGTTCCTCAACTACAAGAAATTGTGATGTTTCTTGTAGCTGAAGATCTATGCTAAGAGGTGCACTGTCTGTCTGTCTGTGTAATTCCACTGCAGTGCTAGTTGAGCTCTGTGGTAACTGAAAAATATAAACTTGTCATCCACTAATGATATTATAGATGCAAAAAGTGAGTGCGTATATTTGCTATTTCATTCTGAAATGGCGGAACTGATTTTGATGAATATAGATACTTAAAAGTCATGGAATTAGGGACACATAAACATGATCATTTTCATCATCATTATTGTCCACGCAGATAAAACCACATGGCGTAGCTAGTTTTTATATAATAGTATCTCGCTTAGTGGAGTGATGTCTGTAGGCCCACCTCTGATAGAAAGCTTTATACGGTTTGAAAGACAACCCCCGTGCTTGGTATGAGTTTGTAAACGAATTTCTAATCACTCTAGGTTTTCGGAGAAGTAAATATGATTAGTGTCTTTATGTAAAAGACAATGACTTAACAGCTCAGTTTATATATAACATCATTGCTTAACAGTGTGCATTTTACTTTTCGTGGATGATATATTGATTTGTTGCAGAGATAAAACACATAGGTATTGCTGATGACAAAAACAAACTTTCAAATAAATTTAAAATGAAGGATATGAATAAAGTTATAACTTACATCGGAATTGATGTTGAATACGATTTTGATAAAAGTAACACTATGACCTTTAGTCAGAAAACGTATATATAAATCATTATCGAAAGATTCTGAATCGGGGGGCAGGTAAGCCACCCCGTTCCCCCTATATTACTATACTCTTTGGCCTCCCGATTCAGAACCTTTCGATAACGAACCGAATCGATTCGATTCAATATTGTGAATGAAAAATGTATTGAATTAAACGATATCAAACCGAGTCCACAGAATAAATAATACCATATCGATCGATACCGTAACTTGGCTTCAATCAGATTTTCATTATTACTATCACTAATGCGTTGCGATAGAGTCGAAATTGCTATGAAAAAAGTGATAATCCGATTGTAGCCAAGTTCTGTAATTGGGCCACTGCAGTGCGATTACGTAATGTTGATCATGACGGTTTCAAGCAGTCAAATTCAATAATGCTTTGCGATAGAGTCGATTTTGCTACGAAAAAAGTGACAATCCGATTGTAGCCAAGTTCTGTAATTGGGCCACTGAGTTAACGAAGGGTTAATCGGAGGCTGGAGCATCATCGCTATCCACCGGCAAGCGCGAAGTCGAACAGTCTGCGTTCGAGCGGAGTGCGTCAGTTCGAAATATTTTCTTTTTATGCCGAAAGGATGGCAAAATGTGCGATGGATCTTGCCATAACCACAAAAATAAACACGTGAAACTGAAATGTAAGATTATTTATTACTAGAGCGTGAATAAAACCCCGCTGCCCGGCGCCGCGCCGCCCGCTGCTTCGGTACTAATCGAAGGCAGATGTGCTATAGCTACGAACATCGATCACGTGTATGGATATGGATGCCCGCAAGCGCTCGCATTGTAATAAAGAAACGACACATCACGGCCCCGCGACACCACTTCGGGGCCATATTCACGCTTGGTAGTAATATATGTACTCAAAGGTTCAACCGAACGGCTTATTAAAAAATTGTACATTTCAAAACTACCCTAAACGCCCTCATGGCATCTCCTATATAGTCTGTGCTCTTATCAATACGAACGTAGCGTGGGCTACGCTATTTTTGCCTATTGTGATTGTGTTGTGCAAAGAGAATATACTTATTATAATCACTCGCTATCGCTAGTATCGCTCTCAGCAGGCTGATTCCATAAGAAGTGAGGTTGAGTGATTGCCACCGAGCACCCATTGCGGGTGCGCTTGAAGGTCGTGAAGGTTTTGGAATTCACTAAACCGTTAACACGCTCCCGTCAAGCACCCGCAATCAATACTAATACCGGGAAACCGGTAACTATGCGGCAGAATTAAGCTAAACCTAGCCTACAAATACTTCTAGCAGAAAAAGGTCTTTTCAAATTTTGCCGGGTTTTTGTGTTTCAGGGGTGCGTTTAAGTCAATTATCCAGTATAAAATTTAAACTGACTAAACGTCAAACACCCCGTCCAAGCACACCGCGAGGCGAAAAATTAACCAGACTAAAATTTAATCTGCCCCGTTCACGGGCGTCCGCTGGTATAAGTTTTCGCCTGGCTAGGATAAATTTTAGCGAGCTTTTGAGGTCGCTAAATTTTAGTCTGCTGTCAGAATGACAGCTGTTTGTCATTCGATTCGTGGTTAGATTCAATTTGTTGATGGTTTTATTCGTAAATACTATCTATATTTATAATAATGCAGTAACATAAATTCTGTACAACGAATATAATATGAAAATGATCTATGGGACATAAATAAATTAACTGAACATAAATTTGACAAGTCGACAATTGAATTTGAAAGATAAACCTATGACTCCGTTCAGCGAACCCTCGCTGGTTAAATTTTATCCGATGAAAATTTCGCCGACTTGCTTAAACGCACCCCAGTGATTATCTGTGGGTGGCGCGCCAGCCAACCAATGGCGGCAATCGCCCTCCAACAATCATCGTCTGAATTTATTTTCTGTTTTTCTCTCTCGCTTTTAATCTAAAATTTTGTTCCCGTGTAGATATTAAGTACAATAAAATTAAAAGTTAATTATCATCGTAAGTTTTGTAGTGATCTAATAATAGGCCAATAACCTTGTTGTAGATTTTACGTCTCTGAAAGAAAATCTAAACATATATATTATTTCTCAGCAATAATGTACCTACTTACCTACTTCAAATAATATTACGACTGCCTATTTAAAAATACCATGTTCCTATAGGTATAGTAACTATAGTGCGTCTCAGGTAAAGTTAAACTTCAACTGAAAATAATCTTTGCCGTCGAGTAAAAATGCTGTGAATGAAAACATGTCATTCCTTGTACACTACTTTTGCGCAAAACAATTAAATCAATAAATAATTAAAACGCCAAAAAACGAAGAAAGAAATATATTTGCGATTTAGAAATGTATTTCTAGATGAAATCTATTGCTTTGTACCTATATAGAAGTGTATTGTATTTATCTAAGTCTTATAAATCGTTGTAGATTCACAAATCTCAAGTCTTGGAGAGAAATAGGAGCTCGACAGTTGATAATTATAGCCTAGGACTTGATAGACAAGTACATAACTATATTAAATGTTGAATCTACTTGATTATACTAATAATATGATACATTTGTTTCAGGTGGATGCACACAGAACTGCAGTTCATAAGAATGTATAGATGTCCACTTTCCCAGCTCATAGGATAGTGTAAATCTCAATTTATGTGAAAATTATAACATTATTACATGATATTTAATACTTACACTTGATTTCGTTTTGCTTATATTTGCATTGACACCTCGTTGTTAGTAGAACTTCACATAATTAGGCTTTGTAAGAAAACTACTACATTTTAAAACCAGTAGGTATTTTTCTATTTTAGGGTTAAAATCCTACTCTAGCTATGAAATAGTTAGGCAGGTTCTATGAAATACGACATACATATATGTCATTAAACCTACCTTTCTCAAAAAACAACACAATTTCATCGCACGATAAAACATGAAACAAAGTGTACCTAGGTAGGTGTTAGAACTACTTATAAGTTTCATAATAACTATGCATTATCAATGATCTTCACTAACCAAACACTGCTAGATAGTATATGCAATGAACGCACCGGGTGCTCTTCGGTTGACGAAAACTCATTGCTACTGAATTCCTTGTGAATTCCGTTTTTGAATTACCGGTTTTGTATTTCCTAGTAAAATATTGTTTTAGTGCGGTTGAGTTAAAGTGAAGTGCGCATCGCCTTGACGACGTCATTTGACATGCACACTAAGCTTAGTGAATTCGAAACGAGTGATCGGTGG
Source organism: Alsophila aescularia (assembly GCA_946251855.1). Classification (NCBI taxonomy): domain Eukaryota; kingdom Metazoa; phylum Arthropoda; class Insecta; order Lepidoptera; family Geometridae; genus Alsophila; species Alsophila aescularia. The sequence goes on from OX276376.1 coordinate 34,335,995, forward strand.
CAATGAATGGTCCAAGTGGCATTAACCGAACCGCACTTTAACTTTACGGAATCAGCGACCCGATTACATAACTTGGTTACAATCGGATTATCACTTTTTTCATACCAATTTCGACTCTATCGCAAGGCATTAGTGATATCGATACTGACAATCCGATTGAAGTTAAGTTATGTGGTCGGGCCCCTGCAGCCCGATTACATAACTTGGCTTCAATCGAATTCTCAGTATCGCAACCGGGCTGCTGGGGCCAGTGGCCCAATTACAGGACATGGCTACAATCGGATTATCACTTTTTTCATAGCAATTTCGACTCTATCGCAAGGCATTAGTGGTTGCGATACTGAGAATTCGATTGAAGCCAAGTTATGTAATCGGGCTGTTGGGGCCAGTGGCCCAATTACAGGACTTGGCTACAATCGGATTATCACTTTTTTCATAGCAATTTCGACTCTATCGCAAGGCATTAGTGGTTGCGATACTGAGAATTCGATTGAAGCCAAGTTATGTAATCGGGCTGCTGGGGCCAGTGGCCCAATTACAGGACTTGGCTACAATCGGATTATCACTTTTTTCATAGCAATTTCGACTCTATCGCAAGGTATTAGTGGTTGCGATACTGAGAATTCGATTGAAGCCAAGTTATGGAATCGGGCTGCTGTTCATATCTTCTTTCCAAAGAGAATATACTTCTTTGTAGTTTGTGGCAGTGCTGCCAACCGTACGATTTAAATCGTATTCATACGAACTTTTTGTAGCTGATACGATGTACGATCATGCATTCGAAATCGTACGCAAATATACGACCTTTCCAAATCTTTCAATCTTCATAACAAAAAAGAAAAATAATGATACATGAGGTTGATTTTGTTGATATAAAAAATCAAAACAACAGACTTGAACGAGCCATAAACTTCTTCTTTGTATTTTTTATGAACGCATTCAATAAATTTTTAAACCCTCTGTCCAACTCGCACTTTAGAAATACGCAACATGTCCACCTGCCACCTACTATCCTGCAGCCGTATCTTAGGCCAATGCACTAGTTGCAATCAAATTTTCAAAGAAATATAGTGACTAAAGTTAAAATAAAACTTGTTATAAAATTGTGATTGGGGTTTGAAGTTATAATAATATTACGTATTTAAATCATTAGCTAGTTTTATTAAAATTTCAAAGCGTACTATTTTTTCCTTGAATTTTTATCTAAATACGATTATTCCTAGCCTATGGTACGATCCCCTAAAAAATAAAGTTGGCAACGCTGGTTTGTGGTGTTCATCTAGTCTAGCTACATATCTCTAATCTGTGGTGTTCATTTGTTGTGTTGTGCCTAGACTTGGGTCGTTGACAGTTTTTGTAGCAATGTAACGTAACCATTTTTTTTCGGTAAAAAACAGGTTGAAAAACAGATTTTTTTTCAAAAAGCGTCATCCATCGTTTTCGTTAATATTTTCGTTACGTTTTTGTGTTTAACAGTTTCAATTTAGAAAGAAAAACATTTTTCGGAAATACGAGCTTTATCAAAATGGATGTAAATGAAATTATTATTCCTTCATACTTTTTCCAGGCCTAGGACTACTAGCTAGGTTAGGTAGTACATGTACAGAAAAAAACAAGCGTATTTATAAGTTATTTTCATTTGATATATGTTATACCTATTTATACATTGTTACAAAGTTAATCAAATATTTGTTGTCTTCTTCTCGGTTTTTTATATATATTTTTTGTGCGACCTTTGTCTTTCAACTAAGCGACAAACATGTGTCGCGTGAGCGAGCGCAAACATAAACATTATTATTAGTATTATTTCTTGTTCAATCGGTAGAGTACGGTAGGCGAGCGCAAACGTTTCTTAAAAAAACTATTTTGCACACATTGAATTAGACTCAAGTTTTTTTGAACCAGTTCGTTCGTCAATGGCATACATTATATTGTTTTTTTTTTGAAACCAGTTCGTTTGTCGTTTTTTTGCAACATGTTGGTTTAGTCGTTTTTTATCAACCTGTTTTTTTGTCATGAAAAACAGTTTTTTCGTTTCTGAGTAAAAAACTGTTTTAAAAAACGGTTCGTTTTTTCAACGCCCACCTCTAGTTGTGCCCCGTATCTTCTTTGTAGTTTGTGGTGTTGTGGATGTTGGCTGAGAAATAAAATATGTACATAAATATTTTATTCTATTAATTTATTAGAGATCGTTTCTTACACGACGCCGTATATTTTGTTTTTCCTTAGTTTTTAGTTTTACAGTGCGGCTATCGTCGTAATTACAGTAATGTCTATCGAAATTGAATCTGCCGAGTAAGTATTTGTTTATAACCTAACTAATGAGCGATGAATCAAATTCTTTAGTCTTGTATCTGTTTCCGATCCTCTCGGGCTTTAGTAAAAATATCAGCTCAGTCCTCCATGTCCTGGCAATCAGCACAATGTGAGTATTGGCCCGTTTCACACCACTTATTTTAATTATTTATCATCACATTAATTAAATGCATAAGTTTGTGTATGTTGGTTACTGCTTCTCGCTGAAACCGCTGAAAAGATTTTGATGAAAGGACATGGCCAGTTTTTTCCTAGAACCGCGGTCAGCAACAGGCGGAAGGTCGAAACTCGGACCGCCTAATATTGTTAATAATACCTACATATTCATTTGAATAATATTTTCACAAAACTAGCCGTATATTCATACTTTTGAAAGCAACGTAGAATCTAACTTCGTAAATATTCTAGTTACCTAATACCTATTTTACAAGTACCTGACCTGTGTACCTATGACTGATGTGGTGATGTGATTTGATGTGATGGCCTATACACACACGCTTTGATTAGACTTGAAAAGATTCAGAGAACCAACTTCAATAAAATAAAATAATCTTATGTGGGAAACAGTTAAGGAAGTCTGTGCCACCAACTTCCTTAACTGTTTCCCACATAACATTGTTATTCTTTTTGAAGTCAGTTTTTACATATATTTTTTAAGTTTATTGTAGTTCCCTATTTTGAGTGGTGTGAACAATACGTGAACATGCGATTACAGCAATTGCAAGTGACTTGCTGTTATCCATTGAGGAGTTCCTTTGTATCTCCGAAAGTCTTTATCAGATCTTCACCAAATTATATTTATGAGACCTTCTCTTAAGCATAAACAAATCTATATAAAAAAACTTCTAGATCGACCCACATTTGGTGGAGATATCGCATCATAAATTGGGTGAAAGTTAATAAAATTAAGTCACCCCCTAATTTTCCACCCTTAGAGGTAGAATATTTAAATGAAATGTAAATGCAACTACCCCTGAGGCATATACTATCCAATAAAAAAAATATTTTTGAAATCGATCCACAATTGCCGGAGATATTGCGTAACATACTCGTACATACAAAAAACATACGGGTCAAATTGAGAACTTCCTCTTTTTCGGTCAGTTCAAAAGAGTACCTACTTAAACATTATCAGTATTTTTTTCTAGACCCCGAAAAAAAAACAACATTATCCAGACCCCACTAAAAACTACTTGCCAACTCCTGGCCTAGAATGTACTTTGACTGTAGGTAATTGTCAATATTCACAAAAAAATATCAAAATTATGGCATGTGATAAGTATCTCTTGAACTCTAGGCTAATAAAAATAATTTAATTGTTGTATCTGAAACTCAACAACATTTTGAATGTCTTACGTTCAACAAAATGTATGTGTGATGATAAATAAACTTATAACTAGTGACAAAATGTATCAATAATTAAAGTGAATGTGCATAATGTTTATTAAAAATGCATACTGTAAATTGCAACATTTTTAACTTTATTATTTGTTTGTTATTTCTTTATTACAATTAAACTGTGGACGAGTGTGTTTTTAGAGTTCTTGGTTTTTTTTTTAAATATAATATAGTCCAAATAAATAGAAAAAAAAAGAAGTTTTTACCTATCTTTACGCTTTGTTTCTTTTGCAATTTTTACAAAATTAGTCTCATATATCCCATATGGGATACCGATAGCCGACAGTTTATTACAATACTATTTTGCACTTTCACTTAGCAAAAAGGGACTATTAGAAATGTCAGACATCTGTCACATCACAAAATGTCTTTCACTTGTGAATGCTTTTTGCATTTTGTAGTTGTCCATTAGCTCCATTGCGCTTGCTTCGAGATGCAACCAAGATTCACAGTGGCACTGCATCTGTTATGGGCAGGTGTGGCACTTAACATCAGGCGAACAACCTACTCTTCTCATCATTTAATATTATATAAAAAAGGAAAAACTAGTCTTATAAACAATCTGGCCAGTTATTATATAAATGTACTGCTTCACAAACAACCTGCCTGTGTATCCTATTACATTATCATTTGCATCGCGCGTCATCCTATCTGATGAATACTCACAATTATATTTATATACACTGGTAATTAGAATTTATTCTCTAGTTTTTTGGAAACATTGTGCTAAGCTATGAACGGGCTACTCATTGTCTAGGTACTAGGTAGGTATGGTAAAGTACTATTATGTATTCTGTGACTAGAACTAAATCTATTTTGAGGCTCTATATAAAGGATACAAGAGATGCTTGTCTGTGGGCTATGAAAAATATGTGTCTAAAAATTGTTAGTTTTCAAAGATGCACTCTATAATTCAAAAGCTTGTCTCAAAACAAATTCAAATATTTACTATGCATTTCAAGTAGTATAAAAGTATCTTGACATTATCTTAAAAACTAGAAGTACTTGAGAGATGTTGCTTATTTGCAATTAGTAATAGGATAGGGTAGTCTTCAACACAAATAATTTTAAATTATTGATGTACATGAAATTTTAATAGCTAGGCAGAGAGTGCTAGCAAAACGGGCCATGTCCTGTGTTGTATATATACTTAAGGTGTCCACACAGGTTAAAATGTGCAAAGTCAAACATATTAAATTTCATTATAAAATATCATCCCATAACCATACTTACATTAAAGCAGTAAGTAACAAAAAATCTGAACAAAGATAACTAAAAAAAAATGGTGTACAAGGTATGTACAACATTTAAAAATATGATTTCTGTCTATATGTTTGTGCAACACATAAAAACCACTGGACCAACTGAAATGCGGTGTTCACTGCTAACTTAGGTTTTGACTTAAAATCTGGTGTAATTTGTATCTCAAACTGATAGATAGCAGAGCAATTGATAAAACTATTTGAAGGCTGAATGATCATGTTTATACAACACTTAAAAACTACTGTATGTTTGCACAACACTTAAAAACTACTTGACCAACTGAAATGCGGTCTTCACTGTTGGTTAGCTTAGGTTTTGACTTAAAATCTGGTGTAATTTGTATCTCAATCTAATAGGTAGAAACTGAGCAATTGATAATAACTATTTGACGGCTGAATTAATTTTGATAAAATGTCGTATATTGTATAAGGTATTTTTGAGAGGGGTTAGGCCAGCTATCAGCTGTTGGTCTGCAGCATACTGTAGACTTGTGTGAATCTAGGAAGAGGTGGGGTGTTCCAGATGGCTTCATGTGTGGTGTGTTGTTGCAGTGTGATCCGGCTGATCCAGCAGTACCTGAAGGAGTCAAACCTCACCAAGACTCTACAAATGCTCCAGGTTATTATTTCTACTATGCTTCTGGAAATTATAAGTGTCTTCATCTAGAAAAGTTGGATAGAGGACCACTGTCTAAAGAGATAATGAGTGCTTCAGTAATTAATATTGTGAAGATGAAATTTTTAAAAGTTCTATGTGTCTGATAAGATCCAACCTATCTAGATAGATGAATATAGGACCACTGTCTAAAGAGATAGTGAGTGCTTCAGTAATTAATATTATGAAGATGAAATTTTTAAAAGTTCTATGTGTCTGATAAGATCCAACCTATCTAGATAGATGAATAGAGGACCACTGTCTAAAGAGATAGTGAGTGCTTCAGTAATTAATATTATGAAGATGAAATTTTTAAAAGTTCTATGTGTCTGATAAGATCCAACCTATCTAGATAGATGAATAGAGGACCACTGTCTAAAGAGATAGTGAGTGCTTCAGTAATTAATATTATGAAGATGAAATTTTTAAAAGTTCTATGTGTCTGATAAGATCCAACCTATCTAGATAGATGAATATAGGACCACTGTCTAAAGAGATAGTGAGTGCTTCAGTAATTAATATTATGACGATGAAATTTTTAAAAATTCTATGTGTCTGATAAGATCCAACCTATCTAGATAGATGAATATAGGACCACTGTCTAAAGAGATAGTGAGTGCTTCAGTAATTAATATTATGAAGATGAAATTTTTAAAAGTTCTATGTGTCTGATAAGATCCAACCTATCTAGATAGATGAATATAGGACCACTGTCTAAAGAGATAGTGAGTGCTTCAGTAATTAATATTATGAAGATGAAATTTTTAAAAGTTCTATGTGTCTGATAAGATCCAACCTATCTAGATAGATGAATAGAGGACCACTGTCTAAAGAGATAGTGAGTGCTTCAGTAATTAATATTATGAAGATGAAATTTTTAAAAGTTCTATGTGTCTGATAAGATCCAACCTATCTAGATAGATGAATATAGGACCACTGTCTAAAGAGATAGTGAGTGCTTCAGTAATTAATATTATGAAGATGAAATTTTTAAAAGTTCTATGTGTCTGATAAGATCCAACCTATCTAGATAGATGAATAGAGGACCACTGTCTAAAGAGATAGTGAGTGCTTCAGTAATTAATATTATGAAGATGAAATTTTTAAAAGTTCTATGTGTCTGATAAGATCCAACCTATATAGATAGATGAATAGAAGACCACTGTCTAAAGAGATAGTGAGTGCTTCAGTAATTAATATTATGTAGATGAAATTTTTAAAAGTTCTATGTGTCTGATAAGATCCAACCTATCTAGATAGATGAATATAGGACCTAAACTAAAAATTCCACGGTGTTTCTCCGGAACGCCTAATGTCGGGACTGCGGGGACGCTTGCGCACTCTTCCGCGGCCCCGACGACGTTGGTCCTCAAAAGGAGGACCCCAGCCCGTTGGAGTGAAGAGGGAGTTTCTCCACTCCATCTCCGTCCATTGAGAGGCGCGCGGAAACACCGCGCGCGCCATTTCGAGGCATCTAGTGGGCAGTGGATAACCCCAGGGTCCGCCACCCAAGCCTCTGTTATGGGGGTTGGACGAGGGCGCGGAGAGGCCTACGACTCCGACCTCCGGCTCTCCTTCTGCGAAGAGGGAGCTCGGAAAGTATTTCCCTCCCTCTCCGCAGCTTCCTTCTGCGACATCACGTCCTCGCAGAAGGCGGACCCGGCATTCCACGAGCTCTCACTGCCTACCATGGTTTTTACCAAGGCCGGAAGCGAGAGGTCGTCCCCCACCGCAGCGACCAGGTCGTGGCGCTCGCTGACCCAAGCTGGGCACTCCTCCAGCGTATGCTGCGCCGTGTCCTCATCACAGCTGCAATGGTGACACCTTGGGTTCGGTTCCCTACCGGCTATTTTGTACAAGTACTTTCCGAAGCACCCGTGCCCCGTCAGTACCTGCACTAGCCGGAAGGTCAGCGACCCGTGCAAGGCCGTAGCCAGGAATTCACTTTATGGTTGAGCTTTGGACTAGTGTTTTTTTACCCGAGTATGGCGAAGCAAGGGAAGGGTAATAAGTTTAGCAGTCTATGCATGTATGTATGTATTTATTAACTATGGCGACATAAGTAGGGTTATGTATTTAGACTAAAAACTTGGTCAAATTTTGATAAGCGAGGTATCAATCGATTCATCTTCATTTATAAAGTGACTTATTTAATGAGCAAAAATAAAACGACTACGGCGAAGCACTTGCACGACCGTAGTCGAAACTTATGTATTGTCTTGTTTATATGTTGATCGCTTTTAGCAATAAAACCACCGATTGTGCCTATTTTTAAAATATTATCCTTTATATTTGTCCTTTAATTTGGGTCTCTATTGACACCAAACAGGTTTTTTTATTATAATAATGAACACTTTATTCAGAGTGTTTATTATTATAATGAGGTTTTTAGGACCCCTTACAGTTTATAGGTAGGTTAGGTACCCAAGTTTCGAATACTGAATATCTTGTGCTACTCCGTGGTGCCTACTCGAAATTGTGCCACTTGTATCGGTTTTTTGAAAACAAAAACATTAAGTGAGCTATTTTCGGGTATCCTTAATCTACATTTTTGTATAGGAAACTAAATTTTCTATAATTTTGAGCTCAACTTAAACTGCCAGTCAAAGAAGGGCAATTTTTTCAAAAAATGTGGGTAATTATGGTCGTTCCCAAGAACAGTTCTGGCAATATTTTTTTATAGAAATGTCGTTAGTTAGATAGAAATTTGTAGAGAAATTAATTAGGTTCAATTTCTTTCAATTAGCTTTAAAACGGTGCCTCTACGCCTCGAAGTTTCCTTAAAAACTAAAAGTAAAGATAAGTACCCGAAAACGCTTCGCTAAAGTAGTTTTTTCGAAATAACTGAAACGAGTGCCAGATTTTCAGGTAGTAGCTCAGTGTTGCAAACTTGGATATAAACTACTCTCGCTCATGCGTCCTAACAATATAAAAAACGTAGATACATTGCAATATTTGATGGTTTTATAGACTTGTTATATAACCACTACCTTGATACGCGTGCGCACGCGCTGTATGCGCGTTGTAAGTTTTTTCGCGCCCGAGCAAGGTATTTCGGGGGGGGGTTTGAACCCCCAAAACCTCTCCCCTGCCTACGGCCTTGGACCCGTGAGCCCTGTCCAACCAGTCCCTTAAGACTGGCTGGAACGCCTCGACTGTCCTTTCGCTAGCCCTGGGTTGGGCCAGCCTCTCCTGCCACTTCCCCAGTAAGGATCGTCGAGCGTGGAACCGCCACACTTCAATCGCCCTTGTTGGGGGAGTTTCTCCCCGGAGGCGAAGGTTCATACGCCAATCATACATGTTGGCGTAAACCTCGGCCTCCAGATCCCATGGTGGGGAACCCGCCAACAAGCACGCCGCCTCGTAGGAGATGGTGCGATATCCACGGATGACCCCGATAGCCATCACCCTCTGAGGTCTCCTCAGGAGCGTAATGACATTCTCCGTCAGGGCCTCCACCCAGATGGGTGCTCCATACAGGGCCATGGACCGCACCACCCCCATGTACAGGAGGCGGGTGCTTGCCTTTGGCCCACCAAGATTGGGCAGCAGCCGCTTCAATGCCGCCGCCGCTCCCATCAACCGGGGTACCATGCGAGTGAAGTGCTCACGAAAGTTCCACCGGCTGTAAGGAAGAGTCATGGGTCGAGGTTGGGTCGGGTATGTAGTACATGGGTACTACATACCCGACCCAACCTCGACCCGGGTGTCACCGATAGAAATGTGGGAGTCCCGCGGTGGAGCCCTCCGGGGACCGTGAAAACACACGGCCTCCGTTTTGCTGAGCGCCACTTTGAGTCCCAACTTTTCTATCCTCTCGATAACTTGCGTCACCGACAATGTGGCTAGACGGGCAGCCTCCTCGTACCTGTCCCCCTGGGCCATGACCAGCGTGTCATCCGCATAGCAGATCACGCCTGCGCCCGGGAGGAGATCACCCCGCAATACCCAGTCGTAACCGATGTTCCACAGAAGAGGTCCAAGGACTGAGCCCTGTGGAACACCGCACAACATCTCCCTCCGGTGAAGTTGACCTTCCCGCCCAGGGTATGAAATGTACCGCTCGGAGAGGTAGGCTTCGACAATACGACAGAGGTAGGGAGGCACGTCATTGTACCTCAGTGTCTCCCTAACGCAAGACCAGGGCAGGGTGTTGAAGGCATTAGCTATATCTAGAGACACAGCCAACACCACTCCACCCTGCTCCTCCGCGTCGTCCGAATAGGCCTTGACACGCTTAATAGCGTCAATCGTCGATCGGCCCACCCGGAAGCCAAACTGTTCGTCGGACAAGTCAGGGCCTACCTCACCAAGGTGTCGAATGAGGCGGAGAGCAATAATGCGCTCAAAGCTTGTCCGCCTCATCCAGCATGACAATGGGGTGGTAGGCGGAGGGAGATTCCGCGGGGCGCCCGTCCTTCCTCAAAAGAACTAGTTTGCCCGTCTTCCACTGTGTAGGGAACCGTCCCGACTCCAGACAAGCATCCAGAAGCCTGCGGAACCGGTCCCTCAGCGCATCTAATGCCAAGACCCAAGCCTTGCCGGGAATGCCATCGGGTCCAAGAGCCTTGTTTTTTGCGCGAAGCCTCAAAATGGCTGCGCCAAGCTCCCCCCGTGACACTCCCGGAACCTCAGCTTCCTCGATATCCACACTAGGCACCGTTCCCGCAGATGACATTGCTGGAGCAACGTGCTCCGGTCGGCTCGGGAGTAATGTGGACACCACTTCCTCCAAAAGCTGAGGTGAGAGACTCTCCGTGATCGGGGGGGCCCATGGGCGTAATTTTCCCCTGACCGCCTTATATGGGCGACCCCACGGATCACTGTTGAGAGTCTCCAACAGTTCTTCCCGCGCTTGGTTCTTGGCATTGCTGATGGACAGCTGTAAGACCCTAACCTTCTCCCTGTAGGTCTCATACAGCCGTCCCTCAGCCTCCTCATCCCTGCGTTGCAGTCTACGCTGCCTGGTGTACTGGCGTCTCGCCTCCACGCATCTGGCAAGGAGTTCGGCTAGCTCTCGAGACCACAAGTACACTCGACGCTTAGGAGCCCGCGTTTTGGCTCGGGACATGCCTATATCGCAGATTTGCGACATGGCTTCCCGGAACCATTCCACCTCCTCCTCGACCTCTACTGGCCCTTCTGGGGGGGGACTGCCATGCCTGGACAATAGAAGCCTCCACTAGCGCTTCTCTGTCCAGGGTCTTCAACGTCCACCTGGGTGTCGTTGGGGTGTACCTCCTAGGACGACTCGGGGTATCTGGGGATGTGGAAATGTCAAATCGGATATACCGATGATCAGACAGTGCCTCCGCATCCACCACCACTCTCCACTCCCGTACAATGCGTGCGACAACAGGGGAGGCGAATGTTATATCCACTCTGGATCCCCCTTCGGTCGCACGCACGTGTAGACCGTCCCTTGGTTAAGAACCACAAGGCCGGTCATCGTCGCCCACTCCTCGAGAGTCTCACCGCGAGCATCAGCTACAGGGGAACCCCACGCCTGTGATTTGGCATTGAAGTCCTCAGCAACGAGTGCCGGGCGAGGCAGGATTTGCCCTAAGAAGGCCCCCAACCCATCCAGAAACGACTCGAATTCGGCGAGGCTTCTGTTGGGTGAGAAATACACCCCAACGAGAACAGTCTCCCCTCACTTTACCACCACGTAACCTCTGCCCCTCGCAAGGACAGAGAGCGAGACACCAGCAGAACTTGAAGTTATGATGGCCACCGAACCATCCAGGTCACCCACCCACTTATCCCGGCAGGGGACGTGGTATGGCTTGGAGACCACTGCTATTTCAATCAACCACTCGGCCATGCTTTGCAGGAGAAGATCTTGAGCGCGGGCAGAGTGGTTGATGTTCGCCTGAAGGAAGCGATGAGCCATAATCAATCTTGGTTAGTGATCATCGCCTCCTCTTCCCCCGCTGGCTTTGGAGGTTTAGCCCCCGCCAGCACTGAGGAATGGCTGGATGCTGCTGGAGCCTTCGCGGCTGCAGTGACCATCTTCGCCCCCTTTTTTGGTTTCCCTCTGCTAATCAGAGAGACACGCGGAGAAGCCTCCGCGGTTTCAGTTACGTCTATTTCTGAAGGAAATAAACAAAACAGGCGGCAACCACGAGAAGGAACACATCGTCAACAGAAGGTCAACAATGTGCATAACCACCAGACTTGCCTTGGGGATCTACACGACCTGCGCTCTCCCCCAAGACCGACGCCTCCTTACCCATCCGGGACGAGTAAGGAAGGCCTGGATTTAACCAAAACAAGCAGCGCGAAGCATGCAAGCTAGGACTATGCAACTATTAATGGATAAACCCAGACTCGCCCACCAGTACTCAACCTACGTCGACCTGTTTAGCACGCAAAAAGCTCTCAGGACCCTCACATTGGGTAGTTTATAGTTGTATTGCTGCTCGCTGGTTCGCCCACCAGTACTCAACCTACGTCGACCTGTGAAGCACGCAAAAAGCTCTCAGGACCCTCACATTGACCTGATCTCGAAGGTCGCAGCCCCATCGGCATTGAGCTTCGGCGGTAGTGTTCGGTTGCATCCAGAATAATTGAAGTTGGACAATATTTGTATGTGGGACGCTAGTGGGACGTTTGAACTGTGATTTAGACATACAAGATGGACGGCGCCGTCTACGCGCGAACCGAAGCTGTAAATCGGTGAGTGGGCTTGCGACTGTATTACTTCCTCACTGAGCTATCCAATCTAATATATTTGTAGTTGTGAATTTTGGGATTTGCCCAATGCGAAGTAATTGGGCAAATCCCAAAATTCACAAACATGTGTGCAGCGTACGGATGTAGCGTGCCCACAAGCACAACCGCGGCGGGCGCGCGCGGGATGCGGTGGGCTAGCGGGAGGGTGTGCCCCGGCCTCTCACCTCTCCAAAGCCCGCTTACACCTAAAATTAGCTATTGTGCAGCGCCTTGCGCCTAATTTCTCAGCCGCCATAAAGATTGGTTCCTACTCTACTCCGCTCTGCGTGGCAAAGCAAACACAAGCTAATCAGCTTGTGTCGACATAGTCCCAAACAGAGTGGCAACGACGCAACACGTTAATACACGCGACTTCCGAAACATGAAAAATTAATCAAAAATGCCATCTTGTGTGTTTAGAAAGCGCACTACATAGTGTATGTAGTGCGCTTTCTGGACGACTGTGAAAGGCAGGAAGGATGTGTTTTTATATTTTTAAGTACTGTTCACGCTATTGAAAATGGAAAATAATAAATTTAATTTTACTCTAAATCAACTGTTGCGATGCTGCCGCTTCGCCACTTCCACGAACGAGAAAATAGCGGGTTACGTGTAAGAGCGACAGTGAGAACGCGATAATGGCGCGCACCGTTGTTAGTTTGTATGAGGCTAGAGGATGTTGGGGCTTACCAACGGCTGACCATTGTCAGTCTGCGCTCCGACCCGTAAAGGCCACGGCTGACGATCTTCAGTCGGGGAGTCTACTCAATACTCAATCTTTTATTGTCATAATATGTTTACAAAAGATCTTAATAATTAATAGGTAGAATGACACATTGTACAATGCACATGTAGCATGTAACATGACCGAAACATTTAAATACTCATTCCTGTTGAATGTATTAGACTAATTTAGTCATTCATAAAATCATTTAAATTATAATAACATTTTTTAATTAAAAGCATTTTTAATTTATTTATAAAAACGAAGCTAACTATCGAATTTGCAACCCTATTTGTATTGAACTAGCGAACTAGCGGAGTTGCAACCCTATTTGTATTGAATTAGGATAGAGTATTGTATTTGTGTTACATATATTTGAAAACAGATTGAAACGACCAATTTTATTGGATAATAAAGTGGTTCGACCCTAATCGTAATTTTTTTGTGAGTGTCCTAGTGAGATCATCGACCGCGTAGTGAGGGTTTTTTTTTATCACTGTCTCGGTAATCGTTTGAACACGATCTCACCTAATGGAAAGCGATGATGAGGTCGAAGGGGTAGCACGTTTGCCTAGTAGATACCTATTCACTCTTGACTTGAACACACCAGGGTTATATTTTACCGGAATCACTGACGAGGGCAGGGCATTCCACTCTGTTCTGTTGTTTTTAGTGATTTATAGCTTATATTTGTGTTATTACGCCTAATAATACTGTAAGGAAGATATTAAAATAATTTTGTGTTTAGTGTCCCGCGAGTGACGATTCTCACAAAGTGCTTCAAAGTGCCGTTCGTCACTTTTGGCAGGAAAATGTTAACGTGAGTAAATTTTGATAGTTTAATAGTATTTTTTTTCGAAGTTCTTTATTGTTTTATCTATAAAATGGTATATAATATTATGTAATTTTTACCATAAGAAAATCACAAAAAAAAAGTTTTACGTGCGTGTCTCAAGTGTCCGGCGAACATACGGGTGTTCTGTGGGATATATAGAACTATTATTATGAAAGTATTTGTTTATCAAAACATTCATTTTATTTTCGGCTTGAATAAACCCTTCTATCTATTTTGCCCAGTTCACTCTAGCTGCTAGCCCACGCACGTGTCGTGACATCACAGGCCATCATCGGCTGTGATTGGCGATCGGCCGCTCACTGCAACTCCCTGTAACTGAGAACATATGTTTATCTTTTTCTGACGACGCGGTTCTGTATATCTCTGTGATCTTTTAGCCTCTTCAGTAATGCAAATATAGTTGCCTAAGTTCTATGTAAGTAACTATAATACAATTTCGCCGTGTTTTTAGTTTTTTATTATGGGTATGACGTCTCTATTGGTAAAATCCCATTGGTACCTACTCGCAAATTGTCGATAATATACATAACATCGTACTCGTCGTATAGTAAATAATAGATAGGAATATCGTTTTCTACGCTTATTTACCAGTCGATCATCGGGTGGCGATATATCTAACATTGCGCACTATCACGCGCATACAGCGCGTGCGCGTCGCGGTAAGCAAATTTTTCCTGTAGCTATTACGGTAAAGGTAATTTCGTACAAAATGTATAGGAAAAGAATTTCGCAATTTCTGACATTGCTAGTACTCAAACAAACCTCAGTCGGTCCGATAGAGACTTTTGATCCTTATAAGAAACAGGATCAATTGGCATCAAAAAAGTTTTTGTGTAAAATTACCATTTTCTTGCTGACTCTAAATTTTTCGCAAAATCTGTGATCTGTGAATGCAGTTCAGAATATCTAAAAAGTAATGGAAGGTCTCCTAGGAACGTTTTCCTGTAACTATAACGGTTAAGGTACCTGCTCTTACTGTCCCGCAAAAATCCACCCTAACAAGTTTATTTAAAAATATTTAAAAAGTAGCTTTTATTCAGTAGCCATTTATGTCATGATGAAACCTAGAACGGTCTATCACAATTAAATGCGTATACAACATTTCGTATCTATGCTGTTAACCGCTGAAAAGTTCCCTAATCAGGAGCCAAGTCGGAGTGCAGCATCCATGGCATGGTAAAACTTCAAACCCGCTATCATAAAATATTTTTTACACAAAATTCCGTGTCTGCTGTTAACCGTTGAGGAGTTCCCTAGTCAGGAGCCAAACTGGAGTGCTGCAGCCATGTCATGGTGAAACTTCAAACTGGCTCTTCAATCTTAAGAGAATGTTTTGTCACAGTGCTTTGATCGTTCAAAAGTTCCTTTATCTGGAGTTGTTTCCTGGCTGTCGATTCAGGTTACCATAAAAATGCATTGTCATCGGAACTGAATCAGTTTGCAAGATTTGACCTAAACAAACATACATTAATACATACAAACATTGCAAGTTAAGTTAACGAATGGACCGATTTAGCTGCGGTTTTTTATGTTTGCAAGCTGAGGTAAACGAAATGGTTCTTAGCAAGTCGTTGCTCTGTACAAATGTTCTCCCGCATGTTCGTATTTTGTTTCACTATACCTTCCTTAATCAAATTATGAATTACGAGAAAAGTTTCCTTCGACTTATTAAAATAAGTTTGATATTTTTTTGTAGAAACATCTGCGTAAAGATTAAATTCACCGGGGCTTTTTCTAAATTTAATGTGATTTTCTATCCAAATTGATCACACTTTACAGTGCGCTAATGCAATTTGCATATCAAATTCAAAATCAGAATCGTCGTCTGATGAGCTATCTAATAAATCTAATAGTGAAACCGTATAACTCATATTTTATCATTCTGTAACATATAGAAAGCGGTGACGTGTGGCACCTAGGACGGCCTGCGAGCGAATGAATAACTTCTATATATTATCGTATCTTAACCCTAAGATGCTATAATATTTTATATGCAGATATCGTACACAACTTTTGTAAAGGAAGGTATTTTGATATACAATTGCACTAGTTTTCACACCTTGATGTCTTGAATACCAAGACTCCAAGTCAAATCATGAATGATGAAGAATAATGCCCACGCAGGATCCTTGGGATACGCCCGCTCGCTTCTTCACTGTTGTGGGTCATAGACTTTATCACTTTGTTTGTTGTAACTTTCTTCAAAGTTAAACATTTTTTCGTCTGAACAAAAATTTTCGCGGTTTTTATTCTGGCGCACAGCCTAACCAAAGCACTGGATCTCTCGAGCTTTAATTTTTTTAGACGCTTGTTTGGAAAATGCCCCGCTTTTCGACCATAAGCTGGGGCTGGTCTAAAAAGGTCACATTGAGCAATTCAGGCTCTTCATTTATCACTCATTTGACCGTAGTTCTGCTTACCCCTAACTAAAGGTCTAACATTTTTTGCTAGCGGACGGGATTTCGTTCGATTCGCGCTCGCACAGGGCCCGTGTTTGCTATGAACACGCGGCCACGTGCGATTGTTCGTAACTGGCCGAACGAGTATACTACAATAGTTTACAATAACCTTAATTGTAAATATTTTTTAATCAAATCCATTAAAAACACGTATTATAAAAGGGTGCGCCCATGAGGCTGTAACGAGGTCAAACCTCTTTCGTAATAATACTCATTTGATCTCTTAATTTTTTCATAATCAATTTCATTCCATTTGATAGTTTTTCATTATTAATTCTAAATTCAAATAACCTGTCATTCCGATATTGATTTTTAGCAAAACAGAATTTTAGGAAATAATGTTATAAAATACCAATAATAAGTTTATTACAACTGGACTCTCTTTTAAATACATATAATAATACCTTTGTTAGTGGTTTTTAATCCGTATCGTCGAAGTACGAAAAGTCTGTGATAATGTGCTCCTAATTGTTCCTGACCTTTTATGTTGTCCACTGAGGCTTGGTCCCTGGACTAGTGGAACAAACCCAAAGCCTAGGACCGCCTCGTGACAATTGGCGCCCTCAACGTCCCCTTACCCTGCCCAGCTCTACCTACCTGCGAGTTCGAGTTTTTTAAATGTGAAATTAATTTGTTAATCTGTGTGCAATTTTTTTTAAGCAGTGATTCCACAAAATTCTATAAGGCACTAGGCCATCTTGATTTAATTTTGGAAATGTTTGGCAAACCCAGAACAGTTTTTTATACTAAAGTGTATTTTATAATTGCATCTCAGTCATTCATGTAAGTAAGACATTTTCATTAGTACGTTCTTTGTTCCGAATTTCACTACCGGCCTACCGAATCCGAGTTCCGAATTACTCTAAACTTTGACGCGTTATTATGCGTGACGCATTAACGCGTAGTTGCATTAACGCTATTTTTTTTATATATTTTTAAAGCGTTACTATTGCTCCTAACGTAACGTTACTTACAAAGTAAATACATAATTTTATTTGCTGGTCTCATATTAATAAAAATGGACCCTGCGCATCTAAATAAACCAGAATTGATCTATGAATTAAAATGTCGAAATGCTGAGGTCTATACAACAGATACTGCAGAAAATTTACGTTCAAGGTTATCGACCTTACTTAATAGCTCGAATACTCAGGAGTTCCAAAGCCCGTATACCTTTGAACAGGATATAGCCGAAATTCAAAAATGTACCTGTACACACTGGTGTGAACGTTAGGAAATAAATTTCCTATCCTTCACACTGCTATACGAACAGTATGAAGGTTAGTAAATTTTATTCCTAACAATCTGTAACAGCAGTGTGAAGGTTAGTCGGTCGCGCTTTGAACAGGATATAGCCGAAATTCAAAAATGTATAACCATGATTACTGCACGTTTAATAGCATACCCGGTACGAAAGAAGAAGAATGCGTCGTATATTCTGCATGTTAAAAATAGATTAAATAACATGGATATTACTACCGAACTTACGACAGTACAACTAGAAACATTTAAAAATGTTTCAGAAAGTTTATTCCATTTACAAAAACGTTTTGAAACATTAGAAAATCCAAGCTGTTCTTCTACAGAAAATATACAAGATCATTTTCCAGAACAACATACTCAATTACCATATTTTGACCTACTGACACAAAAGCTACAAAATATTTCGATCAACAGATCAAGTCACGAAATTAAACGGTTTATTTACAAGGGAGATAGTTGTCCAAAAGATTTTATTGAAAAAGTAGAGGAATTCGCAGTTGCTCGAAATATTTCACATACTGAACTATACAATCACATATACGATATTCTGAAAGGAACTCCTTTGGATTGGTTTCGAGCTCACAAACAAACAATCCCAGATTGGGAATCTTTCAAAATTACATAACTAAATGAATTTGAAATTACAGACTACGACTATAAACTGCGTAAAATCATAGATGCACGCAAACAAAAAACAAATGAGCGTGTGATTTGTTATTTTACCGAATGAGAATCATTATTTGCAAAATTACGTGAGCCTATTTCACAAAAAGCCAAGATTGATATTATTAGGCGTAATTTGCGACCCGAATTTGGTCACAGGCTATCACCAAACGATCTTGACTCGGTCGCAACATAATTTAAAACTTGCAAATGGTACGAAAGTTGCATTTAAATGTCCAACTCTGATACTCCTTCTACACTACAAGACTTAACAAAGCCTTCGACTTCTAATACCCAACACAAAGTCGCTGCTACAACTAACATACCACATTATCCATATAATTCCTTGCAACAACCAGTGCAAACACACCCTTATCCTCAACCTTACCCTGTACATTCAATTGCTGCAGATTCTAAGAAACCTGTACTACCTATATTTTGCCCTCGCTGTCGAAACGACAGTCATGCTTTATGTCAATGTCCCTACAGACATAAAGTTTGTTTTCGTTGCGGTAAAAAAGACGTAATTTACGTAATCTGTATGTACACAAACTTCAAAAAACTAATTAGAGAGGAACTAGAAACACAAAATTGAATTAATACTAACAATAACTTTGATCAAAATGATTGGAACAATTGGCTTAAAACTATTTCAATATATTTCAAAATATAAAACGTTTCTACGCTCCTCTTTGATAATACATCGGACACTGAACGTCCATACCTTAGAGTAAATGTTGGAAATTTAACCCTTAACGGTTTACTAGATAGTGGCAATGCCATTACAATTTTAGGTAATAACTCATATAAATTATTACTTGAACATGGTTTAGAACTTCAACGTGACCAAATTATCAAAAGTTCTGTTGCTAATGGTCAAACAATCAATTCAATTGGGGTACTATTAAGCTTCCAACTTTATTTAAAAATAAGTTTGCTATAATTACTGCCCATGTAATACCCGCTATTACTCAACTTTTCATATTAGGTATCGACTTCTGGAAAACTTTTAAGCTGGCTCCAGACATACTTAATACGGTCAGTATGCACAAGAGTTCAGATACTCCCATGTTTATCATCAATACTAACGATACTTACTTACAGTCTTATGACAGACTTATAGACACGCAATTGATTCTTGCTAATGCAGTCGTGGAACAATTTCGTAATATTTCTACCGACGTACTTCCTTTAGGAAGAACAAACTTTATTGAACACTGTATTGATACAGGTTCGTCACCTATTCGTCAACGTTGCTATCGGTTATCCCCTGAAAAACAGAAAGCTCTTCGAGCAAAAGTTGAGAAAATGCTAGAACTAGATGTTATAGAGCCTTGTGAAAGCCCATGGCTAAATCCTGTAATTATTACCCCTAAGAAAGATGGTACTTGGAGATTCTGCGTCGACAGTCGTAAGCTTAATGACATAACTAAAAAAGATGCTTATAAATTACCATTCATATCAGACATTATAGACAACCTTAAAGATTCTAAATATCTGAGTTCAATTGACATTGCTAAAGCTCTTTGGGAAGTGCCTTTACGTTTATAAGACAGACCTAAGACTGCTTTTCACGTTCCAGGTCGTGGATCTTTTCAATTAAAGGTTATGCCTTGTGGTCTTACTAACGCACCAGCTGCGCAACAAAGATTCATTGATAATCTTCTTTCTGATGAGTCTAATATCGACTCTCTTTTTTATTATTTGGATGATATAATAATAGCTACAAAAACGTACGAGAAACACGTACGTTTACTTAACAAATTACATGCAAAACTTTCAAAAGCATAAAGCATAGGTATTACAGTAAATTTTCCAAAATGTGCATTTTTCCGAAATGAACTTAAATACCTAGGCTACGTAATTGATGATCAAGGTCTCCACACAGACCCTGATAAAGTCAAAGCAATCTTATGCCGGGTCCACACCAAGAGAACGAGATCCAGCGAAGGCAAACGAGTGGGATTTGCCGATTAGTACCGCACGCTCGCTCGGTTTCGTCGTAGTGTCCACACTAAGTGAACGCGTGTGAACCCGACGACAATCGGCGAACCACGGCGTATTAGGGTGTCCAGATTTTGGGGATTTTTTCCCCATTTTAGGGAAAATTGATATGTTTGGGTAATCTTTGGGGAAACAAAAAGACAAAATCACTTTGACATAGATCTAGTTAAAGGGCATACGGCACGTTTTAAAACCAAATAAACAAAAACTGGACTAGATACTACTACAGGCAAACAGAGCTACATTGCCACTGTCGTGCTTCGTATGCATCAGATATAGACATAAGCAGACTGTAGCGTGAATGAGATAACAATACTTAACTCTACTGACACTTTCTACACTAACGCCACTCCGACTGTGACTTTTTCGCATCGCACCTAATTCATCATTTTAAAATGATGTAGTGTTGCGCGTTTTTGCTAGAGTGGTAAGATGTTTTATTTCAATGTAAATGTTAATAAATAGATCGTTAAATGGATCATTATCAAAAATGTATTAATCAAAATAACATAAAGATTGTTTTTGTGTTTTGTTTGGGCACTGGACATCCTTAAAAAAGAGAAAACTAATTATTATAATACAGATGTGACATCTCGACTACGGATCTGACCATTACTTACACAAACCAAACCCAAAAGTATTACAAATGTCACAACCGTAGTCACAGTGAAATTACGGATGTGACAACTATGGACGGGACATTTTGACATTGTTACCGCTATTTAGTTCATTATCAAAAATTTATTAATCAAAACAACATAAAAGCTTTTTTTTGTGTTTTGTTTGGGCACTGGACATCCTTAAAAAAGAGAAAACTAATTATTATAATACAGATGTGACATCTCGACTACGGATCTGATTATTACTTACACAAAAAAAAACCCAAAAGTATTACAAATGTCACAACCGTAGTCACAGTGAAATTACGGATGTGACAACTATGGACGTGACATTTTGACATTGTTACCGCTATTTTATAAATAAAAATAACATTATGTTTATTTTTAGTTATAAAATAGCGGTAATAAACATAATGCGATTAATATAATTTAAGAAGAAACTGTACTACATTACGCAACTCATGTTATCAGGAATTTAAGTTAGAGGTTTACATACCCTTGCCAGAATATTGACAGTTGTGACACGAAATGCTTATTTTGTTAACAAATTACTTTTAATAAATGTAGCTCCACAGATTAGCATTAGCGTACGAAAACTGGGCTGAGACAAGATGACTGCCTAAAACTATGTTTTTTAGTGAATTTAAACATTAAACAGATTCGTTTCTTTATTTAATTGTACTTTTTGTTAGAAAACGATAATGTCACATTACACGGACCGTGACATTTGCAATATTTTAATTTGTTAATTTATTTTCAATTCAATTAACGTTATATTTATGCCTAATACAATTAAGATATAAGAGGCGCACCAAAAAAAATT
Source organism: Alsophila aescularia (assembly GCA_946251855.1). Lineage (NCBI taxonomy): Eukaryota > Metazoa > Arthropoda > Insecta > Lepidoptera > Geometridae > Alsophila > Alsophila aescularia. The sequence goes on from OX276376.1 coordinate 34,357,752, forward strand.
AAATAATCTACTATTTTTTATTTATTTACAAATCACACTTTATTTACCTATATGATAATTACCCAAATAAAGAATATATATTTTCAAAATATTTGGGAAAAATTGCTGAAATATTATCTTTTTGGGGAGTTTTTTTGCTCCGTATGGGAAAATTACAAAAACTTTGTGAAGCTGCTTATATTTTGAATCCCACAGCCGAGGTTTTTGCCTATAAAGCTCTATGAGCCTCAGAGGATTTTCATTCGACCATTCCATACTTACGTCAAGAATGAACCTTCCTAAAAATGTATGCGCAAGACGTCCGTTCCGTGCAACGGTCGCTGCAGAATGAGTATTCTCCCGTTCGTACACACCGCGTGCGCTCGCTCGCTATAATCCTTTTGATGTACCGACACGCGGCGGAGCACGGCCAAATGCGAAAGAAGGCCTACGCTGGATCTCGCTCGCTTTCGTTAAGTCGTCCACATTGATTTGTTCGCTTTCGCATGGTAGCTTTCGTTCGCACTCGTTCTCTTGGTTTGGACCCGGCATTAGAAATACAGCACCCAGGTCTGCAATAAGTGAAAAAAAAAACTGAAGTGTAAAAGTTTCTCGGTACAGCTAGTTGGTATAGACGCTTTGTACCCAATCTTAGCACATTAGCTGCTCCCCTCACTAAACTTACATCTACCAGTAAGAAAGCTCCCGCTTTCAAGTGGACTTCTGAAGCAGATAAAGCTTTTAATAAAATCAAACAAGCTTTAATATCAACTCCTATTCTAACTTGCCCTGACTTTTCTAAACCCTTTGCTGTTCATTGCGACGCATCCGCTTTTGGACTTGGAGCAATACCCCAAGCAATACCCCAGCTTACCCAAGACTTCGATGGAGTTGAAAAACCCATAGCTTACATGAGCAAATTACTTACAGGTCCCCAAAGGAACTATTCTATCACTGAACGTGAACTCTTAAGCGTTATAACAGCATTAGAGTATTGGCGTTGCTACCTAGACAATGGCCAAAAGTTTACTATCTATACCGATCATTCTGCACTTCAATGGTTCTTACACTTAGATAATCCTACAGGTAGACTTGCCCGTTGGAGCATACGCTTATCAATGTTTAATTTTGATATTAAATATAAACGTGGCAAGGAACATTTGGTCCCAGATACATTGTCTCGTATTAAACCAATTAATGTGATTAATGATGATCCAATATATACTGTTGATTCGTGGTACACTTCTGTATACTCCAAGTGTAGCACAAATCCCACATCAACTCCTGGTTATATGATACGACACAATAAACTCTACAGGTACACCCGTTCTAATACCCTCATAAACTCAGAATTGAGTTGGAAAGAAGTAATCCCATCTGAATTTCGTACAGCTATTATCGACGAAAACCATTCGTTACCAACAGCAGCTCATTTTGGCACTTTCAAAACATGCCACCGTATTAAAGAAAAATACTTCTGGCCAGGAATGTACAAATCCAAATGCCAGCCATGTTTCATATGCCTCGCTTACAAGTATCAGAATCAAAATACCATTGGTCTGATGGGTAAACCCAAGAACTGTTCTCGTCCTTTCCAATGCATATCTATTGATATTGTTGGTCCACTTCCAATAACACGTAAACTCAATAGATTCATTTTTGTAGTCACATGTTGTTTTTCCAAATATTGTCTTATATTCCCCATGAAGCGAGCTACCTCTTCTGTAATCAAACATATACTTGAGAACTTAGTTTTTATGGTTTTTGGTATTCCAGAGACCATAATCCTAGATAATGGCCCTCAACTAGTTAGTCATGAACTCCAGGATTTATTTCAATATTACAACATACCAAAAATTCATTACACTCCCCATTGCCAGCTTACTGTCCACAAGTCAATACTGTTGAACGTTACAACAAAACAATTATAACAGCAGTTGCTTCTTTTGTTGATAATGACCATCGTACTTGGGATTTATATTTAAATCACATTAAATTTGCCATAAATTCAGCTGTTAATGAAACTACTAAATTCACACCAGCTTTCTTAGTATTTGGTCGCGAACTTGTAACGTGTGGTTCTGTATATAATGCTTCGGATCTAATTGAAGAATTGATTTTTGCTCCACGCGATGAGTACGCTGACAACATAGGTCAGTTAGGCCCTTTATTTGCTGAAGTACAAGCACGTTTATTCCGCGCTCATGAAACTAACGCAAAATATTATAATAAACATCATCAACACCTTGAATTTAACCAAGGCGACATTATATGGAAACGTAATTATCCCATAAGTTCAGCAGGCAAGTATTTTTCAGCTAAATTAGCTCCTAAATTTGTAAAATGCATCATAGCAGCTAAAATTTCACCACTAATTTACGACCTCAGTGATTTATCTGGTAATCCCTTAGGCCGTTGGCATGTCAAAGACATTAAACCTATACCATGTACGCCTTAACTTTAACCATCACTTGTCTACTTACTTACATAGGTACTTTATTATAATTATGTACTATGAAAGTTACATTGCTTTCATATTCCCGTACTTTACCATACATTTAAATACCTACTTATTACCATTGTAGGTTCCTCACTTACAAATATCCTTGTATTTAAGTTGTAAATAATGTAATTTTAATATAATTTCCTTTTACGGAGTGATGTCCAAAATTTTTAGCTTATTTTTCTTTTATTCACTTCATAAACTTTTCGGATTCATTATGAATATTGACTTCAAGTCCCTACGTATTGCTTTTCAGTGCTATTTTACTTACTACATATTTTAATTATTTGGTACTAATAATAGCTAATACCCTACATGTTACTTGTTTTGTTGTTAGGTAGATATGCTCTCCCAATACATTTAATAGAATTGCGCCTACTATACTAGGTAGATATGCTCTCCCAATACATTTAATAGAATTGCGCCTACAATACTAGGTAGATATGCTCTCCCAATACATTTAATAGAGTTGCGCCTACAATACTAAGTAGATACGAGTATGCTCTCCCAATACATTTAATAGAATTGCGCCTACAATACTAGGTAGATATGCTCTCCCAATACATTTAATAGAGTTGCGCCTACAATACTAGGTAGATACGAGTATGCTCTCCCAATACATTTAATAGAATTGCGCCTATAATACTAGGTAGATATGCTCTCCCAATACATTTTATCTATGTATGTGTGTTTGTTAGCTATGTATTTTTTTTAATTTGCAAACATAAGTTCAGCATAAAGCGTAACCAGTTCCATAAATTATTATTTACTACACCTACACACAAAACTTCCAACACTGAAAAGAGCGGCAAATGTGATTACTCCATAAACCAAGCCTAGATCACAAAACCAGTATTATCTTTTAGTTAATATACTATTACCTACCTACCTTACTTATACTATTTTAACGTTCTAACACAACGTTTACTATGTACATACACGTGCTCCAGGCATGTCGGCATACGTTTAGCCATTTTGGCAAACTAATTGTACATAGATTTACACGTACATACATTTACACATCACACACCACACACTCGCCACACATACACATACACTCACACAATCACCCTAATCAGCGGGTAGTGACTGTATAAATAAGTCTACACTATACTGTATTGGTTCCACGAGTAACCTTTATATTATTTAAGGTTCCTCTTTCTTATGAGTTTTATTTCCAAGGAATGGGAATAAGACTATGAATGATGATGAATGATTTATGAATTTGAATGCATCTAGGAATCCAATCAATTGTATATTGACATTGTAAATAAACATGTTCACCTTAAAATTAAAGGCGATAACCCAAATTGGTCAACAACAAAAATTCAAAGGAGCTTGTACAAGTTTTTTTGAAAATTGGCCAGAGTTAAAAAAATCCTTTTCAGCTCAGCATTTCCATTATTTTGCTATTTTAACTTTATTACCCTTATTATATATATTTTTATTATTAACTTCTACAATTTTTTTTTCTTTTGTCTTTAGTATTTCTTTTTTTTTTTAAATAAACCTAATGTTTTGGGATACCAATAACAACAAAAATTTTACATACCTTACTACAAAAACAAATTTTTTGTTTATTATCAAAAAAAAAAGTTTATTATAAAAAAAAAAGTTTTTTTTTCTCCGGGTAGGCGGGGTATTGTAACGAGGTCAAACCTCTTTCGTAATAATACTCATTTGATCTTTTAATTCTTTCATAATCCATTTCATTCCATTTGATAGTTTTTCATTATTAATTCTAAATTCAAATAACCTGTCATTCCGTTATTGATTTTTAGCAAAACCTAATTTTAGGAAATAATGTTATAAAATACCAATAATAAGTTTATTACAACTGGACTCTCTTTTAAATACATATAATAATACCTTTGTTAGTGGTTTTTAATCCGTATCGTCGAAGTACGAAAAGTGTGTGATAATGTGCTCCTAATTGTTCCTGACCTTTTATGTTGTCCACTGCGGCTTGGTCCCTGGACTAGTGGAACAAACCTAAAGCCTAGGACCGCCTCGTGACAAGGCGTATGGTTATATTTAACGTATGCCGTGATATGGTTATCTCTCTAGGGTTAATATGTTGGACTCTATAAAAAAAATACATCTTTGGTACCATATTACAGCAATAAAGTATTGTATCATTGATAGTCACTCGCGTGGGACAGGTTTTGAAAAATGTTATTTTTGTGTTTTTGTGTCGGTGAGCAGGAGGAGACGGGCGTGTCGCTGAACACCGTGGACAGCGTGGACGGGTTCTGCGCCGACATCAACAACGGCCACTGGGACACCGTGCTCAAGGCCACCGCCTCGCTCAAGTTGCCCGACAAGAAACTCATGGATCTCTACGAGCAGGTAAGTCCAGGTCGCGTGGTGTACATACTGTGCACGTGCAGCGGCACAGGTGGGTCACACGGTGTGCGTGTCCGCAGGTGGTGTTGGAGCTGATCGAGCTGCGCGAGCTGGGTGCGGCGCGCTCGCTGCTGCGGCAGACGCACCCGTGCCTGCTGATGAAGCAGCACGAGACGGCGCGCTATATACACCTGGAGAACATGGCGGCGCGCTCCTACTTCGACCCGCGTGATGCTTACGGTGCCGGCGGCGGCAAAGAGCGGCGCCGCGCCGCCGTCGCCGCAGCGCTGCAGGGCGAGGTCTCCGTGGTGCCCTCCAGCCGCCTACTGGCGCTGCTGGGGCAGGCGCTCAAGTGGCAGCAGCACCAGGGGCTGCTGCCGCCCGGCACCACCATTGACCTGTTCCGCGGCAAGGCGGCCATCCGCGACGAGGAGGACGACCGCTGCCCGGCGCAGCTCTCCAAGACGATCAAGTTCGGCCAGAAGTCGCACGTGGAGTGCGCGCGCTTCTCGCCCGACGGACAGTACCTCGTGACAGGTGCCGTCGACGGCGTTGTCGAGGTGTGGAACTTCACCACCGGCAAGATCCGCAAGGACCTGCGCTACCAGGCGCACGAGGAGTACATGAGCATGGAGGCCGCCGTGCTCAGCCTCGCTTTCGCGCGGGACTCCGACACGCTGGCCGCCGGTGCCAACGACGGCAAGGTGAAGGTGTGGCGCGTCTCCACCGGCCAGGTGCTGCGCAAGCTGGAGCGCGCGCACGCCAAGGGCGTCACCTGCCTCGCCTTCAGCCGCGACAGCGCGCAGGTGCTCTCCGCCTCCTTCGACAAGACGATCAGGTGCGTGCCGCGCTGCCCGCCCCGCTCAGACCTGCCCGTGCCCGCCCGCTTATCGCCTCGTTCTCTGTGTGCAGGATCCACGGCCTCAAGTCCGGCAAGATCCTGAAGGAGTTCCGCGGGCACACGTCGTTCGTGAACGAGGCCGTGTTCACGCTCGACGGCCACAGCGTGCTCAGCGGCTCCTCCGACGGCACCGTCAAAGTAAGCGCAGCCGCCGCAACGTGCGTGCTTGCTTGCGTGTGGCACGCGCGCACGTGTGACATGTCTGTCTGTGTGCGCAGGTGTGGTCGGTGCGCACGGGTGAGTGCTCGGCGACGCTGCGCCCTCTGGGTGGCACCGGCGGCGCAGCCGGCGATCCGCCCGTCAACTCGTTGCTGCTGACGCCCAAGAACCCGGAGCACTTCGTGGTGTGCAACCGCACCAACACCGTGGTGATCATGAACACGCAGGGCCAGATCGTGCGCTCGCTGTCGAGCGGGCGGCGTGAGCAGGCGGGCGGCGCGCTCGTGTGCGCGGCGCTCAGTGCGCGCGGCACGCTCGTCTACTGCGCTGGTGAGGACCTCGTGCTGTACGCTTTCTGCGCCGCCACCGGCAAGCTGGAGCGCACCATCAACGTGAGTGTCTCCCCGCGCCCCCCTCCCCCCTCCCGCCGCCCCGCGCCTCGCACCTCACGCTCCACTGTTGCAGGTCCACGAGAAAGCGGTGATCGGCATGACGCACCACCCGCACCAGAACCTGCTGGCCACCTACAGCGAGGACGGCCTGCTCAAGCTGTGGAAGCCGTAAGCGATGCGTGTCGTTCCCGCGCCCCCCACCGGCGCCCCGAGGCGAGCGTGATGTGTAGTGATGTGCGGTTTGTTTCCGCTCAGATGAGCGCGACTCGATCTCGATCAAAGAGGCGTGCTTTATAAAAAGGCATTATTTTTAAATTCTGTTTCTGTTTCTTTATGTTAGTGCGAGGTGTATTCACGCAGTGAGGACAGGTAGGTACTTCATATCGTTGAAATGTGTTAGTATCGATAGCTACAATGCCTATGCTCAAAATCCTTAAAAAATTAACACTTAACGAGTGTTTAATAGAATTGCGCCTACAATACTAGGTAGATATGCTCTCCCAATACATTTAATAGAATTGCGCCTACAATACTAGGTAGATATGCTCTCCCAATACATTTAATAGAGTTGTGCCTACAATACTAGGTAGATACTAGTATGCTCTCCCAATACATTTAATAGAATTGCGCCTACAATACTAGGTAGATATGCTCTACCAATACATTAAATAGAGTTGCGCCTACAATACTAGGTAGATACGAGTATGCTCTCCCAATACATTTAATAGAATTGCGCCTACAATACTAGGTAGATATGCTCTCCCAATACATTTAATAGAGTTGCGCCTACAATACTAGGTAGATACGAGTATGCTCTCCCAATACATTTTATCTTTCTATTGACGATGTTTTTCATATGCATAACCTACCACCTCAACTTTAACCGCACCATTTTGACTCTTATACGCAGAAATACTTTGTTCCATCATATTTCCACTAGATCATACTGCCTTGCATCCGACATCAAGTTATGAAAACTTTCATGAGCCTCATATTCTATCTCCCCCCTTTTTAAAGTTCTGTCGACTGCCCGATTTAGTTTCTATCTGCTTACATTTTAAGTAGGTATTTTACCATTCCATGTTATAAACGTAAGCGTTTTGTACTTTGATATTATAATTATAGCTTTCCCGCCCGCGACTTCGTCCGCGCGTACTACTGTTAATCGCGAAAAAAAGCATGTTCTTCTAGGATATTAAAAATCAATGCAAAAATAGGTTATATACCTACCAACATTGATGTAAACCAATGCTCTTGATGTTTTTTTCACATAATTTGTTTTTTCGTTACCATGGCAACCGGTTCTTACGGCGAGTAATCAACATTTTTCCAGTTTTCCCGTGGAAACTTACAATTTTCCGGGATAAAAAGTATTCTATGTTTTATTCTAGGGTGTAAGCTATCTCCATTCCAAATTGCATTAAAATCCGACCAGCCGTTATCGCGTGAAAGCACCCCAAACAAACAAACAAATAGACAGACAACGTTTCAATTTTATGTATTGGTATGGATTTGAACCATAATAATAGGTAATTCTGCCGTTTGCTATGTTTGTTTGTTCAGTTATAACATTAACAGTTTTGAAGTATTAAGAATTAAATTTTTAGAGATTTTGAGCATTGTAGCTGTCGATGTTATAGATATTCTAATATATACCCATGTTATCATGAAGTCTTAAATAAATTAAAATTAAATCTCGCCAGCCTAAAAAAAAAAAAGATCTAAAAAGATGAAAATAGAAAAGTAAAAGCTTGCATCTTCCCAGAAAGAGGATTAATATGTTTTTCGGGCATGTACCAACATGCCCGAAAAGCATATTGGTTGTAAAAGAACATGTTGGTAAAGAACATTCTTTAGATAGCAATGGAGAAATCGTTGCCCCGAATATCCCTGTGAGATAGGATCGGAAACGAATACATCTGCAGGACTGGTCTCACCGACATCGGGAAACGAGTTTGTCGGCTGAAGTGGCAGTGGGCGGGACCCTTGATGCGATGTTCCGATAGCCGATGGAAATAAAGCCCCGGAGAGGCCAGTGGCAGATAAGAGACCGAGAACAGGTGGCAGAAGAGGCCGCACCCGTCCGAAGATAAAAACGTCCAGTGACGTGACGGATGCGGCCGGTGAGCACCGGCCTGACCATCGGATGACCAGGGGCACCCCTGAATGGAAGGAGTGAGGAGTCATGTGTCCCAAATTGATGCTGATTATGATGATGATGATGGTATCCTAAACGCCAATAAATTTTGATTTGATAAATGAGGTTCTTGGATTCGTCTTCGATAATAATAAATTGTAGAAATAAAATGAGGCAAACAAGCTTTCAATTTTTGATTTTGAAATATTAGATCTGTCGAAGGCATTGTGCATTTAATTGCTCCTTTGACGGGATCACCTAGAACCAGGGTAGCCAGGTCAAATTTACAAAATTAGGGACTGATCATGGCCTGGCGAACGGAGTTCTTTTACTTACTTAGTATGTATACAATACATTAAAATGCAAACTTATTAGTTATTAAGCTGAACACAGGTTGGTGAAAGCTCCTCGCATCGGGACGCTCCTGATCGCCATGTATGCCATTGTCGTGATCGTTATACCATATGTGTAATAAATCCTAATAGTGAGTAAACTCCTTTGTCGCGGCGCAAAATGCGGACAAGCGACTAGTGGCTAAAAATATACTAGACAAAAAATATAGAATATTTATATTACAAAATAATATTATGTTTTGTCAAAGTTTGTATTCCTCCTAATATATTTTTCTATACTTACTAGCTGCACCCCGTGGCTTCGCCTTATTCACCATGGGTGCATTACAAAGGAACATATAAAGTTTTGCATTTAAAATATGAGATAGTAGGACAGAATAAAATATTAGCATCCGAAAGGGTATCGATATGTTTTGTACCTATTTTACTAAAACTAGGTAGGTCTACATACAATCTATACTTATAATAAAACTGTAACGGGTCAAATTCTGTACATGGACGATATTTAAAATTATTTTTTTGGACATTACTCTATATTCGATACTGAAGCCAAACCTGTATTTTTTTCATTTTTGTCTCTCTGTCTGTCTGTATCTAGGCTAGGCATCACGCCGAAACTACTGAATGAATTTAAATGAAACTTGGTATGATTTGAGTTCATACTACGAGGTAGGACATAGGCTACTTTTCATCCCGAAAAATGAAAGGGTTCCCGCAGGATAGGGGTTGAAATTTATTTCTAAAAACACTTACTACTCTGAAACTACTAAACGGATTTTGATGCAACTTGGCACAGTCATAGTTTATATGATGGGTTAAAATTGAGGATACTTTTTATCCCGTTTTTTTTTTTGGGGCCTTTCTATATTCAATACTAAAGCCAAAACTGTATTTTTTTAATTTTTTGTTTCTGTCTGTCTGTCCGTCTGTCTGTCTGCACCTTGGAAGTGCATCACGCCGAAAATACTCAATGAATTCAAATGAAATTTGGTATGATTTGAGTTCATACTTTGAGGTAGGATATAGGATAGTTTTCAGGAAAATTAAAGGGCTCCTGCAGGATAGGTGTTGAAAGTTATTTAAAAGAACACGTATCACGCTGAAACTACATGACGGATTTTGTTGAAACTTGGCACAGTCATAGTTTATATAATAGGTAAAAATGGAGGATACTTTTTATCCCGAAAAATAAAGTGTTCCTTCGGGATAATGTCCAAAATTCTGTATATTGAAGATAATATGTAATTTTTTTGGAGGACTTTCTATGTTCAGTACTAAAGCCAACACTGTATTTTTTTATTTTTGTGTCTGTCTGTCCGTCTGTCTGTCTGTACCTTGGCAGCGCACCACGCCGAAAATACTTAATGAATTCAAATGAAATTTGGTATGATTTTAGTTCACACTTCGAGGTAGGACATTGGATACTTTTCGTCCCGAAAAAATAAAGTGTTCCTGCAGGATAGGGGTGGAAAATAATTTAAAAGAACACTTAGCACGCTGAAACTATTGGACGGATGTTGATGCAACTTGGCACAGACATAGTTTATAAGATAGATGAAAATTATGGATAAATTTTGTCCCGAAAAAATAAAGGGTTCCTGTGGGATATGGGTCCAAATTATGTACATTAAAGATATAGTGTTTTTTTTTTTGGATGTTACTCTATATTCTATTATGAAGCCTAAACTGTATGTTCTTTAATTTTAGTCTGTATGTCTGTCAGTCTGTATCTTAGCCGCGCATAACGCCGTTGGAACTACTGGATGAATTCAAAAGAAACTTGGTATGATTTGAGTTCGTACTACGAGGTAGGACATATGATACTTTACATATCGAAAAATTTATGGGTTGAAACTTATTTAAAAGAACACGTACCACGCTGAAAGTAATGGACGTGTTTTGATGCAACTTGGCACTGTCTTAAGTTATATGATGTGTTTAAATTGAGGACACGTTTAATCCCGAATAAGTAAAGGGTTTCTGCGGGATATGGGTTCAAAGTTATCTTAATATTTAAGTAATAAAAAAATATTTTGGATGGTTCTCTATATTCGATACTGAAGCCACACTGTTTTACTTTTTAATTTTGTCTGTCTGTTTGTCCATATCTTGACCGCGCGTCACACCCAAACTACTAAATGAATTCAAATGAAAAAAATGCTCTTGGGTGCTTAAAAAAGGTATCGAACAAAATATTTTTTGTTAATCGTGTCTTTTTTTCTATTTGTTTGTTCACGCATCACGTAAAAACTACGCGAACAATTGCAATGCGGTTTTCATTGTTAGATAGCTTAGGGTTTGATTTAAATCTGGTGTAATTGGTATCTCAATCCGGTGAGTTAGAAGCCGACCAATTGATAAAGTATGTTTGACGGCTGAAGAAATTTTGTTCAACTGTTGGTATATTGGTCCAGGAATAGCACATTATGGTACTTTGAACCTAAAGAAAAGAACACGCGTGCGAAGCCGCGGGTACAGCTAGTATCGAATAAAATCTTTACTAACTAATGTAGCTAATTTTACTGATTTACTTACATCCCTAGTCGAGATCCCACGGTCTTATATGTAAGTACCTACCTAGATAGGTAGTATAGGTACTATTCACTGAGGATGTTGAGCCCGTGCGCCGCGTTTTTTTTTCTTAAATGAGATAGCTAATGTAAAGAATAATCTCTGAGTGTAGCAAAAGTAATATCACGTATAATAGTTAGGTACCTGATCTAATTACAAAAACAAAAAAACCTGTAAAAAATGAATTTCCCGCTGCAGGCGTACCCAATTAAAAATAAATAAATTTTTCTTTATGTATGATTGTATAGTTAAACTTCTAGAAGGTAGGACCTACCTACATAATTATTGCTATCAACATAGGTAGGTACATCGATTATAATAGCTTAGGTAGCTATTATAATCGATGTACCATATGTGTATGTTGTAGATAATGATAACAACCCATTTCATTTAGGTAAGTTCTCATATTTCCTCGTCCTTTGGAAATTTATGAAATCGCAATTCACTATTATTATATGATATTGACGCACCACTAATTACCACATAGGTGGTACGCATAGTTAAAACAAATAATTAAATCGCCTTGTTGCGTGAACACTAAACTTACGATATATTATGTACTTTGGCAAACACGTGCGAGCGATTTCGTGTACCTGACACACCTAATACGCTGTACCGATTTGCATTAGACGCCCGCCGGTACGCCCCGCAGGCGTCGCGGGCATGAGGGGGTTTCCGCTCTCCTTCACACCGCACCTCATCGTTGCTCTGGCAAGCGGCCGAGTTGACTCACTATTAAGATTTATTACACTTAAGGTTATACCGCCATGTATCATTGCCGCGTTCATGGTAGGAGCTCCCGCACCGCACAATTTGAACATAATATGATTGATTGAATGGGTAACAATTAAATTATTTAGGGTTAAAACTCCGAGCCAACAACCGATTCCGTAGTTGGATGTTTGCTCGAAGGTTTAAAAATATCTTAGAACATCGTTTGACAACAATGATCAATGCATTGAAAATATCAACTGACCGGTGGCCCTATACTTGGCGAATTCTCAGTATCGATATCACTAATCCTTGCGATAGAGTCGAAATTGCTATGAAAAAAGTGATAATCCGATTGTATCCAAGTTCTGTAATTAGGCCACGGATGTTGTTACTCTGGGGAATGACGACTGACATAAGTAGGTACGACACGTCATATTACGCATACGAGGCTTTTGATGATTAAAAATCAGTAAAATTTTATAATCGAGTTATACCACAGAATAAATAATAGTACAAGTTATACGTTAATTCTATTACACTAATAATAATAATAATCGATTAAAAATATTCAACAGGCTTTAAAGCGCAACTATTTGAGACTATAGAACAGGAAACAGAATCTTAAAAACCTTTCATTTGTAGAAATTGCGCCAAAAAATCGTGATTAATCGATTTTCAAAAAACATGTATCCATATCTCAAAAAGCAAGCAACTATAATAGAGGTCAAGTTGTGCCCTCGCGCATCTGATCGGAACTGAGCTGGTGCATCACCCTTCACATTTGGACGCCAACTTTTGATTCACCTGTGTGTATGTATTGTGCCGAAGGCGCTTTCTTAGATCATTTCGAGAGATCTGCTTCAGTTTGTACATATATAACTACCCATATTAAACGTAACATTAAGCTTCTAGTTAAGTAAATATTAAAATAAATGTAAACCAACACCATGTTTGTATTTTCCCTTATGACCTTTTTTAGAGCGTGCTTTTCCGAGGTTACATGGAATCACGTTTGACTTGTAAGTAGGTTCAAGAAGGTGGTAGGTACCTACGAATAAGTAATAAGTATTAGACTTATTATTTATTCGTAGGTAGGTACCTAACCGCTCGATTGCGTCCACAGACTAGGTAGAGATACTACGTATCAGACCGCCGACTGTAGAACAAAAACTCTGGTGAGTTTTAATGTTGCATGACATTTTGTTTTTTTTTCTGTATGATGTTAAATGGCAAGGGAATGAGACGCATACAGCCAGTGACGCCCATATATAACCCGTAGAGGTTTTACACCAGTAAGCGTAATTCAAAATCTTTGATTTAACTATACCCATACATACTGCATTTACTTATATAATATATTGTACCTATCTCGTAGTACCTATCCTACTAATTTATGAGATGTAGAGACAGATGAAATAAAACCATATATTATTACTTATTGAAAGATTTATTTTTTAATTTCTTATTGTATTTTTCCAAGGCCATTTTTTGCATCGCAGGCAAAACACGATTTCGTAGTCGGAATACGTCCGTGCCCTTTAATATTTTATTGATATTGCTTTTATTATTATTTACCAGTTCATTATTGTGAACCTCACAGTTAATGCAATGAAATGACTGAGAAGAATTGTCCTGTGTTCGGTACAGTTGATGAAATCAAATGAATACTTGGACAAAATTATATTTATTATATTTGACGAAACCCCATTTTGATGGGCATTGTGTTCCAAGTATTCATTTGTTGCAGTAATGACTGTACCAAAACACCTTACTGCTCCTTCAGATGGGTAGCTTAGGCGGTTTTTTGCCGTAGTGTATTCCCTATGACTTATCCAGTTGTGAATATTGCTCTCACCACTACTCGTGAGGCTGTTTTTGAAGGAATCACAATTTAACTCTAATTTACTACAAATTTTCCGCACTACCCATCCAGCAGTGTAGGCCCGCGAATGAACATTTAACCGTTCTCGTCGGGCCTGCTCAACAATCATTTCAATGCCTTGTTCTGTTCTGGAATGACCCGGCTCTACATTTTCATTTTCATTAAATAATATCTGCAAATTTATTACTTGATCGGCCGGGTCATCCTCGCAATTAAACGTTTCATTATGGAATTTGATTATTCTAGTTAACAATAATGATTTGAATGTGCAGTTGAAGCTGTGGCAGTTTGGGTCATTATTTCTGTAATTATATGCCCTCACTTGACCAAAGAAGTTTTCAATAGGGTCCGAGTTGAAATACCTGGGCCTCATTATTTTGATACCTTGGTTTTTGAAAGTCTGCCACAGCCTCATATAACTTTTCAATGTAACAACAAAATTGTCTATAGAGGGCACAGACTTTTCTTTTCCTTTTGAATCCACATACTTCATTTTCTCTAACTTTATAATGGCTTCCCTCCAAAACATGTGGTGAGGTGATTTTTCCACCACCGCTGTTCTGAGCACCTTTCCCTTACTTTTTTTCGAATATGTTGAAGCCCCATTCACGCTGTCAGACAGTTTATCGAAAAACAGGACCATTTTTGCAGTATTCTTTAATGTTTCACTAACGGGTCTGCCATCTGCATAGTGAGCTGAAAAAAAAAAAGCTTACATTACATATCATCATTTCAGCCTTTAGAAGTCCACTACTGCACATAGGCCTCCCCCAAAGAGCGCCACGACGAAAGGTCTTGTGCCGCCTCCATACACCAACTCCCTGCGATGTCTACAATGTCATCCGTCCAATGTGTGGGTGGTTACATTACATATAAATAATAATATATATAATAATAAATAACATTGAAGTGTCTCTTTGTAAGGTCTAAATAACAGCTTTTTACTAAATACATATGAAAGTATACACAGTACTCATAACAAAAAAGCTTTTTTTTTTGTCTGTTTATTCCCGCTAATCTCCGAAACAGCTGGACCTATTTTGACGGGACTTTCACTGGAAGATAGCTGATGTTACAAGGAGTAACATAGGCTACTTTTATTTTTGAAAAATAATTAGGGTACTGCGCAAAAAACCCCATAAATTTTGACCATGTGGGCAAAGCCTCAGGCATGGCTAGTTACATAATAACTATGTTAAAGTAATAGGCAATTTTGGCCTCACTAAGGTAAAATAATGGAAATATAAAATTTTATTTCTAATATTTTCATACTATTACTTACAAAAATTTGCTGTATATGACAAAGCCGCAGATACTGTTGTACTTTCACACAATTTTTAACCTGTAAATAAAAAGACAACTATTAATAACAAAATCTATTATAAATATCATGTATACAACAGTTTAAATTCAAAAATTAAAAAGATTTTTTTAACCAACTTTAAAGCCTAAGACTAAAATTCTAAGAAACACACCTTCATCTTCTTTATCTTTTCAGGAATGACATGTTGGTCATTCAATTTATGCAGAAGTCTGGTTTCCGTGTGATTGCAGTCCGTTTCATAAACGTCGACTATGTCTTGCCATTTCGAAATCTTCCCATCCAGTTTAATATTTTTATTTAAAAAGTTATTTCTCAAACCCTTAATAAGGTGTGAGGGGTCATAAATTACACTTAAGTTTACCCCATCTATTGTGACTGTGCCATCTGAAAAAACAAAAACAGAATAAATTGTAATGAAAGAAAAAAGTACATGACTCATAATAGAGGGATTATGTTTTTTTAATTTATAAGAGGTAAGTGCAACTTTTGCAGACTGGCAAATGGACATGAAAGATATATAAGAATAAAGTTTCTGAATTTTTGAATTGTAGTTGACTAAAAGGCTTTATTATTACTATAAATACAGCCAATGCTATCAAGTGTATGGATGGGTTAATAATGGTAAGTTTAAAAAATTATACAAACCTGGTTCTTGATTTGCCAGTATTTGGTCACGCTTTGTATCTGCCTTCAGACTTTTCAGTGCTGATTGAAAGGCTGCACCTTGGTCACAAATTACCACAATTGGTTTTAGCCCGCATCCTACCACAGCAGAAATTACAGCCTTCAGTATAATTTTCAACTCTATTCCTGTGGTAGCACCTTGGCAGTAATAGAAAGCCACTGGTTGTTGCCACTTGTATACTGCTCCTCTCAGCATAAAGACGAGGGCATGGTCAGCAAACTCCCTTCTTTTTTCATTTAGCTCCACAAAGCCATTAATGGTGTCTTTATTTTTATCATAAGTCAAAGCAGACTCTAAAGACATTTCGTCAAAAACCACAGAGCACTTCTTCTTTTTCTCATCCCATGTGGCAACCTAGAAACAAATTTAAATAATACTTAGTTAATTTTTAATTTTAAAATAAAATATGTATCTATAAGATATAGCCCGTGCACAATACAATGAGACCCCTCCCTACAAGAACCTGTTGCAACGGTCTGATGTTTTTGTGCATGAGTAGTGAAAGGTACATACTTCTTTCTTCATCAATTCGAATACTTGTGGACTAATCCCTGTTCGAACATTCATTTTCGAAAACATTTTATTCAAAGTAGACCTTGAAGGCAATATAAAGATTTTGTGATCTTATCACTTAATGAAACTCCGAGCATAGCTCTCTCCATTACACGTTGTGCGACTTTGAGTTTATGTATGAGATCAATAGCCATAGTGCCGCCACATTGGATATAAAAAAAAAGAAGCCTATATTACTCGGGGGATGTAAGGATTCTTACGATATTCCATACGTCTTAATCTGTTCAGACATTTAAAAGTTATGGTGGAATAAAGAAACTCACATACATACAAACATAAATGAATGCTAAAAACATAACTCTTTTATTTTTGGCATTTCTGTGAACAGAATAAATTTTTGTACCATATTGATGTAATTGAGAGGAACATTAATGCCCAGACATGGTTAAAACCAGAGTATAAACTTGCAAATAATTACAAAAAAAAATGTTTTAATAAAATAATTAAATGAACAATAAATATTTACAAAGATATCTTTGTAAATATTTAATTAGAGCCATAGAAAGAAGATTATTATACCTGAGCGCTGACAGGTTGGTGGATTTTGTGAAGGTCCTGGTAAGTTCTGGACCTCTGTGGAGCCTGCAGCAATTCTTCCTGTAATAGATACCAAAAAGTAAAACATTTTAAATCTTATCAGATGTAAAAATGTTGATGTTGTTGAAGTAGTTCAACCATAACCTTGTCGGTATTTAATTATACAAAATTGACTCCGGTATTTAATTATACAAGAGAAGTTTCTTTTAGTCTGCATCGAGCACTTAAAGAATATAAATACAAAAGAATCTATTAAACATAAAATAATAACAAACCTTTCAATGGTTCTAGTCGGGAGTATGTGTGGTTGAAGTGTCTTTTACGAGAATAACTATGCTCAGTCTGCAGATCAATGTTTTCTGAAATTGCCAAAAAATACAATGTTTAGCAACTTATAAGTAAACGGTTGTATTCTGACGCCACATTTTAAGCAGCTGGATAGGTGGTAGGATTCATAATAATAAGGTATTACAGTAAGCTTGGCGGCTGAGTTGTGGGAAACTGTATAGTAGTTATTTTTTATAGTAGATAGATATGGGGCATGCATTCATTTGAATATCATCAAGATAGTGGATTTTCTGCCTGAGTAACATGTTATCATTACATGATATAAAACAAAGTTGCTTTCCACATCTGTCTATCTGTCTGTTTGGCCACTAACTCCTCCTTAACCACGCAAAATTAACTGATATAATACGAGCATATGAGAAATGAACGTAGCGAGGGGGAGGCGGCGACCGAAGCAAGCCTCCGACCCCCCATGAGGAGTGATGGTCGAGTGTGCGAGAACTTCACATTTTTCTGTTCTTGTTTTTCTATATTGCACCCGTGCGTAGCCGGGGCGGGTCGCTATTTACTCAAAAGAGACCAAAGCAATAATATGATATTAACAAACTTACCGGCATTCTCCTGAGATGGTACTCCAGTCGTAATCTCGTCCTCAGTAAATAAGGAAGGATATGCTTTCCCTAGGAGACGTGATTTGAGCGTAAGGAACTTGTTCTCAAAGTGATTATGACAAACAAACAGCTTCGAAAGCTGTTCTGGTGACAATTTATTCAGATCATCACGGTTTATACACTGTAGCCAGATAATGAGTCTTTTCTCAGTGCAAGGAAAATGATGTAAAATAGCGTCCTGTCGCGAATGTTTACAAACACAGCACTCGTAATACATTTTGCAAGCAAAATAATTATCCACTAGATACTCATAAATTGATGCTAGAGACACCGAGAGCTTTATTACAGATAAAATGAAGAGGTTAATCAAAACAAACAACTTCACTCGATCGACACAGTACCTGTAATAAAACGTAAATAAATATGTCCGGCTGGCCGCGTCTGTGCCAGGCTGCTAGCCAATCAGAGATAACCCAAACGTCATACAACATTAAAAACAATATGGCGCTACCTCAAGCGATAGGTTACACGCAGATTGTCAGCCGTGATTGCGTCACGTAACTGCAGTTACGTATTTAGAAAAGCCCAATGCGTGTCGCGTAGCTGCAGCCCGATTCCATACTTGGCTTCAATCGAATTCTCAGTATCGCAACCACTAATGCCTTGCGATAGAGTCGAATTTGCTATGAAAAAAGTGACAATCCGATTGAAGCCAAGTTCTGTAATAAGGCCAGTCACACGTCGCAACAGTGGTACTTCCCAATTTTTCGGATTGTTACGATTTATTCAAATTGTGCCGTGTATTTGGTGCCCAGTTGGTCTACAATGTTAGTTGAATCATAAAACCGCACGAAAATTTATTTAAAAAGCCGCGTACATGAATCTGCAGAAAAAAGTTAATTTTGTAAAATATGCCAGTATGCCGTAAGTTTATGTTATTACAAGTGTTTTATTACTAAATTAATCGCTATTTAGACTCTATCGATTAAAAACATTCGCATGAATGAAGCCCCGATGTTGCCAAAATATTACAGACCGATTGTGTCTTTAGTAACCAGGCAAAAAAAAACTATTTATTCAAATTTTATCGAGGGCCCTTTATTTTATCTAGGGTACTAGTAATAACATGCGGTAACACAAAACTATCTTTATATTTCACCTCTATGCTCTATATTTTCCATAAATAATGTTTAAACATCACGCATGATTATTGCGCGAATTTATTTTGATTTTAGTCGATAAGTTATAAAAAACTTTATTTTTTATTCGTTGGAAAGGCACATCTGTAGTGGTCCTAAATACAGATAAAAAGCCATAGATCATCGCTGAAGATCTTCGACAAAAAGATATTGTTTACGAGAACTCATACATATTGCTTTGTCTTGAACTTCCAGAGTATTTTTTTATAAATATTTTGTTCAGAATCGACTAATCTTTTGTTTAATACGTGTTGTCTATTCTTTTCTACTTACAACACGCCCATATGTTTATCATAGAACTTACACAAGTGGTCATAATAACCGTTTCTTTACGCAAGGGTCGTGGCTGGCAGATGGGCGCCCGGGATCTCAAGTTGCCTGTCTTTCGTAGTCGTAGATACGAACATCCTACCATACCAGTGGTGTGCAAACATATATATACAAGAAAATACAACGATAAGAAACAAAATGCAATAGTAAAATATAGGGTTTATTATTTAATTAAGGCGCTCTTCTAGGGCAGTATGTTGGTTTGAAAACATTTCCTCAGCCCCCGAGCGAGAAACACGGCGCGAGTCGGGAGGCCCCGGCGCTTTTGGGCATGCCACAGTATAGTAAATGCAGAAGATATGTAGATCGGGTTAGGGTATAATCTGGTTTAGCTTTTCGCTATATTGGGTGGGTACGAAAGAGAAAATAAATTTGCTTTTCTACTTAGTACGTTTAATTGTTAAGGAGTGGAATGCCCTGCCCTCGTCAGTGTTTCCGGTAAATTATAACCCCGGTGTGTTCAAGTCAAGAGTGAATAGGTATCTACTAGGCAAGCGTGCGACACCTTCGACCACATCGTCGCTTTCCATCAGGTGAGATCGTTGTCAAACGATTGCCTAGTCCGTAACAAAAAAAAGGTACCTAGGTCTGAATTATTAATGTAATTGCAAACTAATTTTATAATAAATATTCTAAAGTTTGTGTGCATTTATGTATATTTAATTTGATTTATTTCAGATAAAAACATTAATATTTGTTAGTATACCTATATATGTCTGTTACCATTAAGCGCTGATATGGCTGAATGGATTTTGATGAAATTGTGTATATGTTATCATCATCATCCATCATCATTTCCCCACGCAGGTAAAACCACCGGAGCGGAGCTAATAAACGTATAGCTATAATAATATCATACTAATAAACTGTACCGTGTTGTACCTATATTGAAATAAATGAATTGAAATTGACAATCATACTCAAATATAAAAACAGAAACAAAAGTAATCAAATTAGAATGACATGGAAACTAAAATCAGAGTTTACATCAATGGTCTGCTGATTGTATTTATTTCTTCTCATCAAAGCACAGCATTTTTTTTTTGTGTTATCCTCGCCATTTATACGGTAATTTTTCGACCTTCTGATGCTTCATTATCAATCAAAGACAAAAATAATAAATATTGACAGATATACTTTAAAATATGTGTTTTTGTAGCCACCATCTTAGCATCACAAACACATATACACAAAATCAATAATGCGCAGGCGTATTGATTTATTGAAAAATAATAGTTAAAAAAAAACTAAAAAACACTCTTTATATAGAAAACCAAACGAAAAAATAGAAAAGAAATTTTAATAGTGTAAATAAGAAAAAAAGTTTTATTTCAAAAAAATCGTGGGGTGCATGGGTCAATAGTTATAAATATTTCATTGACAGATATGAGAAGCACCCCACGCTTTTTTTTAAATAAAACATTTTTTCTTATTTACACTATTAAAATTTATTTTCTATTTTTAGTTTGGTTTTCTATATAAAGCGTGTTTTATTAATTTTTTTAAACTATTATATATTTTCTACTTTCTAGTGTTTTTCTTTTCGAATTATTGCATTGTCATCGGTCTTTGACAGGTGTGCAAAATTTGAATGAAATCTGACCGTTTAAAGTGGGTCAAAATAGCGTCCTAAGGAGTCGGTTACAAATATACAAGTGAAGCTAATATAAAGCGTATAAAAACAAAGCAAACTATGTATGAAACGAACGTGTGTAGATGTGCGGCAATGCCATCTAAACTCAAGGGTCTCGAGTACAGGCTGTCCCAGTGTGACGAGGTCCAAACCTCTTTCATAATAATACTCATTTGATCTCTTAATTCTTTCATAATCCATTTCATTCATTTGTCATTATTGATTCTAAATACAAATAACCTGTGATTGATATATTGATTTTTTGGAAAAACCGAAATAATATTATAGAATACATAAATAAGTTTATTGCAAATATATATAAGACTTTTAAATATATATCAGAATACCTACAATACCTACATAAGTGGTTTTAATCCGCATCGTCAAAGTATAAAAGTCTGCGATCATCTCCTCCTGTTCCTGTGCTCCTAATTATTATTGTTCCTGTAATTCTGTGTCACTGAGGTTTGGGTCCTGGGCTAGTGGGAGCAACCCAAACCCTGGGACCGCCTCGTGACACCAGAAAGTGGTGATAAGCCGAAGTCCCTAAGGTAAAGCACCCCCTTTGAGGTACCCAAATCCCCCCTCCCTTGTGTTCCATGGTTTTTGATATATTCGGAGTTATTCCATATATTTTTTCACGAAACTCCAGGTTTCACTACATAAATTTGTAATTTTATCCAAAGTAACACTATTATTGTATTGTTTTTCGTATTTTAGTAATTCAATAGTGACTGACTTTTTTGTAAGTAACTAAAATAATTGAAATTATTGACAAATAATACATATTTTTTTTTTGTTGCTGTCTAAAAATCTTCTTAAATTTACAGCAGAAAGTGACATCAAAGGTGGAAATCTCGACATTTTTATAGTACCGATAATAGGTGCATCGTAAAACAGTTTTCCAGATCAACCGTACATTTTGGGTAAGATGCGAAATTATCCACAACAATATATAAAAGTGAAACGTTGTCTGTTTGTTTGTTTGTTTGAGGAGTTTTAACGAGATGACCGCTGAATGGATTTTGATGAACTTTGGAATGGAGTTAGCTTATACCCCGGAATAACACAATGGATACTTTTTATCCCGGAAAATAATAACTTTCCACGGAAAAACTGGAAAATATCGATTACTCGCTGTACGAGGCTGTCAAAAAGCATCAAGAGCATTGGTACAAAAGAGAATACTAGGTATACGTTGGTGCTATACTTTTGCATTGATTTTTAATATACTAGAAAACAACATGATAAATGATATATGATTTCGAGATAAATTGTAGTCAGCGCGGACGAAGTTGCGGGCAAAAGCTAGTTTAAAAAAATGCTGCCACCACAAATAAGTTGGATGAGGAACTCGAGGAAGTTGTGGGAATCCTTTTGCATGCATATTGTTCCTTGAATAGCACATTATGGTACTTTGAACCTAAAGAAAAGACCACACGTGCGAAGCCGCGGGTACAGCTAGTAATCGAAAACCTTTCTTAATAATAGTTTGAAGCTTGGACTTCTGAATGTACGATCTCTTAACACAGGCAGGCATGAGTTGGAGGCTAGTATAGAAACTTATAAACCGGATGTTCTGGCACTAAATGAGACATGGATCATAGAAAATCAAGAAATGATTGCTCCAATCCTACCTGGTTATATTCTCAAACATAGAGCTCGTAAATAGAATAGTAAAGGCGGTGGTGTAGGATTATAAGTAAAAAAAGGGTTAAGTGCTAGAATTCGTGCTCATCCTGACTCTCATTTAGAACAGTTATGGCTGGAGCTAACACTGCCAGGTGCCAGAATGGCTTTAGGTACTGCTAATAGGCCGGAGGCTGTAAAAGTTGCTACAGCTTTAGATGCCCTTGGTGAGTCTCTAAGTTCATGTATCCTCTGTAATTATGTCTGTCTATTGACAGATTTTAATGTAGACTTACTCAAACCAGACTCCCCAAAGGCTCCCGAGCTGACAATGTTTTGCTCACAGCAGATTTTTTTCCAGCTAGTCAATGAGCCTACTAGAATTACTGATGAGCCTGAAAATTTATTAGATCTTGTAATCACGAACATACCTCAAAGATGTAAAAAAATCACGGTACTGCATAACAGTGGCCCAATTACAGAACTTGGCTGCAATCTGATTGCAATCAGATTGTCACTTTTTTCATAGCAAGATCGACTCTATCGCAAAGCATTATTGAATTTTACGGCTTGAAACCGTCATGATCAACATTACGTAATCGCACTGAGGATGCCTAAGCGATCACGCCATGGTTATAGGTGAATTCAATATAAAAAACAAAAACCAGTAGCGCGCTTCGGAGTTTCGACCAATAAATGATATAATCCCTTATCTGCTTGATTCTGACCTTAAGTCTATTGATTGGCAGAACTTCATTGACTTACAAGATGTACAATATAAGGTTGAGATGTTCAATAAAAAGGTAATTGAACTCTTTGACTGACATGCCCATCTGAAGCAAAGGAGAATAAGAGAATCCCCGAAACCGTGGATCACTAGCAATGTAAGGTTTATAATGTCTCTTAGAGACAAAGCTTTGATTAGAGCGCAAAGTATGAAAACGGAGTCCTCTAAAAGTTATTGTAAAAGTTTGAAAAATTTAGTCACTGGAGCAATAGAAAGAGAGAAAACAGTGTTTTTTACCTATTATGTAAGCAATAACTTAAATCAACAAAAAAAAGTAGAATTATTTAAAGAAAACTAAGGCTATTAATAGTAATATTTTCATTTCCATACCTGATAGTTTAAAAGACCCAAACTTAATTAATCGTATTTTTTTAAGTATTCCTGGTGATGGGCGAATAAATTTAGAAGTCCTTGAATACTATAACTCTAATAAAAAAACTAATAATGTGTACTTCAGATTCACACACATGCAACTGGGATGTCCACCACTGGGGGACAACGGGAATAATTTAGTAGTTTTTCCCGTTGTCCTCCAGTGGTGGACAAAAAGTGGGGGACGACGGGAATAGACGCTGGATATGACCACTTAAACGTAGAAATGATAAAACTGACATTATCAGAAACTTTGGAAATGATCACAGACATTGTTAATTGTTCCATCTTAACAAGTACCTTTCTTTATGCTTGGAGCGAGCCTTGGTTAAGCCAATTCCTAAATCTAACAAAGTGGAGGAAATCAAACATTTGCGACCAATTAGCATTCTCCCGGTTTTATCTAAGGTGCTAGTGAGGGTAGTGCTTGCCCAAATAGAAAAATTTATATGCCAAGAAAACATAATACCTAAATATCAGTCAGGTTTTCGAAAGAATCATAGCACAGAAACAGCTCTGTTACAGGTTTCTGATCTATTAACGGCATCAGACTCAGGCCTATGCAGTGTACTTGTTCTATTAGATTTTTCCCGGGCGTTTGACTGTTTAAGCCCTGACTTACTTATTGCTAAACTTTCGTACCATGGGTTTTCAAAAGATACTTGTAGCTGGTTTAAAACTTACCTTACAGGTAGAGAACAGTATGTAGAAATTGAGAACGACAACGGACACAAAATTGTTTCTAGCGTAGAAAAGGTACCAAGAGGAACTCCCCAGGGTCCAATCTTGAGTCCTATTCTCTTTTCTCTTTTCACAGCGGACATGCCTAATTACATTAAAACATGTAATTATCATCTGTACGTAGATGACACACAAGTCTACCACAGTTTTAAAGCAGAGGATACATCAGAAGCGATGACGCAAATCAATCAAGACCTAGACGAGATTTATAAATGGGCTTATCGTAACTCGTTAATTCTTAACCCGGCAAAATCTAAAATGATGATCATCGGTACTAAGGTCCAAGTTAAAAATGTTTTGAACCATAATCCTAAACTAACTATTAATGAAATAGTTATACCTATGGAATTGGACGCGAGAAACTTAGGCCTATTAATGGATAGCGAAATGAGGTTCGTTAAACATACTTATGAAAAGATTAAGAATGCGTTCTTTAAGCTTAAAGTTTTATACACTATAAGGAAAAATCTTTCAGTACAGGTCAGAATATTACTTTGTGACTCAATAGTGCTCTCTCCACTTAATTATTGCAGTGTGTTGTACGGGCCTAGGTTATGGGCTAAAACAGAAAGTGCCATCCAACGAGTGCAAAATGCATGCGTTCGGTTCTGTTTTAGTATACCTAGGAGAGAGCATGTTACATCTTACTTAGTTAAAAAAGGCATACTAAATATGAAGTCCAGAAGAGAGCTTCATTTAGCATGTACGATTCAAAAGATTATTTGGAATAGGAAGCCAGAATATATTTTTGAAAAATTTACATGGATCAAGGATGTTCATCAATTAAACACACGCTCTAAGTTCCATAATAGGGGTTCTTTCAAATATAGTGCTGTGACGAGGTCCAAACCTCTTTCATAATAATACTCATTTGATCTCTTAACTCTTTCATAATCCATTTCTTTTCATTTTTGATAGTTGGTCATCATTGATTCATTCTAAATACAAATAACCTGTCATTCGAATATTGATTTTTGAAAAACCGAAATAATATTATAAAATTCATAAATAAGTTTATAACAACTTGAATTACTCTTTTAAATATATATGTGACTAGCTGTGCCCGCGGCTTTGCCCGCGTGGTCATTTCATTTAAAAGTAGCCCACACGTTTTATTCCAGGACCAAAAGCCAAACCACCACCAGTACAATATTACACAAGTAAGTACAATATTATACTACATTTCTTCAAAATTCGTTCAGCCGTCAAATAGTTTTTTATCGATTGCTCGGCAACTAATCATCGGAATAAGGCACTGCCTTGCCTTTTTATAACGCATATTCTGTGAAGTGCGGCACTCCATACTTCACAGAATATGCGTTATAACACACTTGCACTTCTATGACACTTCATAGAAGTGTACGTATTGCAATGAAATAAACGCATATAATAAAATATGAAATAAACGCATATAATACAATGTGAAATAAACGCTAGAATAAACGCACCGCGTTCCACTGCAAGGCAGTGCGTGCAAGGCCTAAGATACCAAGTACCCCAGTTTTTAAATCAGCGCAAGGGCTTGAGAGCAGGGCTTGGATTCAGTATGACCACTCACGCCAATTCCACGCCACCTGCGTGGAATTAGGGAAGGTGGGGAAGGAAGGGTAGGGAAGGTGGGATTTACGCGACCGGGTTTTTAAACCAGGTTTTGGCTTGTAAGTACGCCGCCCTGGTGCGGACCCGCAATACTTGCAAGACTATCAAAGTATTTTACTCACCAACTCGCTCTTTCAACCCATCCGCTCCTACATACTTGGTGGCGGGTTCGGCATGGCTTCGGCTGAGTTCGGCCGCACTCGGCCAGCCGGGTCACAAGAAGCTAGGTGGCCGATACATCACTCAAAAAACTTGCAAGGCTTCGAAGTTTTTTTAAGCAAACGCAATTGTGCTCTTTATTTACATAAGCGCACGGGTCAATTTCCTATGCAAGTATTTTTTACTTTCAATTCCACGCTTCCAAGTACTTGTTTCGCAAACACGATTGTGCTCCTTATTTATATGGCCACGAAGACCAATTTCTTATGCAAGTATTTTCTACTTTCAAGGCTTCGGTTTACAAAGCACTTGAAAGTATTTTGAACCCTGTTTTTTATAATGAAAGATTCATGACATGAATGAGTTAAATTTATTTTTTTGAATTAATAAGTTACTATTTTGCTATAAATAATTCGCTTAATTTTGCTGCGCGTTTTACAACTGAAGTCGACTTTTTCTATCAAAAACACAAAAAAACATCTAAATACGTTTTAAGAGCCTCTATGTACCATAAAGTAAGAAAAGAAGAAAACGTGTTGTTCGAGTTCATTCAACGTTCAAACCACTTCGTAACAAACATCTTGCGTGTTTTAAGGGTAGACAACGCCATCTAGTTTAAATGAAGTAACTTGTTATCATGAACGTCTTGTTATTGAGTATAGAAAATTATCTCCGAAGGTAAGGTGGCACAGATTAGAGAGTAATTAAGGTGGTAAGGTAAACTGGATGGGGCATCGAGGGTAGGTAATTATTATGAGGTCCATAAGAACAAATTTTAATGCAACGAAACATTGTGTTCTTAGTACAAATTATTTTTTATGATGTTTCACAGAATGACGTACTTACTGGCACTTTAACTGGCTCTTAATAATTACCTACCCTACCTACCTACTTTTTGAGCTTTTTCAACACGATATAAGGATTGTTTGAAAAATTAAAAGTTTTCTATACTTTCTCTGTGAAGAGCAATACATGTAGCTACCTCTGTATGTACACATTTCAATACCGACAACTAACCATTTTGCCAGTAAGACATTATGAAGAAACCTCCGATATAATTATATAATTATGTAGGTACGTAGGTAGTACATTATAATATCTCAATGGAAGAAACAATAAAAAAACGTAGTACATATAATGTATATACATACTCAGAAAACTTGCAACGCTTCGAAGTATTATTTACGCAAAAGCAATTGTGGTCTTTATTTATGCATACCCACGGATCAATTTCCTATGCAAGTATTTTTAACTTTCATTTCAAAAGAGCGATGGTGGCCTAATGGTTCTATAGTGCAATTTAGAATCCAACGATACCGGGTTCAAAACCTAGGCTCCCGCACCAATGACTTTTCGAAGTTATGTGCGGTTTTCCATCGCTCCGTGCTTCGGAGGGCACGTTAAGCTGTCGGTCCCGGCTGTTATTGGTTAATAGCAGTCGTTAAGCCATGTCAGAGGCCCTCGGGCGGCCTGACAAACTCTGACATCAGAGGCCAGCACTACCTCATACGACAAACAAACAAACAACTTCAAGGCTGCAGAGTACTTTTTCACACACGCGATAGTGCTCCTTTTATATATAGAGACAAAGATCAACTACTTTCAAGTACTTTTATTTTGCAAACACGATTGTTCTCCTTATTTATATGATGGCAAAAATCAATTTCCTATGCAAGTATTTTCTACTTTCAAGGCTTTAATCTGTTTCTACAGAAAGCACTTGAAAGTATTTTGAACCCTGGTTTTTCGCCCTGGTGTTTGAAGATGGACGTACTTGAAAGCCCTGGAGCTGGATATTGCGAGTATGACCCACGCCTACGTGGAATTTGTTCATGATTACAATTTCCACGCAGGCAGCGAGGAATTGGCGTCTTAAAATTAGAGAATTAGATCCCTGGAGGTCGTGCTAGTGAGGGCCGAATCCGAAACACCTGAAAAATTTGAATTTAGCGGGAACCTTGGTTGCAGGAATGAAATGATTGCGTGTTTTAAGGTCAATCAGCGCCATCTAGTTAAATCGGAGGGAGAACTTTGATGCCTTTGGTTTATTCGCTTGAGTTGTTGATGCCATTGTGCTATCTATACTCGTACCAAACTCGTACTATACCATCTCGATTACCTCAGCTAGCAAACATAAAAAACAGCACCTAAGTCGGACCATTCGTTTGGATAGATCCCATTATATATATTGTTTTGAAACAAAACTTGACGGTTTACTTCAGGAAATTACATAAGCCTTAAAAAATCAAAGAAAATGTAAAAAAAGGCACAAAATATGTAAATGCTTATAAATATTGAGGCAAAACATTCATAGCAGCGCGTGGATTCGATCCATGTGCCTCTGGGTTGGAAGCCAGGCACCGCTTCCACTGTGCCACTCTGACTTGTGGCATAGGAGCCGAATTCACGGTACCGTTTTATAAACGGATGTGCAATTATTATTCCTTTCAAATTAACATAACTTTAGACTCATATCCCGCAGGAATCCCGTATTTATTCGTGATTAAAAGTATCATTCATTTTAACACATACTATAAACTTTGACTGTGCCAAGTTACTTCAAAATCTGTACGGTAGTTTCAGTGTGATATGTGTTTTTTTAAATAACTTTCAACCCCTATCCTGCGGGAACCATTGTTTTTTTCGGGATAAAAAGTATTCTAAATGTTAATCCATAACATAAGCTATGATTGTGCCAAGTTGCATCAAAATCCGTCGGGTGGTTTCTGCGTGATGCGTGTTCAAAGAGACAGACAGACAGACAGACAGACAGACAGACAGACAGACATACAGACAGACAGACAGACAGGCAAAAAATAAAAAATAAACCTTTTTGCACTCCATATCGATTTTGAAGTTCATCTCAATTAAAATTTTCAAAATATATTTAATGTACAGATTTAGTACTAGCTGTGCCCGCGGCTTCGCTCGCGTGGTCATTTCTCTAGGTTAAAAGTACTCTGTGTGCTATTCCAAGACCTACAATAAACATTTGATCAAAATTCCTTCAACCGTTTAAAAGTTTTGTATCGATTGCTCGGCATCTAATCATTGGATTACGATACCAAGTACTCTAGGTCTTGGTCAAACCCTAAGCTATCCATTACTGAAAACTGCATCGCAATCGGTCTAATAGTTTTTACGTGATGCGCGAACAAACATACAGACAAACAAACAGACAGACACGAATTTTAAAAATGTTTTATTCTTGTTCAGTAGCTCAGACCAATTTTTTAAAATTATCTTCTTTGTACAGACTTTTACGTTATTATTGCCTATAGCTGTGCGCGCAGCGTTGCTCGCGTGGTAGTTTTTCTGGTATATAATGATCCTATGAATTATTCCAGTACCAAAAGTACCAATATAGGTACCTACCTACCTGTGTTAACAACCTTCAGTGGCGATCCGACATGGTCGTGATAAGTTAGAAGACGAAGGCGGGAGCGAAGCGTAGCGAGCATAAAGCCCCATTATAGCTAAGAACCATATCGTTTACCTCAGCATTGAAACATAAAAACCCGCAGTTAAATTGGTCCATTCGTTTGAAAGATACGATTCTCACCCCCCCCCCTTTTTTCAACTCCTCCCCCCCTTTTTTCATCTCCTTCCCTCCCTTTTTTCATCTCCTTCCCTCCCTTTTTTTCAACTCCTCCCCCCCCTTTTTTCAACTTCTCCTCCCCCTCCCTTTTAGCAAAGGAACATGATAAACCAACGCGATCACATCCTTTTTAAAACATAAAAAACTGCATCAAATTTGGTCCATTCATTTGGCAGCTATGAACTTCACCATATCCCCCCCTCCCCCCTTATTATAGCTAAGACAAATCTTGTTTACCTCAGCTTTGAAACATAAAAAATCGCAGCTAAATTGGTCGATTCGTTTGAAAGGTACGACTCTCACCCCTTTTTTCTCGAAACTCCCTAACAAAAAACAACGATCCTAACCCCCATCTCCATCCCCCCCTCCTCCCTCCCATTATAGCTGTGAACCATTTCGTTTACCTCAGCTTTCAGATATAAAAACCATTCGTTTGGACGCTACCATTCTCACCCCCTTTTCTCTCCCCCTTTTCTGTCTGGGTTGGCAGGCAGAAATACTCCCGCTAAACCAGATAGTATAGTGGCAAGAGAGTCGAAATTATGATACCGTTTTAATGTTTTATTTATATTACATTTAAATTACCATAACTTTGAATACCTATCCCGCAGGAACCCTATATTTTTTGGGAAAAAAAAGAATCCATAATTTTAATACATAATATGTACTTTGACTGTGCCAAGTTATAACGCATAAAATATGTAAATGCATAAAAATATGGAACAAAACATTTCAATAAGTACGTGATTTTGATCCACGCACGTCTGGATTGGCAGGCAGAAATACTCCCGCTAAACCAGATAGTATAGTGGCGAGAGAGTCGAAATTATGATACCATTTTAATGTTTTATTTATATTACATTTAAATTACCATAACTTTGAATACCTATCCCCCAGGAACCCTATATTTTTTGGGGATAAAAAGAATACATAATATGTACTTTGACTGTGCCAAGTTACATCAAACTCTGACCAGTAGTTTCAGCGTAATATGTGTTCTTTTAAATAACTTTTAACCCCTATCCTGCGGGAACTCATGATTTTTTCGGGATAAAAAGTATTCTAAATGTTAATCCATAACATAAGCTATGATTGTGCCAAATTGCATCAAAATCCATCTGGTAGTTTCAGCGTGATGCGTGTTCAAAGAGACAGACAGACAGACAGACAGACAGACAGACAGACAAAAATTAAAAAAGTATCCTTTTTGCAGTCTATATCGATTTTGAAGTTTATCTCAATTATAATTTTCAAAAAGTATTTAATGTACAGATTTAGCCCAGTTACAGTTTTATTATAGTATAGATATATAGATATAGATATAGAAGATAGATATAGATATGCGCAGAGTAATTTGATATCAACCGGACAGTAGGCAATTCAGCAGACAGACAACTTCCAGTCGCAAGGATTTGAAAGGTCGTGCTGAGGCAAACTGCAAAGCGCTAAAGCTAGTGTGAGCCAAACCCGAAATGTTTACAGATTTGAATTTAGCGGAACACAGTGAATGAAATGCTTGCGTGTTTTAAGGACAATCAGCGCCATCTAGTTAAATCGAAGGCAGAACTTTGATTCGTTTGATTTATGCGCTGGAATTGTTGATGCTGGCAAAGATTTGATGCTGGCTTTTTAGTAATCTTTGATGCTGGTAAATTATGTAGTGTCTTTTTTGTTCTTATTGCTTTATTATAAGTACAGATACTACGCTTTCTTGTGTAGAGGTTGTACAATAAAAATACTTACGCCGTGTTAAGGAAGTAGGATTCTCCATTGGCTATACCTACTCGTTCCTTAATATCTAAGAACCATCTCGATTACCTCCGCTTTCAATCATAAAAAAACCTCACCTAAATCAAACCATTCGTTTGGAAGCTACGATTCTCACCACTTTTTCTCACCTCCCCATATAGCTAAGATCCATCACAAACACATTAACTTTCAACAATAAAAAAAAACGAAAAAACACACACACCCACACACTCACACACATACAGTGCTACACACCCTAAACTTATAACACCCATCTCTTTGTTCGGGGGTTAAAAAATGTAAAAATAACGCATAAAATATGTCAACGCTATTAATTATAGAACAAAAAAAACTAAAAGCGCGTAGTTTCGATCCACGGACGTCTGGATTAGACTTCCGCGCATGTTAACCGCTCGGCCACTCGTTACTTGACGCGGACAACGAAATTTGGTACCGTTCTTTAAACGGATGTTTTATTACTTTAATTTAAAATAAACTTTGGACCCTACCTTAAAATAACTTAAAATTCTTTATTTTTTCGGGAGTAAAAGTATTCTAAATTTTAACAGATAACATAAACTTTGACTATGCCCAGTTACATCAAAATCCGTCCAGTAGTTTGAGCGTGATACGTGTTCTTTTAAATAACTTACAACCCTTATCCTGCAGGAACCCTTTATTTTTTCGAGATAAAAAGTATTCTAAATGTTAATCCATAACATAAGCTATGATTGTGCCAAGTTGCATCAAAATCGGTTCGGTAGTTTCAGCGTGATGCGTGTTCAAAGAGACAGACAGACAGACAGACAGACAGACAAAAATTAAAAAAATATCCTTTTTGCACTCCATATCGATTTTGAAGTTTATCTCAATTATAATTTTCAAAAAATATTTAATGTACAGATTTAGCCCAGTTACAGTTTTATTATAGTATAGATAGATATAGATAGATAATACCTACATAAGAGGTTATTTTCATCCGTATTGTATCACCACGATATTCTCCAAGTACTCCCTATCGTTCCTGTTCCTGTAATTCTGTTGTCCACTGAGGTTTGGGTCCTGGGCTAGTGGGACAAGCCCAAACCCTGGGACCGCCTCATGACAGTGCCTCAAAAATCTGGAATAACCTCTCGGCACCTTTGAAGAAAAAAAATTTGTATTAGTTATTTTAAAACTATACTGAAATTAAACCTATTAGTGCGACAAAAACACAGTTTTGAGGCCACTTTTAAAACAAAGGGCAGAAAATTCATGCAATCGTACACTTTCATGCAACCATACACACACACACTCATACGTGGATCGTTAAAGTGGATCTTGCGAATATTCGCGGGGTTCACTCCAATCTCCAACCGGTCCATTATCATTTGGAGACCTCATAGCCCCACTTGTTCTTCTTGTCGGAGACGCAGATAGGATGTCCAGCTGATACTGCATACTTGGAGTACCCAGGCTATATCATGGAACATCTATTTATCACAAATGCCGGCGTTTGTGCATACGCCCGTGATGACATTTGCTGTCTGCGTCTCCGAAATCTTGAGCACCCTAACTTCTAGGTGACTTGGGTGCTGGTGGACACGGGCATAGAGAAAATTGTGTATGCTTGTGTGTACCGCTCACACAGCGGAGATCGGATGACTTTATTGGTAGACTATCTAGGTGAGGCGGCAAGTGTGGCCCAACAGCGTTACCCGTCTGCTCATTTGGTGTTTTTGGGGGATTTTAACGCCCACCCACCATCCTTGTCCCATACCAAAAAAACCGACCACGCCGACGCGGAAGCTTGCTCTGACGTTAGATCTCTTTCAGCTGGTGTAGGACCCGACATGGGTACCTGACCGTGACGGTGACACTGCCAACTGTCTCGACCTGTTGATGATGACTGAACTAGACCGATACTCCGTATCAGTATCCCCACCTCTTGGTAGCTCTGATCACTGCATGGTTAAGTCCGTCTCAATGTATTCCCCACCTGATCCTAGCCTTAAGGGTAATAGGCGCGTGTGGAGATACAACTCAGCAGATTGGGACGAGATGCGGCAATTCCTTGCATCGTACCCTTGGCGGCAAACATGTTTCACCTCCCAGGACCCGTCGACTTGCGCGTCTGCTGTTACAGAGGTAATATGTCAGGCAATGGAATATTTCATTCCATTCAGTGACAATACTCTTTCCAGCAAAGCTCAGCCTTGGTTTGGATCCAGATGTGGTCGTGCTGTGGCTCTAAAGCGTGCGGCATATCTAGACTGGGCTGATGCTCGAAAGCGCAAGTCTTCTGATATTCGGGCTAAGAAAAGAAAATTTTACGTTGCTAAGACCGGCAAGAAGATACTTAGGAAGGCTCATTTTGATCATGTAAGTCGAATTGGGGCCAAACTGGCTTCATACCCCGCGGGTAGCAAAGCTTTTTGGTCTCTGGCCAAGTCGGTCGAAGAAAACTTCTGCCGCCCCTCACTGCCACCATTGCTGGATCACTGGCTCACACTGCTGGAGACAAAGCGAATTTAAATGCTTCTCTTTTTGCAGAAGCCTCGCATCTAGCTAGATGCTTCTGGCAAGACACCTTCCTGCCTTCCTCATTGCGGGGTTTTTATGCCCGAAATTCGCATTCGCCAGAAGGAGGTTCTCAGAACGCTTCGAGCTCTAGATGTGAACAAGGCCATTGGTCCTGATGGTATTCCAGCGATTGTGTTGAAAAACTGTGCGCCCGAATTGACTCCCATCTTAACGCGTTCGTACCGCCTCTCTCTTCACTCAGGTATAGTTCCGAAGAGCTGGAAGCTCGCCAATGTACAACCAGTACCAAAAAAGGGTAGCCGTGCTGATCCGGCCAATTATCGTCCTTACACCTCCTACCTCCTTACTCTGTAAGTGTATGGAGCGTGTCATAAACATTAGGATCTTGGCATACCTTGAAGACAATGATCTTCTCAGTGACCGGCAATACGGATTTCGCCGAAACCGGTCTACTGGGGATCTTCTCGCGTATGCCACTCACGTACTGAGCGAAGCCATAGAGATGCATGGTGGATGCTTGCCGTCTCCCTTGACATATCGAAGGCATTTGATCAGGTCTGGCACGATGGCCTTTTAAACAAGCTTCCCTCATATGGTTTACCTGTTGACATATGCAATTGGATAGTTGATTTCTTGAGGGAACGATCTATTCGAGTAGTCTTAGAGGGCTGCTCGTCTGATCAAATGGCTATCAATGCCGGTGTACCTCAGGGATCGGTTATCTCGGCTACACTGTTTTTACTGCACATTAATGACTTTCTGAAGCCTGGTACCTTTGGGTATGCTGATGACAGTACTGTAGTTGAGAGATACACTTCCAATGTTCAAGCCAGCTGTGACGCTGTCCAGTTTCAGAGAGAGGCTATGGTAGACCATTTAAATTTAGCCTTAGAAGGCGTGTCCGATTGGGGCGATGCTAACCTGGTTAAGTTTAATGCTACTAAAACGCAGGCGTGTTTGTTTTCTGCTAAAAACAGTACTCTAAACCGATCTCCGTTTTTCCAAAGTGTAACAATACCAATAGGCGACCATTTGGAGCTTTTGGGTGTCGAACTCACATCAAACCTAAATTTTGGGTCTTATATTGAATCCAAAGCCAAGGTAGCTGCAAAAAAACGTATTTTGTCTAAGGTTAGGCGGTACTTCACACCGAAACAGCTTATGAATCTTTATCAAGCACAGGTCCGATCTTGTATGGAGTACTGCTGCCACCTCTGGGACGGTTCTGCCAAGTATCAGCTCGAGTCTTTGGATTCAATTGAGAGACGTGCTATCAGGCTCATTGGGGATGACACTCTGGTAAAGAGTAAGCTTCAAAGTCTGGCTCATCGACGTGAGCATCGACGTAGCAAGCCTGGCGGTATTCTACAGATTGCGCTATGGTGAGTGTGCACAAAAACTGCACAACCTGATTCCCCCATCACCTTTACATCACCGTACGACTAGACGATCAGCAAAGCGCCACCCTTTCATGGTGGAAATACCTCGCACAAGAACGAAGCGTTACGCTTCTTCATTTACTATAAGAACTGCAAAGGAGTGGAATGCCCTGCCCTCGTTAGTTTTTCCGGTAAATTATAACCCCGGTGTATTCAAGTCAAGAGTGAATAGGTATCTACTAGGCAAGCGTGCTTTACCTTTGCCCACATCATCGCTTTCCTTCTGGTGAGATCGTGGTCAAACGATTGCTTAGTCCGTAATAAAAAAAAAACTCTCAAACACACACACACACACCCTCACAAACACACACCTCTACTTAGGTACTTACTTTCACATCACGCAGTTTTGAATTTGTTTTGAGTCGGTGGTATTTTGTAATTTTTTGTGTTTTATTTTCACTGTTTTTTTTTTGTTTATTATGATAACCTAGTGATAATGTAACCCGCATTGCTCATATTTCGGCAAATACCTCAGTCCGAAAAAGGGGTATATTTAAAAACAGCGTTGAAACACATGAAAATGTGAACGCAGCACAAGCTGAATGTCGTCGATGTTTGTAGTTGTCGCATTTTTTTTTCTATTGTACTTTCATTTATTGGATTATTATGTATTTATGTACTGGCAATAAATTAATTTTTCATTCATTTTCACCCAAGCCGTTATCGCTAAGTAGTACTAGTAGTAAGTAAGTAGTAGTTGTAAGTAGCAATATGACGCTATTTATGTGACGTACCGATGAGTGTCGTGTGACTCATGTAGTTCCACAATGGAAGCTTGATGTTCCTTTGCCTTATCAATCTTGACGTGTAGTTCCTTGAAGATTATGATGTTCGTGTGGGATAAATGTGTAGTTGTGGGCCTTGATCACCTTGTTAATGTTCGACTTCTTTCTGTATGCGTACGTTGCCTCATTGTTTAGCATAATTTCACTTTTGATGAGAGTGGATGATGACCTCACCTCCCTTCAGTTCACATCCAGAATTGAGTTCAATAATTTCCGTCCCATTAAGAGTGATTGAAGCCACGCCAGATGTACAGAAAATGCGCGCTAAGCATTCCCCACAGCAAGTGTAGATCCACGCGCCACTATGTTGTAACTGTATCCAGTGGTTGGTGCAATCCGATACTCGCAGCCGGCACGCTGATAAGTTTCTATTGTTTATAATTTGTGCCTCACAACTCGTTTCGGCGACCTTTGTGTCATATAAAGGCTTATCCAATGTGCATATTGATTGTTGGTCTCTTAATGTTATACATGTAGCTATGTCTTCATATGTTAGTGGCATTATTAAGTCCTTCTTTAAGTTCACTGCTATGAATTCCGATCCGGTTATTATTTGTAATATACTATGTTCCTTTATCTGCGATATAGGTATCATGCGGCTGAGTTCATAGGGTGCATTATTGACGAGTGGTAATTTAACTTTGAATATCATGTACTCTTGTGTAAGTCGGAGTTGTACTCTTGAAAGTATATACATTTCTCGAACGCAGTGATGACTGGACACAAGGTAGAGATAGTTTACTGGGTAATTGTCCCGAAATGATGTCCAGCTGATCTTGTAGTTGATCAGGTTTCAGTAAGTGTGCGTCGACTCGACCGTTTCTTACGTCTGTTACCAGGTCAAGTAAACTCTGTTGCACTCGTCATAGGGGTGATATGATAATGTTGGCTGTGAGTGCAGTGGACATCATGTCTAAAGTTGTATCACGATTGAACTGGATGCGATCGCTAACTTCCCTTAGCTGTTGGTCAATCAGGAGAAATTGTTTATTCATCACCTTCTCATTTCGCTTTAGCAAGTTTAATTCACCTTCAATAATGGATGTCAGTTCTTTGTATAATTTTTGTAAGTGGTTCTGGTTGTTTTGTAAACCATGTATGTCCTTGATGTATTGTTGCGTGAAATGTTGATCTAGTACTCCAAATAAATAGTTTTGTAGGTAGCCCACTCCATCTATGAGTCCTCGTTTGGATCGTCTTCCATGCTCTACTCTGAGCATATTGTTGTAGTGTTTTAGCTCATTTATTTCGTGTTTAAACTGTGGACCTAGTGATGAAAATGTAGTTTCATTTTTGGCGAGTTCGGTGAGGTAATTGACGTAATATACAGAACTACGGTCGAGTCTGTCCAACCGATTATAGATGTCGCATCACCTTTTAGTGACTCTATGACCTTTCTCATAAGCTTTTCTAGAAGATGGGCGCCGCAAAGCTCTAGCCTTGGTAGTGTTATAGGCTTTTTCAGTGGTGCGAGTTTCGTTTTTGCAGCCACTAATCTCACGATGTACTCCCCGATGTCATCTAAGCTCCTGCAATAAATCATGCTAGACATGGCTCTCTCTGACGCATCGCTAAACCCATGAAATTCCACAGATTTGCTTGTTTTCCCGATACATCTCGGAAACTATTCCGAGATGTATCGATGTTCCGAGATTTGTCAAAAAGTCAAAATTGACAGATGTCCAGGAAGCAGAAAAAACTATTTTCTCCATGAAGTTCTTAGGAAACATAAAATTAATGTTCTAACGAAAATATGATTAATTGAATATGAATCAGCTGAAAAAAAACAATAATCTTGACTTGAATTTGTGCTTGTCAAAAGAACGCGCATCAAATGAGAACTCCGCAGTGGTCAGTCGCTTGTCAGTCTGTTGTCAAGCAAATTTTCGTTGATATGTTCTTAAAAAAATAATGCTTAAAATTTGTAGTTTCCGGTCAGAGACCTTTGGGGGCTCTATCTCAACGAGGTATTTCCACCAGCGCGCCAGCGAGAGGCTGCTGGAACAGTATTTTTGTACATACTGTTCAATCTGCTCTTCTCTTCACTAACACGTTGCACCAAAAAGTAGATTTGTGCCTACTTTTTGGTGCATCGTGTTAGTAAACAATAATTTATGGTTGACGCTAATTTTTAAGATTTTACTTTTGTATGGGTATTTTAAATACGATGTATTCATTTGCACACGTAAACGTATGCACATGGTTGATCGAAACAAACCTGCTGCGTACTTATAAGGCACACGGCCCAGTGACATGTTGTGTAACAAAAAAAGCTTACCAAATCAATGGGTATTTAATACTTATTTCCAATAATAAACTCTTCTTTAATTATCTTATTATTCTCACATGTGCTGTAACATGTGAGATCTACTACCTAAACTATACGCAAACATTACAGAATAAAATTTAAGTTTTTTTTAATTATTAAGATTAGGTACAAACACCTCTGGCATAGCTATCTCAATATAGACAAAGGAATGTTTAAAATATATAAACTGAGGAAACTCTTTGACAATAACAAAATAAATACAGCTCAAACATAAAATATTGCTCAAATAAAAATAAAACTTTCTATGTATAATCAATCAGTTGGTTTTAAAAATAATCAACAACAATCTTGTTCAACAGTTAAGTAGGTACCTTATTAATTATTTAGACTAAGCAATTAAAGAGTTAAGTAATTATTCAGTCTTAGGCAGTGTATCATAAAAAGAGTGAAAATATTTTGGTAAAATAGCTTTCAGGTCTTGTAAATCTTTCCATTTCCTCTGTTTAAGTTGAATGCTTTCTGTGTACGTTGGTTTCAATTCATAATTCTCAAAGAGCCATAAAATACTTAAAAACAAATCGGTAATAGCACTACTACTGATCAAACATTATGTGTAAAAAAATGAGTTATGCTTAATTCGCACTACAAAACGGTGGCATGAGATATGATGTATTGTTTCAAGCGTTCTATCTCTTTTCTTTCCGTACTGATATTGAAAAGTAAGAAACGAGATAGGCGTAGTTTTGATCACTCCACCTAAAATGCAAAAAATCGATTGGTGAGCAAATGTTGACTTACGTTGTATTAGAATTAGGTCGACGTTATGTCTTGTAGCATATGTAATTCATTTTTGAAGGCAATCCATTCGTTTTATATGTGTTTAGGTAGAGGATCATCCCAGGTGACTTCTGTTAGCCATAGTTGTTGAAATATGATTTTCGCCATCACGATAACCGGAGCGTTCCAGCCCATAGGATCATATAACTTTGAAAAGTCAGATAATAGTGAGCGTTTGGTGGTAACGTTGTTTTTTGTATAGCCTTGACTGTTATGTTGGAATGTAAAGTTGTCTGTGCACGGATTCCAAGTAATGCCCAAGGTTTTATTTGTTTCTGCGTGCTTGAAGTCCAGCATGATTTGACTAATCTGTTCTGGTGCGAGGTCTTCCAGTAACCTAGTCTAATTGCTGGCTCATTTGCGCAGATTGAAGCCTCCTCCATGCAGTAACTCTAATAATTGATTTTGGGTACCTACTTTTCGCTTCCTCGAAACTATTGTTACCGCCGAGAAGATCATCTACATAGAGTTGGTTGTTCAAGATTTCTGCAGCTTGAGGATACTGGTCACCATCGTCCACCACTAACTGTTTTATAGTGCGCATGGCGAGATAGGGTGCAGCCTTAGTTAATTAGATATATGGAGAGGGGTAAGGGGGAGGTGAGAAAAGGAGGATAAAAATCGTAGCCTTCAAACAAATGGACTGATTTAGCTGTGGTTTTTTATGTTTGAAAGCTAGAGTAAACGAGATGGTTCATAGCTATAAAGGGGGATAGAAGGGGTGGGTGGGGGGAGGAGGATGGTGCGAATCTTAGCTTTCGAACGAATAACCCAATTTAGCTGCGGTTTTTTTATATTTGAAAGCTGAGGTAATCGAGATGGTTCTTAGCTATAATGGGGGTGGGTGATGGGAAGTCAGGGGTTATATATATTTTTTAATTTGTGCTTGTTTTAACATGCATTTCGCCTTCGCAAACCTCAATTATCACAACCTACGGATTAGTAGTTCAATTATCCCAACTTACTGTTTTATATAGCTGATTTATGAAGCTCAGGGATTGACCTACGAGTCGGTGATCGTCATGCAGACCAGGGGGAAAAAGGTTGAAGCTGTACAAGAGTTTTCCACACGCGGTGGTGGCAGTGTCGCGTCATCGGGGTAGATGTACCTACTACACTGATGATAGCGACGATGTGATATGTCGCTTCGTGAGGAGGGCGATGGCAGCGTCAACCAACATCATCTTAGATTATAACTTAAAGATGGCAATAAAAAAACTCGACAACGCGGTGGTGGGGGCCCATGCAGACCTCGGACGGAGAAAGGTGGAATCGGTGAGCTAAAAAAAAACACTTAAGTTTAATTTTGTAACTATCTTTGCAGGTATTAAGATAAGTAATGCTCACTAAAAAGCCTCTTCTTGCGGCGGCGACATGTGGTGTGGGTCGCCTTCTTCCCTAAATTATGGCTGAGGAGAGCGATGCTTGGCACACGCGTCAACTCGTGAACGGGTGCTGCTTGCGGGGGCTGGATTTCTCTTGTAGCTGCAGGGATCCCATTTATCATAACTGTGTAATTGCATGTAAACTGTTGTAATATAATATGCAGTAATCAAGTAATCAGAAGTAGTAAAAAAAAACATTGCATGTCTTCTAGAGTAATTTTTCTAACCTTATTTAAAAGAAAGAAAATGTAACATAATAAATTAAGCAACAAAAAAGTGCGGACCCTGGTGTACACAGAGTGTAATAATAAAAAAAAAAACGATGTATTATCTAGAGCCTTAGAAATACATCGTTAATACTCTTGACTCCGTGAGTGAATTACAAGCCCTTGATAAATGTTTCTTCAATAGGAATAATGACATTTCTTCTGTAATTGTTATGGCTCGAGAAAAACTTTTCAGCTTCGTAAGCGAAGGATATTCGGTTTCGTTTGTCTGAATTCCGAGCCATTCTGGAATTAAAGGCAACGAAAAAGCAGATCAACTTGCTGATGAGGCGATAGATTGTAGAGACGTGTTTTCTTTCAAAAAATATATCCACAACCTAGCTTCTCTTCCTAAACTTCATCTCCAACAATCTTGAAGTGAAGCATGAGCAAGAGTATCGCCCGCTTAAAACGAAAATATTATTGTACCATACAACCCAAAATTCAATTGAAACCTATGTTCTCTATGTTTCTCTTGCTAAGTCTTAGCAAGAGAGCCGCATTCGTGCTTATACGTATGCGTTTGGGTCACATGTGCAGTCCGGCACATCTTGCTCGAATTCTAATAACTGACTCTCCATAATGTGAATGTTGAGAAGATTTTGGTGATATTAACCACATCATAATTAACTGCCCCTCGTACGATAAGACTAAGTTTTAGAAAGACCTGGCAAGACTTAAAATTCCTTTTCCTACAAATATACCTACAATATTTAATTTACAACAACTATATATAAAGTTATAGACATAAAATGATAATTTTGCATTATGTTTGTACAGGAAATGTTTTATTTTATTTTTATACTATTTTTATTTATTATTAGGTACTCGCATATCTTCTCCTTGCTCCTCTGACCATCCTTTCCTTTCTCCAGTATTCATTTTTCCGATTTTGTTAATTTTCTAGTTATTTTGTTTCCCTCGTGTTAACATAATAAAAAAATATGAAGAAACTGGCAAGAAAATTAAAAAACCTGCCTATGTCTACACCAAAAGTGTGGCGCAAAATCATCGAACGAGGTAAAGAAAAATATGTGTCAAGCAAGCAGCGTTGACAGAAGGTTACTTTTGTACCTTTTAGGTGATTTTTAACTCTTTCACGTTACTTCTAGGTCACACGACTCGAAAGGTAACTTATATGTAATTTTGCGGAATTTGTAGATTTCATTTTAATTTCTTACATGAAACGGAACACAATGTTGGCTAACGCAAAACTTCGATAGGGCAACGAGTGTGAGTGCAAAACGCCATTCGCTTTGATTAATGGCGAAAATAATTGTTAGAAACGCTAAAAATGATCTTATTTGGCGTTCGATTTGG
This sequence comes from Alsophila aescularia, assembly GCA_946251855.1. NCBI lineage: Eukaryota > Metazoa > Arthropoda > Insecta > Lepidoptera > Geometridae > Alsophila > Alsophila aescularia. The sequence goes on from OX276376.1 coordinate 34,400,327, forward strand.
ACATTTGTGGGTGAATTAGCGTTCTGAAATATTTTCAATCGCCGTTCGTTTGGCATGTTTAGATGACATGACAGTTAAATTTAACATCGGATAAACGACTTTATTCCGTTGGGGTATAGTGTATTTTTTATGTGGTTTGGGAAAGATCGTTAGTGTCAAAAGTTGAAATTGCAAAAGTGTGTCATACGTTCAAAGCAAACGGCTTGTTAAAAATATACATTTCGAAACTACCTATAACGCCATCTCATCATCTCGAACGCAGGGAAAATACAAGTATTTTTTTCTCGCAATAATGTATCCAAATCACAAATGACCAAAGCGTCTCGGTACCTACTTAAATCGCCCGTTCACCTGCAGTGCTATTACGCAATATTGATCATATCAGTTTCAATCCGTCAAATTCATTGCGTTGCGATAGAGTAGAAATTTCTATCCCTGCGTTCGTGATGATGAGATGGCTTTGTGGGCAATTTCGAAATGTACATTTTTAACAAGCCGTTTTCTTTGAACATTTTCAACACTTTTTCCATTTTTGCAACTTTTGACACTTCCGAACCTTTTTAATCCGAATGAAAAACGACCCTACCTTTGACGGAATAAAATCGATTTTCCTATGTCAACATGTCATAGAAACATGCAAAACGAACGGTGATCGAAAACGTTCAGAACGCTAATTACGCCCACAAATACCCAAAGTGAACGCCAAATGTGATCATATTTAGCATTTTTATCAGTTATTTTCGCCATTTACTATAAAACGAACGGAAGAAAGTAATAATCTGATTGAAACCAAGTTCTGTGGTCGGCAGTGCAATTCGGTATCTTGGTTTCAATTAAATTTTCACTTGTTTCAATTAGATTGTCACTTTCTTCATAGCAATTTTGACTCGACGATTTAATTAATTTGACAGATTGAAAACAATTTGGTTGATATTGCATAGCAGTGCGGGGACCAGTGGCCCTATTACAGAACTTGGTTACAATCTTATTATCACTTTTTTCATAGCAATTTCGACTCTATCGCAAGGCATTAGTGGTTGCGATATTGAGATTTCGATTGAAGCCAAGTTATGTGGTCGGGCCGCAGATACGTACTATCTCTAACCCTGCGTTCGAGATGATGATTTGGCGTTGTGGGCAATTTTGAAATGTACATTTATAACAAGCCGTTTTCTTTGAACATTTTCAACACTTTTGTAATTTTTGCAACTTTTGACACTACCGATCCTTTCCAAACTGAATGAAAAACGACCCTAATACTGACGAAATAAAGTCAATTTTCTTATGTCAACATGTCATCGAAACTTGCAAAACGAAACTAATTTCGCCCACAAATGGCCAAAGGGAACGCCAATTGTGATCATGCTTAGCGGTTTTAACAGTTATTTTCGCCAATTGTTACAAAAGGAACGGCCCATAAGTAGTCTGAGAAGACCCGGCTGGCAACACTGCAAGCAAGTATATCTATTGTCAAAATAAATATGAATCTTGAAGAATCCTAGTTCAGGTTTGGTCGTCAAAGAGAAATAAATATGATGTTATAACGTTTTAAAACACAGTCCTTATTAAAGTAATTCTAGGGTAAGTTTAATGTGACAATCTGATAAAAATTCTTACGATTGATAAAGATCAGACATGCAAAAGATTATTTTGCCTATAAATATTTAAATTTATATAGTATATTTAATATTATGAAGAGCACTCATATTAATTACCAATATGTTATGATGACCTAGGTAGCAGCCAAAACCGCTTTATTTTTTTTCGAACTGTCTTTATAATTCAACAATACACATTAAAAATGGTCTAAGTATATACTAAGTATCCATACAAATAAATAAAATTGAAATGTCTGTTTGTAATATCAAAATAACAGTTTTTTAATAAATGCATATGAAAGTATTAAACGCAAAAAGGTAATTTTTAAAATTGTTGTCTTTCTGTCTGTTAGTTTGTTCCCGCTAATCTCAAAACAGCTGGACAGATTTTGACGGAACTTCACCGTCAGATAGTTGATGTTATAAGGAGTAACATAGGCTACTTTTATTTTTTTTAAATAATTATGTTTCAACGTAAAAAAAAACTCATGAATGTTGACACTGCGGGCAGAGCTGCAGGCACAGTTAGTAAATAATAAATAAGGTATGCATGTGTGAGTGCATGAGTAATTATGCATGTGTGAGTGTGAATGTGATTAAGAGGGTCAGAGTGTGTGCCCGGCTGTTGGGGGCTCTATAAGTCTTTTTTCCATAGAGCCCCAAGGGTACACTCCAACTGATTAGTGTTTGTAAGTGTATGTGAGCGCTCAACTAATGGCTTAAGCCTCAACTGCAACTGCCTGGCGCACATTCCAAGAAAGTTTCTGTCAATATTAACAAATGTTAACCACAGTAGCCTATTGTAGAGAATAAGTGTTACATTAAAAATCCAGACTCGATGAGGACTGATGTGGCAATTTACTTATGGTTTAGTTAAAAAATATATGCACAGATTGCCTTCCGGCATTGTTATTTTTTTTCATCTGAAGTTTACTTACAATGTGTGGCTGGTGTTAGAGAGAAGGGTAGTATGAGAGCCGCTGTGTGAGTGTGTGAGAGGATGTGACGTGTATGCTGATCACAAATCTGTGCATCCCATACGTCTTGTTTGATAAACTTAGCATTAGGTATGCATTTTCTATTTTACCAATATTCCCTTATAATAATATTAGTCGTGGCCACAGTGTGGGCCATGTCAATATTTATTCAGGATACAAGGATCCTTGCTGCTATTAATAGTAAAAATTTTACGTTTGGTTTTTTGGGGGTCATTAAAGAGGATACATATGGGCCATTCCACAGTCAAACCAATATATAAAAGTGAAAGCGTTTGTTTGTTTGTGGGGGAAGTTTTAACGCGATAATGGCTAGACGGATTTTGATGAAATTTGGAGTGGTGATAGCTTATACTCTGGAATAAAACATATTAGGATACTTTTTATCCTGGAAAATGGTAAGTTTACATGGGAAAACTAGAAAATGTTGATTACTCACTGTAAGAAGCGCTTGCCATGGAAATGAAAATACAAGTGACAAAAAACATCAAGAGTGTTGGTGCTATATCTACTTTTGCGTTGGTTTTCAATATTCTAGAAGAACATAAGATGCTTTTTTCGCGATAAACCGCGCGGACGAAGTCGTGGGTGAAAGCTATTAAATAATATAGTACGTTTCTAGAGTATTGTGATGTGTCGTAGCGGAATGTGCCCTCTCTCTGTGCGGCGCGGGCGGTGACGCGCGGCATGGCGGGGGGCGAGGCGGGCGCGGGCGCGGGGCAGCCCGACGCCGCGCTGCTGGCGCCGCTCTCCGAGGACTCGTTCCTGCACAACCTGCACGTGCGCTACAAGCGGGACATCATCTACGTACGTACCGTACCGCCATCGCGCCGGTACACAGTACACGCGCACCTACACACGCTGTGTGCTGTTGCAGACGTACGTCGGCAACGCGCTCGTGTCGGTGAACCCGTGCCGCGCGCTGCCGCTCTACTCGGCGGAGCTGGTGCGCGCGTACCTGGCGCGCCCGCCATACGCGCTGCCGCCGCACGTGTACGCGCTAGCGGCAGCGGCGTACCGGCGCGTGCGCGACGCGGGCCAGGCGCAGTGCATCGTGGTGACGGGCGAGTCGGGCGCCGGCAAGACGGAGGCGGCGCGCGTGTGCCTGCAGGCGGCCGTGGTGGCAGGCGCCGGCAGCGGCGCCGGCCGCCGCGCCGGCGCCGCGCTCACCGCTGCCGGCACGCTGCTGGAGGCCTTCGGCAACGCCGCCACGCCGCGCAACCACAACGCCAGCAGATTCGTGAGTATATTTCAATAACTTCTGCTTTTTATTATTATCTTTTCTCATTAATATCATTAACAGTCTAGTGCAATAAAATGAATAAAGTTGAAACATTTTCTTAGAATAATTATATCATCATCATTAGCCCGGTCAGTCATTGCTGGATCTCCCAAAGCTCGCCACTGAGCCCAATCTTGGCTCTTCTCCTCCGATTGCCGCCAGCCACTTTGCGTATATCGTCGTTCTACCAAAGTGGAGGGCGCTCTGCACTATGTTTTTCGAGACGCGGTCTCCACTCAAGAAAACGTCTACCCCAACGTTTATCAGTCCTTCGATAGATATGGCCAGTCCACTGCCACTTCAGCTTAGTAATGCTAAGGGCGTAAGAGCTATGTATCTGGCGGATCACCTCATTCCGAATACGATCTTTCTGAGAAACTCCGAGCATAGCCCTTACCATAGCCCGCTGAGCGACTTTAAATTGGTGGACTAATCGTACCTTGAGTTTCCACGTCTTGGCTCCGTATGTCATAACAGGCAGGTCGCACTGTTTGAAGACTGTCTTCAAACTTTGCAGTTTGGCGACGAGAAGATTCAACGAAGTTTCCCAAATGCTGCCCAGCCCAGCTGTATTCTTCTGCCGGTCTCTCTCTCGAAGTTGTTTTTACCTAGTTGCAAAGTTTGCCCCAGATAAGCATACTCCTGAACAACTTCGATAGTAGTTCCGCTAACAGCAATTGGTTCCGGAATAACTTGTTCGTTGAACATAACCTTGGTTTTGTCACTTTTGTCCAAGTTCATCCGGAGACCAATGCGCTGAGACGAATCAGCTAGGCTGTCCAACATCTGTTCCAAGTCCTGCAACGTTTCTGCCACAATGACGATGTCATCCGCGTGAACTCACAGTTAATGTTAATGCCACATCCTTTCCAGTCCAGAGTCTTAAACATATCCTCAAATGCATTTGAGAACAATTTCGGGGAAATAACGTCCCCTTGTCTCATCTCAATGCAGGGGGATATGCTTAGTCTGCTGGTTCTGTACTTGGTCGACCATTGTTGCGGTGTCATACAGACAACTCAACTCTTAGTAATCACTAGCTGTACCCGCGGCTTCGCACGCGTGGTCATTTCTTTAGATTAAAGGGCGTCACAGACGATTAAGATACTATAATATTTGATGTTACAATATCTGCATATAACATATTATAGCATCTAAAACTAAACGCAGACTATAGTTACCGACCTGCGTAATGAAAATATTTTGTTGAAATCTGCGGTTTTTTCCTCGAGACTTACTTTACTCGAACAATACACTCGTGAGTGCAACATTGAGATTACTGGCTTACCAGAAAACAAAGCAGAAAATCTAAACAATGTTATATCCCAGATTCTCAAAGTGACGACTTGTCCTCTCCACCAAGAAGATGTGTTAACTTGCACAAGAATAAGAAAGATGGACAGTACCAGCACCAGGCCAAGAGCTGTTGTTGTCAAACTTGGGAGCACTTAACAGCGAGATACAGTCTTGGCAGCAGTCGCCAAATACAATAAATTGCAACCTAATGACATACTTAACAGCAGCCTACTAGGCTATGGAGGCTCGAAATCGCCCATATTTCTGTCGGAGCATCTGTCGCTTCACTACAAGAAGCTACACGCAGAAACGAGGAAGGCCGCTCGTGAGAAGGGCTATAAGTATGTTTGGATTCGTAACGGCCGCATTTTCGTTCGCAAGAACGACACCTCACCAGCCAAACAAATAGCAAACTATGACATCTTAAAGACATTGTAACTCTACTAAAGTCCTGGAGCCGTAAATTCACCGTTACAATGTTCAATATATACTATCAAAATTTTAGAGGTATGAGAACCAAGCTAGCTGACATTCATCTAGCTAGCTTGAGCAGCAATTATGATGTCATAGTGGGAACAAAGACGTGGCTTAATCAGAATATCAACGACGCAGAGGTACTCAATTCTAACTATACCATCTACAGACGTGACCGCTGCAACACAAGTTCAGATGGAAAAGGAGGTGGTGGCGTTCTCGTAGCAGTGTCCAACGCAATAACTTCGTCTAGAATTGGTCACTGGGAAAGTAATATTGAAGACGTATGGGTCTATTGAGGTCTGCGCAAAAGGATCTTCTCAGCGTATCAATATTTGTGCTGTTTATCTGCCTCCACCGGTCCCACAATCAACTCTTGACGATTTTTTGGACAATCTGAACGATATTATGAACAATAGTAGTGAAAAAAACTATTGTGCTTGGTGATTTTAATTTAGGATTCATAAATTGGATAATGAGTAAAACTTCCACTCTCATTATGGACCACGAAAACTATCACAACAATCTAGGCTACTCGTTGGTTGATTTTATATCAGTCAATAACTTCAGTCAGCTAAATGGCATTAGGAATTATAACCAGAGGATATTGGATTTGGTTTTGTGTAACTTTGTTGGAGGCTTGGTAGATCAATCTCGAGATCCTCTTTCTAAAATAGACTCTCATCATCCTCCATTGGAAATTGATTTTAAATTTACCAAGACTGCTATGTTAAAGAGTGTTCAGTTTGCTACACACAATTTCAAAAAAGCAGATTACATCGCTGTTAATGAAGAGATCAAGCGTGTGAACTGGGAATCAGAGCTAAGTCCACATATGGATGTTAATGACATGGTTTCTCATTTTTATAGCAAAATTCGGGACATAATTAATAGTACAGTGCCAAAATCTAAAAGACGCAAAAATAAAAATCCGGTATGGTTTTCCCAGTCACTAATCCATATTTTGGCAGAAAAAAATAGAAGTAGACAGAGGTTTAAAAAATATAAAAATGCTCGTGATGAACACGAGTTGTCATTACTGAAGTCTAGATCCGAGCGAATAATGCGCAGCTGCTATTCTTCCTACATTATTAAAGTTGAGAACTCGCTGCACAAGAATCCCAAAATGTTCTGGTCCTACATAAAAAACAAAAAGAATACTCAGTCCCCAATACCTACTCAAATGGAGCTCAATGATGTCACAGCTGATACGGGTCAAAACATTACAGACATGTTCGCTAAACATTTCTCCTCCACGTACAATAATTCCAGCCATAATGACCATTACCAGAGCAATCCTTTGTCTCAGATACACACTATTGCCTAAATAAAATTGCAGTGGACGAGCGTTCTATACTAAAACAACTTAAAAAGCTAGACGATTGTAAAGGTGCAGGGCCAGACGGGATTCCACCTTTATTTCTAAAAAAGACGGCATCATCTCTTACTTTACCTCTCAAAAGAATTTTTAACCGTTCTATAATGACTGCAACCTTTCCATCTAGATGGAAGGAAGTGAACGTTGTACCAATTTATAAAAAAGGTAAATCATCCGACGTGAAAAACTATCGTCCTATTTCTATTTTATCCACATTCTCAAAGGTTTTCGAGTCCATTGTTTGTCCAGTTCTCACATGGCATACAAAGAACATGATTTGTAATCAGCAACATGGATTTACAAGATGCAAATCGACTGTTACCAACCTACTCTCGTTCATTAATGACGTATCACAGGCAGTTGATGCTCGCGTTCAAGTTAACAGATTTTAGTAGCGTTTTCGATAAGGTCAACCATAATATCTTAATCAAGAAATTGCAACTCTGCGATATCTACGACCCAATGTTAAGTTGGTTCAGATCCTATCTCACGCATAGAGTGCAACGTGTGATCGTTGGAGGCTTCACTTCCTCACCTTATGTAGCAAGCTCAGGGGTGCCGCAGGGTTCTCATCTTGGACCAATTCTCTTTCTAGTCTTTGTCCATGACATTGTTAATTGCCTTCAACACAGCAAAGCATTACTCTTTGCTGACGACCTCAAAATTTATAAATCAGTAAGATCATCTAGTGATGCATCTCTGCTTCAGGAGGATCTAGATGCTGTCATTGAATGGTGTAGAGATAACCACATGATATTAAACGCCTCTAAATGTTTCCATATAAAAATAACTAGAAACAAGAATATAATACAATCTGACTACTCCATTGATGGAGTTCGCTTGGAGCAGGTGAATTGTATTAGGGACCTGGGAGTGCTGGTTGACAGCAAGCTCTCTTTCATACAGCACACTGATAGTGTCGTTGGCAAAGCTGCGAAAATGGTTGGCCTTATCAAGCGAAACTGCAAAGACTTCAAGAGACCGGCATCGTTACGTTGTCTGTTTAATGCTCTTGCACGAAGTCATTTAGAATATGCTTCGACAGTATAGAACTCTACATATAAAAACCACATCGACAGAATTGAACGAGTCCAACGCCGGTTCACCCGGTTTCTTGCTCATAAAGATACAAATATGCTCAAGAATCTGGACTACCCCCAGCGCCTAAGTTTTCTCAAAGCAGATTCACTACATGAACGACGTAACATCATTGATTTGGTTAACTTTTATAAAATTCTTAATGGATTGTTGAGTTCTCCTGAGTTGTTGTCTGAGATCGCGATTACGGTCCCACGCCCTAATTTTAGGTTAAAAACCCGTAAAATTTTTAAGTCCCGACAGAGTAGAACAAAATTGGGTCACAATTCGCCGCTAAACCGTATTATTAATAGCTACAATAACTTTTACAAGGATAACCCAAGCCTAGATATCTTTGATGCTAGTTTGTCTCATTTTTAAAAAAGAGGCTCATAGAGCCATTTCGCAAGCCTGATTGCTTCACGTTACTTTTAGATTTATTATTTATGTTATATTATTTTGTTTAATACTACTTATATTTATAATACCATAATATCTTAAGTTTCAAATTAACTTCTATTATTTTTTTGATTTTATTAGTGTATTCTTATATTTATATTTAAGTATTATATTAACCTAATGTGTTTTTACTATACAGTGTTGTATACACCTGTAATTGATTGGTTCACCTAATCTGTATGTACCCTTATCCTAAGCTAACTATTCATGATTTGTGAATTGTTTGTTGGTGTGTCTAAATGAATAAATAAATAAATAAATCTTAGGGTATCACACACGGTAAAGATACGATAATATATTGAAATTATTCATTCGCTCGCAGGCCGTCCTAGGTGCCACACGTATTTCTTCACCGCTTTCTATATACAGAATGATAACATATGAGTAGTACGGTTTCACTATTTTATTAAGGAAGATATAGTGAAACAAAATAGGAACATGCGGAGAGCATTTGTACAGAACGACGACTTGCAGTATGCTAAGAACCATCTCGTTTACCTCAGCTTTCAAACATAAAAAACCGCAGCTAAATCGGTCCATTCGTTCGAAAGCTACGATTTCTCACCTGCCCCCTCCCTCTCCCCATATATCTAAGAACCATCTCGATCATATCAGCTTTCGAACAGAACACTTTAATTTTTCGGGATGAAAAGTATCCAATGTGTTACTTCGTATTTTCGTAACTACTATCATACCAAGTTTCATTTGAATTCATCTAGTAGTTTCGACGTGATGCGCGGTCAAGATACAGACAGATAGACAGAAAAAAAAGAAAAAAAAACAGTTATGGCTTCACTATCGAACATAGAGTACCCTCTAAAAATGAAGCATTAATTACTTCAAAATTAACATAATTTTGTTCCCTATCCCGCAGGAACCCATTATATTTTTGGGATAAAAGATATCCTCAATTTTAACCCATCATTTATACTATGACTGTGCATCAAAATCCGTCCAGTATTTTCAGCGTGGTACGTGTTATTTTAAATTACTTTCGACCGATATCCTGCGAGAAATTATTATTTTTTTGGGATGAAAATTATCCTATGTCATACCTCGTAGTATCAATTCAAATCATACCAAGTTTCATTTAAATTCATATAGTAGTTTCAGCAGCATGATGCGCGGCCAAGATATAAAAAGACAGAAAGACAAAAATGAAAAAAAAAACAGTTTTGGCTTCAGTATAGAATACAGGAAAACAATCCAAAAAATAAAGTCTTCTATGTACAAAATTTGAACCCATATCCCGAAGGAAACCTAAATCATATAAACTATGACTGTGCCAAATTGCATCAAAATCCATGCAGTAGTTTCAGCGGGATACGTGTTCTTTTAAACAACTTACAAACCCTATCCTGCAGGAACCCTTTAATTTTTCGGGATGAAAAGTATCCAATGTATACCTCAATGTATGAACTCAAATAATACCAAGTTTTATTTGAATTCATTGAGTAGTTTCGGCATGACATGCTGCTAAGATACAGACAGACAACGGACACACAGACAGATAAACAAAAAAAGCAGTTTTGGCTTCTGTACGGAATATAAAACAGACTCCAAATTTTTTTTACTAAATATCTTCAATGTACAGAATTTGGACCCCTATCCCGCAGGAACCTTTTATATTTTTGGGATTAAAAGTATCGTTAATTTTAAACCATCATATAAACTTTGACTGTGCCAAATTGCGTCAAAATCCGTTCAGTACTTTCAGCGTGATACGTGTTCTTTTAAATACCTTTCCACCCCTATCCTGCGGGAACCCTTAAATTTTTCGGGATGAAAAGTGTCCAATGTCCTCACTCAAAGTATGAACTCAAATCATACCAAGTTTCATTTGAATTCATTGAGTAGTTTTGGCATGATGCTATGCCAAAATACAGACAGATAGACGGACAGACAGATCGACAGAAATAAAATAAAAATAAAACAGTTTTGGCTTCAGTACCGAATATAAAACAGACTCCAAAAAATTTTTACTACATTTCTTTAATTTTCAGAGTTTGGACCCCTATCCCACAGGTACTCTTTATATTTTCGGGATAAAAAGTATTCTCAATTTTCAATTATCATATAAACTATAGCTGTGCCAAGTTGCATCAAAATCCGTCCAGTAGTTTCAGCGTGATACGTGTTCTTATAAAAATCTTTAAACCCCTTTCCTGCGGGACCCTTTAACTTTTCGGGATGAAAAGTATTCTATGTCCTACCTCGTAGTATGAACTCAAATTATACCAAGTTTCATTTGAATTCATTCAGTAGTTTCGGCGTGATGCCTAGCCAAGATACAGACAGACAGACAGACAAAAATGTTTTTTTTTACAGATTTGGCTTCAGTATCAAATATAGAACAACCTCCAAAAAGATTTACACACTTGTATGTTATTTATAAAATAATGTCGTGTATTTTTTTATGACATGTTCCTAACTTTTTAGAGCTTTTGGTTGCAACTATTTTAACACGTTGAACGCCAAATTTCGGGTCTTTCCATTCAGGCGATTGGGCTCAAGTTTCAGAGAGAGGCTATGGTAGACCGTTTAAATTTAGCCTTAGAAGCCGTGTCCGATTGGGGTGATGCTAACCTGGTTAAGTTTAATGCTACTAAAACCACAGAATAAATAATAGTATAAGTACAGAAGTATAACTGAGTAAAGTCATTTAAATACATAGCAACTCTCGCTACAACGCAATATAGTGCAATTTAACTCGCACAGCGCTGCGATCTTTCAATTATATTTACCTAAAAGGAGCTCGTATGCAGGCTATAATGTATCGTATAACTACGCGCGAGAGCTTCCATTGCTCTAACCGTTTCAGAATCGCTGTGTTACTTTTTCGCTCAGTAGGGTTGTATCAAGACACAATAAATAATAGATCAAGATATGACTAGGTACTTGTACTAGTAGTTATTCTGTAATGGATTATTTTATGATATACTATTAAGCGAAAAGCCGTTGTATACAAGAGAAATATCGACAGCCAATCAGCCCATATGTTACGTCACATAATAAATAATAGGTTACGTCTCGATTGTTGTTTAGAGAATTAGTATCAAAGTTTACGAAATTGAGAGAAGATGAGACGAGATTTTTCATTTTTTTAAATGACAACGACTACATTTGACGAATTATTTTCGAAACTGGAAACATATAAATACATAGCAACTCTCGCTACAACGCAATGAAGTGTAATTTTTCTCGCACAGTTCTGCGATCTTTCAATTATATTTAGCTAGAAGACGCTCATCCATTGGGTGCAGGCTAGAATGTACCGTATCACAACACGCGAGAGCTTCCATTACTCTAACAGTCAGTCAGAATCGCTCCGACACTTTTTCGCTCGGTAGGGTTGTATCAAGATATGACTAGGTACTTGTACTAGTAATTATTCTGTGATATGATATGACTTAGATATTGTAACAGAATAAACAATTATGTAATAATGTATTATTTTTATTAATTAAATGTTGACAGTTCTATTAACTACATATAATGACATTCTTATCAGAATAGATCTAGTACCTCATTATTTGATTATAACTTAATAGGTATTGCACTTTGATGAATAAAAGATGACTGTCTAAATTCCATGCTTAATAATGAATGAAAAAGAAATGGCTACCTACGTAATAAAATGTCAGTATGTAGGTATTTTACGAGACTTGTCAAACCGAATGCTATGCAGTATGTTCTAGGTTTCTTCTTGGTACTCATAATTAAGAAAAGAATAAAATTTAACAAAAACTTTACGTAAGTAGGTATAAAATCGTAAATACAAGGCGCGCGACTCATCGAGCGCATGCTTGGCACTCGACTGAATTCACCGCAATATTACGGCCGCAAAGTGTAGGTATAATGTTTGTACTTGTTGCGGAGTGCGACTGGCCTGCTAAAACGCAGGCGTGTTTGTTTTCTGCTAAAAAGAGTCCTCTAAACCGATCTCCGTCTTTCCAAAGTATAACAATATCAATAGGCAACCATCTGGAGCTTTTAGGTGTCGAACTCACATCAAACCTGAATTTTAGGTCTGTGGTGTTCACTAGTCAAGGCCAACAAAAAAAGAGAAAGGCAAAAAAACAAAAAAGAAAGGCTTAGAGTAAAACAAACAAATTATCAGTATGTAGGTACACAGCTCAAACAGAACGTCCACTCGCCACTGATGCTAGATCGGGAGTGCGAGTGAAGCGCCACTGTTGATTTGTGCACTACATTTTATTATACATCACATCTTTTCCTTTTTATAAATTAATTAATTGCTTTAGGTATAATATTAAGATAGATAGAGAACTCTTTATTGTACACCACATAGAACAAAAATACAATAATAACTAAAACATTTATACACAATATATATGGGACAATGGGCGGTCTTATCGCTAAAAAGCGATCTCTAAAAAAAAAAACAATACATTAGAAATACATTAGAAAAAAACAAAACAATATTCTATACTTAAATCAACACTATCAAACTAAACTTCTTTAGCAGACTCTTCTTCATGGTCGACAATTATTTTCCATTGACTTTCTACTTTCTACAGGTGTACGATATTCTTTCTGTACTCCTGTCTAGTTTCTCATTCCTTTTATTTACTTCGCTTCTTTTAGTACTAATAACAGTATGTGGTGTTGGATTAAATTCTGTGTCTAATTTATTTTCTTATATGAATTTCTTCACGTACACTTTCTCATCTATATATTTTCTTTTATTGTCTTCGTTTATTAGTTTGTTAATTTGTTTTCTCTTTTTTTTTTGACTCGGTCTCTAATTTCTGAATCATCATAACTGTTCGGGTAATCCGTAAATTGTGCAAGCTACGCTGAGATCGTTATACATAAAACAGAAGATAAGGTTTAAGATTTTACATCAGTTCAACAGTTTGTTTCGAACATTCTTTATCATGTAGCTTAGATTTGTATAAAATAGTGATAATTAAATTAGTAGTTAAGTACACCTTGTCACGAGGCGGTCCCAGGGTTTGGGTTGCTCCCACTAGCCCAGGACCCAAACCTCAGTGACACAGAAATACAGGAACTGGAGGAGATGATCACAGACTTTTGTACTTCGACGATACGGATTAAAACCACTTACGTAGGTATTGTTATATATATTTAAAAGACTCATATATATTTGTAATAAACTTATGTAGATATTTTATAACATATTATTTTGTAAAATTGCAGTTCTGCTAAAAATCAATATTCGAAAAGACAATTTAGAATGACAGGTTATTAGAATATAGAATGAATAATGAACTATCAAAATGAAAAGAAATGGATTATGAAAGAATTAAGATATCAAAAGAGTATTATTATGAAAGAGGTTTGGACCTCGTCACAACCTTTGTAACATTTCCTATCAGTTTCACAGCAGTTTGTAGAGTACATAACTTTAAGTCTATGTCTTTAGCTAATTCCTGCGGCTGGCAGTATGTACGGGTAATCCGTACATTGTGCAAGCCACGTGGAACCAAAACCATCACTTACGTAGATGCTTCAGGAAGCAATCGGTGCGTGCCGTCACCTCCAAAGAAAGCAAGATATTTGGTGACTCAAAGCACGCCCGAGGTTTCTCAATGAGGCATCTAAGAACAGTGAAACATTCGCAACTTACTATTAACATAATTAACATCTTTGTAAAATTTTGATTATATTTTTAACAGATTAACATTAGTTTAATTCCATATTTCGATTTCGGCCAGATCATACAATAACTATTTTCGAGGTCTGTTAAAAAGAGTAATATTATGTCAATAAATTGTGTTCCGTAGAACAGCTGGGGATTTTCCTGTGGAGTGATGAGGTGTACATATACATCATTAAGTAATTTAACAAATCATCTTACAGTCTGATTTTTCACATAGACCGATCCTCAGTCGTTTAAATATATTTCTGTTTTGCTTCTCAACCTCGCCGTTTTATTGAGGCCAGTAATAGTTCGTATTGAAAAGCTTAATTTCTTGATCAGTAGTATCGGTACAGAATTTATTGAATTCCTGACTAAAGAAATGGGTGCCACGTGTCTTGTGTAGGGATAGATTTCATGACTTCAATCTCTTTGTATTGACTGTAATAATCAATAATCACTAATAGATAATTCCCACTCGGCAATGGATTCAAAAAATCAACAGCTGTAAGCACCCAAGCTTTCGAAGGAAGCTCATGTCTTTTTGTGGGTACTTCAAGTACACCCTCTGCAGTTTTTTACAGTATTTTCAGCGTTTATGCCTATTTTAGGCCACCAAACCTTTTGCGTAACCTAGCTTTCATGTTCACGATGCCTGGAGGGCCTTCATGGGCAGCAGCTAAAACTTGATTCCTCAACGTAGTGGAAATTACTATTTTGTTTCTTCTTAATAAGATGCCATCATGTAACCAAAGTTCATGTTGAATATACACTCGAGAGCAATGAATCCGGGTCACTTAAAGAAACCTATAAATCTCGGAAACTAAGAATGCTAGCTTAATGAAATAAATTGTGTTTAATAGACAATTAAATACTCCTTAAATTAAGGTATTAAAACTTCTTAGTTATTGTAAAGTTATGTCACAAAAAAAAACAAATTTGAAAAAGGGATACTTTCGAAGATGGAACTACGAACTTACTGCATTTGATTTTGCTTTTATTTCTAATCTGTCATTTAAGTGGGTATATAAACCATATTGATAAAGTTTGATATTTATTATTCAAGCTGTATCATGTCGCTTACACCTGAAGAATGCACCAGAATTCTCACAATGCTTGAATCCGGCCCGAGTCAGCGCGATACAGCCAGGACTGTCGGTGTGTCGCTCTCAACAGCACAAAGAGTTCTCCGACGTTACGAGGAAACTGGCTCTAACTTACGCAGACCAGGAACAGGCAGAACCAGGTGTACCACAGCACGAGAAGATCGATACTTGGTGAACACCATGCTTCGCTTTCTCACAGGAACTGAACTTACAAATCAGTTTCGACGCCTCGGAGGAAGTAACCCAAGCGCATGGACAGTAAAACGACGACTTGCTAAAGCTAACTTGAAACTACTTAGACCTGCAAATGGCCCTAAACTGGAGCGTGGGCATGGTTTTTCAAGACTAAGATATGCCCAGAACCACTTAAATTGGACTATTGAAGATTGGTCAAAAGTTATGTTCTCCGAAGAATCATAGTTTATGCTCTACAAGCACGATGGAAGACACAGAGTGTATAGAAGACCAGGAGAAAGATTCAAGCAAGCATGCATCGAAGAAAAAGTAGCCAACGTTGGTGGGTCTGTATCTGTGTGGGCCGGAATTTCATCTGAGTGTCGCACAGAACTGGTGTTTATAGAAAACGGCTCTTTAACTAGCGTAAGATATGTGGAAGAAATCCTTAATCCGGACGTTGACGTTTGACGTTGGGCCATTTATGGTCAATTTGGGTGAGGATGCTATTTCTATGCATGACAATGCCCGACCTCATACAGGTTGGATTGTGAATGACTACCTTCAAGAGATGAACATTACTCGTATGGATTGGACAGAACGCAGCCCGGATATCAACCCGATCGAGTATGCTTAGGACGAGCTAGGGAGATGCGTAAAACAACGAAAGCCAATCACGCTTCGTGAGCTCAAAATTGCTCTCACAGAGGAATGGAAGAATATTCCCCAAAATCGTATAAGGAACTTGATGTACAACATGCCAAACCGCGTAAACGCAGTAATGGAAGCACGAGGAAGCAATACAAAGTATTAAAATGCAAGAAAATCGTACTGTTGTTCAAAAATGTCATGTTTCCTATTTTTGTTTTAAAGCGAGATCAGCAGTTTTTTTGTTTATGTAATTTGTGGTAAATAAAATTTAGTGACTCATACATTTTATTACTTTCATTTAAGTGGTATTATATTGTCTATTAAACACAGTTTATTTCATTAAGCTAGTAGTCTTAGTTTCCGAGATTTATACGTTTCTTTAAGTGACCCGGATTCATTGCTCTCGAGTGTAACTTGTAATTACTTACTGAAACATCCCAATTATTATCCATCAAAACTTCTTTGACTAATTTAATTTTGACATCATCATTCGATGCTTCAATAATATTAATTTAAGAGATAATGCTATGGGTTCGCGTATTGAACAATCTGGTTAACATGATGTTCGTTCTCAACAGTTTTTTTTGTGTTGGTATTCGTACACAGAAGGTATAATAAATAAATCTGCTATATTTGTCTATAAATGATATGCTTGTAATCAAAGGACCCAGCGCTCGACTAGTGCGTAAGGCTTTGATTGCGTGCCCAATATGACTTCCAGAAGCTTATGGTCTATGACAAGCTCAAATTTTTCCACATATTTTTCCTCTTTTTCAGTCTGACAGTACCGTTTATTAACGTTTGTCAGACTCTTGTTTCCAAAGGTATAATGATCTGAAGTCGTTGGTCATACTGAATCAGTACAACCCATACGAGTAAACCTACAGAACTCACATCAGCAATTACTTTGGTACAATCTTTTGTTTCCAAAGGTAATGATTTGAAGTCGTTGGTCGTACTGAATCAGTACAACCCATAAACCTACAGGACTCACATCAGCAATTACTTTGGTACAATCTTTTGTTAACAAAGGTAATGATTTGAAGTCGTTCGTCGTACTGAATCAGTACAACCCATAAACCTACAGGACTCACATCAGCAATTACTTTGGTACAATCTTTTGTTTCCAAAGGTAATGATTTGAAGTCGTTGGTCGTACTGAATCAGTACAACCCATAAACCTATAGGACACACATCAGCAATTACTTTGGTACAATCTTTTGTTTCCAAAGGTAATGATTTGAAGTCGTTGGTCGTACTGAATCAGTACAACCCATAAACCTACAGGACTCACATCAGCAATTACTTTGGTACAATCTTTTGTTAACAAAGGTAATGATTTGAAGTCGTTGGTCGTACTGAATCAGTACAACCCATAAACCTACAGGACTCACATCAGCAATTACTTTGGTACAATCTTTTGTTTCCAAAGGTAATGATTTGAAGTCGTTGGTCGTACTGAATCAGTACAACCCATAAACCTATAGGACACACATCAGCAATTACTTTGGTACAATCTTTTGTTTCCAAAGGTAATGATTTGAAGTCGTTGGTCGTACTGAATCAGTACAACCCATAAACCTACAGGACTCACATCAGCAATTACTTTGGTACAATCTTTTGGGTCATAGTAGCCAAGAGTAGGAATGTTGGAGAGTAATTTTGTTTTTATTTATCAAAAGCCGTTGCTTGTTCTATTTGCCAAAATGCCGTGAATATTGGCATTTTGTGCACTTTTTGCCGAAGTAATTGCCGAATACTTTCTGTGATGGTTGACAAATTGGGGATCAATTTTCCAACGAAATTGATTAAACCCAGAAAAGTATGGATTTCTTCGATGTTCTCCGGTGGTCTAAATGTCTCGATTGCTTTGATGTTTTTGTCAAATGGTTTAATGCCTGACGACGAAAGCTCTTGGCCCAGAAACGAATATGTTGATCCATGGTGGGCAAGGCATGATTTTCTCTAATAATGGCTTTGTTAGCAACAAGCATATTAAACAAATGCGAATGCCATCGTCAGGCTTTAGAACCGGTACCATCGGAGAAACCCAAGAAGATGGTTTATTAACAGGTTCAATTTTGTAAATTTTTACCAGTTCGTCTATGTTCTTATTTATCTTTAATTCCAAAGGAACTGGGACTCCTCTAGAAGGTTGACAAACTGGAGGAACTGTTTTGTCAATAGTGATTTCTAAAACTTTGAACCGTGTTTTTGCTTAATGGAATTCACACCAATTCAATTCAAGGCAAATTTTAGCACATTAATGGCGGTTTCTCGACCCAAAAGATTTCTTGAACCATTTTATATGACTTTTTTTGTTGTTAATGATTTAAAACCAGTTTCATTTCTGCTTTAAATGAGCCTTACACTTTTAGTGGATACTATCTGTACCCGTGTTCTTTTTTTTAGGTTCAAAGTACCATAATGTCCAATTTACCAACATTTGAACAAATTTCTTCAGCCGTCAAAAAAACTTTATCAATTGCTCTGCTTCTTACTCACCGGATTGAGATACCAATTACACCAGATTTAAATCAAACCCTAAGCTATCTAACAATGAAAACCGCATTGCAATAGGTCCAGTAGTTTTTACGTGATGCGTGAACAAACAAACATACAGACAAACAGAAAGAAAGACTCGATTAACAAAAAAATATTGTTCAATACCTCTTTTAAGCACCCAAGAGCATTTTTTTCATTTGAATTTATTTAGTAGTTTGGGTGCGATGCGCAGTCAAGATACGGACAAACAGACAGACAACATTAAAAAGTAAAACAATTTGGCTTCAGTATCGAATATAGAGAACCATCCAAAAATATTTTTTATAATTTAAATATTAACATAACTTTGGACCCATATCCCGCAGAAACCCTTTACTTTTTCGGAATAAAACGTGTCCTCAATTTTAACCCATCATACAACTTAAGACAGTGCCAAGTGCATCAAAACCAGACCATTACTTTCAGCGTGGTACGTGTTATTTTAAATAAGTTTCAACCCCTAAATAATACCCCATAAATTTTTCGATATGTAAAGTATCCTATGTCCTACCTCGAATTCATCCAGTAGTTCCGGCGGCGGCGCAATGCGCGGCTAAGATACATACTGACAGACATACAGACAAAAATGAAAAACCATACAGTTTTGGCTTCATAATGGAATATCGAGTAACTTCCAAAAAAAAAACACTACATCTTTAATGTACAGAATTTGGACCCATATCCCACAGGAACCCTTTATTTTTTCGGGACAAAATATATCCATAATTTTCACAACCCATCTTATAAACTATGTCTGTGCCAAGTTGCATCAACATCCGTCCAATAGTTTCAGCGTGCTAAGTGTTCTTTTAAATAATTTTCCACCCCTATCCTGCAGGAACACTTTATTTTTTCGGGACGAAAAGTATCCAATGTCCTACCTCGAAGTGTGAACTCAAATCATACCAAATTTCATTTGAATTCATTAAGTATTTTCGGCGTGGTGCGCTGCCAAGGTACGGACAGACAGATGGACAGATAGACCGAAAGACAAAAATTAAAAAAATACAGTTTTGGCTTTAGTATTGAATCCAAAAAAAAATACAAAATATCTTTAATTCACAGAATTTGTTACATTATCCCGCAGGAACTCTTTATTTTTTCGGGATAAAAAGTATTCTCAATTTTAACCCATCATATAAACTATGACTGTGCCAAGTTGCATCAAAATCCGTCCAGTAGTTTCAGAGTGGTAAGTGTTTTTTGGAAATAAATTTCAACCCCAATCCTGCGGGAACTCTTTCATTTTTCGGGATGAAAAGTAGCCTATGTCCTACCTCGTAGTATGAACTCAAATCATACCAAGTTTCATTTAAATTCATTCAGTAGTTTCGGCGTGATGCCTAGCCAAGATACAGACAGACAGACTAAAATGAAAAAAAATACAGTTTTGGCTTCAGGATCGAATCTAGAGTAACGTCCAAAAATTTTTTCTAAATATACAAAAAAAACGATACATTCAATCAAACTCTTTTAATCATACAAAAAGTCAACGTTAAAATGATAACTTTTTTCGTTCAACCGAACGTAGTGCAACCAACAACAGTAAGAAATGTCTGTTACTTAATTAGTGCAACCTAACGCATTAGGTCTCACTGAATGATCGAAAAGCTTATTTCTAAATCAGTCTACCCACTTACAATTTAGGACAAAAATCGTTTTTCTTGACTACGGAATGTAGTATACATGTAACAAATCACAGATTTCTCATTATTATCCTCTACTAACCACCAATATACCAATATATATATAAAAGTGAAACGTTGTCTGTTTGTTTGTTTGGGGAGCTTTCACGCGATAACCGCTGGACGGATTATGATGCAATTTGGAATGGGGATAGCTTATACCCTAGAATAAAACATAGGATACTTTTTATCCCGGAAAATTCCACAAATTCCGTGGAAGTTTCCACGGGAAAACTGGAACATGTTGAATACTTGCTGTAAGGAACGGTTGCCATGGAAACAAAATAACAAGTCTGTCAAAAATCATCAAGAGCTTTGGTGCCCCAGAGTAAGTAGTTGATGCTATATCAACAACAAGCCACAGAGGCCATAACCAAGATGTCTAAGTCTACTTTTGCATTGGTTTTTAATATCCTAGAAGAACGTAGGATGCTTTTTTCGCAATAAACTGTAGTCCGCGTGGACGAAGTCGCGGGCGGGTAAGCTAGTTAAATTATAAAACTCAATAAAACTTCCGAATAATGTAACTGTAAGTTAGCAATAATCAACAATTACATCTACTTTTATACTATAACAGGTGGGTTATATCTGTTTCATAGACGTATTAGAGACGTACAGAATACGCACTAAAAGAGTAAGAGGGACAAAACCATCATAGCTTTTGTATAGGACGGGGTGTTGGCTAGTAATGAGTTAATTGAGTTAAATAATAAGTGTCCGTTCGGAAATAATGTAGTCTGACTAAAACAATTTTGTAACCCGTTTTTTAATTATTTTGATTTTGACAACTCAAAAAGTGTTACAAATATGCTAGATAATAGTTTAATGTCATACCTCGTTTAAACCACGCACGTCGGTTCATTTTATGCACGTACATACTATTACTCATATAGAAAATTTGATTGATTCCGATGTTGCGATATTGGATTGATTCCGTGATTCCGTGATTTGATTGATTCCGATGTTGCGATATTGCGATAGTGTCGGATTTGTAATATCGGAACTAATGTTCCGAGATTCCGGAGTTGCGATATTCCGAGATTCCGGGATTCATGCCCTAGCTTCTCATATGAAATAATATTATAATACATGTATATATATATGCGATCCGACCGAGATTGTAATACGTACAGTATGAATCCGTACAGTAACGGAGATTCCGAATAATCGATGTTCTGACTTGTATGTAGTACACGTAGTGGAGATAACAAAAGTGAGTGTCGCTCGTGACGCAGCCGCGCTGTTGCAGGGCAAGCTGCTGGAGATCGAGTTCGACTTCAAGGGCGAGCCCGTCGGCGGACACATCACGCACTGTGAGTACCGCAACCGATCTCATTACCGCCAACCGGCGCCGCGTTCCATAGACCACTAATTAACCGTGTCACGTATTGTTTGCACGCAGACCTCCTGGAGAAGGTAAGTTCTGCAGAGGACCTTTGAGCTGCCTCTACACTCAACTATCCCTTGCCTGCCAATGAGTAGCAGCGAAAATAAAAGCCGCTAAGCCATCCCACCGTTCCGATCGCGGGCGTTCCAGGCATGATTGTAGACTTAGAGAGGGTTGCAACCTCTGCACATTCTAACTTAACCTCTGTGAACTTAGCAACAAACAGTAGGCGAGTTCCGAGATGCGCTCACAATCGATAAATTTGTACGTCGCTTTTATAAATTCACCGTAGCACTAGCACGAAACGGCACAATAGTAGGTATACCTACCGTTTGACCTGGGGAAAAACGTAGATAGCAAGTAATATTTTTTGATCATGATCTTCATCAGCTTATATCGGTCCACTGCTGGACGTAGGCCTCTCCTTATGCACGCCACTGAGATTGGGCTTTAGCTCCCGTCAGCATCCATTCTCTTCCAGACACTTTTTGCGGTTCGTTACTCCACCTGTTTCTACACTACTTTTGCCTAAGCGTGGTCTCCACTCGAGAACTCGTCCCCAAACGGCTATCGATTCTTCTGGAAATGTGACCAGCCCACTGCCACTATAGTCGCGGCGTCATACAGAAACCTCAGCACTTTGATGTATCCAGTCCACTTGACAACGCTGCAAAGACTCCAGAACCGCCCAGATTTCAACGGAGTCAAAGGCCTTCTCATAAGCCCAAAAAAAGCACACAGGGCCTGGTTATACTCTTCAGACTTCTTTATAACCTGCCACACTGTGTGTATGTGGTCTATGGTGCTAAATCCTCCGCGAAACCCAGCCTGTTCAGGAGGCTGGAATTCGTCAAGACTTCTTGCGAGATGATTTGAGATGACCCTCGAAATCTGCTTAATTTAGTCGGGTTCTTTATAAGGGTTTTATCCCATTTTTTAAAGAACAGTGCTGTCAAACTCCTGCTCCATGCCTCTGGAGTTCTCCCTCTGTTAAGAACGGTGCTAAATAACCCCTGAAGCTCCTGAAGTAGGGTACGGCTTTCAAGAGGTCCGAAGTTATACCAACCTCACCTTTCTATTGTTTAGTTGTTTGAGCGCCATCACAATCTCGTCTAGGCTGATGTCGGGCAGTTCAACAGTGTAGTGGTGGGTCAGTATTGCGCGGAAATCCTTTGGGCTGGTTTCGGCTCTAGAAGTATGTGAGTCGTACAATCGGCCATAGAAGTCTTTGATCTCAGAAAGGATCTACGGGCTAGAGACGACGGTTGTGCTATTATTGGTCTAGAACTTCGTCAGTTGGGAACTACTCAATTGCATGGCGAAGACTTTTGACCCCTGATTTTGCTCAATTGCCTTTTCTATTCAGCGTGTATTTGAGCATCGGAGGTCACGTCGCATCCGCTTACCGTTTTTTTTATTAAGCTCCCTTTTTTCTGAAGGTGTGGCTTGTTGTTGCTCCCGTCGCTCGTCCGTAAGCTAAAGAGCCTCATCCGAGATTTTAGACTTCGTACCCCGTACGCTGCTTCTGACAAAATCTAGTACCTTAGGGAGGACCCTAAGGATTTCCACAACTTATTGGAGTCCCTCGTCTTCTAATACGTTATTTGTGGTTGCCAAGGTAGCGAATCTATTTTCCAAATTGAGTTGGAACTATTCTGATCCAACAGCGGTCTGGAGTTGGTTGGGTTGGAGCGTAGGCTTCACCAGATGGCATCTTACATGCTTGTGGTCAATATTCAAGAAGCCTCGGACAAGTCGGTGATCACTACCGGTTTAAAACCTGCTGACCACTAATACATCCTCGAATATGTGCTTATTGATGAAGTCAATCTCATTTTTAGTCACAGTGTCGGGGCTTTGCTTAGGCCACTTTTTCTGGGGTTGCTTTTTGAATAAAGAATTCATCAAAAAGAACCCCTTTTTATCCAAAAAGTTAACTAGCATTTGCCCCCTGTGATTCCTGTCTCCATAGCCCATAGCCGTGTGGACCTTTTTTCGATGAATGAATGTTTTTTTTTTTTTTTATTTTTTTTTAGTGCTAGTCTACTCCCACTTTGGCGTTAAACTCTCCCATGATAACGTTGTAGGAGACCCTTGTGGTGTTATGTAGGGGTGAAGATATGTCATCAAACATATCTTCTAAATCATCATCCGAGTGTGCCGAGGTCGGAGCATAAACTTGTTTTACATTAAGGCTATATCTTTAGGTCAGCCTAAGAATCAGATACGCTGCCCTGGTCGACACACTGGATATTTCTACAACATTATCAATGAAGACCTTAGTGACGAGGAACCCCACGCCACCCTGAGACTGCTGATCGCCCTCTCGGTAGTAGAACAGGTGGCCCGATTCCAGGGTCATCGTGTCCTCCGCCTCTCTTCTCTTAACCCTACAATATGCCACCTGATCTTTGTGAACATCGGCTCGTGTTGCGCCATGTATTCGTCAAGCCTAATCGTTCGTCCGTCGTACTTTTGTTTTTGTTTTGGGTGGTCTTCGGTTTTTTTGTAATGCCGTTATTGTCCCACTGCTGTCATAGTTCTCCCCCAATTCCTTCCATGTATTGTCTTACTATATTCTATCTTCTGCATGTGCAAGCCAATTTTCATCGAAAATATCGAGATCGTCGCGCCACCGCTTCCTTCGTCGGTCATTGGGTACCCAATGTGTGGCGTTCTTTGGTAATTTTTCGGCATGCCATTACCTATGAATTGTCCTCTGACAGAGCTTACGCTCCTATGAGCTCCTATGTTCTATGCATTGTGATCGGATCTCGGAATGCGCCCACATTTAGTTGCTAAGTTCAGAGAGGCGAAGTTAGACTTTGCGCAGTTGTGGTGTAGGGGCGGGCGCGCGGCGGACACCCGCGTGTGTTAGTCGTGATCGAATCTCGGAATGCGCCCACATTTAGTTGCTAAGTTCAGAGAGGCGAAGTTAGACTTTGCGCAGTTGTGGTGTAGGGGCGGGCGCGCGGCGGACACCCGCGTGTGTTAGTCGCGGCGCCGCCGGCTACGTGTAACATTAGTCGTGTGTGTGTGTGTGTGTGCAGGAGCGCGTGAGCGGCGTGTGCGAAGGCGAGCGGAACTTCCATGTGCTGTACCAGCTGTTGGCGGGCGCCGACGTGCCGCTGCTCAGTGAGTAGTGCCGGCGCCGTGCCGCCCGCCGCCCGTGCCAGACGTGTCGTGCCATGTCAAGAGTGCCGGCCGACAGTTCTGATCTAACAGCTGATGGCTCTCCGTTTCAAGAGATTGCTCCTATATTCTTTTCTTTTTCTTGTTTTACTTTATCTTTTTCTTTCCTTTTTCATTTCTTTTTTTTCTTTTTCTTTTATTATTCTTTTACATTGCTTTTCTTTTCTTTTCTTTACTTTGTAAATGGCGTCCACTCTCATGGTATCTCATCATAACTATCATCAGCCCGTATTCGTCCACTGCTGGACGTAGGCCTTTCTTGTGAACGCTGAGCCCAAACCTCGGCACTCTTCATGCAGTCGCTTCCTGCCGCCTTTCGCAAGACGTCACTCCACTTGGCCCGTGGTTATCTTACACTACGTTTTCCTAAACGCGGTCTCCACTCTAGAACACGTTTACGGTTGTCGGTTATTCGAGTTATGTGACCGGCCCTTTGCCACTTCAGCTTGCTAATTCTTTGAGCTATGTTGGTTACCTTAATTCACTTGCGGATCTCATCATCTCGGATTCTGTCCTTTAGAGAAACTCCGAGCATTGTTCTGTCCATAGCTCGCTGAGCGACTTTAAATTTGTAGACCTTCATGTTTCGGCTCTGTAGGTCATAACGGTAGAACGTCTTCAACGTGAGCGACGTTGAAGACTTTCGTCTTTAAGCACTGTGTATGGACGACGAAAAGTAGTTTACCAAGTGCTGCCCATTCCACCTGAATCCTCCTATCGTCTTCTCTTTCGAAGTTGGTCCTATGGTACGGCCAATTTCAAAAGGGAAGCCGATACTCCTACCTAATTGCATAGTCGGGCAGACTATGCAATGAGTAAACATATTTCTGAACAACTTGAAGGAGGACACCGTTATCGATGATCGGTTGCGGGACCTTTACGGTCGTTAAACATAACCTAGGTTTATCCATGTTCATCTCGAGACCGATATGACTAGAGGCGTGAGCTATGTTGGCCAGCATTTGCTCGAGATCCTGCAGCGACTCCGCCATAAGGATAATATCATCAGCAAAACGGAGGTGCGAGATGTAATCGCCAGTTATGTTAATGCCCGTTCTTTTCCAGTCCATAGTCTTTGACAAAGAATACATTGTATTTCAGCAAAAATGACAAGGTGACCATCGCTAAATTGTTAGCATTTAATATATATGATCCAGTTGTACATGGTATAATGGATCACTCTGACGGTGTCTCGGTTAATATTAGTATTAGACGTAGTACAGCGGAGGCAAATTTATCTGTTCATTTAAACTGTCTGCTAAGACAATGGAAAGGCCCGGTAACTTACATATTTTTCATAACAATATACAGGGTCTTTCCAGCAAAGCATTAGCGTTAGTACTTTTTTTAGATTTCTCTAACTTCGAAGTTATTTGTGTAACTGAGCATTGGTTCACGATAGGTACTTTGATACCATCCATTAGAAACTATGTGATTGGTAGTTTGGTCAAAAGAAAAAAGCTAAGTCTCATGGTGGGTCTTTAATTTATTTAGTGAATAAATGTAAATTTAAGGAGAGGAAAGACATTGTGGCTTTGTCTGTTAAACGGACTATTGAGTTATCATGTGTTGAGCTGGAGCATCATATAATTGTATGTGTATACAGAACCCCCACTGGCTGATTTCAATGTGTTTGAGTCTGTTATGGAGGATGTTTTGAGGAAATATTCTAACAATTCAAAATTCCTTGTTGTATGTGGTGATTTCAAATTAGATAACTTGTTAAATGTCCATTAAACGATAAATTCCTAAATATATTTTTGTGCTTTATTTTAAAAAATCTTTTTAATCAGCCAACCAGAATCACTAGCACATCTGCGACCTGTTTAGACAATGTTTTTTGCAATTATGAACCTCTTAGCTCTTAGCTCTTAGCTATAAGTGATAAGCTTAGCTCTTATCATAGTGGGCAAAGCGTTGTGTTTCCATGTAAATCAGGTAAAAACTCTCAGTTCACTTACAAGCCTATTACTTGCAAGCGTTTGGAATGTTTTGTAGATAACATTGATAATCAACATATGGCCGGTTCCTATATCTTAAAACGAACCGTTTTTGCTTACGGACCTACGTGTCCGTAAGCAAAAACGGTTCGTTTTTGACATACGCTTTTGACATAAACGCTATACAAAAAACATCAAAAGTAACAAGACATTGGAAAAACGAATCGTTTAATTTTTATAGGAATGGGAGGTTATTCATTTGCTGTTTGATGGGAATTCTGATGACCTTTGCAATTCCTTGTTTAATATAATGGATAAAGAGTTTAAAGATATATTTAAATAAAAAAAATATTAGGGTGGGATTTGATGACTACATACTACTACTACATACTACTTTGATACTACAGGTATTTACAAAAGTAGAAACTAATTATACGATTTATATTCTCAAAAAAATATGAATGCTAATGACATTTGTTGAATAAGACATTTAAATCCGTGTGTAATACCGCGAAATCTCTTCATTTGAGTAGGAAAATTAAACAATCTGAGGATAAAATCAAAACAACACGGAAAATAATAAATACCGAAACCGGCAAAATTAAACCTCGACACCGAAATTTTATCGATCACGAAGTAAAAAAAAAATATTTACTACCCAGTCCTTAAAATCATCCTCAGCTGAGGCTTCTTGTATGCTCTCTCGTTGAAAAGTGTGATGTTATATATAAATTTAAACATATTAATGTTACTTCGATTGTTAAGACATTTAAATTGCTTAACATAAAAAATACAGAGGATCTTTGGGGAATATCTACGAAAATTTTAAATTTTATTATTAGTATAATTGCTCCATACTTAGGTGTCGATGAAGGAGTTTTTCCCGACATAATGAAAAATTGTAAACTTATTCCCTTATTCAAGTCTAGCAGTAAAAATGATCCGACTAACTACGGACCCATTTCTATACTTCCCGCTCTAAGTAAAATTTTTGAGAAAATAATATTAAACCAGTTATTAACACACTTCAATCTCAACGGTCTGTTTCATAATGAACAATATGGCTTCACTTTAGGCTGATCAACTACAGACGCAGGCACAGGGCTCTTAAAGCATATATTCGATGCTTGGGAGGAATCACAGGACGCAATTGGCGTTTTCTGTGATTTATCCAAAGCATTTGACTGCGTTTGCCACGAAACATAATTTTTTAAATTTAATCATTACGGAGCTAATGGGAAAGCGCTCGATCTTTTATCCTCGTATCTTAGCAATAAAATCCAAAAAGTGGATGGAAATGGTGCGAGGTCATCAGGATCTCTCATTACAATGGGAGTCCCACAAGGTTCAATACTTGGGCCATTCTTGTTCTTGGTTTACATTAACGATCTTCGCTTTTTCATAGATTGACAGAACCTTGAACAATTTTGATGATGTTAACAAGGCAATCACGCTAGTTCTTAATTGATTTACAACTAACAATCTAATGTTAA
Organism: Alsophila aescularia; assembly: GCA_946251855.1. Taxonomy (NCBI): domain Eukaryota; kingdom Metazoa; phylum Arthropoda; class Insecta; order Lepidoptera; family Geometridae; genus Alsophila; species Alsophila aescularia. The sequence goes on from OX276376.1 coordinate 34,428,684, forward strand.
ACCCTAAGAAAACTAAATGTATCAAATTCTCACTACTCAATGTCAGAGGGGTTCCTACGAATTCAAGTATTTTAATAAATAGTAAGCCTGTAGACCTTGTGCAGTCAACCACATTTTTGGGTATTACTTTAGATTCAAAATTACAGTGGGGTCCTTACATATCGTTGATAGCTGGTAGATTGAGCTCTGCAGCCTATGCAGTACGTAAAATTAGACAGTTTACCGATATAGCCACTGCAAGATTAGTAAATTTTAGTTAATTTCACAGTATTATGTCGTATGGCATTTTGCTGTGGGGTAAGGCCGCGGAAATTCAATCAATATTTGTGCTGCAGAAGAGAGCAATTCGTTCCATTTACAATATTAAATCCCGCGATTCGCGAACGGTTTAAAGAGATCAATATTCTTACAGTGGCTTGTCAATATATATTTGAAAATATAATGTATGTTCGGAAGAATATCAATACCCTTGTTTAAAACAGGGATGTTCATAATTTTAATACTAGAAATAAAAATAAACTAAAAGTGTCTGGATTTCGGTTAAAGAAAGTTAGTGGTTCATATATGGGGAACTGTATACGCTTTTTTAATAAGTTACCTGATGGCATTGATCAATTACCAATGCATAGGTTTAAAACTTTTGTTAAAGTAAATCTCATAAAGAAAGCGTATTACAATGTAAATGATTATAATAATAATAATAATATATTCGGGACAATTCCACACCAATTAACTTGCCCCAAACTAGTATACCCTGTACTATGGGTACTAGATAACGGATAAACATACATATATACGAATATTAATGACAGAAATGCATGGCTCGATGTCTCCAAGCTCCATGATAATAATAAGTGATAATTTCGATGTTAACGTTAAGTGAATAAAATGTTCTAAAAAAATAAATAAAAATAAAAGCATCTCATCACCTCAATGTATCGCAAGTCCACTTGGCATCGCTGCAGTGATTCGAGAACAGCCCAGGTTTCGATAGATTCAATATCTTTCTCGTTGTCCACAAAAGCAAAACACAGGGATGGTCATACTCTTCAGTCTTCTGTATAACCTGCCGCACTGTGTGGATGTGGTTCGTTTTTTTTTTTGGTAACCTATATTGAATCTCAACTCTGACTTGCCATCTATCTATATCAACCCACTATTGGGTATAGGCCTATCTACATGAACGGAATTATCAGTTTATCAAAAATGATCTGGTACTTATAGTAAATATACGCTCTCGCCCGAACCTGTTATTTACATCCGAATAATTATTTGCAAAAGTAAACTTCCAATACTTTTACGTAAACATTGCAACACGTACCTACAAAATACAAATTATGCACGACGAATTGGACGAAGTCGTCATTGCGTCAAACAAAAATTAAAAAAAAGTGTAGATGTGTCACGTATTCCGCGTGCAGCGCGTACAGCCCGCGTGTGTTGCAGAGCGGCTGAAGCTGCAGCGGTCGTGGGAGCAGTACCGCATCCTGTGCGGCGCGCCGCCGGCCGCGGAGGCGCCGCGCGCGTCGCCGCGCCGCGCACCCGCCGCGCCGCCGCCGCCCGCGGCGCCGCACGCCGCCGCGCAGCACGACACCGACCACTTCGCCTTCACTAAGGTGAGCGCTCGCGTCGCCGCTTCCCCTCCGCCTCTCTGGCCGCAAGCTCTATTCTGCGTCGCGTTCGCAGGCGGCGATGGCGACGCTGGGGCTGGGCGGTGGCGAGGGCGGCGCCGTGCTGCGGCTGCTGGCGTTCATACTGAAGCTCGGCAACGTACAGTTCGAGCCGCAGCACAACATCGACGGCTCCATTGGCACGCGCATCCACCATCTGTATGGTGCGTATAGCGGGAGCGATGCGAGAGTTGCGCGCCCGCCCGCTGACGTGCGCGTGTGTTGCAGAGCTACGCGAGGCGTGCGCGCTGGTGGGCGTGGATGCAGACGCGTTGGCGGAGGCGCTGGCGGCGCCGCAGCACCCGCCGCACCTGCCCGCCGAGTGCGAGCGCGCGCACAGAGGTGAGGACACATACACCCCCCTCCCCCTCGCCCTCTCCCTCCCCTCCCCCTCCACCTCCCTCCCCCTCCCCTTCCCCTCCCCCTTGGTGGAGCAGTGCGGGGTATAAATCTTTAGATAGTTTCGACGGCATAACACACGCAGAGGAGTCATGAATTTAATCCTAGACAGAAGATCAGGACTATCAATAACATTTGAAGTAATATTATGCAGAAACGTAAGATCAGCTGCTTCTCTACGTTTAACAAGGGGCAAGAGATGATGGCGCTTACAACTAGCGATATAATCAGGGCTTTGGATTTTGAATATGTCCTCAGCCGTGGAGTGCCATTCCGGGCGCGCGCGCGCAGCCAGGTGCCGACGCACAGCGATAAGGACTCCACCACCCCGCGACTGCCCCCTCTCATCATAGTCTCGATCACGCCGCCATACACTGTACATGCCACCAAACAACTCCTCATTTTTAATTCCGTTTAATAACCACGTCTCACTCAGAATGACCAAATCATAACTATGTAGTTGTACATTTCTCCTAAATTCTACTGTCTTTGTTCGTAAACCTCTAACGTTTTGGTAATAGATACTAAAACCATAGTGCACTATCCAACCACAACAGTGTTGTGGTGGACTGTGTTTCATTAAAATAAATAGTGAGATTGGCGCTACAGGTTCGCAAACTAAAACAAAACAAGTTTATTTGACAGGTTACAACTAGATGTAAGGTATTGTCAAATGAAGTAAAGTTATGATAAAAAAGTGGTAGTTGACTATTCATAGGACCCTGTGAGCGAAAATTAAATATATTAAAGTTCAAATAACACATAAATAACATTATTATGTCTAGGTACAGATGTTCAGTGACAGTAAGCAAGGTGCCGGCTAAGCCAGGAACATGACATGAGTAACGACCTATGATGAATAGAAGTGATAACATGATATTATATGGTATGAAATTAAAATAATAGTATGGAATCCGTATAATTGGCAAAAGACTTGTTTTTTATGTAAGGGTTGACGAGGCATAATTAATGAGTAGTATCTAGCTATCGAATAAAACAATGAACAAAATATGGATGATATTGATAGTAAAATAAGGCTTACTAGAGGTTTAAAAGGCATATTAATGGAATAGATTAACAAACAACAGTGCAGGAACTTAGTTATTATAAGCTTACATATTAACAAGACAAAATAACTAAAAATAGTCATTTAATTTTGGCTAGATCGTCTGCACTCTGAATCAAAGTTACAGGCGACGTATCATTCCTTCTCATGAGAATTCTACAGTTTTGAACCCAGGTATATTTATAGTTCTTCTCAGCAGCTAATTTCTTGGCCTTAGTTAGTAACTGCTTATTCTCACTGGTTAAGTGATCATTAATGTAGATTTTAGATTCCACTTTCGAGAAACCAAGCTTTTCTGCGATTAGATTAGTTAGATTTTTAGTAGCCCTGGCCAAGGCGACGAAGTTTCCCTTTACGTACCGACCAAGGAAACCAACTATGATGGGCTTGGCTTCCGTGGACGAACGCGCTCTTGTCACGAAGTTAATGTCAGATGATGACAAGGACTGGCCTACAATATCCCCAAGTTGACAAACTAGTTGAATTAGGTTTTCATTTTTTTTCATAGGCTTTATTTCAACATTATATATTCTTTCACGTTGCTCTTTGGTCGCGAAGTCAGCTGTTAATTTAGATAATGTTGATTGTAAATGTGGGTTGTCATCATTCTTAGCACAATTGGTTTCCAATTTTAACACTCTCTTTTCCACTTCTAGCGCCTTTAACTCCACATCTTGTGTTTTTGTTTTATTTTCATGGACTTCTAGTTTAATAGCGTGAATAGAATCATTAATGTCACGTAGGCTTCCTCTAATGTCTTTCACTTCTTGAACGAGAGAGGGAAGCTGCTCGAGACGGACGTTAATGCCACATATCCCGTTCCGAAGCTCCTGTAGTACTTGGTCAAGGGTGGCAGGTGACGAAGAAACACTTTGGGCACTCGGCGATGCAACAGCAGCCAACTGCTGCTGGCTAGATTTGCAGCTGGCGCACAGTAAAGCGGCCCGTTTCGCTGCTCCCAGTTTACGATAATTCACTTCACTTATGCTGGCGCACGAGAAACAGAACAAAACGGAACATTTTACGCCATCTGAGTGCTCACCATTACAGCCTGGACACATAAACTTGGACATAATAAGAAAATAAACCGATCCGCGTAATTTATAGAAGTTGGTAGGTATATTTGCACGCAGCGCGGTTTAAGTGCGTGCGGGCGTCGTAACGGCGCGGAGCGGACTAATATGTAAATAGGTAGGTACCTACATTCTTCTAGTTACGTACCTAAGGCTGGAAATTAGTGTGGAGGAATGTGGTATATGTGGGTAGGCTTCTTAGAAAGGGGGGGGGGGGGGGTAGATATAAGTTAGTTATTAAGTTTCTTGGTGGAGGGTATCGATTCAGTCTAAAATATAGCTCGGTGTTTCTTCAAATACGTGTCTTCTCTTATTTACGGCTTCCGCAGGAATCTTACAGTTTGTGTATCATAAATATATTTATTGTATGTAATTTATTGATATAGATTTATAATATAAATATAAATTAATAGCTTAAAAGCTAAAATAAACAATAGTTTAAAAAAAACTAAAAAACACGCTTTATATAGAAAACCAAACTAAAAAATAGAAAATAAATTTTAATAGTGTAAATAAGAAAAAAAAAATATTTCAAAAAAATCGTGGGGTGCATGGGTCAATAGGTATAAATATTTCATTGACAGATATAAGAAGCACCCCACGTTTTTTTTGAATAAAACATTTTTTTCTTATTTACACTATTAAAATTTATTTTCTATTTTTTAGTTTGGTTTTCTATATAAAGCGTGTTTTTTAGTTTTTTTAAACTATTATTTATTTTCTACTTTTAAGTTTTTTTTTTTCGTATTATTGCATCGTTATCGGTCTTTGCCAGGTGTGCAAAATTTGAATGAAATCAGCGTTTAAAGTGGGTTAAAATAGCGTCCAAAGGAGTCGGTTACAAACATACAAGTGAAGCTAATATAAAGCGTATAAAAACACGCCTGCCCTGCCAAAAAAGAGCTTTTGCCAATAAATTATATACTGTTGGAATGTGCTTATCAAGGCCTTCAGTTTGATACCCATGTAAAATACGAAGAAAAATATTTATTTTGAATTTGAAAATTGAACCATACTTCCGCCACATTGAATGATTAAAAAAAAAAGTCTATGTTACTCGGGGGGATGTAAGGATTCTAATGATACCCCATACGTCTACATCTGTTCAGGCATTTAAAAGTTATGGTGGAATAAATAAACTCACATACATACAAACATACATGAATGCTAAAAACATTACACTCCTTTTTTGGGCAGTCGTGTAAAAATAAGGGGCGCTCATATTAATACAAGAGGTGTTTTTTAAACGTTTTCATATTATTTTGCTGCCGTAAAAACGGTTATACATAAAAACGTCAAACTTAGTGTGATTAAAGAGAAACCCCCGACTTTAGCCAGCCGTTTGGCCGGTTGTTATTTTCGATTTTTCATTTGGGCATTGTTTAAACATACCAGTTTTTTCAGTTCACTCATTTTACTAGTACTAGGTTGCTCAATCGCGATTGATTTATCTTTTTATGGAGTCTGTGAAGTACAAAACAAAAATTGAGGTACAAATTTTATCAGATTTTGTTGACAATGCCATAATTCGAAGAAAAAAAACAAACTAAAAAGTAGAAAATAAATAATAGTTTAAAAAACTAAAAAACACGCTTTATATAGAAAACCAAGCTAAAAAATAGAAAATAAAAAGTCGTGGGGTGCATGGGTCATTTCGGTAATATCTTAAAAAGCACCCCACGCTTTATTTTTAAATAAAACATTTGTTTCTTATTTACACTATTAAAATTTATTTTCTATTTTTTAGTTTGGTTTTCTATATAAAGCGTGTTTTTTAGTTTTTTAAACTTTTATTTATTTTATGTTTACTTATCCGCTAGGCGTCCCGCGATTTTTTTTATTTTGCCATTTTCCCTGCTAAACCTTTGATTGACTTTTTAATCAAACGCCGTATAAACAAAACACACATCAATTAAAGTCATAATCATTTTAACTCACCATTTCGATATGATTTTGTAATAAATAGTAGATAATAAAAACTACACATAAAACTACACGAGAGTAACGTAGCTACTTATACTACTGGGATACCGTTTAATACCGCTTTTTATGCTCAAGTGGATAGTAGATTTGTAATATATAGTACCTTATTATTTTATGCTGATATCCCTAAACACGCACACATTGCCAGTTATAGACAGTATGTACACTAGTGCTATACACACATTGTGCCTAACTTGGGTCGTTCTTTGCGTGTTGTATGTTTACATTTATCTATCTAGACAGGTATATAATCAAATATATAATCAAAGAAGCTGACATTAGTTTGTTTATGTTGAGAGCCAGTATGGTACAAGAATCTCTTCTGGACTCCTTCCAACCTGTCTGAATGCACTTAATATTCTGGGTTCCAAACGACACTACAATAATCTAAAAGACTACGCAGTAGACTTTAGAATAGGTGAATGAAGAGACGAATTTAAAAAAAAATTATTGCCTTATTTGGTATAAGGCAATTAATTTTTTACCCCCTTATTTAATATGCTTTCTTGACAGTATGATCAATGTGATCCCGAAAGCAGAGCTTATTATCAACAATGACTCCCAGATCACGTATGGAAGAAAGTTCTTTCAAGGGAATATTGTCTAGTTTGTAGCAAGCCGAAAAAGGCACGAGATGGATTTAAAAGATATTTATTAAAGATGGATTGATAGAGGTTTAAAAGGCATATTAATGGAATAGATTAACAAACAACAGTGCAGGAACTTAGTTATTATAAGCTTACAAATTAACAAGACAAAATAACTGAAAAATAGTCACTTAATTTTGGCTAGATCGTCTGCACTCTGAATCAAAGTTACAGGCGACGTATCATTCCTTCTCATGAGAATTCTACAGTTTTGAACCCAGGTATATTCATAGTTCTTCTCAGCAGCTAATTTCTTGGCCTTAGTTAGTAACTGCTTATTCTCACTGGTTAAGTGATCATTAATGTAGATTTTAGATTCCACTTTCGAGAAACCAAGCTTTTCTGCGATTAGATTAGTTAGATTTTTAGTAGCCCTGGCCAAGGCGACGAAGTTTCCCTTTACGTACCGACCAAGGAAACCAACTATGATGGGCTTGGCTTCCGTGGACGAACGCGCTCTTGTCACGAAGTTAATGTCAGATGATGACAAGGACTGGCCTACAATATCCCCAAGTTGACAAACTAGTTGAATTAGGTTTTCATTTTTTTTCATAGGCTTTATTTCAACATTATATATTCTTTCACGTTGCTCTTTGGTCGCGAAGTCAGCTGTTAATTTAGATAATGTTGATTGTAAATGTGGGTTGTCATCATTCTTAGCACAATTGGTTTCCAATTTTAACACTCTCTTTTCCACTTCTAGCGCCTTTAACTCCACATCTTGTGTTTTTGTTTTATTTTCATGGACTTCTAGTTTAATAGCGTGAATAGAATCATTAATGTCACGTAGGCTTCCTCTAATGTCTTTCACTTCTTGAACGAGAGAGGGAAGCTGCTCGAGACGGACGTTAATGCCACATATCCCGTTCCGAAGCTCCTGTAGTACTTGGTCAAGGGTGGCAGGTGACGAAGAAACACTTTGGGCACTCGGCGATGCAACAGCAGCCAACTGCTGCTGGCTAGATTTGCAGCTGGCGCACAGTAAAGCGGCCCGTTTCGCTGCTCCCAGTTTACGATAATTCACTTCACTTATGCTGGCGCACGAGAAACAGAACAAAACGGAACATTTCGAACACTTTACGCCATCTGAGTGCTCACCATTACAGCCTGGACACATAAACTTGGACATAATAAGAAAATAAACCGATCCGCGTGATTTATAGAAGTTGGTAGGTATATTTGCACGCAGCGCGGTTTAAGTGCGTGCGGGCGTCGTAACGGCGCGGAGCGGACTAATATGTAAATAGGTAGGTACCTACATTCTTCTAGTTACGTACCTAAGGCTGGAAATTAGTGTGGAGGAATGTGGTATATGTGGGTAGGCTTCTTAGAAAGGGGGGGGGGTAGATATAAGTTAGTTATTAAGTTTCTTGGTGGAGGGTATCGATTCAGTCTAAAATATAGCTCGGTGTTTCTTCAAATACGTGTCTTCTCTTATTTACGGCTTCCGCAGGAATCTTACAGTTTATGTATCATAAATATATTTATTGTATGTAATTTATTGATATAGATTTATAATATAAATATAAATTAATAGCTTAAAAGCTAAAATAAACAATAGTTTAAAAAAAACTAAAAAACACGCTTTATATAGAAACCCAAACTAAAAAATAGAAAATAAATTTTAATAGTGTAAATAAGAAAAAAAAAATATTTCAAAAAAATCGTGGGGTGCATGGGTCAATAGGTATAAATATTTCATTGACAGATATAAGAAGCACCCCACGCTTTTTTTAAATAAAACATTTTTTTCTTATTTACACTATTAAAATTTATTTTCTATTTTTTAGTTTGGTTTTCTATATAAAGCGTGTTGTTTAGTTTTTTTAAACTATTATTTATTTTCTACTTTTAAGTTTTTTTTTTTCGTATTATTGCATCGTTATCGGTCTTTGCCAGGTGTGCAAAATTTGAATGAAATCAGCGTTTAAAGTGGGTTAAAATAGCGTCCAAAGGAGTCGGTTACAAACATACAAGTGAAGCTAATATAAAGCGTATAAAAACACGCCTGCCCTGCCAAAAAAGAGCTTTTGCCAATAAATTATATACTGTTGGAATGTGCTTATCAAGGCCTTCAGTTTGATACCCATGTAAAATACGAAGAAAAATATTTATTTTGAATTTGAAAATTGAACCATACTTCCGCCACATTGAATGATTAAAAAAAAAAGTCTATGTTACTCGGGGGGATGTAAGGATTCTAATGATACCCCATACGTCTACATCTGTTCAGGCATTTAAAAGTTATGGTGGAATAAATAAACTCACATACATACAAACATACATGAATGCTAAAAACATTACACTCCTTTTTTGGGCAGTCGTGTAAAAATAAGGGGCGCTCATATTAATACAAGAGGTGTTTTTTAAACGTTTTCATATTATTTTGCTGCCGTAAAAACGGTTATACATAAAAACGTCAAACTTAGTGTGATTAAAGAGAAACCCCCGACTTTAGCCAGCCGTTTGGCCGGTTGTTATTTTCGATTTTTCATTTGGGCATTGTTTAAACATACCAGTTTTTTCAGTTCACTCATTTTACTAGTACTAGGTTGCTCAATCGCGATTGATTTATCTTTTTATGGAGTCTGTGAAGTACAAAACAAAAATTGAGGTACAAATTTTATCAGATTTTGTTGACAATGCCATAATTCGAAGAAAAAAAACAAACTAAAAAGTAGAAAATAAATAATAGTTTAAAAAACTAAAAAACACGCTTTATATAGAAAACCAAGCTAAAAAATAGAAAATAAAAAGTCGTGGGGTGCATGGGTCATTTCGGTAATATCTTAAAAAGCACCCCACGCTTTATTTTTAAATAAAACATTTGTTTCTTATTTACACTATTAAAATTTATTTTCTATTTTTTAGTTTGGTTTTCTATATAAAGCGTGTTTTTTAGTTTTTTAAACTTTTATTTATTTTATGTTTACTTATCCGCTAGGCGTCCCGCGATTTTTTTTATTTTGCCATTTTCCCTGCTAAACCTTTGATTGACTTTTTAATCAAACGCCGTATAAACAAAACACACATCAATTAAAGTCATAATCATTTTAACTCACCATTTCGATATGATTTTGTAATAAATAGTAGATAATAAAAACTACACATAAAACTACACGAGAGTAACGTAGCTACTTATACTACTGGGATACCGTTTAATACCGCTTTTTATGCTCAAGTGGATAGTAGATTTGTAATATATAGTACCTTATTATTTTATGCTGATATCCCTAAACACGCACACATTGCCAGTTATAGACAGTATGTACACTAGTGCTATACACACATTGTGCCTAACTTGGGTCGTTCTTTGCGTGTTGTATGTTTACATTTATCTATCTAGACAGGTATATAATCAAATATATAATCAAAGAAGCTGACATTAGTTTGTTTATGTTGAGAGCCAGTATGGTACAAGAATCTCTTCTGGACTCCTTCCAACCTGTCTGAATGCACTTAATATTCTGGGTTCCAAACGACACTACAATAATCTAAAAGACTACGCAGTAGACTTTAGAATAGGTGAATGAAGAGACGAATTTAAAAAAAAAATGATTGCCTTATTTGGTATAAGGCAATTAATTTTTTACCCCCTTATTTAATATGCTTTCTTGACCGTATGATCAATGTGATCCCGAAAGCAGAGCTTATTATCAACAATGACTCCCAGATCACGTATGGAAGAAAGTTCTTTCAAGGGAATATTGTCTAGTTTGTAGCAAGCCGAAAAAGGCACGAGATGACGCGAAAATTTAATAAGAAAGCAGTTGTCTGCATTAAGAAACATACTATTCTGCTTGCACTATCGAATTACCACATCGATAGTGTAACACATCTACGAGTACATATTTCTCATCACAGATCGATAAACCAGGCAAATCATTAATGAAGATGAGAAATAGTAGAAGGCCCAAATGAGATTATTGGGGCACACCTGAAGGTACATCTGTCTCCATAGACTTTAACCTCTTTGCAACACCCACCTGAGACCTTTTACTTATATATGAAATTCAACCACCATATAAGCGAACCATGAATCCCCAGACTCTGCAGTTTGGCCAGTAACAAATCATGGTCAAGTAGGTCAAAGGCCTTACTGAAGTCGGTATAAATGGCATGAGCTTCCCCACCTTTATCAAGAACTTCAAGAATATAAGTAACATAACCTAATAGGTTAGTGGAAGTAGATCTGCGTGGCAGGAAACCATGTTGATTCATGTTAAGGAGCTGAGAGACGTGCCAAAACAATTTTTTTTGACAACCAGAGATTCTAATAATTTACTTAACTGAATTGGGGTAATAAAAGCCATTTTCCAACTTGTCAGGAACCAGCTCATATCGATTGACTTCTGGAAAATAATAGTCAAGGGCTCAGCAATCACTTCAGCAGAACTTTTTATAACTATAGAAAGAATTGAATCTGGTCTTGCTCCCTTATTTCCCTTATATTTGTATTGAATCGGAAGTGTACCTGCTGTGACAGAGGATGAGGGTACGGCGGGTGCGGACATGGACGCGTGTGCGGATGCGGGTGCTGGCGCGGGCGAGGCGGAGAGCGACGCGGGCGGCGAGTACGGCGGCGAGGCGGAGTGGGCGCGCGCCGCGCTCGCCCGCCTGCTCGGCGCGCTCTACTCGCGCCTGTTCACGTGGCTCGTGCAGCGCGCCAACGCGGCGCTGCGGCCCGCCGCCGGTGCCGCGCCGGCGCGCGCCGCGCTCGCTCTGCTCGACGTGTACGGGTTCGAGTCGCTCGCGCGGAACGGGCTCGAGCGGCTGCTCATCAACTACGCCGCAGAGCGCGTGCAGGCCGCCGTCACTGGCGCCACGCTGCGCCGCGAGCAGGAGGAGTACGCGCGCGAGGGGCTGCCGTGGCGGCCGCTGCCGTACCGCGACCACGACGCCGCCGTCGACCTCCTGGACGCGGGGCCCGACTCCGTGCTGGGCGCGCTGCGGGACGCGGCCGCGCGCGCCGCGCCCGATGCCGCGCTGCTGGCGCGTCTGCAGCGCCGCCGCCACCCCCGCCTGCACGTTACGCCGCCCGATCACTTCACGTGAGTGCCGCGCCCGCCCCCGCCGCTCCACGTCGCCGCTTCTACCGCGCGTCTCTTCTGTCCGCAGGGTGGCGCACTTTGCAGGCGCGGTGACGTACTGCGCGCGCGGGATGGTGTGTAAAAACCGCGACGCGCTATGCCGGCGCTGCGGTGGTGTGTTGGGCGGCGCGCGCGATGCGCTGCTGGCCGAGCTGTTCGCAGCCGAGGGCGCCGCCCCGGCGCCGCCGCCCTCGCCGCGCCGCCCCGCCGCGCTCTCGTGCCGGCAGCGCGCACTGGTGGCAGCGCTGGTGCGGCGGCTGCCGCCCGCGCCGCGCCTTGTGCGCTGCCTGCGCGCTGACGCCATGCTGCGGCCGCACCGCTTCGACGCGCAGCTGCTGCGCCACCAGATACGGACGCAGGGGTGAGCAAGCTCGCCCCGCCCCTCCCCCGCCGGCCTTCCCGCGCGCTCACCTCGGCGATTTCGTCCGCAGGATCGTAGAGATGGCGCTGCTGCGGCGCGCGGGGTGGTGCGAGTCGATGTGCGCGCGCGGCGTGGTGGCACGGTACGGCGTGCTGTCGGGCAGCGGCGGCGCGCTGCGCTCTGCATCGCCGGGCGGCGTGCGCGACTCTCCGGTGCGCACGGCGCGCGCGCTGCTGCGCGCGCTGCCCATCCCGAGCGCAGAGTTTGCGTACGGCCGTACGAGAGTGTTCATCCGGAGCCCGAGGACGGTGAGCCATCATTATCATCAACCTATATCCTCTTTCCCCTGGACCTCCAACTTATTTTCTCTAATCAAAATTACAACAATAATAGATCTAAGTAAAATAAATCATCAGATAAAAGCAATTAACTTCTCTGAAATACTACAGGCCCCGGACGCTAATATAGCAGCTGAGCTTCTTAATAATAAATTATTTAATGTGGTCAAAGTAAATTCGTGCAATTTAAAGGTGCCACGTAATCAACGTATAATTAAGCCTTGGATCACTCTAGACGTTCTTCGTTGTATTCGAACGCGTGACAGGCATTATTCGTTGTATTCGAACCCGTGACAGGCATTCTTCGTTGTATTCGAACCCGTGACAGAATGCACCTTCAATTAGATAGAAGGAACTGCAAATAATGTAACTCTCAAAATATCTTACTCTCGACATAGATATATGTACTAATGTTATAGAAAAACTGAAAATAGAATATCACAAAGCAGAGTTAATAGTACATTACTGCCGCGGTCTGTAATGACTGCGTTGCTGGCAGCGATGATGATGGTCGAGAACTTAACTAAGCAAAGCTCGAGGCCATCATAGCGTGGCCAGCAGGGCAGTCATTGCGGACCAAGGCTTGTATAGTGCTTTACTCAAACAATGCGAGGAATTTAAATAAAACCAGCTTAGTATAATAAGAATTTACTCAAACGATGCCACAACAACGAAAACAACAAAGACAACGACAAAGACAACAACAACGACCACAACAACAGAAAAAAAAACAGTAACAGAAACATAAACAGAAACAGAAACAGAAACAGAAACATAAACATAAATATAAACAGAAACAACAACAACAATCACGATCACATCAGCTTTCAAAAAGAAAAAAAACCATCAAATTCGGTCCATTCGTCTGGGAGCTACAACGCCTCTCTTGTCGAGTTCGGTGGTTAACAAAACCACAGAATAAATAATAGTACTAAAAAAACAATAATGGATTTTCAAAGAAAATTGCTGGCCGCAAAACACGACAGTAATGAAATTCCATACAACTTTGCTGGCGCCTATTCAAGCAGCGCGGCAAGGTCGACTTTGCCTAAAGAAGGTTATCGAAATAATGACCACATTACAAGCTTGTTTGAGTAAAGAACATTTTCTCTAAGTCTGTTTTGTGATATTCGATATAATCATCCAGATAGACAGAATCAAGAATACCTAAGGACTACTCGGCCAGAGAAACTTTATAGTTCCGCTAGTCAGATACAAGGATTCAGAACTATACTCATGAAACGTACTTCACGAATACATCTTCGAAAGAGTATTTGATCGGTGGATTGATCAATTTGAACACTGATTTCTCCTTCGTTGGTCCTATCGCCATTTTCTCCGACCTTTATGCGAACAGGTCTAGTCTTCCGAGACTCCAGAACCGTCCAGGTTTCAATGGAGTCAAAGGCCTTCTCATAGTCCACAAAAGTAAGACACAGGGGCTGGTTATTTATATTCTTCAGACTTCTGTATAACCTGCCTTACTGTGTCTATGGTGCTAAATCCTCCGTGAAACCCGGCGTGTTCAGTTTCGAAACGATTTCAGATGACCCTCGAAAACAACTTATAGACGTGGGTCAAGAGTGAAATAGGTCTAAGGTCTCTAATCGATTTTCCAACTTGAGTTGGAACTGTTCAGATACAACAGCGGCTTGGGTCGGAGCGTAGACATCACCAGACGCATCTTTCAAGCTTGTGGTCGAATTAAAGGAGCCTCGGACAAGTCGGTGATCACTACCGGTATGGAACCTGCTGATCACTGAGATATCCCTGAATATGTGCTTATTGTCCGTCATGATGAAGTCGATCTCATTTTTAGTCAGTGTCGGGGCTTTGCCAATTCCACTTCCTCTAGGGCTGCTTTTTGAAGAATGAATTCATCAATAACAAGCCCTCTTTTTACACGACTGCCCAAAAAAAGAAGTATTATGTATTTAGCATTCGTGTATGTATGAGTTTCTTTATTCCACCATAACTTTTAAATGCCTTAACAGATTTAGAAGTTTGGGGTATCGTTAGAATCCTTATATCCCCCCGAGTAACATTTTTTTTAAAACGTTTTATTTGGCGGCAGTATAGCACCATTCTCAAATTCAAAAAATAAAAAGGAATTTACAATATGGGTATCAAATAAGGAAGTTTTTATTTTTTACAAAAATAAAAAAAAAACTTATATAAATTGTTATGCAAAGAAATTATAATAAACATGGTGAAAGAATTATTTCAATAACTTGAAAAATGTCAAAATGAATCAACTTTTACTGAATCCCAAATGAATTTTGAAATGCGCGCGGAGCATTTGCTCTGCAACGTCAGAAGTCTCGCCGGGTCAACGGTACGGGTGGGGTGGAAACCATTTAGCGGCTGTTTCAAGTGTTTCGTCGTTTGTTGCTCATACTAAGTACACGGAACGCGGTGTGTGAGTGTCTGTGTGAAGTATTTAGTAACCGTATTAATATATTTTGTACATTAAATATATTTTAGATAAGTAAAAACTGGATTCAAGTAAGATTTAGACGATGGACACTCTCCATTTTGATTCCACGATTTGTGCGTCGACAGTCTAATAATTTATCAAAAGTGAACATGGTTATGGTTTTGTATTTTCTGGCAAACAATCCACAGTACACAAGTGCAGAGGTCAGAGGAGTGAAACTTTCAACGTAAGTACCTACCTACTAAGTCCTACATTATGATTTTAATCAACCGTAACAATCATCACACGTAATAAATTCCCATCAGTTTGCTGCAGTTTTTATTCATTTTAGGTAAATCGGTGTAGGTACTCAGATAGTTTTGTTCAAAGTTTAAATAAATATGCGCCAGTTTTATTTATATTTTATGGCCCAGTCATTTCATGTCTCTGTAACCAGGTGGTAAAGAATGAATAAACAAAAATATCGATATCGATATTTCTCTATTAACACATATATAAATACGTTTGATATAATAGAATAGACGAAGTGTTGTGCATGATAATTAAAAATAAGTCAAATATATGTTAATTTAAGATTAGTCAATAAAATATTTTATTTATTTTATTTTATTTTTTAAAGTAGAGATTGAATAAACAAGAACATTGATATCGATTTTTCTGAATATCTCATCTTATATTTTATCTTATATATATATGCATATATATATATATATATATATATATATAAAATCTCGTGTCACGATGTATGTTCGGGATAAACTCTGAAACTACTGAACCGATTTTGATCAAACTTCGTTCCACTGAAAGAGACCGATAAACTACTAGTATCTGAAGGTTCTATGATAGTGTCACTAATGTCGTCGCCTTTATTTAGTTTTGCTACAAATGTAACACTCTTCTTTTTGAAGGTAGTTTGACAGCTTTTACCTTTACTTTTGTCTTTTACTTGTACTTGAACACTCTTATTTTTTGTTTGTATTTTAACATTGCCTTCCATATTCACATCGGTACAGTCTATAGGTACAGATATGGGATCATCAAGATCTTTTTCTTCTTCATCAATACAAATGCATTCAATATACTCAGGTTCGTTTATGTCTGACTTCGCTCTTTGACAAGCGAATTTAAGAGGTAAAACGTTTTTTTTTTCAAAATCAGTCTGCCACCTACAAATCAATGTCTCATGAAATTTTCTGGATCATCTGCGACCTGAAAATAAAATTACAAATATAATCCATGCATGCTGAAATCAAGGTAAATAATTCTAACAGAAATGTCTACCCAAATTTAAGTTCAAATGTCGATAAAAACTTCAGAGATTTGATTAAACATATTTTTTGCTTGGCTACACACTTTGTGTGTCGTGTATTCACGTGCAGTGTATTTACCATAATGATACAGGATTACATAAAACGCTTAAAAATTATAAAAATCGCGTTATTAAAATAGGCACATAAAAATAATACATTGAAATAAATAATATCTAACATGCTTCTGACGTCGTCCCATCTCTAGAAGTGAGTAATTTAGATAACGGTGGTGTTGATTGTTTTTTTTTGTGACAGGACATGTATTGTGTAAACAAACATGTTAGGTAATTTCGTAGCCAAGCTTAAATAGTCCAAACAAAGAGCATTCAGTTCTGTCTAACTTATGTTTAAAAGCAAAAATACAAAACGACTTGGCACACTCCCGAGTAACTTAGATAGATATGGAACTAGGTACTTACATTGAAATGGTCTTCGCAGCAATATCTTACAGATGTTTCTGAAAGAGATTCCTTTATTTTCATAACTTTGCACCACTTAGCTCTTATTTTTTTATCTTTATTCACCGTAAAATAATGTTTATCGGGTGCAGGGTGGTTGTATTTGTACACTTGGGCACGATACAATATTTAAAATGTACTTTAGCATCAGTTTGCACGGTTTCCATAATGATTCCACAACGATAATATCCGTTCCGTCTTGATCTAACCAAAAGTAATAAATAACCGTCTGAATTGAACAAGGTGACCGCGCATCAACGACTACTCCTCGACTCGAGCGAGTCGCGTTAGTCGCGCGCGAGACTTGACGTCATGAGGTTGTTGACTGGCCGCGCGCCGAGAAGTTTGAAAGCGGACGGGAAAAGTATCATAACTTCGTCATTTATGGAGATAATTGAAAAAAATAATACAATGAGCTTTATTTATAAAAATGGAAACTTCCTTATTGAAGGTCTTGATAAGCACATTCCAACAGTATATTATTTACTGGCAAAAGCTCTTTATTGGCAGGGCAGGCGTGTTTTTTTTAGCTTTTAAGCTAGTTATTCCAAAAAGTTAAATAGCACTTGCATCCTGTGATTCCTGTCTCCATAGCCGTGTGGACCTATTTTCCTCCTACTTTCGATTACCTAATTTCGATTCACTGCAAGTCTGTGCTCCCAGTTTGGCGTTAAAGTCACCCATGATAACATTGTAGTCGGCCCTTGTGGTGTTATGTAGGGCCCAAGATATCAGAGGAGATAAAAAATATGACTATATTTTTTTATTTGGAGTTTTATAAATCTAAGACTCTGATTGGTGTAGAGGTACAAAAGGCCCACTATTGATCGTGTTAAAAAAAAACAGAGTCGCAGACCTGATAGTTTGGCTGCTGAACGAACCTTGCACACTACTGCGCACCAGTTCTTTGACGGTCTATGAGAAAGGTACTAATCAACTGGGGGCTTTTGAATGAAACCACAAAATTGAATTTCCCGCGTAATCTCAACACTTATTTGCATGTCATTCAAATCGGTGCAATGTACTGGGAGAATCTTGTCACCGCGATGCAGCTTTCGAGCGCTCGTTTACTCACGCCATCTAGTTCATTTTGCGGAACTAAACTTTGCGACTCATTGATAAAATATATAATTTTACTCGTACATATCGCCCACCAAGGACTATATGAGCTTAGTCATTTAAACCAAACGCCCACCATGACGCGAGGTGACAAGACTCTCCACAAGAAACACAAAATATTATAACAGAATTCTAAATACTGTCTAAATGTGATGAACATTATAATAATATAGATCTTGACTGACGTTTAACGTCACTGTTACACGAAATAATAAATATGACAGAAACTATTCTGTATTACTTGCTAAACCGAAAGAATAACATTAATTTTACAATACTGCGATTATACTGTACAATCATGTACATTAAACGCACGACTTCAGGTTTTAGGTTTGCATTTTAGAATATTTTTACATTAACAAATATATTTTTCTTCTTAGTGGACTGTATGACAAATTCAAATTATTGTTAACATAAAATAACATATACATCTTTTGTGTCTTAACTTTACAATGACACAGGCAAAAAACATAATTTTGACACCAGTCTCTTCAGAGTACCGCTCTTAGTTTTTAATGTAACGACTCTAATAATCGAGTCGTCCCCGGGATGAGTATCAATTACTCTGCCATAGAGCCAACGCGCTGGAGGTAGATGATCCTCCTTTACAACGACTACGACCCCAATTTTGGGTTGAGAGGTTTGAACGGACCACTTATGACGCTGTAGAAATTTGGTTTGGTATTCACGCGACCACTGTCGCCAGAAAGTCTGCGTCATTCGTTGTGTGTGCTGCCACCTTCTCAGTGTGCTTACGTTTAAGCCCTCAACATTGTGATCTGATGCTGTTACAGGTGGCTCTCCTATAAGAAAGTGTCCAGGTGTTTGAATGGTGTAGTCTGGATCTGGGTCACCTATGACGTCAGTCAAAGGGCGTGAATTAAGGCACGCTTCGACTTGTGCTAAAACTGTGGCCATTTCTTCATACGTCAATGTGGAGTTGCCGATGACGCGTTTAAGATGATACTTTACCGATTTCACGCCTGCTTCCCATAACTCGCCAAAGTTAGGCGAATGAGGCGGTATGAAATGCCATTCGCATTCATTTGATGCTAGCGTGGCTATTTCGTGGGCTTTTTTGCTCCGCCCTACTACGTTTTTGTAGTTCTGTTGAAGCCCCAACGAAGTTGGAACCATTGTCACTCCAAAGATGTGAACATTGGCCACGCCTCGCTACAAAGCGCTTAAAAGCTTGTAAAAAACCTTCAGAAGTCAAATCGCTTACAGCTTCCAGGTGTATAGCGTGAGTTGCCATACAAATGAACAGGCAAATGTAGCCCTTATATGATTGATGACCTCTGCCCTTGGACGTGCGAATTTGAATTGGTCCTGCGTAATCCACTCCGCTGCTACTAAACGGACGAGTTGGATTTACGCGCGCAGCCGGCAGTTGGCCCATCAACGGGTTCCTTGTGGCTGCTGCATTTTTCATGCATATTGCATGCACATGCACTTGCGATAGTGCGACTTGACTAACTGTTTTGCACCTAAAATCCAATATTTGGAGTAGATGTACGCCAATGTTAGCTGTGGGCCTCCATGGAGGGTTTGTTTATGAGCATCTGCAATAATCAAATCCGTTAAATGTGATGTTTTCGGGATCAAAATAGGATGCTTTTTATTAAATTTCAACAGAGCATTGTTGAGTCTTCCACCTACTCTCAATAACCCATCATCGTCGAGGAATGGATTTAATTGTCAAAGTCTGCAACCTTTGGGTAAGTAATTTTTCTTTTCAATTGCTGCTGTTTCTTCACTGAAATGAAAAGCTTGACACTGTTTGACATAAACGTTCAATGCTTCCGTCAGTTTTTTAGCTTTGATATAGCCGTTGGCTTGTTGAGTCCCTTTCTTAGTATTATTGTCGAATCGCCTACAGTACGCGATGATTCTTGTGGTTTTGGTCAATGATGAGTATTTATCCCATGTAAACCCTGCTCGGTGACACAATGAGCCTTAACTTTGGCTGCTTCCAAATCAGTTCATGTTTCCTTTGGTTTCAGGTACTGGATGTTTTCCTGATAAAGGAATTCTGGGCCATGAAACCACAATTTGTTGTTCAACAGTTCGGATGGTTGTAAGCCTCTGGAAGCGCAATCAGCGGGATTTTGTTTGGAAGTCACATGTGACCAATTCTCCGGTTCCATGCTAGTGAGAATATCTGAGACTCTGTGTGCTACAAATACATTCCATTTGCTTGGGTGGCTGTTTAGCCATGCAAGAACTACAGTAGAATCGGTCCAAGCATGAATGTTTTTCTTTTCTATGTTCAAGACTTCAGCAACCTCGAGCAATTACTTGCAGAGAAGCGCCGCACCACACAATTCCAACCGAGGTATGGATACTTGTTTGACTGGTGCGACCTTTGTTTTTGCTGAAACTAATGAAACCTTTACATTATTTTCAGAGTCATGAACCCGGATGTACGTTACGGCCAAAAACGCTACCTTAGATGCAACGCAGAAGCCATGTAATTCAATTTTGAGGTCATCTGCGTTGGTTCCCATCCATCTTGGTATGCGTATTTCACTTAACTTCTGTTGTCCATCACGGTAAGTTAACCACTCGTTTAATAAGCTTTCTGGAATAACTTCGTCCCAATCTATGCCTGCTAGCCAAAGCTTTTGAATTATTACCTTTGCTATGATAATGCTTGGTCCTACCCAGCCAAGTGGGTCATACAAACATGATATGTCTGAAATAACTTTTCTCTTTGTTATAGGTGGTTGCAGCTTCGGGAGATTCACCACGTAGCGGAATGTATCATCACTGCGGTTCGAGGTAAGTCCCATGATTTTTACTAATTCGTCTTCTTTTATTTTCAGATCTTTTACTATCTCTTTTTCCTTCTGATCTCCTTTCATTTCCTTTACCAGCTCGTCGCTATTGCTGTTCCTTGCTTCCTCTTCTGCAATTCAAACCCTGCTTCGCTTAGTAACTCATTCATTTCCGAGAATACCTTCTTTCCTTCTTCACAGGTTTGAACTTAGATCATCTACATAAAAGTCAGTAAAAACTCTTTCCTTGGCTAAAGGATACTCTGTGCCGTCATCGTGTGCAACTTTTTGCAGAGCTTTCACTGCTAAATATGGAGCGGGAGTTGTGCCAAAGGTAACTCGAGTATGTCTGTAATTTTTTAATTCCTTATTTACATCCTCTCTCCACAGTATCCTTTGACAATCTGAGTCTTGTGTTTCAGTCTTCACTTGCCGGTACATCTTGACGATGTCAGCTGACATGCAGATTGGCGGAAGTCTCCATTTCATGATGATGTGGCTCAACTCTGGTTGCAAGGTAGGTCCAACTAATAACTGATCGTTAAGCGACAGGTTATTTCTTCCTTTGCAGGACGCGTCGAACACAATTCTTGTTTTTGTGGTGTCCTTGTCGTTCCTGATGACAGCGTGATGCGGTAGGTATATAGCCCTAGGACTATTTACTTCTTCTGGAGGCACTTCTTCAAGGTGATCTAACTCCAGATATTCATTTATAACCTCCTGATACTTGATCTTCAGCATTGGATCCTTGTTTAACTTGTGTTCTAAGGATATTAAGCGTTTTTCAGCTATTTCACGGGATCCTATAACCTTGGGATATCCGTTTTTAAATGGAAGTCGAACAACATATCGACCGTTGAGATCTCTTTGAGTCGTCTGGGTAAAAGTTTGTTCGCAGAGTTTCTCATCCTCAGTAAACATACTAGATTTTGGTTTAGGTATGTCTGTTTCAAGTTCCCAAAACTTTTTGAGGAGGTGATTATCATTTGTGCAGCAATGTATGACATTGACCTTACGAGGAGAAGGCTCGACGGTAGAATTTACGACACCCGATAAAATCCAGCCGAGGCTGGTCGCTTGAGCAATCAGTGTGCCAATAGGACCCTTTTTGACTCCATCCTGAAGTATAATTCCATATACTTCTGCTCCCAAAAGCATGTCAATTTTATTGGGAGTGTAATAGTCTGGATCTGCTTGTACTAATCCACTCAATTCCTGCCATTCAATGGCTTCAACTCTTCGTATTGGCAAAAGAGTAATATTATTAAGCACGTGAGCTCTTACTTGAATCTTTACCTTGGGACTCTAGACTGGATTTCCATGGTAACTATAGCCTTTGAAACTACATTTTTGTCTCCATTGTGGCCAGTTATCTGGCTTGTTGATGCCGTTTTTCTTAAACCTAAGTACTGCACCGTTGATTCCGTCACAAACGACGCTTGCGACCCCTGGTCTAGGAGCGCTCGAATGCAGTACTCCTTCCCATGCCTTGCAATGACCTTTTATAAGTGCAGTCGCGAGAAGCACTTGCTGATGAACTTTCCCTGTTGCAAAACATGACACCATCGTAGAGGATGATGCTTCATTAGAAGATGTAATCAGGGCACCTTCTGAAGATTTGGCAACACAATCTTCATAACCTCAGCTGACTGATTACCCTTGGGGTGTAACAATGAATGATGATTACTTTTGCATACACTGCACCGAATATTTGTTGACACTCTTTGGCAGAGTGATTGCTACCCAAACAATTAAAACAAATATTGTTTTCATAGACAAACTTTCGCCTAGAATCGATTTCTTCCTTATGGAATTTGTTACATTTGCTGAGTTTATGACTTTCCCTGCAAAAAAGACATGACACGTTTGTGACATGTAAAGATTTGAGTTTCCTATTACTGTTGCTCTGACCCGTACGTTCTGTCATCGATCCTGTATCCAAAAACTCGATCGCACGAAACCTCTTCGTTAAGAATTCTTTGAATTGTTTGTAAGTGGGTAGTTCATTTGCCGAGTTGTCAGCTGTTACGCTGAACTCCCATTGACGACGAGTTTCAGGATCCAACTTCGACGTCAGAATATAAATTAACAAAATATCCCAACTTTTTACATTAACTTCCAAATTCGTCAGAGTGGCCAAGCAGTCATCAGTAGTGTCTAACATGTTTTTCAACCCTTTGGTTGATTCCTGTCGCAAACAATTTTGTGTCACTAATCGCTTCAGAACCTGCTGACAAATGTGAGGCTTGTTGTTATACCGCTCTGCCAATAGCTGCCAGCACCTACCGTAGTTATCTTTTGTGATTGGGATGTTGCTCAAAAGTTGCTCGGCTTCTCCACTTAAATATCCTTTTAAGTAGAGCAACAAAAAAAAAGTAGAGCAGCTTCTGCACATCATCCAATCGTGGGCAGTTATGGACTAGACTAGAAAAAGGTCATGAAAGTTTTCCACTCTGCATTTTTACCCGAAAATTGTGGCTGCTGGACGTTAGCTAGGTTTGGTGTCATGGGTTGAACAGCAGTTGGAGGGGTACACTGAGATCCACCTCCTAAATTTCCGAGAGATGTTCTGAGCTCACATCTATAATCTAAATAAGTTTCCTCACCCCTATCGTACATACTGTTTTTAACATAAGTAGTGTCTTCGATATCTTTAGCAGTAGATATCGCCCGCATCAATTCTCTATGTCCTGAGCGAAAATCGTTCCATACTTGCTCTAACAGCTCTAGCCTGCCCTCTACATATTCCTTGGTGATCCGTTCCTTCGGACTCTTTTTAAAGTTGGATTTTTGTTTCGAAAGACGACTACAAAGGTCTTCTTGTGAATTAATCAATGATTTAACCGTTTCGTCCATGTTGAGAATGTTAGGAACTTTTCCACACCAAAGAATACACTAAAGAGCAAGTAGTTACAAAATCACAATAAAATTTTGCTGAGTGTCGTATTCTATAGAAACAACTGTTTTTACAAGTGTTTGGGGAACCTTGTGGAAGTAAATTTAAGTAGGAACAATTTCTTAGCGTAAATTTTCTAAGTTCCGTAATCAATAAAATTATTTTTTTCTCAAGTGTTTGGAATCTTGTCGCAGTAAATTCTGACTAAATTTGAGCGTAGGTCCCCCGTACCTTCGTTTTTTCTTAATTATTCTAAGTTCTAAATCTACCATCAGTGTTGCCACGTGCACCGTAATTACGGTAAATACACCGTAATCAGCACTAATTTACCACCTACCGTCGCAGCATGACAACGGTGACAAAATCTACCGTAATTTGCAGAAGTACGAATATTTGCTGAAAAAATATACTTAGAGCGTAACCTCCACAACAAGTTATTACTAAGTTTGCTTATTTATATGAAAAAGACAACTCATATGCTTCGAAACCATAATAAAATTAACTATGATATCTTGGCAACGTTCGTGACATTTATTTGTGAAAAGTATTTTACTGTAAACAAAAACTAACCGCATTAATTACGTTTAGAACGCATCCACAACCCTATGATAGTTGATGCTCAGAGAAATACAATGCTACCAATTTTAGTGGGTGTATTATACGTTTTAATTTCAAGTAATTTTACAAGAATTACTTTTAGTGACATTGCAAGAATGTTTAAAAATACGGTTTTCACATCGCCAAATCGAATGTGAAGCACCTAATGTATATCAACCCGCTCGTGAATTTAAATAGAAAGGTACTGAGATCCCCCACCCCCCAGCCACCGATGATCCACCCCTTGAGTTACACCGTGTAGATTGAGTATACTAAAAATGTGTCCATTAACACTTTTCTTATATTCTCTATTGTCACTTCGTTCATGTGTTCTATATATAAATTGGAGAATATTCCTATTGCTTAGTGCTGAAGTCAGTGAGAACTGATTTGGATTTGTTCAATTTAGTCCTCTATTGTTTAGTCCAGTCATAGACCGCTGTTTCAATCTTTTTGCTGCTTCTTGATGGGTACTTCTTAATGACATGATAGCAGCGTCGTCAGCAAAGGTCCCGATGGTATTATTTTCTAGCTCGGAATATCACAGTATTAAAGCAAGTACAGGGCCGGACCTAAAACACTTCCTTGAGGTACTCAAGCTATTATTTCCATAAGTTCTGACAAGGTATCTTCTTGTCTTATTCTAAACACTTTATTTTTTTATATATAAGATTCTAGGATATCCGCAAAATGTTTTGGTAGGATATTTCTCAGTTTAAGTATTAGGCAACACTTTATCAAAAGCTTGCGCCACATCTAGGAATTCTGTAAATCACTCTTTTTTACCTTCAAGAGTTTTTTCTATTGTTTGTTATTCTGTGCACTTGATCTATAGTCGAGTGCTTTTCTCGTAAACCAAACTGATGCT
Organism: Alsophila aescularia; assembly: GCA_946251855.1. NCBI lineage: Eukaryota > Metazoa > Arthropoda > Insecta > Lepidoptera > Geometridae > Alsophila > Alsophila aescularia. The sequence goes on from OX276376.1 coordinate 34,453,773, forward strand.
CTGGTGTTAAGTTCTTGCTTAACCAATCATAGATAGCAAGAACTTAAGTATGCCTTTTAAGTAATACAGTTTCAAAAAGCTTTGACAGTATGGGGATCAAGGAGATTGGCCTGTATGATGTAGTTTTGTTTCGGTTTCCCAGTTTTTGCTATCATGATTACTTCCGCAAGTTTACGTAATTCTGGTACATGCTTCAATCTTAGTGTGGCATTAGCATGTGGTTCTTAACTTCACTGTTGCCATCCTTGGTAGATCACGAAGTATTTCTCCTGATATTAAATCATAACCAGGACATTTTCGTGTGCTTAGTTTAATTTCTCTTACAATTTATCTAGATGTAACTAGTTTGATATTCCCTTCATCTTTGTGTGGTATAGTATCTTCCAAAGTTAGAGTTTCATTCGCTTGAAAGATTTTTAAGTGGTCTGCAAACCGTTAAGCCTTTTGCTCATAGCTAACCGCCCCTTCCCCATGTTCATGTTTAATTGATGGTACATGAGTAATAGGCCTCTTTAAGTTCTGTGTAGCTTTCCATAGAGAGTAATCTGTAATGTGGGAGAGCATGTGACATATTTTTTGTTGGAAGACCACAAAAACTGAAAATACATTGTAAACATTCATAAAAATATTACATAGTATTAACTTACGGCAACGTACTTCCTTCTAGATGTGGACCTAGCATGAATAAATATAACTTGATAATTATAGCTATTAATAGCTACAAGAATACTGATAATAATAAGAGATAAAAAAGTAATAAGTTATAAACAATAGTTAATATGAATGCTGTCAAAAAACTTGACATTAAATAATTATATAATTCTGTTTAGAAGGTACTTAACTGACGTCAGCGATTTTTGATGGAAAAAGTCAACATTATTTTTTATTGCTTTGCAACTTTTACACAAACGACAAAAAAGCGTGTGCTTTATCACATTTGTTTTATAATAGGGAAGGATATATGTATTTCTATTCAATAAACGACTACCCGGACGGGAAATTCTCAGTGTAATTTTTCTAGAATATCCGGACAATCTACCAATCTATGAAATAATTTATGTAGCATGACAATAACAGTTTTTTACGGCGTTTTTCAAGCGGTTTAATCTTATCATTCCTGAGCCAAGACTCATATGACCTCAAAGACAAATTATCCATATACTCGTATGTAATATGGTACAAGAATCTCTTCTGGACCCTTTCCAACCTGTCTGAATGCACTTGATATACTGGATTCCAAACGACACTGCAATAATCTAAAATACTACGCACGAGACTGTAGAAGAGTTGAATGGAGAGACAGGAATTTAAAGAAAAAATGATGGCCTTATGGCCATAATTTTTTTTTTTAAATTCCTAATAATAATAATCTAATAATATTCCTAATATAATGTTATAAAACAACCCCACCTATTTTATATGCTTTCTTGACAGGATGATCAATGTGATCCCGAAAGCAGAGCTTATTTCAATAAGGACTCCCAGATCACGTATCGAAGAAAGTTCTTTCAAGGGAATATTGTTTGTAGCAAGCCGAAAAAGACACGAGTTTACGCGAAAATTTAATTAAAAAAAAAGCATTTGTCTGCATTTAGCAACATACAATTCTGCCTGCACCATTGACTTACCACATCGATATCATCCTGCAACTCACCTTTCTCATCACAGATAAACTTATAAAGGTTTAGATCATCAGCGAACAACCAGACTTCAGATTTTAATATACCAGGCAAATCATTAATGAAGATGAGAAATAGTAGAGGGCCCAATGAGATGCATTGGGCACAACTGAAGGTACATCTGCCTCCATAGACTTAAACCCATTTGCAACAACCAACTGAGACCGGTTACTTAAATAGGAATTAAACCACCGTATAAGCGAACCATGAATTCCCAGACTCTGCAGTTTTATAGAGGCCTATCTGAAGATGAATATCTGCAGAGGCCTTACTGAAGTCGGTATAAATGGCATGAGCTTCCCTACCTATATGAATATCAGTAACATTAACGAAAATGTTGGTGGAAGTAGATCTGTTAGGCAGGAAACCATGTTGATTCATGTTAAGGAGCTGAGAGACGTGCCAAAACATATTTTTGACAACCAGAGATTCTAATAATGTACCACTCCCCGAGATAATCGAGACCGGTGTATAATTCTCAACACAAGATATGTCGCCCTTTTTGGTAATAAAGGCCATATCCATCTTGTCGGGAACCAGCCCATATCGAGTGACTTCTGGAAAATTATCGTCAAGGGCTCAGCAATCACTTCAGCAGAACTTTTTAAAACAATAGACGGAATTGAATCTGGACCTGCTCCCTTATTTAGAAGTGCTTTGAGCGCGCTACTCGTGCATACTTCACTTTCTTGTAATACAATATTATGAAGTGGTGATTTGCTAGAGTGCTCTAAACAATCTACTTGACACGTCCGATTGATTAGAACAAATGAATTTGTATACAGCATTAATCTGCTCCGACCCCCCCTCCCCCCCTTGCGGCGGCGCTTATTTTGAGATATTTGAGTTTTATGTTTATTAAAAAACAGCCAAACAGCCGTAAGTTAACTTCGGGCACGCTCGGCTCGCTACACTAAAATACGATAAAAAAAACTAGGTGCCGCCGCGGGGAGGGAGGGGTACTAAGGGAAAGCCATCCACTTCCCTCCCCCCACCCCCAACCCCCAACTCCTGCCCCTCGTTTCTATAGCCAACCCCTTTATTCTTGCACTGAGTGCACTTCCAGTTACTCTTCGACTGCCGCTACTCTTTCAGAAAATTTTCGTTAGTGATGCCTAAGCATTGGTATTGGTAATTACAACGGCAGGATTTAATAATAATAATAATAATATTTATTGACAGTATAAAAAAGATTACAAAATACATTTGATCAATACACTCCCCACTAGGATTCCCTGTCTCGGGGGTCTATTTCTCTTCCAAAAGTTCCAAGAATAAAATAAAAATGATCTTTTTTAGTTTAATTTTAATTTATTTAATTATATTTGTGTGCGTGTGTGAGTGTGCGTGTATATATTTATCGTGTATTTGAGGGTGCATGTTGTGTGAGAGTGAGGGTGAGAAAAAGCTCACAATGTTTATGATTTATGTAGACCTTTATATAAAACAGAAGAGAAGTTGCTCTGTCTCCCTATAATTTGCAAGCCTTCAGCTCGCTAGTTTTAACAGGGATATCACAGGCTTCGCATTTATTCATTATTACAACGGCCGCCAATTTACCGATCTTCAAGTATAATACCAATATATCACATGCCGACTTGAACTATCTTCGGAAACTTTATAGACACTATATCTGACAGTAACAAAACTGACGGCGCGTAATGTTGCGATGCCAACGACAGTAAGAATTGTCTATATGACAGGACAGGCCCTGTCTTCCATCGCATGACGCATAGTATAAGATCCAAAATGCCGGACCTCATAGTGATGTGATCTATAAACAACAATTGATCAGATCGAAAGAGCAGGTGGGAATTTAAATTCCCATCGGCCCCATTGATGGGGACGTTAATGGGGCAGTTGGGAATATATCCTAACTTAGTGTCGATTTCATAATTTTTGTACACTTTATTACCTACTATCTACGATACCTTTAGGAGTTCAAAAACGGATATCTAGACTTTAGCGGCCACTGCGGTTTATTTATTTAACGCATCTTAAAAAAAAAAGTAGGTGAGCTATTATTAATATTAACTAACTACTATGTCTACATGCTGCGACCCGCGGCTTCACACGCATCATTATCATCATCATATAAATCCCCATAAACCATAAACCCCCATTAACACCACAAAAAGTGGTTGCTCTCATTAACTTCTATTACCTTTCATTAGTGGTTTGGCATGCATCGCAATAGGTGGTGATAAGATAATACGCAACAAAATGCTGCTGCCCATTTCCTGAATTCCTATAGCTGGTTCTTGTAGCACTCTCACGATAGAAAGTGGTGGTGGCAATAGTCCTAATAAAAAATAGTTTATTCCTTTTCCTGTATCTAAATAAAAACTATCAGCTTACCAACTTTCATTAGAGTAACCTTCACTTATCACTACTTCCTGGGACAACATGTATAGGTAACTTTATAAGGATCGTGGTCCTGATCATCGAGCGTATCTATAAAAAAGCACATAAAAGTATAGTCAATACGTGTACTTAAAAGACATAATAAATAACATAACAGACTTCGTTCAACACAAAATAGCCCAAAATTCTATTGTTCTACTGGCTGGGGACTTCAATCTTCCTAATATGCAATGGCAGCATGATGTGAATTCAAATTATTTACTTCCCACATATACTTCGAGTCGCGCCGATAGTTTACACACCGACGCTCTTTCCTTAAACAACTTTAATCATAGACCTAACGTAAACAACCGTACTTTGGACTTAATTCTAACAAACTGCCCCAAAACTTTCAAGGCAACCAATTGTCCCACCCCATTGTGAATATAGATGGCCACCATCCTGCTGTAAACATTCTACTGAAGTTAACGCCATGTAAGCCTCCCAAAATAAATTGACAGACCAACTTAAATTTCAACAGAGCTGACTACCCAAAAATGAAAGTAGATCTGGATATGATAAACTGGAACTATATTTTTAAAGAAAATCAAACGGTTGGTGATACTGTAGATATTTTTTATAGCACAATCACACCGATTATCTGTTAATTCACGCCAATGAGCCGTGGAGGGGATACAAATATCCGTTTGGTTTAGTCGTTCGTTACTTAAAGTTCTGAAAGAAAAAGCAAAATTTCACTAGGTATAAAAAATACTCCAATCCCAGGGACCTTTTAACGTACCAAATTCTGCGCAACCGCTGCGATACGATGATTCAGGACTATCTAAATAACTTGAAAGTAGACGCTAAAAACAAGATTAAGAAAGATCCTAAATATTTTTGGCAATTCATCAAGTCCCTAAGAACTAATTGCAGTGATACACCAGACGAAATGTTTCTTGATAATCAACAAGTCCAAGGAGGACAGAAGATTTGCGATCTTTTCTCTAAGCACTTCCACTCGATCTGCTGCAGTGGACCGACACACAGACACAGACACAGATCCTAATGAGCCATCAGTTTGCCATAGAACTATGAACTCATTCTATTTTTCTGAATTGGAAATCCATAAATCACATAGCCTTATTGACATCAACAAAGGACCAGATGCTATTCCACCAGTATTTTTAAAGAATTGTTAATCCCAACTTGTCATGCCTCTACACTTAATTTTTAATAAGTTGTTAATTTGTGGTATCTTTCCCACAGAATGGAAAACTGCTCACATCACCCCAATCCACAAAAAAGGTGACCATGGCGATATTTCAACTTACAGGCTGATTTCTATATTGTCTTCTATTGGCAAATTGTTCGAATCCATGGTTCAAAAGAAGATTAATTATCATTGAAAACCGTTGTTCGATCCTTATCAGCACAGTTTTCTGCCTGGCAGATCAACCACATCGAATCTTCTAAATTATGTTAGCGACATTTCCGGAGCCTTGGAAAGGAAGCACGAAGTCCATGTTATTTACACAGATTTCTCCAAAGCAACTTATACAGAAACTTGGTCATGCTGGTATCTGCGGCACCTTGCTCAGGTGGTGTGAATCATACCTTCAAAATAGGCACCTAGTAAAGGTGAGAGGCTTTAAATCAGTACCATTTACGGTTCTCTCTGGAGTGCATCAAGGCTCCCATCTTGGCCCCTTATTTTTTCTTGTGTTTGTTAATGATTTATGCTCAGAAATAAATCAAATGTTAGCGGACGATCTCAAGTTGTACAGGGAAATTCGCGATCACGAAGATATTTTGTCGTTGTAGCGTGACTTGGACAAAAATGCCAACTGGTGTGCCCAAAACAACATGTTCCTTAATACTACTACATGTTTTACATGAATCTCTCAAGAAAGCGTAATCCCACCTTTGCTAGTTATTTTATTAACAACCTAACAATTAGTGAAGTCTCGAGTGTGCACGATTTCGGTGTTCCTCAAAATTGAACTGAAAATGTTGACTACATCACAAAAAAGGGAGCATGCCTAGCGGGATTTGTTACTAGACAAGCAAAATTTTTTAAGAATTCCGAAATTCCCATCATACTATTTAACTGCTATGTTCGCTCAATTTTGGAATACTGTTGCACAGTTTGGAGTCCTTCTTACGCTGTACATATCGGCCGATTGGAAAAATTGCAAAAGCGGTTCCATTATCATCTTTCATGTGCCAACAACCTCTGCCGCATACTTCATTTTTATGACTCCAGACTAGATCATTTTCAAATGATTTCATTGGAACGAACGTAATTTTGCGGATACTATTTTGCTGCACAAGATAATTAATGGTAACATTGATTGTCCGAATTTGCTGGAAAAGGTATTTTTTTCTGTGCCGCCTCCACAACAGAAACACTTTCTATCTCTCCTCATGCCGTATTAATTATGGCTCGCACTCTCCGTTGCACCGGATGTGTTCAGCCTGCAACAAATTATGCCATGATTTTAACATTTTCGGTGATAAAATCAATGTAATCAAACAAATTATTCTATTTCAAGAATAACTTTTTGTAAATCTTTAATTTTTAATTTGTATGTTTTGATCTTTTAAATGATAAGAGTGTTAAAATAATTGTAGCATGTTGTGTTCGCCTCTAGAAGGTCGTTCACTCTTTGTATTATCTTTTTGAATGTTTTGACTATTCAGATGTAGTAAAATTCGTCCATCATGTACTTATATTTTCCACTGGTCGCTTATATTCTACTTTACATTTGTAGTAAATAACTTCTTCAGACATAATACATGTGTATTTTCAATGGTCACTTATATATATTAATGGTACTTTACAGTTGACTTTCCGTTCCGATGCTCAACAAGAATTAAATAAACTAACTCCTCACAATCTTTTCCCCTACAAGAAAAAATGCCGCCATCGTCGTGAGAACAAGTTTCCGGTAGAATCATGGTACGGGAAACGATTGCCAGGTGGCGCCACCTTCATTTGACGTTCCGGTAGCCATGCTTTATAAATATTCCTGAAGTATTAGTCAAATTGAGTTCGAAATTAAAAACCCTTAAATTTAAACATAAAATTGGAAATCATGACACATAAGACAAGTGTATAGCCAGTTAAAAGCACGTACTTAAATTATAAGTACTTACAGGATCTTATGCAATTCATTAAAATAGGCAGTCAATCCGAGTTACTGATTATAATCAACGTCATAATTTGTCGTACCTACAACACAAGTTTAATTTGATGTCCTTGTCGTTACATAATTTATATAGGTACCTACAATGGTTCAGAGACATGTACTGATCTACTGTGATGACACTAACAAAATCGATTTATTTCCACAACAACAAATACGTAAAATCTCTATTATCGTTCAAGTTTTTCTAATTGAGAAAATATTTGATTTTGTGATGAATACTACCGCAATGCTAATATGTTTAAACATTACAATTTCCAACCTTTAATCCCAGGCAAATAATCAATAAAAGCATATGTTTCACAAAAACATGAAAACATAGTCACAGTCACAGTGAATTGATAATTGAGGGCGTTATTTCCTAAATTTTGAGTCGCAGCCTCTTATATCGCACTTCATCATAATTTATTTATTACATTTTATTTAGACGTTATTGAAGAATACACATTTTCCGAAATATTTGTTAAATTATTTTTTAAACAAACTGAAACGTGTCAAAAATGAATCAGTAAATGGTTGCTAGCTGCATCAAAGCAACGGATAATATTGTATGGCATAAAAACCTCATAGGCCCTCTAGTTACTCTATGTGCGATGCGAATGTGAGAAGTCGAGTTAGTTTTTTTTATTAGTTTTTGGGAAAACGACTCGTTTCTTTTTATAGGAATGGGGAGTTAGTGTACATACTGTGTCGGTAGACTTAAAACATTCCAGCTCGCGAAGCGTCAAGCGGTTACTTTCATGTTCGATTTTGCCGCTGAACTTCAGATAACCGGCAAAACTATTTGCTTGAGACATGGATCTAGAATCAGAATGGATAGTGCTATAAAACGTTACCGCTCCGCCGGCCATTCGTTCACGTATTGTCTTGTTTCTTTCTCTTTACACGGATTGTCCCCTTGAGTGGATGAGAAAGCTATTGTAGGATTGGCAACCTCGAACTGTCCGTGTGCCTCACGTCCGTTTTTGACCTTCTAGCCGATCCAATGTGCAGGTGTGGGAGCTGGAGGCGCTACGCGCGGCGCGTGTGGCGACGCTGGTGGTGGTGGTACAGCGCGCGTGGCGCCGGCACCGTGCGCGCCGCCGCTCCGCCGCCGCTGCCGTGCTGGCGCGGGCGTGGCGCGCGCACCGGGTGCGCTGCTTGGCGCTCGCGCCTGCGCCTGCTCGCACTGGCTGCGTGCGCGCATGGGCGGCGCGCGCCGTTTGGCGCTGGTGGTGCGCGGCGGCGCGGCGCCGTTACCTGCTGGGGCTGTGGGCTCGGCTGCCGGCGCGGCACCGCTCACCCGCGTGCAGCGCGTGGCCGCCGCCGCCCGCGCCGCGCCTCCTGGCGCGTACAGACGCGCTGCTGCGGCGGCTGCACCACGCGTGGCGCTGCCGCGAGTTCCGCGCTGCGTTCGACCAGACGGCGCGCAACCGCATGCGGGAGAAGGCGACTGCGAGTGCGCTGTTCCGCGGCCGCAAGGTGACGTACGCCGCGAGCGTGGCGCATCCCTTCGTGGGGGACTACGTGCGGCTGCGCGCGTCAGCGGCGTGGCGGCGCGGCGCCGGCGCCACGCAAGACCGTTACGTGGTGTTCGCGGACGTGGCCGGCAAAGTGGCGCGCGCGTCGGGCCGCGTGGCGCGCTGCCTATGCGTCGTGTCCACGGCGGCGCTGCTGCTGCTGGAGGCGCGCTCGCTGCGCGTGAAGCGGCGCGTGCCGGCGCACCTTGTGTACCGCCTGTCGCTGTCGCCGCACGCCGACGACGTGCTGGTGGTGCACGTGCGGCCGCAGGCGCCGCCGCGCGACGACGCGGAGCCGCGCGACGCTCTGGATGCCCCCGGCTGTCTGTTTGGTGTGAGTGCCCGCTAACTACCCCCCTCCCCCCACACCGCGGCGCACTCACACGCAGCGTGTTGCAGGGCGAGGGCGCGCGCCGGCGGCGCGGCGACGTGGTGGTGCGCACGTGCCACGTGCTGGAGCTGGCCACCAAGTTGTTCCTGGTGGTGCAGAACGCCGTGGGCGCGCCGCCGCAGGTCACCGTGGCCACCGAGTAAGTGTCCCGGCTTCCCTCCATCCCCTCACTCGCTGACCGCGCGCGCTCTCTTGTAGATTCGAGGCCATACACAACTGCAAATTACTCCGTATTCTAAATAGACTTGACGAACGTCGCAATGAGCTCATTTGATTATCGCCATTTTGGCGCTGACAGCAGTAGTTTGGGCAGTAGTGAGCGTCCACGGAACTAACGTATTTGTAAATTATACTACCATGGACGTTCGGTGGGGTACCTTGTATCGGCACCAACGAAAGTACGGTAGAACCTATCCATAGAAATTAGTGTTCGAGGCTAACAAGCTGGACGTAGAGGAGGAGGGGGTGGTTGGCCCGCACCTGTTGCGGCTCGCCCCCGCCCCCTCCTCCTGCCCCCCGCGCATGCTGACCGCGCGCGCTCTCTTGCAGATTCGAGGCTAACTTCGGCGCGTCGGTGGTGACGGTGGCGTTCCACTCACTGGGCGCGCTGGGCGCGGAGGAGGAGGGGGCGGGGGGCGCGCGCCTGCTGCGTCGCGCCGACCGCATGGACGTGCTGCTCTGAGCGCACAACCCGTCTTCTCTGACAAGATGCTATGACCCGAGCACCACACGGCACGACACGGCACGACACGACACGACACGACACGACACGACACGACACGACACGACACGACCCACAATCGCCGAGTGCCTTCGCTTTCCCTGGGACTATACGAGCCGTCCAATAGGAAACCCACATTCAGATATTATAACTAAGTACCTACATACTATTTTGCGATCGTTCTGTAACATACAATTAGGTTCGTCTTATTTCTCAAATCTTATAACACTGCTGACGATAGAAAAATAAAATCAAGCTGCCGAGAACTTTAAAAAATAAGGAAGACAGAAATTGGACGTTATGACGTAATCCTGCCTAAAATAAAACACAAAACTTATACATAGTAGGCTTCTGAAAAACAATAAAATATAATATTACGTAGTATTAATATTCCACAATCAATTTGTAGGTAAGTACTTACTAAAGTAAATATATGAAAAATATTACATTTCTAAAAAAAAGATTTATGGTATTGACAGATGCACTGAAAATATCTAGATGTTGACAAGTAAGTACTGTAAAAACTTGAACACAAGCGGTACAGGCGAATTATGCCTGTAGTTTAATGTTAGGTACATGGCGTGCCTAAGGGTGTTCAAACTCAAAGTATTTATTTTAAATACCTAGATGTTGACAAGTACTGTAGTAAATTGAACACAGCGGTACAGGCGAATGATACCTGTAGTTTAATGTTAGGTACACGGCGTGCCTAAGTGTGTTCAAACTCAAAGTATTTATTGTAAATACCTAAATGTTGACAAGTACTGTAGTAACTTGAACACAAAGCGGTACAGGCCAATGATGCCTGTAGTTTAATGTTAGGTACATGGCGTGCCTAAGTGTGTTCAATTCAAACTCAAAGTATTTATTGTAAATAGGCAAAATAATAACACATTTACAAGTCAAAACTTAACATCTCATGAACAAAGAGAAAAACATAAATAGATCAAATTAATAATATTAGGTAAGTAAACTAAGTATGCATTGAGTTTGAAAAGGAAATTTCCCTCTCATGTGCCGACTCAGAGTTGAATCTCGCACGCGAACAGGAAAGTTTGATTTGAGTGTGTTCAACTGGCCAACGGCCGTGTGAAACAAACCCCATCAGGAGAAAAATGTACTATAAACGAAAACCTACTAACTGAGATAATAATTAAATTAGACACTGTTAACGTTACGTCAATTCTGTTTTATTTCTCTAGACACCGACGAACAATTCACGCGAAGAAATTGTGTTTGTGCGTATAGTCAGGGACTTCCGGTGTTCCGGGAGCCCAGAGCTTGCAATCACGTGAATATCAGGGCGAAACAGTTACATATATATTTATGTACGAGCTGTGACCGCGGCTTTGCTCGCGTGGTCATTTCTCTTGGTTAAAGTTACCTATGAGATAGGCCAGTACCACAATATACTGCATTTCATTAAAATTCGTTCAGACGTCAAATAGCTTTTTATCGTTTGCTTGGCTTCTACCTGTCACCAGAGGTTCCCTGAGGGTTGGCTGAAGACTCGGAAACTGCTCGCAGTTGACACAGGATACTGTACAGGAACGGAAGGTTTCAACAAGTGACGAAGAACTTATACTTGCGATTTTACTGTTAGGAACTATTAGGACACTAAGAAGTCAATTTGTCTATATTGAAACTTAAACGTCCATAATTAATTAAAATATAACATTTCAAATTTTCAACTGCTTGTTTCATTATAGTAATGAATGTAAACAAGACATAAGTTTAAAAACTAAAACCCGACTACAGTCGGGTAAAAAATAGCATAAAACACTCTTGCGCTGAAGACGAATAGATTGATACCTCGGTTGTCAAAATCGGACCAAGTTTTTAGTTTGAACACAACCTTTCCTGTGCCTTGCCGTAGTCGGGTAATACAAATAGCCAACGAAACTATACCTGAAGACGAATCGATTGACACCTCGGTTGTCAAAATCGAATCAATAGGGGCGACGTTATGGTGGAACATCCACATACCCACATACATAGATAGATAGATAGATACATACATATTAGATACACATACTTAGAAACTCATTACCCTTCCCTTGATTTGCTGTATTCGGGTAAAAATAGCTATGGATCTAGACCTTATAAGCTAGACTTGACAATACCTAGTCCGGCCATAAGTTCTGTTACAAATGAAAATGCTTTTTTTTATGAAGTAACGTAATATTACTAAAACTTTGATGTACATATTTATTAAAGTCTCAGCAAAAAATAAATAAAAAAACCGATTCGAAATGCCCACTTTATACAGGCTTTTAATGTGTCTGGCCATGAATCTATGGATTTACGCACTGTTTCCATGGGAAATTTCGCCACTGATTGCTCCAGAGATTTTTAAAGAGACTCAATTTCGTCGTGTCGCTTTAGGACATGTCCTGTATATCGACGATAAGCACGTCCGAGCTTCAGATCTTGTTTTATAATACGAGAGAGTCCTAGCGGGAATCTTCATTTCTCGCGTTAAGTTTTTTTGACGTCCTAATGGGGTTTCGGCGAATTCTGGCTTTAACAGCATTAACAGCCTTTGTAGTTCTAACAGCACGCGGCCGCCCCGATCTTTGATGGTCTTCGACAGAGGAAGTATTGTAACTGTTGATAGTACGATATACGAACATACGGCTGATACCAAGCATTTGAAGTGTCTGGAATATGACCGACGGCTCCATACCCACTTTGTGCAAGGCGATCACTCCAATCCTATTAGTAGTGGTTATTCGCCGGTTTTAGCTCACTGTTCTTGAATAGAAACCTCTACTCTAATTCAATACAAATAAGGTTGAAACTGCGCTGGGCCTCCTTTTCCCCAAATTTTGCCGGTGCTGGCTCAATATTTTTGAATTTTTCCTTAGCCGACCCTCGCTTTGGAAGGAACGCGCCCTAAAAAAAAAGAAAGAAGTTTCACCAAACTTCTTAAAACTTATAACTTCTGTGTCGTAAAACGTAAAATGACACCTCATTTTATAGGTTTTCGGGCACGCCCGATCGATCTGTGCCATCCCCGTTTTGATATCTCTTACGGATCACGAGATAGGCTTCACGATTCTACATCTACAGTACACTTCAGATAAGGTAGAGATAAGCGGGCTGTAGTGTCCCTAGTAGTTTTTTCGTTGGTACTATCGGTTACTCATCGACCAGCTCACAGATAAACTCCTATAGATACCGCATACAAGACAACGGTTGCTATTATGTAGGTACTGTGTCGACAACTAGTTTTTTTTTACCGACATGACTGTATCAAAAGACCACACATAACAACCTACCTAGTTTAATTCCTAGGCAATAAAAGCTTTTAGATATTTTGCTAATCTTGTTTTGGGGACTATAATACGGTTCTTATGTCTAGTATTATAATGATGTACATGATGATGTACGATCCCCGAAGCGGAGTGAAGGTCGATTGTGCGAGTAGAGCGAAGGGACGACGAAGCGAGCGATCTGTGGATAGCCAATTTACTCAAGTATTTCGGTAGGCAGATAGTCGGATAGTGTTATGTTGGACAGTGGGGTGATATGGTAGGTGGGTCGATTGTGGGAGTGTGATTTGGAGAGTTGGTGAGTTGTTTAGTGGGGGGTCTGGCAGTAGGGGAGGGGCATGGGGGATGGGAATGGGCATAGGGGGAGGGGGTTGATGGCTTGGGAGTTTTAGAGAAAGGCACAAGTAAAAAATACCGAGACAGGCTGGTAATACATATCGACAGGCTGCTACAGTTTCTTATAACTTTTAAACTGCAGCACAAAGCAAAAATAATTAAAAAATAATAATAATTAAAAAGTCCGGAACGTTGTTTTCAATCCAGGCTTGGGTAGTTCGTGCCTTGTTTTGGGTAGTCCAAGACTCTTTTTTAAAACTCGCTGGCGTAACACCCTCGCGGGCCGCTCGCGGCCCGCTCGCGGCCCGTGCACAGAGCACCATCCGGTTGTCATTATATATAGTTCCCAAAACCTATCCCTACACGAGTCTAGTTTCTAGAGCCCTAATATATATCTAACAGCTCGCTTTTGGAGAACAAATACCTTGTTAGCATCAGTGCCCCAGAACAAAATACCGTAAATCATTATGGAATGAAAGTAGGCAAAATTGAAATCGCGCGCTGCTGTCAGTCCTGCTAATTCCTTGATATTTTTGATTGCGTACGTAGCTGAGCTTAATCTTTTAGTCCTTTATGTGATTTGACCATGTCAATTTACTGTCTAGCCATACACCTAAGAATTTAACTTCATTTTCGGGGATACCTTCAGTTCCTCGAAAGATTTTTTTCTCCGGCTTATACGCCGTGCCTAGCACCTGGTAGTGTTAACTCCAACCATAGCTGTTCCAAATGCGAGTCGGGATGAGCACGCATTCGAGCGCGCAATCCCTTTACAGAACCGCCCTTTCTTTTCCCCCTTGTATTTTTTCCTCTGTACATACGTTTTAAATTGGATATTTAGTTTTAATCGTATTTTGGCCCGCAGATCTTTCATTTCGTCACGGATCTCCTCCCTGAAGAACCCAAAGTCCTTCCGGAAGCCGTCCATGTCGGTTCGTAGAGCACGTATTTCGTCAAGAACTACTAGCTGATCGTTACCGTCATCCACTCTTCGGGGGGACTCCTCCAATCGCTGTTCAGGTTGCTCTTTTACAGGCGTATTAGTGCTGTCTTTCCGGGAAGCACCCGCAACGCAACACGGACACAACCATTGCTTGGGAGTTTGACTTGTTGTAAGGTTGACGCACGGTCTATGAAACATTGCCTTGCATTTCGTACAGTCAGCGCCACCCGTCAGAAATTTACCACAGCCACCACACTTATTCATTGCTACACGTCGTTAGCGCAGTAACTAGTCTTAGTACAACGTCCAAAATATAGATGGCGCTATTAGTTATTCCCGACTTGCGTCGCTAGATGGCTTCTTGAGCTGACAAATTAAAAGAATCAATAATTTATTGATCAGAGCTATAATAAATTGAACTCACTGACCAGTCTAACATGCGCTGTGTCTCAAGCTCTCAGATTCCGTGGCTTCTATTAACACCTTAATTCCTCTTGTTCAGCAATTTGTCTGTATAGGTGGCGTCTTTATAATCGCGTTTTTGAGTGACTTGGCGTATTCCATAAACGCCAATAACACTTGCACAGCACTATCACACCGCTCCTTTTAATATCCGAGATAATTTATACTACTTTTCGTTCGATATGTATTTTAAAACAACAAATACGAATCAGCCGATCTTATGATAAAAGGCTACCCACTTTTTTTTTTAATCTTTTTTTTTTGTTTATGTTGTATCCAGGGTCATATGATGGAGCCGGAAGGTAGTTAAAGAAAATCGACAATCAAATCAGGGAACCCCTTTAAGTTTGGGCTCATTTAGTTTGTATTGATGAGGTCTCTGGTATTACGTGGTATACAGGGTCTGATAAAGGAGCCGGAAGGTAGTCACATGAACTCAACAATAAAATTATGGAACCGAGTTTGGGCCCGAGTTCGAGTTTGGGCTCATTTGGTTTGTCTTGATGAGTTCTCTGGTTTAATGTATTATCCAGGGTATGATGATGGAGCTGGAAGTTAGCCACAAGAACTCAACAATCAAATGATGGGATCCCTTCGAGTTTGGCCTCATTTGGTTTGTCTTAATGAGATCTCTGGTCTAATGTGGTATCCAAGGTCTGATGATGGATCTGGAAGGTAGTCACAGGAACTTAACAGTTAAATGATGGAACTCCTTCGAGTTTGGGTTCATTTGGTTTGTCTTGAAGAGTTATCTGGTCTAATGCGGTAGGCAGCTGTGATGATAAAGCTAGAAGGGAGTCACAGGATCTCATTACACAACAATCAAATAATGAAACCCCTTCGAGTTTATGCTTATTTGATTGGTATCGAAAAGTTCTCAACTAACGTGGTACTGGTGATGACTAGTAAAATATTGATATCAAATATATTTTTTAAAACTTACATTTTAGTAATTCCATTTGTTTTTGTGTTTATGTTACCTCCTATATATGAGATTTCTTGTTTTTATTTGAAAGAGTTCTAGTGAAGCACAGATAATTTTCATCAAAACTGATCCAGTAATTTTATAAGTACCTAATTTATTCTTTGGCACACCATAAATAATACAAATAAAAGAAAAACAAATACAAAAATACAAATACAAAATATATTTGTATTTTGTATTTGTAATAATCGTACTACGTATCTTTGCTTTTAATTTGCAAACGTCTTCCTAAAGTGAGTAGTATTCAAATAAGCGTATATTCCTTCAGATGTTTGTTTAGGCCACTCAAAATCAAGAAACAAAAAATTAAATAAAAAAATAATACTTCATATTTAAAAATAGTATTTTGTAAACTACCACTAAAAAGAATAAAATAATTGCAATTAAACAAGGAAAATATCACTTTTACAAAATTAAAAATGTAATACCGATAAAAATACTACATTAGAAAGAGTTTTTTTTAAGTCGGTGCTACTATTTAATACATGGCTATAATTTTAATTTTGTATCTTTACAACATACACATATATGTCTACGCACCCTCATGAAACACGAAATGCAGAAGAGAAAAAACATGAGACCTCTACCACACGAACGGATTTTGACTTTTACACGTCCACAAACCGATTAATACGTATACAGCAATCTAGTCTACACTAATATTAAAAAGAGGAAAGATTTGTTTCTTTGCTTGTGTGTTTCCTTGTATGTGTACTTGTTTGTTTGTAATGGATAAACTCAAAATATATCGAAATAATTTTAATAATCCTTTCACCTATAGAAAGCTACATTATCAGCTAGTAACAAGGAAGTATTTTATTTTTCAAATATTAGAGTTCCCTACCAAAATTTAACAGAACAGAACGGAATGACATGTTGCCGTGGAAACGAAATAATAGCGAGTATTTCAAGTACGTGAGTAATAATGCAGTTGTCTATCATCAAAAGACACCACAATCGTTGAAAAAGATTTTCAAAGATTTTGAATTACGCTCAGTGGTTATAGAGTCAGTTTTTATAGAATTTACGAGGTTTAAAATATGCTAAAAGTAAGAAAAATGCCGCGGTGTGAGCACTACCCGTGCGAAACCGGGCGAGTCACCAGTAAATGATAAAGTATTTGTAATAATTACTCTAATAGGTATTATTAATAAGGTTAGGGCCCGGTTTGGCATGGACTTAAAAAAAACATCAAATGTTGTAATTTTTAATGGTATTACATTTTTAATTTTGAAAAAGTGATTATTTTCTTGATTAATTCAAATATCATTTCTAATATGAAGATGTATTTTTATTGTTTTTTTCTTTCAAACATCTGTCTCGAATCGAACAATTATGGTTATCTGTGACACGATCTTATGACTTATGACATACAGATATTTGAAAATGTTATGCTAAGTTAACGCATGAGCCGTTCACTTTTTGTTATTTAATATAAGAATCCTAACTTTAACCAGAAGTCCGAGCTTGACTGAAAAACTCGTTCGAACATGCAGCTAGCGTGGTATATTAGGTAGTTCTACGGCGCTCCCGGTCGGTAATGTTCAAATATTATAAGTAATCGAATGGTTCTATAACTGTTATGCTCCGTTGCGGTCGAGGACGCGATAATGGCAAAATTAAACATTTAAATGGCTAACTTAAAAGCTAAAAAAAACTCGCCTGCCTGCCAGTAAAAAGAGCTTTTGCTAATAAGTTATATACTGTTGGAATGTGCTTATCAAGACCTTCAATTTGATATTCATATTGTAAATTTCAAAGAATCGTTTTTTTTTCTAGTTTTAAAATGGTGCCATACTGCCGCCATAGACAATGTTTTCAAAAAAAGCCTATGTTACTCGGGGGGATGTAAGTATTCTAACGATACCCCATACCTCTAAATCTGTTCAGGCATTTCATAGTTATGGTGGAATGAAGAAACTCACATACATGAATGCTAAAAACAATACACTCCTTTTTTTGGGCAGTCGTGTAAAAATATCCCAAAGGCCTACATCCGAGGTGCGGGCGCCTGGCTCTTGAGATAGATCGTATCTATGTAGTTCTTATTTCTAATTCTAGATGGGGCGGGAAGGCCTGCACTGACGCTGACGTCCCGATCGGGGTGAAAAGCTAAGGACAATCTCGATTACCTCAGCATTGAAACAAAAAACCGCATCTAAATTGGTCCATTCGTTTGAAAGCTACGATTCTCACCGCGCCCGCGCTTCGTGACCCAATTTGTACAGCGCGCTCTCATTGGTCAAGCCTTCATTTATTTCGCGATACGTATATACTAACTTTTCGGCCTAATAGTGACTTTGACATTTGACTGACCACCAAAGAGAATACAATACTGACCTGTGGTCAGCACGCAATGCGCAAGTTCTGTCAAAATTGTCAAACAGACCAACTTACTAGATAAGTTCGAAAGATAAGATAAAAGAAAAACCTTTTTTCTTTTCTGTACTTTTACCCGACTGCAGTGAAGCAAGGGAAGCGTAATGAGTTTAACACTCTATGTGTGTGTGTATGTATGTATCTATGGCATGTGGTTTTGTGGATGTTCCACCGCCGCTCCTATTGGTCCGATATTGACAAACGAGGTGTCAATCGATTTGTATTTTGCTACAGAGTGTCAAATGCTATTTTTTTATCCGAATACGTCGAATAAAGGAAGTGTTATTTGTAAAAATATAAAAAAACTTGGTCCTATTTTGACAAGCGAGGTGTAAATCGATTTGTCTTTCATTGACGGCTGGTTGGTCTAGTGGCTAGTAACACTAGGAACGAAATCAAACGGTCGCGGGTTCGAATCCTGCAAGGGGCAATAATTTGTGTGATGAGCGGAAATGTTTGTTTCCGAGTCATGGATGTGCTATTCGTATTTATGTATGTTTATCCGTTATCTAGTGCCCATAGTACAGAGTATCCTAGTTTGGGGCTAGGTTAAGTGTCATAAACTATATTTTTTACCCGACTACGGCGAACTAAAGGAAGTTTATGTGTTCAAACTAAAAACTTGGTCCGATTTTGACAAGCGAGGTGTCAATCGATTTGTCTTCATCGCAAGAATGTCATAGGCTATTTTTTACACAACCGTAGTCGGATTTTAGTTTTTGAACTTATATTTTGTTTGAGTGGTCTACTTATGGATTGACTCACGCCACCATTCAGTTCATAGATAAGTTGGTGGCACTGTAGTACAAATTCAAGGTCAAGGGTGGTATTGTTTTTTTCCCAGCTGATTACTAGGACTAGTACTAACTATGCATTATTCTGTGCTACTACAAGGTTTGATCTACAGTGTTTTTTGAGAAATCATGAAAAAAACTTTGCAATCTCAAAGGTCGTAAAACTAACGTTACTCGCCATCACATACCCCAACCCGGTATGTAATAGGTTATTATGTTACATCTTGTAGTGATAGATAAGTCTAAATAAGTAGGGAGCAGGTAAATATAGGTTAAAAGTAAATTACAATAATAGAAAATAGGATTAAAAAACCTAAGTATATTAAGTTTATTATTACTATTATTATTTATTGGTATTTTTTACCAAACCAAAAATTCCTACAGTTAGAAACGTAGGAACCCACTGTAGGTAACTACAATCATAACTATTTACACACCTCGGTTTTGTCTGAAAATACCGAAGTTGAGTCTGGTATACCCATAGATTGCATTATTACTCACGTGGTATGTACCTATCTACTCCTTGGTTGAGGTCGATGGGCCAAGGACGACACTCGTAGTTACAATATTAAGTACTTAGATGCATAGCTGGGCATTAACTCGTTAATCCGTTAATCGTTAATTAACGAAGTTAACATTTTGATTAACGGATTTACTAATAAGTTAACTTTTAAAAATGTTAACGGACACGTTAACTTCCGTTAATATGCAGAAGTCCGTTAATCGTTAATCCAATGCCTAATAGTTACCGGCGTGCCGGGCGGCGCGTGGCAGCGAGTGAAACAAAAACAAAACTAGATATATTTTGCCGGCGCGTGCGAGTGAGAAAGAAAACTGCGAAGAGATTTGTTTCGTTTGATCATTTCATTACTTAGCGCCGGTGCTTAGAGTGACGAGTGTTTTGTTTGTTGTTATTATAAATTACTGTCAGTGATCATTTGCGTGTTGATAATTTATAAAGAAGAGTGCAGTGTAATTTAGTTAGATAGAAAAAGTGTACTATGCAGTGTACTGTGTAGTAATTTAAATAAAACCATATCATGGATGTTGGAAGACATGGAATCGGATCGGATTTCAGCGGTCCTGATGAGAATCCATGGCCACATTTGACTGAGTAGGTCGAATTTGTATCCAGATCGGGCCAGCGAATACTTTTTGCGTGTAAGCGATGCTTGCCGAAAGACACCAAAATAAAAGTTCATGTATCGAGCTTGAATAATTTGAAACAACATGGACATGCAATCAAAAGACTCGTTCAACGATGCTGCATTCCTCGGGGAACAGATATTCATAAATCTATTCATTAAATACAATACTGCTATGCCCTCAAGCGCTGCAGTTGAACGTCTTTTTTCCACAGGTAAATGTGCTGCGCTGAGGCACAGTGTGCGAGTTCGAATCTCGTCCGTGACCCAAATTTTTCCATTAGAAAATTAGAACATTTTAACACCAAAAGGGGCCTCGCTTTCAGACGAGAACTTCAACATGTTAATGTTCATAAAGGGGAATATGCACCTCATGCCCGACGATTAAATTACACGTTTGAATTATACGAGTATTTTGTTTTGTTCCTAACCTGTTAACTTCCAGAACCTAAACCAACATGTTTTATAAGTTCACTAACGCAACGATATAAAGATGCAATTTTACACATATTAACGGATTAACGATTAACGTTAACTTGCGTTAATTCTTCCGAAATGTAGCGGATTAACGATTAACGAAGCTAACTATTTGATTAACGGTGCCCGGCTATGCTTAGATGTATGGGGCCGAGACGATGTCTTATATTATATATACCCAGCACTTGCTCCGACGCGCATGCGCACGAGGCGCCGCCGCGTCGCGTGCGTGTGCGCGGGACAGTCGGATGGCGTGGGTGCGGGCGCCGCTCGAGAATACGATATAACTAATGTTACGTTTTAAACGAATGACTTAGGTATATGAAAATTTTATCGTTTTTAATAAAATGTTATAATGTATGTTGTTTATTTTCCTTCTACCTTATTGATCCTATTAAAGAATAGGGTCAATGTTGTACCTAAGTTCAACAATAAATTACAAAATTCCAAGCTGAACGCCAAAGCACAAGTGACCGTATTTCGCGTTTTTAATGCTATTTTTAACGAACGCCAAATAAGACATTTTAGGTCGAAATAACTTTCCTGGTTTTCTGGAATGTTGTTATACATTTATATATCAGTCAACCTCCCGCTTCGTTAGATAGCACACTCGTGTTTGTTTCTAAAGTTTGACAAGATGTTAACGTGTGCCAGTTGAGGATCGAAACATACTGAAGGGCGTGTGCAGCAAGTGCAGGGGCCATGAGCAGCGTGTGCAGGGGCCGTGAGCAGCGTGTGCAGGGGCCGTGTGCAGCGTGTGTGGACAACAATGTGCTGCACGCGGCCTTTCACAAACTGGGAGGTCGGACTAATACTTGGCGAAGCGAAGTGCAAGTCTTGTCCATCATCATCCCTGGCTGCAGCCTCACCTCTGCCCATTCAATTAGATATAATCCAGGAGCAACTCAACAAGGTCATGTTGCAACTGCCACCGTTAGCATCTTTGTTGGAGGATGTCAAATCAATCAAGGATGAGATTAATAGCCTAAAAGAATCTCAGGAAATGGCATATCAGCTTATTAGCAACTTCTCTGTAACAGTTCAACCGTTGGAGTCTCGAGTAATCAAGGTACAAAAACAATAATAAAAATCCCTGTTCTCCGCCGAAATTGACAAACTTCACCAGAAATTAGATGACAAAGATTAATGGGCCAGAGCTAACAATGTGGAGACAAGAGGTATTCCTCAAGAGAAGACTTAAAATCTCCTTGAAATCGCACAGAAAATAAGCCAATTGTGTGACCTCTCAATAAAAAAATAAGAAATCCACACCAATAAATAAAAGTGTAATTGTTTGGGGAGTTTTAACGCGATAACGGCAGGATGGATTTAGATGGGAATGGAGATAGTATAGATGTTCACGGAAAAAGTGGAAAATGTCGATGACCGCTCTAAGGAACGGTTGCCATGGAAACTTTTTAGAGTTCCTCGTTTACGTAATTTGTGGTTTCCAAGGCAGCGAATCGATTTACCAACATGAGTTGAAACTGTTCTGATCCAACAGTGGCCTGGAGCAGGTTGGGGTCGGAGCTGCTGGACATAGGCCTCTCCCAAAGCACGCTACTGAGCCCGATCTTCGGCTCTTCTTTTCCAACCGCCGCCAGCCGTCTTGCGTATGTCGTTGCTCCACCTAGCCGGAGGGCATGCATAGTTAACATGAATTCCAAGAGATGGCGCTGAATTTTCTCTAAGGGGAATTTGCAAAAAGTTTGTTAGGTCAACCGCTTCTTGATATGTAATTGTTTGTTTTTAATTATATAGATATCAGCAGCCGTCCTTAGTTTATATCCATCATTCACAACACATAATTCTGCTTTCTCGACATAATCTTCACTAACCGTTGTTAAAAAAAGAGAGATACCGTTGTGATCTCTTTTTTTTTAATGGTTTCTATCCATTTTACCTGATGACAATGAAATAATTAGTATCACAAAATAGCCAATAGCAAAAAAAAAAGAATCACATATGCGGTGTTTGATTATTTGATCAATTGAACAAAAAATTCAAAAGCGCCCCCTACTTTTTGTTCTAAACTGCCCCAACAGCAGGTTTGATAAAAGAGGTTAATTTTCGAAAATAACAATACATTAACCTGACCATAACTTATGACGAACCAAATGAACAATATCTCATGGACTGAATAATCTTGCAAACAACAAATAACTAATACTTACATCGATTGTAGACGCTAACGAAGTTTTTTCCAATTATTTACTATTATTACACCTCAAAAACAACGGTTGCAATATTTTCACTTTGACTTCTGGAACGAATGAATAACCACGAACCTCTACTATAACTGGACTGCGCAGTGTTTCATATAATATAAATGAGCCGAATCAGCAGCCCGATTCCATAACTTGGCTACAATCGGATTATCACTTTTTTCATAGCAAATTCGACTCTATCACAAGGCATTAGTGGCTGCGATACTGAGAATTCGATTGAAGCCAAGTTATGGAATCGGGCTGCGGAGGCATCAAATTTGTATCATATCTCTTTCTAATACGGTGTTCATGCAATCTATACTTATAATAAAACTGTAACGGGTCCAATTCTGTACATTGAAGATAATTTGAAATTTTCTTTTGGAGGGTACTATATATTCGATACTGAAGCCAAAACTGTATTTTTTTTTTCATTTTTGTCTGTCTGTATCTTGGCTAGGCATCACGCCAAAACTACTGAATGAATTTAAATGAAACTTGGTGTGATGCGAGTTCATACTACGAGGTAGGACATAGGATACTTTTAATCCCGAAAAATGAAAGGGTTCCCGCAGGATACGCGTTGAAAGTTATTTTAAAGAACATGTATCACGCTGAAACTACTGGACGGATTTTGTTGCAACTTGGCACAGTCATAGTTTATATAATGGGTAAAAATTGAGGATAATTTTTATCCCGAAAAAATGAAGAGTTCCTGCGGGATAATGTCCCAAATTCTGTAAATTGAAGTTATTGTGTTTTTTTTTGGAGGCCTTTTTACATTCAATACTAAAGCCAAAACTGTATTTTTGTAATTTTTGTATGTCTGTCTGTACCTTGCAGTGCATCACGCCGAAAATACTTACTGAATTCAAATGAAATTTGGTATGATTTGAGTTCATACTTCGAGGTAGGACATTGGATACTTTTCATCCCGAAAAATTAAACAGTTCCTGCAGGATAGGGGTGGAAAATTAATTAAAAGAACACGTAGCACGCTGAAACTATTGGACGGATGTTGATCAACTTGGCACAGACATATCTATACTTATAATAAAGCAATAGGTACAAAAAATGCTGTAAAAAGAAGATAAATAAAAAAATGCTCTTGGGTGCATAAAAAGGGTATTGAACACGAATATAAAAAAATAAAAACGTTTCGCTCTGTCTGTTTGTTTCTTTGTTCACTCATCACGTAAAAACTATTAGACCGATTGCAATGCGGTTTTCATTGTTAGCTTAGAGTTTGACTTAAAAACTGGTGTAATTGGTATCTCAATCTGGTGAGTTAGAAGCTGAGCAATTGATAAAAGTATTTTTGACGGCAAAATAAATTTTGATCAAATGTTGGTATATTGGTCCTGGAATAGCACTTTATGGTACTTTTAACATAAAGAAACAACCACGCGTGCGAAGCCGCGGGTACAGCTAGTCAATAATAAAAAGCTAAGCTGGTGTGACATGACCTCCGATGCTCAAATAAATACCTGATAGAAAATTGAGGCAATTGAGCAAAATTGGAGGTCGAAAGCCTTCGCCCAGCAATTTAGTAGGTCCCATCTGAAGAAGCTCAATACTAATAATGGTACAACCATCGTCTCTAAGCCGGAGATTCCGTCTGAGAACGAAGACTTCTATGGCAGATTGTATGACTCGCATGCTTCTAGACCTGAACCCAGCAAAGAGGATTCCCACGCAATGACCCGCCACTAAGCTGATGAACTGCCCAACGTCAGCCTAGACGAGACTGAGATGGTGCTCAATTAATTTAAGAATAGAAAGGTAAGGATGGTATAACTTCGGAGCTTTTGCAAAGAGGGCGAAACCCGTACTTCGGGGGCTTCAGGGGTTATTAAGCACCGTTCTTAACAGTGGAAGAACTCCAGAGGCGTGGAGCAGGACTTTGGTAGTAAGCTTCTTTTAAATAGGGGATAAAACCCTTTTAAAGAACTACCGACCTATTGCATTCTTGAGCCACGTCTATAAGTTGTTTTTGAGGGTCTCAAATCGTCTCGCAAGAAGACTTGACCAATTCCAGCGTCCTGAACAGGCCGGGTTTCGCGGAGGATTTAGCACCATAAACCGCATACACACGGTGAGGCAGGTAATATAGAAGTCTGAGGAGTATAACCAGGCGCTTTGTCTTGCTTTGGTTGACTATGAGAAGACCTTTGACTCCGTTGAAACCTGGGCGGTCCTGGAGTCTTTGCAGCGTTATCAAGTGGACTGACGATACACGGAAGTGATGAGATTTCTGTATTACGCCGCGACTATGAGTGTACAAGTACAAAAACAGCAGTCTAAACATATCCAAATGCGCAGGGGAGTGAGACCGTTCTTAACAGTTCTTGGGGGATGCTATATCCCCGAAACTGTTCACTTATGCCTTGAAAGATATGTTTAAAGCGACGGATTGGCAAGGAATTTGAATTAATATCAATGGCAAGAACATTTCACACTAACGATTTGCCGATGACATAGTTTTAATAACGGAGTCGCTGCAAGACTTAAGTTTTCTGACCAACCTAGATGAAGCTTCTCGACGCATCGGTCTCAAAAGGAACATAGATGAGACCAAGATCATGTTGAATAATCTTTTTGAGCCGAAACCGATTGCAGTGAACGGTGTTTTTTTTTTAAGTTGTCCGAAAATACGTTTGTCTTGGGCAAATATTGCAATTACGTAAGAACAACTTTGAGAAGGAAGCCAACAGAAGAAAAGCTGGGTTAGGCAGCATTCGGCAAGCTTTGTCAGGTCTTCTCGTCATCCATACCACATTGCCTGAAGGCAAAAGTATTCAATCAGTGTGTCCTACCAGTCATGACCTACGGAGCCGAAATGTGGACACTCATGCTCAAACTAGTCCACAAATTTAAGGTCGCTCAGAGGACTATAGAGAGAGCTATGCTTGGAGTTTATCTGAAAGACTATTTGAAGATATTCGTAATGAAGATAACCGACAGTTTACCAAAGTAATCGACATAGCTCTGAGGATAAGCAAGCTAAAGTGGCAGTGGGCTGGTCACAATACCCGAAGAACCGATAACCGTTGGGGTATCTACTCCAACGGTTATCGGTTCTTCGAGTGTCGAAGTGTTGAGTGTTGAGTTCTCGAGTGCAGACAACGTTTAGGCAAACGTAGTGTAGGAAGCCCTGAGGCCAGGTGGAGTAACAACCCGTGAAAAGCGGCGGGAAGAAAATTGATGAGGAGAGCTCAGACCGAACTCAGTGTCGTGCCTACGAGATGAAACTTTTGCCTAAACTGCGTGATAGATTTTGATGAATGAGGTATCATTGGATTCGTATTAATCAAGAGAGTGCTATAGAATATATAAAGTGTAAAGAAAACTAATATGACGGCATACAGCTACCATATTGTATTTCCCACGGAACATAGGTACATTGATCCAAACCTATCGAGTGAGATATCAAAATTAAGGTCTTTAAACTACGAATAAATAATAAGTCTTATTATTACTTCGTAGACTTATTATTTATTCGTAATCTTTAAAGGACCGTTCCAAAAATATACAATTCTTTTTCCTAAACAGTAGCAAATGTCATTTAAGCTTCTTTCAAAAAGTTAAATTTTAGATTATTCAAGTTAGTACTTTAGTCCAATATTGCAATTGCAACTATTAAAGTAAAATATGTAAGTCAATATGAAACGTTAAAATCATCACACTAATATTATAAATGCGAAAGTTTGTATGTTTGTGTGTCTGTGTGTGGTTTTGTTGCTCCTTCACGCTCGAATGGCTGGACGGATTTAGTTAAAATTTGGTACCAGGATAGCTTATATCCTGGATTAACACATAGGCTACTTTTTATCTCGAAATAGGAGAAAAAAATATTATCGTTTTCTATAAAACTTGAAAAAAAAAACGAAAAAGTAATGAAAAAAAATATTTCAAGTACTAGGAGAGCATAAGCACTCAAGAAGTTGGAGATATTATTAAAAGTGAGTATACTTAGCTCCCAATGAACATTAAATGGTATAATTATCACACTAATATTATAAATGCGAAAGTTTGTAAGTTTGTGTCGTGTGTGTGTGTGTGTGTGTGTGTGTGTGTGTGTGTGTGTTTGTTGCTCCTTCACGCTCGAACGACTGGACGGATTTGGATAAAATTTGGTACCAAAATAGCTTATATCCTGGATTAACACATAGGCTACTTTTTATCCCGAAATAGGAGAAAAAAATATTATCGTTTTCTTTAAGACTTAAAAAATAACGAAAAAAATTATTAAAAAATATATTTCTAAGTACCAGGAGAGCATAAGCAGTAAGCACTTAAGAAGTTGGAGATACTAAATTGACAAATAAAGTTATTAAAAGTGAGTATACTTACCTCCCCATGAACATTAAATGTTGTGATTATATTAAAAAAGTATATCTGAGTACCAGGAGAACAGAAACACTTAAGATGTTGGAGACATAATATTGAAAAATAAAGTAATTTAAAGTGAGTAGTATACCTTTCCCATGAACATTAAATAGTGTGAATATAATTTTAAAAAAAATGTACCAGGAGAGTAGAAACACTTAAGAAGTTGGAGATACAAAATTGACATATAAAGTTATTAAAAGTGGTTGATTATACCTCCCCGTGAACATAAAATGGTGTGATTATATTTAAAAAATATTTCTAAGTACCAGGAGAAAAGAAACACCTGTAGTTGGATATATGACATTGACAAATAAAGTTATTAAAAGTAAGTATACCTCCCCATGAACATTAAATAGTGTGATTATATTAAAAAAAGTATTTCTAAGTACCAGGAGAGCAGAAACACTTAAGAAGTTGGAGATACAAAATTGACAAATAAAGTTATTAAAAGTGAGTATAACCTCCCTATCAACATTAAATAGTGTGAATATATTAAAAAAAAAAACAAAGTACAGGAGAGCAGAAAACCTTAAGAAGTTGGAGATATGACATTGAAAAATAAAGATATAAAATTAAAAGTGACTATACCTCCCCATGAAAATTAAATGGAGTGATTATATTAAAAAAATAATTTTAAAGTACCAGGAGAGCAGAAAGACTTAAGAAGTTGGAGATATTACATTGAGAAATAAAGTTATTTAAAGTGAGTATACCTCCCTACGAACACTAAATAGGGTGATTATATTGAAAAAAGGATTTTAAAGTACCAGGAGAGCAGAAACACTTTAGTAGTTGGAAATATGACATTGAAAAATAAAGTTATTAAAAGTGAGTATACCTACCTCCTCGAGAGTGTAGTAGCCGAAGATCTGGCTCAGTGGCGTGCTTTTGAAAATGCGTACCTATGTCCAGCAGTGGACTGACACGGGCTGATGATGACGATGATGATGATACCTACCCATGAACGTTAAATAGTGTGATTATATTTAAAAATAAGTATTTCAAAGTGCCAGCAGAATTTATCATCATTAATATATTTTTGCAAATTCTTTGTCAAAGTGACATGGCGGGGGTGGGGGTTGAGGGTTGTTGTTAGAGGATTTAAAGGGGACGGGGCCAGGGGGAGGAGAATGGGACCAAAATAAGAAAGAAAATGGAAGCTGTGAAGGAATTTTTAAAATTATAAGTGTCAAAGTGACAGGTGTCAAAGTCACAGGTGTCAAAGTGACATCCTAGGGATGCAAAAAGGAGGGTTTTTTTAATGTATTTTCTAATGTGGCGGGGGTGGCAAAGATTGACCGCGATTGTGTGTGTGTTGTTGCTTCATCACGCTCGAACAGTTGAACGGATTTGGATGAAATTTGGTACCAGGATAGCTTAAGTTAGAGATACAAATAAAGTTAATAAAGTTATTAGATTATACCTCCCTATCAACATTAAATGCTGTGATTATATTTTAAAAAGTATGCACTATGACGCTGCGTTTTTAATAGAAATACCAATATAAATAAACACTATTAGTTTATCAAAACTTTTTCTTTAATTGATAACGTCTTGCAATTGGCAATGCATTTTGTATTCAGCAGAGCTTTTGTGTGTTTAAATAAACAAAGTAGATAAATGAGATTATATTATTATTTCTCTTAAAAAAGTGTTTTCTTTCAAAATTAATGATTCCTTGAGTATCCAAGAAGGTTACTTAGGAAGGTTTTATTGAAATTCCAGCCTAATGGCAGTGACTCCCATTTGCAATTACTAAATATGGCGCATGGGTAATCACTACAAGTTTAAGGATTAAATTTGGAAAATACATGCTCCTCACATGGTCAATTGCCGTGCTCACGTGTTGGGAAACCGTCAGACCTATTCGTGTAACTACTCACAAGACGGAAAATATTTGTTTATCAAAAAAACTTCAATATAAAGAATATATACCACCAAAACTCTTTTAAATTATGTGACATGATTGTAACGCTAACTGTATTATTTTTAAATAGGATGGGGGAGAAGATTGCACGCGGGCAAAGCCGCGGGGCGCAGCTAGTATTTCTATAATTTTTGCAGGTCCATCCGCTAGCGCGGCTAGAAAGCAAATAAATACCCGAGCATATGTTTGCGTCGTGTGTTCCGCGCCCTTCGCCTGCACGCCAGTCGGGTTTTTTGTATATAAATAACAATTTTTACTTGTTAATTACCTACGTCTATCAAAACATTGTTTCTACTTTATCCTTGATTTCAGTGATTGGTCGAAAACTAGGCAGCAGGTGGACGAAACTGGATTTAGGGTAAAAACTGGTGAAATGTGCATATTCAGTTATAAATCAAATAAAAAAAAACACATTTACTAGCGTTATTTAAAGGGCTCCAGCCACTTCATCAGGGCCCCTCGATCACTACCTAACAGTAGAGATCCAGGGGTGTTTAGTTCAATACTCCCCAAGTAATCAATGGCAACTGTCCAAGCCGAGGTTCGGAACCCCTGGGTGCCCTTGAGCAAGTGGCCAAAAACTTAGCTTTGGCGTGCGCCTTCTGTATAACATGTCAGAGTGGCACAGTGGAAGCGGTGTCTGGCCTGCAACCCAGAGGCACATGGAACGAATCCACGCGCTGCTATAAATTTTTTGCCTCAATATTTAGAAGCGTTTACATATTTTATGCGTTTTTTACATTTTCTTTTATTTTTTTAAGGCTTCTGTAATTTCCTTTTTTCTTTTTTTTCTTTTTTTTTTTATTACGGACCAGGCAATCGTTTGACTACGATCTCACCTGATGGAAAGCGATGATGTGGTCGAAGGTGTAGCACGCTTGCCTAGTAGATACCTATTCACTCTTGACTTGACACCGGGGTTATAATTTAACGGAAACACTGACGAGGGCAGGGCATTCCACTCCTTTGCAGTTCTTATAATAAATGAAGAAGCGTAACGCTTCGTTTTTGTGCGAGGTATTTCAACCATGAAAGGGTGGCACTTTGCTGATCGTCTAGTCGTACTGTGATGGAAAGGTGATGGGGGAATCAGGTTGTGCAGTTCTTGTGCACACTCTCCATAGTGCAATCTGTAGAATACCGCCAGGCTTGCTACCTCACGTCGATGCGCCAGACTTTGAAGCTTACTCTTTACCAGAGTGTCATCCCCAATGAGCCTGATAGCACGTCTCTCAATTGAATCCAAAGACTCTAGCTGATACTTGGCAGAACCGTCCCAGAGGTGGCAGCAGTACTCCATACAAGATCGGACCTGTACTTGATAAAGATTCAAAAGCTGTCCCGGTGTGAAGTACCGCCTAACCTTAGACAAAATACCAAGTTTTTTGCAGCTACCTTGGCTTTGGATTCAATATAAGACCCAAAATTCAGGTTTGATGTGAGTTCGACACCCAAAAGCTCCAAATGGTCGCCTATTGGTATTGTACTACATTTTTTGCCTGAAAACCCTCCGATATTAAAAATTCGGAGTCCTTAGAGAAAAAGAATTGTAAAATATTAGCAAATAACAATTATAAGAAAACAAGAAACAATAAATACATTATCAAAATACCATTCATTTAACAAAAACACAAAATAAATTAAATTCATTGAATTAAAACCATAATAAAAACTAAAATTACTCTAGTTAATATTAAAGCTCTCTAAAAACGAATCAATTACCCATTTAGCATTTACAATATTAAAAATTAAATCATATATTTTCCCCCCCATTAAGAAAACAATTAATAAAATAATATTCCACGAAACATCAAAATAATTCAATCAACATACAAATATAATTAATCCTAGATAACTTACTAAACTTCAGCAAAACTGAAGTTCTAAGTCTCACGCAGATAAATAAATATAATTCACACACAACACAACAAATAAAATTAAAAGTAAAACAGAAAATTAACTCTTATTTAAATTAGCCACCCGCCGCATCACATAACATAGGAAGTCACGAAAAACACGACCAGAATCACTTCCAGCCAGAAGACTATTCCACACCGAGGTGGAGATGACCGAGTCTAACTCCAACTCCACCTGCAGCCTCCTAGCAGCAAACATCGAGCAGTCATTGACTATATGTTCCAACGACTGCTCGACATCTACCCCACATGGACACCACGGATGATCCTTAACCTTAAACCTATGAAGGTAGCTTGCATTCCCCCCATGCCCTGTCAAAGCTTGCGTAAACCAATAATCGACACCGAGTTCCCCTATAACACGGAACGCCTGACAAACATCCGGGAAAAACAACCGAGTAATTCGACCCTGTCGAAACTCAGAATACTCCTTCTGCCAAGCGTTCAGGGTCCGTCGGCGAACAACTGACTTCGCAAAAGACAAAGGAAACCTGTCGTAGTCTGCAGCAGTTCTACTAAAAAGGGCAGCACGCTTAGCCAGTTCGTCAGCCCGCTCATTACCGACAAACCCAACATGAGCACGAACCCACCACAGCTTAACACAGCTACCCAATTCCACTGCCCGCGACAGGTTCCCACGAATATCATTGACAAGGGGGTGAGCAGACCGCGGATTAGCCAACGCCTCCAGTGACGAGCGGGAATCGCTGAAGATATCAACTTCCTCACTGCATCCCCAACCCACCACCAGATTTGTTGCCTGCCTCAATGCCAACAACTCCGACTGGTACACCGAACAGAATGGCTCCAGACGAAACTTCCTGCACAACACCTCAACACCGCCACGCCAATAGGTAAAAGCACAGCCAACCTTCCCCTCCAACTTACTACCATCAGTATAAATACTTATTGGAGCCGAAGGTCTCTCCTCATACAAGGGATCATCGAACTGATTCAGAGTGGCATAAGTAATTTCTGGCCGCAAAGCAGGATGAGGAAGCTTAAAAAACGGCGTCCTCCCCTCCAACCTACGATCCGCAGCCTCAAATAACGGCCTACCCCGCTTCACCCTATAAACCTCGGCCACCTCAAGAGCCCTAAAATCCAACGGCAGAAGTCGTGCAACAGTCACAGCTGAGGGGTAGGAAACCGTGCGATAGGATTTCGCTATTTTAATGGCAAAAAGACGCTGCATGGACCGCAAACGTCGCTGAACACCCTTCCGATCCGCACAAAAACCCCAAGCATTCGCTGCATACAAAAGTATTGGCTCCACTGCACCAATGTACAAGTGCCTGATTATGCCAGACTTCAAGCCCCAAGAAGCCTTAGCCGCTCTAACCAAACCCTTATACACAGCCGCAGCCTTACAACAGACCAACTGAAGATGCTCATGGAATGTCAAATTCTTGTCAATAGTCAAACCCAAAATCCTGACACTATCAACTGGTATCAGTTCAACACCCGCCATAAACAACCGGGGTACAGGAGAGTTCATCTTCCTCGTTAACACCATAAAGGCAGTCTTTTGAGGAGAGAACTTTAACTTCTGCTCCACACCCCAATTAGCAACAATGTCAAGAACAGGATTAAGCATGGACTCAAGCTCTCCAACAGTATCCGCCGAGGCCACAAGAACCACATCATCGGCAAAAGCCTGAACATGGACCTCACTGCCCTCTAACAACTCGAGAAGCGAGTCCAGAACAACATTCCACATTAAAGGCCCGCTTATACTTCCTTGAACACACCCTCTAGTCGTTGACCTAGTTACCACCTCACCAGCAAACTCGACAACAACAGACCTATTCGTGAGGTAGCTCTTGACCAAACCATAGACATCTGCAGGGCAATTCTTCATCTGCAGCTGCCAAAGAATAAGGGGCCACCACGCATGATCAAAAGCGCCCTCTATATCCAGTGAAACCAATGCTACAATCCGACGCATATCATTACGCTCATACTTGACTAGTTCCACAAGATCATAGAGGGCGTCCTCTGTGCCCCTCTGCGGCATAAAGCCATACTGCCTAGTGCTCAAATGCCCCCTCGACTCAAGATGCCAAAGCAGCCTACCATTAAATAATTTTTCAAGAACCTTCCCCATGACCGGAAGAAGCCCAATAGGACGATAAGACTTCGGATTTGTGTAATCTGCCCTATTAGGCTTCTGAATTACACAGATCCGCGCCGATTTCCAGATCGTGGGGAAGAGACCCACCTCCAAACACCTCGAAAAAATCGCAAGAAACATCTGAGCATCGGCAGCAATTGCCGCCCTACAAATGTCCACAGTAAAACCGTCCGCACCAGGTGCCTTCTTCGGACTCATTGAAGCCAACACATCACGCAACTCAGCCATCCCAAAAGACGGCCCAGGCGATGACAGACACTCCTGCAGAGGCTCCGACTGTACCGACAGACGAAGAACAGCCTGCTCCGGAGTATCATCCTGTGGACAGTCCTCCGGAAAAAGGGTCTGTGCAATGCACAGCGCAGACTGTCGGGGAGATAAAAGAATACCATCCCGCCCACGGAGAGCAACATCCACTCTACCCATCTTCTTGGAACGCCGTATAATCCTCCAAGCCCCATCCCATACATTCTCGGCCATCATGTCACCACAATAAGCCTTCCAACCAGCAATCCGCGCCAAATCCATGGCTTCTTTAAATTCCTCAAGGGCAGAAAGATACCGCTGAACAACAAAGGGCTTCCGTCTCGGATTCGCCCACCGTATCCGTCGCCTACGTCGCACCACCTCAGCTCTCTTTGCAGTCAAATCAGGAGTCCACCATGGATTGGTTCGAAAAGGTTGCAACCCACAGGGTGGAAACATCACCTGACAAACTTCATCAACCAGACTCATCACGGCAACGACAAAGCCGTCCAGTTCCACACTTCCCATGTGAGCAACTCCATCAACACCCACACCCAAACCACGTATCTTATCACTCAACAACTCCCTGAAATGAGACCATTTTGCCCCACGTGTATTAAACTTACGAGTAGCAGACACAGGACGCACACCACCGGAAGGCCCGAGTGCCAAGCTAAAGGTAATTGGATTATGATCCGAAAGCAGGACCATTGACAAATCCACCTTCCACCCGACAGTCTTGTCTATCAAGCCCTCCGTAACCAGGGTTACGTCAACACGACTAGTATAACACCGGCCAGCCCGATATACCTCAAAAGTAGGGACACTACCTTCATTAACTACCTCTAAACCCATAGATAAAACAAAAGCCATCAAACTTTCTCCTCTACTATCATTCACCGTACCCCCCCACCAGACACTTTTTGCATTAAAATCTCCACCTATGACTACATCACCAACACAGTCCCGGAGACAATCCCTCAGCTTATCCAAATAAGGTTCAATTGGCTCAGTACCCTCAAAATATACCGAAATCACCGTCAAGTTTCCTCCCCCAGGATAAGCAATGGTCACAACCACAATGTTCTCGGTAATAAATAGCGGATTAGTCCTAACCAACAACTCATTGTTCAAAACAACCACGGCAGCCTTAACTTCCTTTGTGCGAACTCCACACGACTGAATAGTCCTTGCACCACGCCGGTGTGACATTTCTCCTGCACTGCCAATATATGGTTCTTGTAACAAGAGAACATCACACTTACGCTGCGCAGCAACCCCAAACACACCATCAGTCGCATTACGAGACCTTCGCAAATTGGACTGAATAAAACTCAAAGACCGCAAGGTCTCCTGCGATAAGCCCGCAATAACATTGGTCCCCGTGGTGCCCTTAACAATATATCACAGCTGCTCTAGCTATAACCAACCATCTAGCTCGTACCGGACAATCACCACTAAACGCAGAATGGCTGATATTAGGAAGTCTCTCCCTGATACAATTTGCGCATGTGGCTGGCCTTTGCGGTGCCGCACTTTTCTCCGGGCAATCCCAAGCAACGTGGCCAGGCCGAGAGCAGTACGCACACACCTCAGCAGCAGGCTCCGCCCTGCAAGTACTGCGAGTATGCGCAAAACCTAAACACCTTCCACACTGCAACAAAGGTGAACGCTCCTCAACCCGACAACGCTGCCAACCCACAAAAAGCCTACCCGCCTCCATCATACGCTTCCAAAGACCAGGCGTAGCCTCCAAGACTACATGGCACTGCAAGGCGTTCCGAGCTCTCAAGCGATACTTGACCTGTACTTTTTTGTACTTTTTCTGTATTGTTACACTTTGGAAAGACGGAGATCGGTTTAGAGGACAATTTTTAGCAGAAAACAAACACGCCTGCGTTTTAGTAGCATTATCTTAACCAGGTTAGCATCGCCCCAATCAGACACGGCTTCTAAGGCTAAATTTAAACGGTTTACCATAGCCCCCTCTGAAACTGGACAGCGTCACAGCTGGCTTGAGCATTGGAAGTGTATCTCTCAACTACAGTACTGTCATCAGCATACCCAAAGGTACCGGGCTTCAGAAGGTCATTAATGTGCAGTAAAAACAGTGTAGCCGAGAGAGCCGATCCCTGAGGTACACCGGCACTGATAGCCATTTGATCAGACGAGCAGCCCTCTAAGACTACTCGAATAGATCGTTCCCTCAAGAAATCAACTATCCAATTGCATAAGCCAACAGGTAAACCATATGAGGGAAGCTTGTTTAAAAGGCCATCGTGCCAGACCCGATCAAATGCCTTCGATATGTCAAGGGAGACGGCAAGCGCCTCACCATGCATCTCTAAGGCTTCGCTCTGTACGTGAGAGGCATACGCAAGAAGATCCCCAGTAGACCGGTTTCGGCGAAATCCGTATTACTGGTCACTGAGAAGATCACTTTGTATCAAGATATGCCAAGAGCCTAATGTTTATGACACGCTCCATACACTTACAGAGTAAGGAGGTAATCGAGATGGGACGATAATTGGCCGGATCAGCACGACTACCCTTCTTTGGTACTGGTTGTACATTGGCAAGCTTCCAGCTCTTCGGAACTTTACCTGAGTGAAGAGAGAGGCGGTACAAACGCGTTAAGATGGAAGACGATTCGGGCGCACAGTTTTTCAACACAATCGCTGGAATACCATCAGGACCACTGGCCTTGTTCACATCTAGAGCTCGAAGCGTTCTGAGAACCTCCTTCTGGCGAATGCGAATTTCGGGCATAAAAACCCCACAATGAGGAAGGCAGGAAGGTGTCTTGCCAGAAGCATCTAGATGCGAGGCTTCTGCAAAAAGAGAAGCAAATAAGTTCGCTTAAATAAGTTATAAGTTCGTCTCCAGCATTATGCTAGTGCTAGTGATCCATCAGGTTTCAGCAATGGTGGCAGTGAGGGGCGGCAGAAGTTTACTTCGACCGACTTGGCCAGGAACCAAAAAGCTTTGCTACCTGCGGGGTATGAAGCCAGTTTAGCCCCAATTCGACTTACGTGATCAAAATGGGCCTTCCTAAGTATCTTCTTGCAGGTCTTAGCGGCAACGTTAAATTTTCTCTTCTTAGCCCGCATATCAGAAGACTTGCGCTTTCGAGCATCAGCCCAGTCTAGATATGCTGCACGCTAAAGCGTGCGGCGTATCTAGACTAAAAAGAGCCACAGCATGACCACAGCTGGATCCAAACCAAGGCTGAGCTTTGCTGGAAAGAGTCTTGTCACTGAATGGAATGAAATATTCCATTGCCTGACATATTACCTCTGTAACAGCAGACGCGCAAGTCGACGGGTCCTGGGAGATGAAACATGTTTGCCGCCAAGGATACGATTCAAGGAATTGCCGCAACTCGTCCCAATCTGCTGAGTTGTATCTCCACACGCGCCTATTTCCCTTAAGGCTAGGATCAGGTGGGGAATACACTGAGACGGACTTAACCAGGCAGTGATCGGAGCTACCAAGAGGTGGGGATACTGATACGGAGTATCGTTCTGGTTCAGTCGTCAACAACAGGTCGAGACAGTTGGCAGTGTCACCGTCACGTCAGTGTCAGTGTTGCCAATCCGTCGCTTTAAACATATCTTTCAAGGCATAAGTGAACAGTTTCGGGGATATAGCATCCCCCAAGAACTGTTAAGAACGGTCTCACTCCCCTGCGCATTTGGATATGTTTAGACTGTTGTTTTTGTACTTGTACACTCATAGTCGCGGCGTAATACAGAAATCTCATCACTTCCGTGTATCGTCAGTCCACTTGATAACGCTGCAAAGACTCCAGGACCGCCCAGGTTTCAACGGAGTCAAAGGTCTTCTCATAGTCAACCAAAGCAAGACAAAGCGCCTGGTTATACTCTTCAGACTTCTATATTACCTGCCTCACCGTGTGTATGCGGTTTATGGTGCTAAATCCTCCGCGAAACCCGGCCTGTTCAGGACGCTGGAATTGGTCAAGTCTTCTTGCGAGACGATTTGAGACCCTCAAAAACAACTTATAGACGTGGCTCAAGAATGCAATAGGTCGGTAGTTCTTTAAAAGGGTTTTATCCCCTATTTAAAAGAAGCTTACTACCAAAGTCCTGCTCCACGCCTCTGGAGTTCTTCCACTGTTAAGAACGGTGCTTAATAACCCCTGAAGCCCCCGAAGTACGGGTTTCGCCCTCTTTGCAAAAGCTCCGAAGTTATACCATCCTTACCTTTCTATTCTTAAATTAATTGAGCACCATCTCAGTCTCGTCTAGGCTGACGTTGGGCAGTTCATCAGCTTAGTGGCGGGTCATTGCGTGGGAATCCTCTTTGCTGGGTTCAGGTCTAGAAGCATGCGAGTCATACAATCTGCCATAGAAGTCTTCGTTCTCAGACGGAATCTCCGGCTTAGAGACGATGGTTGTACCATTATTAGTATTGAGCTTCTTCAGATGGGACCTACTAAATTGCTGGGCGAAGGCTTTCGACCACCAATTTTGCTCAATTGCCTCAATTTTCTATCAGGTGTTTATTTGAGCATCGGAGGTCATGTCACACCAGCTTAGCTTTTTATTATTGACTAGCTGTACCCGCGGCTTCGCACGCGTGGTTGTTTCTTTATGTTAAAAGTACCATAAAGTGCTATTCCAGGACCAATATACCAACATTTGATCAAAATTTATTTTGCCGTCAAAAATACTTTTATCAATTGCTCAGCTTCTAACTCACCAGATTGAGATACCAATTACACCAGTTTTTAAGTCAAACTCTAAGCTAACAATGAAAACCGCATTGCAATCGGTCTAATAGTTTTTACGTGATGAGTGAACAAAGAAACAAACAGACAGAGCGAAACGTTTTTATTTTTTTATATTCGTGTTCAATACCCTTTTTATGCACCCAAGAGCATTTTTTTATTTATCTTCTTTTTACAGCATTTTTTGTACCTATTGCTTTATTATAAGTATAGATATGTCTGTGCCAAGTTGATCAACATCCGTCCAATAGTTTCAGCGTGCTACGTGTTCTTTTAATTAATTTTCCACCCCTATCCTGCAGGAACTGTTTAATTTTTCGGGATGAAAAGTATCCAATGTCCTACCTCGAAGTATGAACTCAAATCATACCAAATTTCATTTGAATTCAGTAAGTATTTTCGGCGTGATGCACTGCAAGGTACAGACAGACAGAGGAACAGACAGACATACAAAAATTACAAAAATACAGTTTTGGCTTTAGTATTGAATGCAAAAAGGCCTCCAAAAAAAAACCACAATAACTTCAATTTACAGAATTTGGGACATTATCCCGCAGGAACTCTTCATTTTTTCGGGATAAAAATTATCCTCAATTTTTACCCATTATATAAACTATGACTGTGCCAAGTTGCAACAAAATCCGTCCAGTAGTTTCAGCGTGATACATGTTCTTTAAAATAACTTTCAACGCGTATCCTGCGGGAACCCTTTCATTTTTCGGGATTAAAAGTATCCTTTGTCCTACCTCGTAGTATGAACTCACATCACACCAAGTTTCATTTAAATTCATTCAGTAGTTTTGGCGTGATGCCTAGCCAAGATACAGACAGACAAAAATGAAAAAAAATATACAGTTTTGGCTTCAGTATCGAATATATAGTACCCTCCAAAAGAAAATTTCAAATTATCTTCAATGTACAGAATTGGACCCGTTACAGTTTTATTATAAGTATAGATTGCATGAACACCGTATTAGAAAGAGATATGATACAAATTTGATGCCTCTGATTCGGCTCATTTATATTATATGAAACACTGCGCAGTCCAGTTATAGTAGAGGTTCGTGGTTATTCATTCGTTCCAGAAGTCAAAGTGAAAATATTGCAACCGTTGTTTTTGAGGTGTAATAATAGTAAATAATTGGAAAAAACTTCGTTAGCGTCTACAATCGATGTAAGTATTAGTTATTTGTTGTTTGCAAGATTATTCAGTCCATGAGATATTGTTCATTTGGTTCGTCTTATGTTATGGTCAGGTTAATGTATTGTTATTTTCGAAAATTAACCTCTTTTATCAAACCTGCTGTTGGGGCAGTTTAGAACAAAAAGTAGGGGGCGCTTTTGATTTTTTTGTTCAATTGATCAAATAATCAAACACCGCATATGTGATTGTTTTTTTTTTGCTATTGGCTATTTTGTGATACTTATTATTTCATTGTCATCAGGTAAAATGGATAGAAACCATTAAAAAAAGAGAGATCACAACGGTATCTCTCTTTTTTTTAACAACGGTTAGTGAAGATTATGTCGAGAAAGCAGTATTATGTGTTGTGAATGATGGATATAAACTAAGGACGGCTGCTGATATCTATATAATTAAAAACAAACAACTACATATCAAGAAGCGGTTGACCTAACAAACTTTTTGCAAATTCCCCTTAGAGAAAATTCAGCGCCATCTCTTGGAATTCATGTTAACTATGCATGCCCTCCGGCTAGGTGGAGCAACGACATACGCAAGACGGCTGGCGGCGGTTGGAAAAGAAGAGCCGAAGATCGGGCTCAGTAGCGTGCTTTGGGAGAGGCCTATGTCCAGCAGCTCCGACCCCAACCTGCTCCAGGCCACTGTTGGATCAGAACAGTTTCAACTCATGTTGGAAAATCGATTCGCTGCCTTGGAAACCACAAATTACGTAAACGAGGAACTCTAAAAAGTTTCCATGGCAACCGTTCCTTAGAGCGGTCATCGACATTTTCCACTTTTTCCGTGAACATCTATACTATCTCCATTCCCATCTAAATCCATCCTGCCGTTATCGCGTTAAAACTCCCCAAACAATTACACTTTTATTTATTGGTGTGGATTTCTTATTTTTTTATTGAGAGGTCACACAATTGGCTTATTTTCTGTGCGATTTCAAGGAGATTTTAAGTCTTCTCTTGAGGAATACCTCTTGTCTCCACATTGTTAGCTCTGGCCCATTAATCTTTGTCATCTAATTTCTGGTGAAGTTTGTCAATTTCGGCGGAGAACAGGGATTTTTACTATTGTCTTTGT
Source organism: Alsophila aescularia (assembly GCA_946251855.1). Lineage (NCBI taxonomy): Eukaryota > Metazoa > Arthropoda > Insecta > Lepidoptera > Geometridae > Alsophila > Alsophila aescularia. Next base: position 34,494,264 of record OX276376.1, read on the forward strand.
ACCTTGATTACTCGAGACTCCAACGGTTGAACTGTTACAGAGAAGTTGCTAATAAGCTGATATGCCATTTCCTGAGATTCTTTTAGGCTATTAATCTCATCCTTGATTGATTTGACATCCTCCAACAAAGATGCTAACGGTGGCAGTTGCAACATGACCTTGTTGAATTGCTCCTGGATTATATCTAATTGAATGGGCAGAGGTGAGGCTGCAGCCAGGGATGATGATGGACAAGACTTGCACTTCGCTTCGCCAAGTATTAGTCCGACCTCCCAGTTTGTGAAAGGCCGCGTGCAGCACATTGTTGTCCACACACGCTGCACACGGCCCCTGCACACGCTGCTCACGGCCCCTGCACACGCTGCTCACGGCCCCTGCACTTGCTGCACACGCCCTTCAGTATGTTTCGATCCTCAACTGGCACACGTTAACATCTTGTCAAACTTTAGAAACAAACACGAGTGTGCTATCTCACGAAGCGGGAGGTTGACTGATATATAAATACTAACAACATTCCAGAAAACCAGGAAAGTTATTGCGACCTAAAATGTCTTATTTGGCGTTCGTTAAAAATAGCATTAAAAACGCGAAATACGGTCACTTGTGCTTTGGCGTTCAGCTTGGAATTTTGTAATTTATTGTTGAACTTAGGTACAACATTGACCCTATTCTTTAATAGGATCAATAAGTTAGAAGGAAAATAAACAACATACATTATTATAACATTTTATTAAAAACGATAAAATTTTCATATACCTAAGTCATTCGTTTAAAACGTAACATTAGTTATATCGTATTCTCGAGCGGCGCCCGCACCCACGCCATCCGACTGTCCCGCGCACACGCACGCGACGCGGCGGCGCCTCGTGCGCATGCGCGTCGGAGCAAGTGCTGGGTATATATAATATAAGACATCGTCTCGGCCCCATACATCTAAGCATAGCCGGGCACCGTTAATCAAATAGTTAACTTCGTTAATCGTTAATCCGCTACAATAAAAGTTAGCTTCGTTAATCGTTAATCCGCTACATTTCGGAAGAATTAACGCAAGTTAACGTTAATCGTTAATCCGTTAATATGTGTAAAATTGCATCTTTATATCGTTGCGTTAGTGAACTTATAAAACCTGTTGGTTTAGGTTCTGGAAGTTAACAGGTTAGGAACAAAACAAAATACTCGTATAATTCAAATGTGTAATTTAATCGTCGGGCATGAGGTGCATATTCCCCTTTATGAACATTAACATGTTGAAGTTCTCGTCTGAAAGCGAGGCCCCTTTTGGTGTTAAAATGTCATTATATAATAATTTTCTAATAGAAAAATTTGGGTCACGGACGAGATTCGAACTCGCACACTGTGCCTCAGCGCAGCACATTTACCTGTGGAAAAAAGACGTTCAACTGCAGCGCTTGAGGGCATAGCAGTATTGTATTTAATGAATAGATTTATGAATATCTGTTCCCCGAGGAATGCAGCATCGTTGAACGAGTCTTTTGATTTCATGTCCATGTTGTTTCAAATTATTCAAGCTCGATACATGAACTTTTATTTTGGTGTCTTTCGGCAAGCATCGCTTACACGCAAAAAGTATTCGCTGGCCCGATCTGGATACAAATTCGACATACTCAGTCAAATGTGGCCATGGATTCTCATCAGGAGCGCTGAAATCCGATCCGATTCCATGTCTTCCAACATCCATGATATGGTTTTATTTAAATTACTACACAGTACACTGCATAGTACACTTTTTCTATCTAACTAAATTACACTGCACTCTTCTTTATCAATTATCAACACGCAAATGATCACTGACAGTAATTTATAATAACAACAAACAAAACACTCGTCACTCTAAGCACCGGCGCTAAGTAATGAAATGATCAAACGAAACAAATCTCTTCGCAGTTTTCTTTCTAACTCGCACGCGCCGGCAAAATATATCTAGTTTTGTTTTTGTTTCACTCGCTGCCACGCGCCGCCCGGCACGCCGGTAACTATTAGGCATTGGATTAACGATTAACGGACTTCTGCATATTAACGGAAGTTAACGTGTCCGTTAACATTTTTAAAAGTTAACTTATTAGTAAATCCGTTAATCAAAATGTTAACTTCGTTAATTAACGATTAACGGATTAACGAGTTAATGCCCAGCTATGCATCTAAGTACTTAATATTGTAACTACGAGTGTCGTCCTTGGCCCATCGACCTCAACCAAGGAGTAGACAGGTACATACCACGTGAGTAATAATGCAATCTATGGGTATACCAGACTCAACTTCGGTATTTTCAGACAAAACCGAGGTGTGTAAATAGTTATGATTGTAGTTACCTACAGTGGGTTCCTACGTTTCTAACTGTAGGAATTTTTGGTTTGGTAAAAAATACCAATAAATAATAATAGTAATAATAAACTTAATATACTTAGGTTTTTTAATCATATTTTCTATTATTGTAATTTACTTTTAACCTATATTTACCTGCTCCCTACTTATTTAGACTTATCTATCACTACAAGATGTAACATAATAACCTATTACATACCGGGTTGGGGTATGTGATGGCGAGTAACGTTAGTTTTACGACCTTTGAGATTGCAAAGTTTTTTTCATGATTTCTCAAAAAACACTGTAGATCAAACCTTGTAGTAGCACAGAATAATGCATAGTTAGTACTAGTCCTAGTAATCAGCTGGGAAAAAAACAATACCACCCTTGACCTTGAATTTGTACTACAGTGCCACCAACTTATCTATGAACTGAATGGTGGCGTGAGTCAATCCATAAGTAGACCACTCAAACAAAATATAAGTTCAAAAACTAAAATCCGACTACGGTTGGGTAAAAAATTGCCTATGACATTCTTGCGATGAAGACAAATCGATTGACACCTCGCTTGTCAAAATCGGACCAAGTTTTTAGTTTGAACACATTAACTTCCTTTAGTTCGCCGTAGTCGGGTAAAAAATATAGTTTATGACACTTAACCTAGCCCCAAACTAGGATACTCTGTACTATGGGCACTAGATAACGGATAAACATACATAAATACGAATAGCACATCCATGACTCGGAAACAAACATTTCCGCTCATCACACAAATTATTGCCCCTTGCAGGATTCGAACCCGCGACCGTTTGATTTCGTTCCTAGTGTTACTAGCCACTAGACCAACCAGCCGTCAATGAAAGACAAATCGATTTACACCTCGCTTGTCAAAATCGGACCAAGATTTTTATATTCTTACAAATAACACTTCCTTTATTCGACGTATTCGGATAAAAAAATAGCATTTGACACTCTGTAGCAAAATACAAATCGATTGACACCTCGTTTGTCAATATCGAACCAATAGGAGCGGCGGTGGAACATCCACATAACCACATGCCATAGATACATACATACACACATAGAGTGTTAAACTCATTACGCTTCCCTTGCTCCACTGCAGTCGGGTAAAAGTACAGAACAGAAAAAAGGTTTTTCTTTTATCTTATCTTATCTTTCGAACTTATCTGGTAAGTTGGTCTGTTTGACAACTTTGACAGAAATTGCGCATTGCGTGCTGACCACATGTCAGTATTGTATTCTCTTTGGTGGTCAGTCAAATGTCAAAGTCACTATTAGGCCGAAAAGTTAGTATATACGTATCACGAAATAAATGAAGGCTTGACCAATGAGAGCGCGCTGTACAAATTGGGTCACGAAGCGCGGTCGCGGTGAGAATCGTAGCTTTCATACGAATGGACCAATTTAGATGCGTTTTTTTGTTTCAATGCTGATGTAATCGAGATTGTCCTTAGCTTTTCACCCCGATCGGGACGTCAGCGTCAGTGCAGGCCTTCCCGCCCCATCTAGAATTAGAAATAAGAACTACATAGATACGATCTATCTCAAGAGCCAGGCGCCCGCACCTCGGATGTTGGCTTTTGGGATATTTTTACACGACTGCCCAAAAAAAGGAGTGTATTGTTTTTAGCATTCATGTATGTGAGTTTCTTCATTCCACCATAACTATGAAATGCCTGAACAGATTTAGAGGTATGGGGTATCGTTAGAATACTTACATCCCCCCGAGTAACATAGGCTTTTTTTGAAAACATAGACTTTGACATTAGGATTCAAAGTGCTTTAACTGGATGTGATATTACCTAGGATACATTTATCTTTAGAATATTTACAGGGCAGCGTAAATATTCTATGCATTTATCGCAGAAAAAAGGGCACATCTAGCCTAGTCCGAGCCGCACTTTAACTCAACTTCCTATTCATATTTATGAAGCTTGTACATCGAGCACAGATCCGGTATCAAAAAGTCATTCAAAAAGTACATTATACCCATTAAAGACGTTGCCAAAATTAAATGGTGTTAGTAAATTGTGGTTTTTGCTGTTTAATTAAACAACAAGTTTAATTTTTACTGTGTCTTATAAATAATAAATGATTTGATTTTGATATACGTAACTAGCTTTCCCGACCGCGAATTCGTCCGCGCTACAGTTTATCGCGAAAAAAGCATCCTATGTTTTTCTAGGATATTAAAAACCAATGCAAAAGTAGGTAGGTATAGCACCAATGCTTTGATGTTTTTTGACATACTTATTACTTCGTTTCCGTAGCAACCGTTTCTTACGAGTAATCTTTTTTTTTCCAGTTTTCCCATGGAAACTTTAAATTTTCCGGAATAAAAAGTATCCTATGTTTTATTCCAGGGTATAAGCTATCTCCACTTCAAATTTCATCAAAATCCGTTCTGTCATTATCGCGTGATCTCCTTTATAGTCTGTGATAAAAATTATCTAAATTATCGTAGACGGGCATTGACCATAGTAAACAAAGTAGACGGAATATGTACCTACTGTTTATATTATTCATTTTGCTTTCCATACTTTCACTTACACATTCAATTGTTTTGTAATCCGTTCTTTTTCACTTTTTCTATCTTATCATTTCTGATTTCGCCAGCGAGTACATAACCAAAGAGTATAGGTACAAATACTGAATATAACCATTTTTCTCTTTGGTATAACGTATCACTACCTAGTCTGTGGATATAACCACAATTTCGCTTGAAAGCAATGTGTACTACGTAGTATTTACATTCTCTTTGGTATTTGTTTACATTCTCTTTGGCAATGTGACGCATAAAATACAAAAATACCTAATCAAAATTGTTTGTAAGAAACGGCCATAAAATGGTAATAAAAGCTAACAGCAGCGTTCTCAAACAGTAAGTAGGATTTGACTATTAATTTATTTACTTTTTATTTATATATTTGGATCAGTTCTAAAAATCCACACAGTATCGACAAATTGTATAGAGACAACCACTGATTGGTGATTGGTACGTCAACCCAATGCCATAAAACCACCACGAATGTAGTCATCCGCTGCAGCGGTCGCGTGCTGTTGGTTGTACTCCGCATGCGCCGCTTCAGGGACGCCGTTCTTTTACGCACGACCGATCTGTCTGCAAACATTCCTGATGCACTACAAAATCGAGGTAGACCCAACAGCGCCATAAACTAAACCCGTTATGGTACTCAACCCGTTGTAGGATGGTCGGAGGCTTTCCCGTATACTTGGCCCACATGCCGCACTTGCAACAAGTCTGGCAAAACACGTTTACAAGGTAATTTTCACCGGCTTAGAACAACGCGCAAACCTGCGTGCCTCCCTTGGGGGAGACAAGAGGAACAAAGAGATTCTGTTAGTGGTCTCGTTTCCCCGTTAGATAAAATAATCGTATATTTGGCTGACCCGATCGAAAATCATAAGCATTTGCATTTGCATATGTTCTTGGCCCCCAAACAACAAACCCAGACAAAGTTTCAGACATTTTCCGTAGTTTTGAAAATGTTCTTTACCCTCTGCCTTGGTTCAAAGAGAATAGAAATACAATTAGAATTTTCATAATTACTGGCCGCTTAGAGGCCAAGACCGGCTATGCAAAATGTGAAATTTGACTTAATTGTGCTCCCTACCACAGAATAAATAATAGTATCTATAAGCTGTACCTTAGCAATGAAAGTTACTCTACTTTATTAAAATTTTGTTAGAGACACTTCATTTTTATGTTACTATGTATTAGTTTTTTTAACACTTGTCAAGTTCTTAGGTTGAACACACATACCTTCATTTGCGTCACGGGAAAAACAGGCGACGGACTCGTGGTTACACCGTTTTGTCACACTAGTGTGACCACGAGGAATTATTTTTACTCGTGGTCACACTGCTTGGTGTGACAGTACAGACAGTGACAAGTAAGCTACAAAATATAAGACTCGTAGTCACACCAGTGTGGGAAACCAAAATACCAATTACTTATCGACATAATTATATGCATTAATTAATTAATTAATTTGTGTCAAAGTGACAGGTGTCAAAGTGGCAGGTGTCAAAGTGACAGATGTCAAAGTGTCAAGTGTCAAAGTGACAGGTGTCAAAGTGACAAGTGTCAAAGTGACAGGTGTCAAATGACAGTTTACGGAAAAGTGAGTGGGGGAAAGGGAGTGGAACTTAGGAAGGGGAAGTGGATAAGTGAGGGGAGTGGGTGTGGGGGAAGGGGAAGTAGGATTGGATGGCATGCGGGGAAGTATTTGTGACCGCTGCCAAACTTAAAAGGCCTATAACTCTGAAACTAATGATGTATATATAGTAGTTTCTTAACAGAATTTGTAGATCTCATCGATATCTTCATTTTGGATGACAGCTGTCAAGTTTAAAAGGCCTATAACTCTGAAACTAATGATCCTAGATTAGTAGTTTCGTTACAGAAGTTATAGATCTCATCGATATCTTCGTTTTGGATGACAGCTGTCAAACATAAAAGGGCTAACTCTGAAATTAATGATCCCAGACTAGTAGTTTCCTTACAGACGTGATAGATCTCATCGATATCTTAGTTTTGGATGACAGCTATCAAACTTAAAAGGCCTATAACTCTGAAACTATTGATAGTCTAGGATCAATCATTTCAGAGTTATAGCTCTTTTGAGTTTGACAGTTGTAGTCGCACCAGTGTGACCACGAGTAAATAAAATTCCTCGTGGTCACACTAGTATGACAAAATGGTGTGACCACGAGTCCGTCGCCGAAAAATAATTGCCTGTGACACTATGTAAATGAAGCCGAATTGATTGATACCTTGCTGGTCAAAATCGGACAAAGTTTTATTGTCGAAAACATAACCATTCTTTGGTTTGCCTTATTCGGTTAAAAAATAAGTCTGTGACTCTCTATACCAGAAGACGAATCGATTGAACCCTCGTTTGTCAAAATCGAACCAATGTTAAACTCATTACCCATCGCTTGTTTTGCCGTACTCGGGTAAAAATAGACATTACCTACGCCATTTTAAAATCTGGATAAAGTAGACATACATATAAATTAGTTTGCAACATATTTATGCTTAAAAAATCATACATCCTAAACACGAGATTAACATCGTTTTCATGAAGACACGTTGTTATCGATTAAAAATATTTTAACATGCAAGTCACCTCCACTACACTACACTACAACTATTTGAGATTATAACAAGCACAAATTAAAAAATATAGAACCCCCGACTTCCCAACCCCCATTATAGCTAAGAAGCATCTCGATCACAACAGTTTTCAAACATAAAAATCGTTGTATCAGTTTGAGAGCTATTTTACCCACCCACCCTTTTCTTACCTCCCCCTTCCTCCTCCCCCTCCCCATATATCTAAGAACCATCTCGATCACATCAGCTTTCGAACAGAAAAAACCGCATCAAAATCGGTATATTCGTTTAAGAGCTACGATGCCATAGACAGGCACACACACACACACCCTCGCACGCACACACACACACACACACACACACACACACACACACACACACACACACACACACACACTAATACACACAGTGATCACACCCTAAACTTATAACACCCGTCTCTTTGACGCTTCGACCTCTGAGCGGTCACTGAGAAATATTGCCGGTGATTTTTGAATAAAAATGCATTATTTATGGATTGTAAGTAATTATTTTTAATATACTTCTGTATACATATGATTTATGTAATTCAGTCATTCAATACTTGATCTTTATGAAATTCAATTGATTGCCTCAATACGCTGACTTAATATCGGATAAAATCAGTTTAATAACAATGAAAATTGACAATATCGTGGCTTCAATATTAAGAAAAATATAAAGTTTTGAAAAAAACTGCTCAGCGCATATTCAAGAAGAGAATTTCGTGTTACCTACTTATGCGCTGAATCATCGACCCTATTAAACAAAGGAGGACGGGGCAACGTAGAACTTCATGTAAACTACACCCGGACTAGATACAACTACAGGAAAACACACCCACAAAGCTAAATTTGCAGTGTCGTACACTTCATGCACCAACAACAATGATAGAGAGACATACGCGGACAGTAGCGCAAAAGAGATAACAACATTAATTCTTGAACCAAATACGATTCGGGTATCGGGTAAGTTCGTCTTAGCCCGTAAACAAAAAGTAATGTAAGGAACCGTTAGCAAATAAATTTCAATGAAATAAAATAATATAGCTTCTACCGCGGTTTTGATCACCAATGTAAAAACAAACTATTTCTTAAGTTTCGTATTGTTTTATAGTAAGTCCTTAATCCGCTGTTAGTGGTTGCTTGAGTAACAACATTTGAACATTTTATAATCCAATAATATCATTTATGAAAGTTTGTTTATATGTTGCTCCATCACGCTTGGACCGCTGATAAGACTATAAAGAACATTTGCAAAAAAAAAACTCGATTGCTTGGCCATAAATGTAACTAGTATCAATCGATAGGGAAAATTATATGAAACTTTAGTGTTCTATGAAAAAATCGTAATATACATTAAGACATATTTGGGTTTATTTTTCGTCCAACTTAACAACAATATTAATTTGTCGTGCAATTATGGGATAGCGCAAGTTACATTAGTTGTTTGTGACATTAATTTCATCAGACCCCCTCATCCCTTCCTGACCAAGACTGAAAATCAATATTGCAACTTTATGTTCCTAACGCATGTAAAAGACGAAAAAATATGTTTATACCCAAATATCTCAGAAAATATATCACTTAGGCAGTTTTTAATACACTCACTTCATGTATATTATATTTTTTCCTGTCGATTGACACGACTAGTTTCATTAATGGCCTAGAAATTGACTATTTTTTCAAATTCGCGGCAGTTTAGGTATGCCAATAAGGTAATATGCTCTTTAATATTTGTACATATCACCTACCCAAAAATATGGGCTGCGCTTTTTAATATCTTCCTATATCGTTTGTGAGTTGTATACATATCTTCTGATTTGAAGTTTATTGAACATAATCAACGGTTATTGTTGGGTAGCCAATCTGGCTCTTCCCCATAGACAACTGCATATTACTACTTAGTACTCTAGACAGACTATTGATGAACGTTGCAATTAGCTCATGATTATCGCCATTTTGGCGCTGTTGGCGCTGATAGCAGTACTTTGGCAGTAGTGAGCGTCCACGGAACTAACGTATTTACTACGTACGTAGGTAAGTAGGTAGGTAGCTAACGTATTTACTAAAAAAAAAGTTCTATTGTACACTCAGTGGGCGCTTTGGCACAAACGAGAGTACCTACGGCAGAGCTTATCCATAGAGATCAGTGCTCTTCCCTCTGTCTTCTGACAACTTGTAGCCACTTACGTTTCCACAGTTCGTCTTTAGGAAACCTATTAATAACAATTAACGTATCAGTGGGTGTAGAGTAGACAAAATAAACTTTTGAAGAAATATCAGGAAAATATTAAAAAGTATATATTATGTTGACGCTACTAATATAAACAGGAGACAAATACCTATAGGTAGGTAGATTAAAATATAATATACATTTTTTTAAGTGAATAAAATCAATTCTAAAATCTATGTAATTTTTTTCTTCCTGACGGTACAAAGCGATCGGATCACGGATACTTGTCTTGTCGCTCTCTTACGAATCGTTTATTTCTGTCCCTTTCTGCAAATGGCGATTTACAAACAATATCTGATATACAGATCTTACGAGTTAAAAGTAATGCTGTGGAACTTATTTTTGGTTCTTAGGCTATTTGTGCACCTTCTAAAAGAACAGGAATGCATTTTTGCAGTTAATTCCGAATAATATTTGGTAAAGAGCACGCACGTGTTACACTAACGCAACTCCGATTACGACTGAGGCCAATTGTGTGCTTTGCACAACGTCCCTAATCCTCCCATTCTTTAATAGGATCAATGCGCTGAATACAATTTTTGATTTATTGTCTAATTATAGACTCTAACTTTGAGCGCGAACTAGGGCATGCAAATCTCGGGTAGTTTTAAAATCCCGGGTTTTTCGAGTTTTCAATTTTAAAAATCGGTTTTTCGTGTTTTACGGGTTTTTCGAGTTTTTCTTTATTTGGGCCTTGAAAGAACTATTATTAGTGTGTGTAAGTAAAGAAAAGGCTGAAATGTAATTAAAATATGTATTTGGTTTGGTGTTCTTATTTTTTAGCTTTAGATCAATCAAGTAACATTTGGTTTATGTACTACGAGTATTAATAATCAAAGTAACATTTGGTACTAGTAATAATAAAAAAAACTGACTGTCCGTATCCAAAATCGGCGCACGAATTCTATCGAATTGCAAAAAGGGGTAAGGGGTATCGAATTGCAGGGAGATGTTATTTCTACGAACTATTTACCTCTGCACTGGAAGGTATATTCAAGCTTCTAAACTGGAACAGATATGGTGTTAACTTCAATGGCAAATGCACACCTTCGATTTGCTGATGATATAGTCATCATGCAGAAACCCTGGAAGACCTAAGCACAATGCTCAGTGACCTCAATATTGTTTCCCAACACGTGGGTCTTAAAATTAACATGGGTAAGACGAACATCCTGTCCGATGCCTATGTCGCACCCATGCCGGTTTATGTTGGTAGCGATATTACGAAGCTGTTGATCAGTATGTCTACTTAGGTTAGACAATCCAACTGTGTAGAATCAACTTCGACAAAGAGGTCAACCGATGAATCAAACTCGGATGGGCAGCGTTCGGGAAATTACGCCATATCTTCTCGTCACAGATACCGCAGAGCCTCAAGATGAAAGTTTATAATCAGTGCGTGTTGCCAGTGATGACACACGGCACTAAAACGTGGTCGCTTACTATTGGTCTCATACACAAGCTCAAAGTCACGCAGCGTGCAATGAAGAGAGCTATGCTTGGTGTTTCACTACGTGACAGAATCCGAAATGAGGAAATCCGTAGAAGAACTAAGATTACCGACATAGCTCTCAGAGTTTGCAAGTTGAAGTGGCAATGGGCAGGCCATATAGTTCGCAAAACCGACAACCGGTGGAGAATAAAGGTTCTCGAATGGCGACCACGAACAAGCAAGCGAAAGGAAGTTGGTTGATGAAGGTAGCACAAGATTGCTCGTCATGGCGCTCTTTGTGGGAAGCCTATGTTCTGCAGTGGACTTCTAAAGGCCGACATGATTATGATGATGATGATGATGATAAAAAAAACAAATTTCTTCCCCTTTCATAGATAACACGTTTAGATACAGACAGACAGACGGACAAACGGATAGATAGACAAAAATACAAAATACAGTTTTGTCTCTAATATTGAATATAGAACAGCCTCGAAACAAAATTACACAATGTCTTCAATTTACAGAATTTGGGACATTATCCCGCAGGAACTCTTTATTTTTCGGGATAAAAATTATCCTCAATTTTTACCCATTATATAAACTATGACTGTGCCAAGTTGCAACAAAATCTGTTCAGTAGTTGTAGCGTGATACGTGTACATTTAAATAACTTTCAACGCCTATCCTGCAGGAACTCTTTAATTTTTCGGGATGAAAAGTATCCAGTGTCCTACCTCGAAGTATAAACTCAAATCAAACCAAATTTCATTTGAATTCAGTGAGTATTGTCGGCATGATGTGCTGCCAAGGTACAGACGGACAGACAGAGAAACAGATAGACAACAAATACAAAAATACAGTTTTGGCTTTAGTATTGAATATAGAACGGCCTTCAAAAAAAATTACTAAATATGTTCAATTTACAAAATTTGGGACATGCCGTTTGGACGTCCCATTATCCCGCAGGAACTCTTTATTTTTTTGGGATGAAAAGTATTCTCAATTTTTACCCATTATATAAACTATGGCTGTGCCAAGTTGTAACAAAATCCGTCCAGTAGTTTCGGCGTGATACGTGTTCTTTTAAATAACTTTCAACGCCTATCCTGCGGGAACCCTTTAATTTTTCGGGTTTTAAGTATCCTATAACCTACCTCGTAGTATGAACTCAAATCATACCAAGTTTCATTTAAATTCATTAAGTAGTTTCAGCGTGATGCCTAGCCAAGATACAGACAGACAGACAGACAAAAATGAAAAAAAATACAGTTTTGGCTTCAGTATCTAATATAGAGTATCCTACAAAAAAAAAAATTCAAAATATCTTCAATGTACAGAATTGGACCCGTTACAGTTTTATTATAAGTATAGATTAAGGTAAATATAACATTGTTAACTCCCATCGTAAAATAATTTTAGCCTATGTTATTTTTTATGTTTAGAAAAGAATTAGAAAGAGTCATGCCAGAATTGCATCATTTTAGTTTAATTTGTTTTTGTTTAATTAATTATTTAAATATTAGTATTTTGTTTCCAATTTTAACGTAATTTTTACAGTGCATCTTCCTATAAAACTGCATTATAATAATACGTACAAGAAAATATCACTACAATTTTTATTTATAATCTATAAATTAATTTTTGATATGTTAGATAGACTTGAAATATAATTATTTATTAATAAATTTATTGGACTTAAAAGTAAATAATACAAAAATGTTTTCGATCAAAGTGTAGAAGAACTTGATAATGGTACTAGTTGATCAAAATATTTCCATAATGATTAAATTAATTTGTGGAAAAACTGAATAACTTACAGTTAGAAATAAATACCTATGCGTTAATTTCAAAATGAAGTTGTGGTAAACTAAATAATTACTTTATTGCAATTTTATAAGTTAATAAACAAAGAATAAATGTATATTGATAATGACAATAATGAAATATCAAAAAATTGTTCGTAAATTTCCGTAGGGTTAAAGAGTTAATGTCATTTATGTAAAAAAAAACACTAAATTGCGATTATCTCGCAACTTTAAATTTGTCAGTTATTTAATTTTGACACCACGGTGACGATATGGTAATTTTAATTGCTTCTCTAACCAATCTAGTTATGATGTGGCGTTCAGCAGATAGTATCTGAGGGTTATGTAACTCGATCCAGTGGTTAGAGTTTAGACCCCGACTCCAAAAGATGTTGAGCGATGGCTGACTTCTGCGTGTTATTGCCCATAAGGATGGAGCATTTTGAGGAAATAGCCATCACAACCGCACAGAGTCCAATAAAAGTTTGCAAATGGTACGTGGATGATGTGTTCGGTACACTAGAAGGGGATGAGAAAGTCGTACATAACTATGTGACTCACTTGAACAGCATCCACAGTAAGATAAAGTTCACTTATGAAATGGAAAAGGATAGGAGCATTGCATTTCTTGATGTGAAGATAGCGAGTACGTTATAATGGTTCTCTCAGCCACTCTATATATCGGAAACCCACTCACACTGATCGCTACTTGCTTGCCAAGTCTCATCATCACCCGCGTCAACTTAACTCTGTAGTGACGTCACTAACCGTGCATATAACCTGTGTGACGAAGAACATCTTAATGACGAACTACAACATGTCAGTTGCGTCCTACAGGGAAATGGTTATTCAGTGCGAAACTTTCTACCTAGACACAAAACCAAACTCCTAAAGTACAAGGTCGAACGACAGCCAGCCTATTTACCCTACGCAAAAGGAGTGACAGATAAGGTCGCTAGGATTGTTAATAAGTTCTCTGCCAAAACCATTTTCACTTCTTTCAAGAAGCTGTCTCAGTATTTACGCTCACCAAAAGATAGTTTTCCCTAGGAGAGTCCAGGAGTTTACAAAGTTGTTGGCCAGACTAAGCAGACTGTTTCATGCCGGATAAAGGAGCACATTATAGGGCAGGTCAAGAACAATGACAGAAGTCAGCCGTCACTCAACATCTTTTGGAGTCGGGGTCTAACCACTGGATCGAGTTACATAACCCTCAGATGCAATCTACTGAACGGCACTAAATACCAAGATTGGTTAGAGAAGCGACTGAAATTACTAACGAAAGTGTGAACAATGGTACTGGTGTCGCGCGTAATAAAAGTGTAAGAAAGAGGGTAGACCATTTTGTCTGCCTTTAAAAACGAATCCACCCAGTTACTTTAGTCATCAGTGATCATGGCGCTTGCAACAGTGCCGAAATATCAGGAAATCAATATAAATAGTATCCATGGTAAATATCGCGTATCTAATGTTTATAATTCTAATAGTCAAGAGTTTGCAATCTTACAAAAAGTAAACACCGTTAATTGTAATCCTGAACACAAGTCAAATTGAACATTATAAAAATGTTGAAATTCATACAACGCAAGGGGGGGTACAATATAAGGGGGGGCTGCCTGGACAAAGGAGTGCTAGGTAAGCACAATTCGTGTGCGGCGTCCGCGCGTTCCTTTGCCCAGCCAGCCGTCTCCCAAACACCGCGTATGGAACTCGTTGTATTGAACTACTGTACACTACCACAGAATAAATAATAGTACAAGATAGTACCCCGAACTATAGTACGATTTTTTATAATTTTTGTAAACGAAATGTTCCATACTTTTACTGTCATTGCCTCTAGCGGAAACTTGCAGTAACTAAAATTGGTAGGACGGGTTTTATCAAATGGTAGTATTCGAATTCGATAAAAGTTTTCGAGTATTCCTTACATTTTAGCAGTACGAGTTGCCACTTTGACAATTTAGCAATAATAAACTTAGATGTATTCGATCATTTTCAAAGTATTGATACTCGTTAGATAAATTTTCGTGAGGGCTTCATGAGATCTTGCGTTTTTTAATTTTATTATGGTAATGAGACGGTATCTTGCGTGGAGGTTAGCCTCGGAGGCTGTAGAAGTTGACCGTCGTGAAGAGGAGCGACAGGAGCTTACTCGTATACGTAGGTGGAGATACTTTACACCCAGCCGCATCTCAGACACGCACTTATTGCAAAGGTATCGGCTCACTAAAGAAGGGCTTGTGTTTCTCTGCAATACTCTGCGGGAAAATACAAGTTTCAGGAACTCTCAAAGAATCTCTAGATCCAATTTAGAATCTAGATCTCTAGAGACCATGGTAAGTTAATAGTAAAGAATATACTAACCTACTTTATCTTATTTGGAACTTGTATTTATGTAGCACGTAAAAAAAACATGAATTGTTGATTGTAGGGCAAGAGCCCATTTTGGCCACTATAAGAAAAAAAATGTTTGAAAATTTTCTATTGTTGCTTAAATGAATAAAATGACGATTTAAAAACTCAATTTAATAGGATATTTATATATCTTTCAAGTTATTGAGATATGTTTGACGATAATCAATTATTTATTTTGTTATTAATTTTTATATACAAAAGGTGTAAATATAATTAGTTATGGCTACTTTTACTTAGTTGTGGCCATACCAATGCATTAGTTTTGGCCATTTAGACTCGCTGGAGTTTGTTTCAAGATAGTTATAAACTAGGAGTTTCTTCAAGCCGCAAGGGAATAGGTTGCTTCTTGGTAAGCGTGCACCATCGTCAGCCGCATCATCACTTAGCATCACGTGAGACAGTGGTCAAACGCTGTGTGTGTGTATAGGGATTTGTGTCCATCTAAAAATAAAATCACGGGTAACTTGACACATTATTTTTTCAAATATGGTATGAACACATTTCCAATATATTCATAAAAGCTTTCTGCTGTCATCCACCCTTTATCTGTTTTGCCAATCGACCAATTGTCTGGTGCATTTTGTACAACATCCTGATTCATTATTTTATATTTAAACTAGCTGTGCCCGCGGCTTTGCCCGCGTGGTCATTTCATTTTAAAGTAGCCCACACGTTTTATTCCAGGACCAAAAGCCAAACCACCAGCAGACTAGTTGTAGGTTTGGACCAGGAGGACCAGGACCAAACCTACAAAGTACAATATTATACTACATTTCTTCAAAATTCGTTCAGCCGTCAATTAGTTTTTTATCGATTGCTCGGCATCTAATCATCGGAATAAGGCACTGCCTTGCCTTTTTATAACGCATATTCTGTGAAGTACGGCACTCCGTACTTCACAGAATATGCGTTATAACACACTTGCACTTCTATGTCACTTCATAGAAGTGCACGTATTGCAATGAAATGAACGCATATAATAAAATATGAAATAAACGCTAGAATAAACGCACCGCGTTCCACTGCAAGGCAGTGCGTGCAAGGTCTAAGATACCAAATACCCCAGTTTTTAAATCAGTCGCAAGGGCTTGAGAGCAGGGCCTGGATTCTGTATGACCACTCACGCCAATTCCACGCCACTTGCGTGGAATTAGGGAAGGTGGGTATTTACGCAACCAGGTTTTTAAACCAGGTTTTGGCTTGTAAGTACGCCGCCCTGGTGCGGACCCGCAATACTTGCAAGGCTTTCAAAGTATTTTACGCTCTTTCGCCCCGTCCGCACCTACATGTACATACTCGGTGGCGGGTTCGGCATGGCCTCGGCTGAGTTCGGCCGCACTCGGCCAGCCGGGTCACAAGAAGCTAGGTGGCCGATACATCGCTCAAAAAACTTGCAAGGCTTCGAAGTTTTTTTAAGCAAACGCAATTGTGCTCTTTATTTACATAAGCGCACGGGTCAATTTCCTATGCAAGTATTTTTTACTTTCAATTCCACGCTTCCAAGTACTTTTTTCGCAAACACGATTGTGCTCCTTATTTATATGGACACGAAGATCAATTTCCTATGCAAGTATTTTCTACTTTCAAGGCTTCGGTTTACAAAGCACTTGAAAGTATTTTGAACCCTGGTTTTTATAATGAAAGATTCATGACATGAATGAGTTAAATTTATTTTTTTAATTAATAAATTACTATTTTACTATAAATAATTCGCTTAATTTCGCTGCGCGTTTTACAACTGAAGTCGACAAAAAACACAAAAAACATCTAAATACGTTTTAAGAGCCTTTAGGGACCATTAAGTAATCAAACAACTTTTTGAGCTTTTTCAACACGATATGAGGATTGATTTGAAAAAATAAAAGTTTTCTATACTTTCTCTGTGAAGAGCAATACCTACCTCTGTATGTACACATTTCAATACCGACAACTAACCATGTTGCCAGTAAGATATTATGAAGAAACCTCCGATATAACTATATAATTATGTAGGTACGTAGGTGTACTATTACAACCAGCATAACGCTGAGTTGCGACCGATTCATGACAATTTCCTTTGCATTTATTTATTGTGTTTTAATTTGTTTTGTTTTTGTTGTGAATAAATGTTTTTTCTTTCTTTCTTTCTTTCAATGGAAGAAACAATCGATTTTGAAGTTCATCTCAATTAAAATTTTCAAAAAATATTTAATGTACAGATTTAGCCCAGTTACAGTTTTATTATAGTATAGATAGATATCAAGGAAAATGTAAAAAATAACGCATAAATAATGTAAAATCTTTTAATTATAGAGCAAAACATTTTTACGGCAGGTGATTTCGATCCACGTACGTCTGGATTACGCACCCATGCATCTGTCCAACTGGGCCAGTGAGCCATGTAGCAGAATGACGAAATTCGGTACCACTCTATAAACGGATGTACGATTACTTTAAATTTAACACAACTTTGGACCCATAGGTTGCAGGAACCTTTTAATTTTTCGGGATAAAAAGTATTCAACATTTTAACACATTATATAAACTTTGCCTGTGCCAAGTTACATCAAAATCCGTCCACAGTAGTTTTAGCTTGATACGTGTTATTTTAAATAACTTTCTACCCCTATCCTGCGGGAACCGTTGATTTTTCCGGGATAAAAAGTATCCTAAATGTTAATCCAGTACATCAGCTATAATTGTGCCAAGTTGCATCAAAATCTATCGGGTAGTTTCAGCGTGATGCGTGTTCAAAGAGACAGACAGACAGACAGACAGACAGACAGACAGACAAAAATTAAAAAAATAACCTTTTAGCACTCCATATCGATTTTGAAGTTTATCTCAATCAAAATTTTCAAAAAATATTTTATGTACAGATTTAGCCCAGTTACAGTTTTATTATAGTATATAGATATAGATATAGATAGAGTCAAAAGTGGAGCTTTTTCGTCTTCAGCATTGACAGTAAAAAGAGTCGTGATGTTTTCTTTGTCACTATTTTTAGAGGTATCATAAACGTTCTCTTTTTGGTGCTAAAATTAATGATGTCTTGTCACAGTTCCATACTCGCTTTGGTTCTTTCAGAACCTCACATTCTTCAGACCCTAATAGATCAGTAACTTCATCAAACCATTTTTTGATCCTTTCGTCTGTTATCATTGCTCGGGCTTCATTAATATATTCAGCATGTTTTTTGCTTATATCCGGATGTCTTGCCATAAAAGACAAAAACCAGTATCTTCCAGATCGATTATTTATGAATGGAGTTTCGAGGTTACCCACAGTTACAATTTTCTTAACCTAGTGAACAATCTTTTATCCAAACGACCAAAGAATTGACAATGTCATTTCCAAGAACAGCAGGTGGTCCAACATGGCCTGATGTCTCTGGTGCTCGTCCTAAAAATTTGTCACGCAATGTGGAACGTGGTACTTGGTAAGTTCGGCCAGAAGTAGGGCATGTATTTGGAAATTTCGAAACTACATAGTTTCAAAAATTTCGGACCATATTTGCATGTTTTGTAATTTCGGAATTGATACCCTAAGTTTCGAACTTTCGAACCTTACTTTTATTTCAATACAGCCTAATAAAAAGTTTCCGTAGGTCGAGGGCTCTGACTGGTTTGCCCACCGCTTACTTGACGCGCCAACGCGCGCTACTAGCCAGCGTCTGTACTCTGTTGATATGAGTCAAGCGAGGAGTCATTCAGCTAATGCACCTGTACCAGTCGCGTGCATGATACTACAATTATTATTATCTTGCAACGAAAGTTATTGCTGTGTGTTTTCATACATGTACAAGTTTCGAAATTTGTCCTATGAAACAGATCTCATAACTTGTTTTGTTGACTATTCGTTCGCACTGCAGAAAACTGTGTAAATTCATTGACAAGTTTCAAGATTTGTTGTTGGCTGCGTTCGCACTGACTAGAAACTTATTCATTGTAAATGTTTTTCTAGAGATTTGTTTCGTTTGACGTTGCTGATTTATGTCTCGCAACTTGTCATAATCTTGTTTTTTGTGTTATTCAATTAGGTTGGTAGACATATGTCAAAACAAATTTTTCAATACGTTGCAAGATTTGTATAGAAACATGTTGGTCGAAAGTTGATGTTTAGATATGACCATGTCAAACAAGTTTCGATTAAACAAGTTGTGTGACAATGAAAACATAGTTCGATACATTGACAGAAAACAGAGTTTGCAACATGTTTTCTTGTAAATGTTTCGTCAGTGCAAACACACTGGACTTTTAAAATAATGGCCATGCTAAATAAAAAAATATGGGTTTGGTTAAAATTGAAAGAAGCATGACGGCTTATGCTGCTTTACGATATTTAGAAGAGCGACTCAATAAATTTGGCTTAGACCTTCACAAAGATATAACTATGTATCACCACTGATGGTGCAAGTGTTATTACAAAATATAAAGCGTATAAAATGGGCAGGTATTTTGATGGCTTTCACCAGCTTTGTATGGCCCACGGCATACAATTAGCAGTTTAAGGCGTGCTTTACAAACAGAAGAAATGCATAGTAGAAGAGTTAATAGTGGTCGATAAAGAAAAAGAGGCCATAGTAAATGAAAAGGAAACACCAGATGAAAATGATCAGACAGTAGAGAAACTGGAAGACTTTGACGAACAGGAGTTTGATGAACAATTTGAAATACAAGTGAATGACACTGAGGTTCAATTTAAATTTATTTATAAAGATGTCATTGAAAATGTTAGAAAAATTTCCCAAATTCCCAATTAAAAACGTTATATTGCAAAACTACGTAAACCAAGAAAAAGGACATCGTTTATATATAATATTTGATTGCAAAACTGACTGGAGCTCACTATGTGATATGTTAGAACATTTTATTCAACTGAAAGACTACATACATAAAGCTTACATCGACTTGAAATTAGAATTATGTATATCTGACGATGAAATTCAGATACTTGTATGTACATAAAAGTCTTCAGATGATCAAAGTGACAGTTGAAAGCATCTATCAGCATGATGTCACATCATTAATAACGGCTGATACGCCATTACAATTTATGTTTCAAGCGTTAAAAGAACAGAACAGTTGATAATCTGGTGTCTACGTGAACTTAAAATGCGAATCTAGCAAAGGCGTTTGACAGTTTCCCCTGTTCTAATGTATTTACATGATCCAGAAACCTATTTCGAAGACAATAAAATTTATAAAAATATAGTTTTAATAAACCAGGTTCATGTTGAGTACTAAAAGTGTTATGTCGTTTATTGGAATCCGAAGACGTATTTCAAATGATGACTCTTTAGCCAACATGAGTCAGAAGCTTTATGGTGAACGATCATGCCAGTACATCTGCAAACATATTTATGAAAGAGAGGCTGTCGTTGGCTTTAAATAAAAAAAGAGAAAAGAAAGGAACTCAGTCTCTAAAAAAAAAGTCTCAAAAATTTATTAATTCACGTAAAAATGGCATTTTAACGAGAATGGTGGCAATTGAGGGGAATACCTTGACAAGACCTACAATTATTTATTATCTATTCCCCCTACAAGTGTCAAATCTGAGAGGTTTTTCCGCAGCAGTAAATACTCTCAACTATAAATCTTAAATGTGTTTATTGGTACAATACATGAAACAATGCCTATAATTATGTGCCTACCTATTTTAAGGATTTATCACATGAAGTAATAGATGTAGGAATAATGGCCGTTTCACACAAGGGCAGAGCAGCGAGGCAGAGTAGTGAGTGGAACAGTACTGCTACTACTTGAACGCGCGTGCCTTAAAAGAACAGTACAGTAACCAGTGCAGCACAATTAAGGGGCAGAAATGGGCAAATGACACAAAGTAATCCCGATCCTGTTCAAAAACTACTCACTGTATCCTACTGAAATGAAAATTTATGATACTCGAGGATATAAGTAACAATATCTTTGTCCCAAAAACATGAATGCACTTATTTGGCTCGATGAAAAAAAATGACAAACATACATCTGAAAATAAACAATTCCGTAAATATATCCTACATTTAATGGTATTTCGATATGATATTGTACCTAAATATTACTCGTATATTAAGAAATCGTATCTTTGTCCTATTTTTTTGAAAAGTCTATCTATTTATGTGTAATTGGGATTTTTCTAGAATGTCGCTTACGCTCTTTAATTCGGAGCGATATCAATTTCGTGCCGCACTACTCTTTCACGGCAATCTACGTATTTTGCTTCGCGGTCTCTGCCAATTTTGCCATTCCGCGGCGAGCCGCGTTGCTAGGTGGACCTGCGCTCCCATTATCCGTTTTGACTTGGAGCTTGTAAATGAATGAAAAAATGGGTAAACCAAAAATAAAAACACCCCAGATCTAGAAAGAAGCTTTACAAACAACACAAAGCGTATGATCGCTAAAATAAGTACGTAACACAATAGTTGCTGTTATTGACGATTATGTATTTTTTTAATGAATATACCTATTGTGAGCCTTATCCCAATTTCATAAGGTACAAATTCATGTGTGAACTTCTAAAAATGTACAATTTAAATTATATTACTTTTGTCGAACAAAAACAAGGAATCAGTTCACAGGACTGTCGTATTTTTTTAGAGTCACAGTACAGAGAAGAAACAGTAGGCAAACACGCTACCCAAATCACACGCTTTACTCAGGCTAAAATTGGTAACACAACCACACATACTCAACTAGTCGAGAATAAAATACTATTATATTACCGTTTCTTTCAGATCTAATAATTTCGATATCTTTTACAATGCATTACCAAGTAATAAGCCTAATCATGGAGTTGGTGATAAAAATGTTCAAATCATTGAAACGTAAAAAAAACAAAAAACTGTAGGTAGAAAAAAACATTTAAAAAATGTGTTCGCAATATTCGCATTAGATACTTACTAACTGCATATACAATTTAAGGTACCTAGATACGTGCTAAATAAAAATCACGTATGCATGAGTGTGTGTTTGTGTGTTTTAATTTAAATGTTCAAATACACTGAGTCTATCATTTTTTTAGATCTGACCTATTGCTTGACAATATCGTGCCCTGTACAAGTATTGTAGAAGAAGACTGTGACACGTTGCTGTGTGTGTTGTTGTGTTGCTCCAACTTTCGAAAGGTTAATTAGTACAAATATCAATCAAACGCCTAAAAACCCGTTTTTTTTTCTTAACGGTTTTATTGAGATTTGTAATATGAATTTACTCACGTTAGTTTTTAAAATCAAATAGGTTAGTTAGTGTTTGGTGTTATTGTTATAGATTGCGTCTGAATTGAATGTGTATCTAGATGATTTGTCAAGTTTTGTCTGTCTGTCTGTATCTTGGCCGCGCATCACGCGGATGCTACTAAATGAATACACATGAAACTTGGTGTGATTTGAGTTCATACTACGAGGTAGGACATAGAATACTTTTCATCCCGAAATATTAAAGGGTTCCCACAGGATAGGTGCTGAAAGATATTTAAAAAAACACGTACCACGCTGAAACTATTGGACGGATTTTGATGTATCTTGGCACAGTCATTATTTATATGATGGATTAAAATTAAGGATACTCTTTATCCCGAAATACTAAAGGGTTACTGCAGGATAGGGGTCCAAAATTATATTATTGTCTATCCATCTATCTTACTGTCAGTCTGTAACTTGACTGCAAATCACGCCAACACTATTGAATGAATTCAAATGAAACTTTGTATGATATGAGTTCATAATACGAGGGAGAACATTGGATATTTTCATCCTGAAAAATTAAAGGGTTCCCACAGGATAGGGCTTGAAAGTTATGTAAAAGAACACGTATCACGTAAAAACACTAAACGGATTTTGATGCAACTTGGCACAGTCATCATAGATTATATAATTCGTTTAAATTGAGGGTACCTTTTATTCCGAAAAAATAAAGGGTTCCTGTGGGATCGGGGGCCAAAGCTATGTTAATTTTGAAGTAATAAATAATATTTTTTGGAGGGTACTCTATATTCAATACGGAAGCTAAAACTGTTTTTGTCCGTCTGTCTGTATGTCTTTATTTAGACCGCGCATCACGCTGAAACTACTATTTTAATTCAAAATTTGGGTTGAAATTGAAGTCACAATTTATACCGAAAATATAATGGGTTCCTTTTCTTAACCCCTAGCTCCAAAGATATGTTAATATTTGTAATACTGTGGTCACCAATCCACCTGCCGAGCGTGGTGACTACGGCAAACCCCCCTAATATGATAAACACAACTGAAAAAACGGCCCGTGGGGACTAGGGGCCGTCTTTTCAGTGGTGGCTCCATTATTCCTGGCACCGGTAGTAGCGACGGTAACGGTGGAGCAGGGGGTGCTAAGAATCCCCGGCAGAGATCCAGCTATCCACCCTTACGATCTCTGGACCTGGCAACCTATAACGCGTGCACCTTGAGAACCGATGAGAAGTTGATAGAGCTGGAAGAAGTAGTAAGTAAGTTGCGCTGGGGTATTATAGGGTTATCAGAAGTCCGAAAAGAGGGAGAGGATACGATGATCCTCAATTCCGGCAACTCTGTTACTGGGAGGGCGACCTGCAGTCCCAACAAGGTATCGGGTTTCCAGTCCCTCGTCAACAACATTGTGAAGAGCAAAAGCGTTTTGAGCAGGGTGGCATACCTTATACTCAGAATCACCGAACGGTATTCGTTGAAGGTCCTACAGGTGTACACCCCACACTGGAAACACCTGGACGATGAAGTGGAAGCTATGTACGATGACATTCCTAATGCCATACATGCTCCGAAAACATACTTCACAGTAGTGATGGGGGACTTCAACGCACGGCCAGGTATGAGGAAGGCGATAAACTGAGAGTGGGACAGTTTGGATTTTGACAGCGGAACCAAAGGGGTCAGCGATTGGCAGACTTCATGAAAAAGGAGGGACTCTTTATGATGAACTCCTTTTTTCAATAAGCACCGTCCAGGAAATGGTAGTGGCTGCACCCCTGTGGTCTTGAGCGCGAGATACATTTCATTTTGACGACCAATAGGCATATATTCAGTGAAGTCTCTGTGATCAACAGGGTTATGACCGGCAGTGATCACCGCATGGTAAGAGGCTCATTGAATATCAATGTAAAGCTTAAGAGGTTTGGTGAGATCTACTCTTCGCCCAAGTCCTGCCCAAATCCAAAACCCCGAGATCTTTCAGTTGGTACTCCAAAATTGCTTCCAAATCCTTACCGAATGCAATACAGTGAACGAACTAAACAACAGGCTAGTGAAAATTATTAACGCAGTCGGGTCTGAGTTCATTAGGACCCACAGCAAAATAGAAGACAGAAACTCCCTGACCATACACTCACACTTTTGGCAGAACGAGGCGACATGAAGCTGCAGTCTTCAGTGGATATGTCAAGTTACAGCTTGCTTAATAAACAGATATCCAAGTCGATGCGACACGATTTGCGTTCTTATAATGCGTTCGTATTAAGAACGAAATAGAGCGGAACAAGGGCTCCAAATTCTTCGCAAGATATCTGTCTAATGGTCAAAGCCTGTTGACGCAGCTGAAGACCGGCTGTCGCATCATCGTTTGTCGAAGCCAGAGATTTTGAGTGAGCTCGAGAAGTTCTATGAGCAATTATACACCTCAGTGCGTAGGCCTCCTAGCATGACTAGCGATGCAAGAGCCTGTTTGACCCGACATTAATAACGAAAATATCCCGGACGTCAGCCTATACGAGATCAGAATGGCTCTCAAACAGCGTAAGAGCAACAAGGCAAATCCGCATTCGGTAAGGATTTGGAAGTGGTTTTGGAGCTCAAACTGAAAGCTCTCGGAGTTTTGGATTTGGGGAGGACTTGGGCGAAGAGTAAATCTCATCAAAAGAATAAACAACTATGGAAAAAATTACATCCTCGAAGAGTTTCTTGGTGCTCTCTTCTCTAACGGGTGTATTTCCGAAACACCGGTAGATTTAGAAGGGTATTTATTTCCTTTTACATTGTGAGATTTAAGTCTGTTGGCACATGAAAGGGACATTTCCTTTTCAAACTCAAAGCAGTCTTAGTTTACCTAAGTTTTATTGATTGGATCTATTTATAATATTTTATTTATTTCTCCTTTTTCATGAGATATTAATGTTGAACTGTAAAAGCACTATTATTTTGCCTATTTACAATAAAATACTTTGACTTTGTGCCTATTCGTATTCTTTAAATATTTTTTATTTTATTAATAAGATATACTTACAATAAATTAGTTCATCTTCTTTGCTATTAACCAGAGCTACAAACCACAAATACAAAGCAACCAACATCACCTGCCATCAACTCATATAACCATTGTTTACCACCTGCCACTATGAGTTACCACCTACCATCACCAGCTCCAACTTCTTACTACCTTCTATTTGATAATGAAGGTAGACACCACATCTCAGTACCGAATACATGCCGTACACCAACAACTGCCATTCCTTTATTATGAGACCAGCTCTTTGGTCACAAAAAAAATACTACTGTTTCATTCATTTTAATCGAGTTGACATTGCAATATGTATGGAATAGTTTTTTTTGTGATTTCAAAGTAGTATAAGTAGTTAATTATTATAATACCTATATACATCAATACTTCTATACTAATCTATACTATATACTATATAATATTATATAGAAGTAAAGTTTGTGAGGTTTTAGGGGGTAATCTCTGGATCTACTGAAACGATTTGGAAAAAAAAATTGCCAATATAAAGCCACGTTATTTGTGAGTGTCATAAGTTTTATATTAAAATGACCACGCGTGCGAAGCCACGGGCATCAGCTAGTGTTTCCTAATATTATTACACATTGTATACTAATATAAACAGATCTATTCCTACTAAATCATCATACTTTGATGCAAAAATCTTATACCACCTGTCATTAAATAGTCACTAGCTAGTCAGTCGTAAATTTGCCTATATCAATTTATCAAACCTTTAATAACATACGATACTACTGTGCTACTGCTGATCTGCTGTACTGTAGTTAATTATACTGTGTCATAAAAATCTGTGTTGCGAACCGAGTTCTCGTGTAGATGGCGGTTTACTACGTAACTATACGTTTTGAGAATATAAACTAGTTTTCTTAATTCTAAATAGAGGGAGCTTGTGGACTTAGAACACCGTTTTTCGCTTATCGCGATTAATGCACGCGGGGAAGTGGGGGTGAAAATTGAAATCTCGCGCGTCCATTCTGGGCCTTAATACTCGACCGGTCTATTTTTTCATGGCAGTTTGCTTCCCCCACCACCTTCGCTCTCTACTGCCTCGAAACTGTCGTGTGTGAAAGGAGAGGACATTGTAGCGCGGCGGACAATTAAATCTGTCATGTCTGATGTATTAAATGTGTTTTGACATTGGATTGATTGTCAGATAAGTTCCAACAATGTATTATAATTTTCTATTGTCATTCGCATTAGCTTAGTAAATTCCATAGGACCTTCATTTTTTATTTCTTCCAATACATGCCGTGGAATTACCTGAGCCAATGCGATTTGTTGCAATCAGATTTTCAAAGCAATATGAACTGCATAAGTGCACGTGACTGATTGCTACAAGATAGGTAATTGCCCCGCTAAACTGCACTGCAATTATTTAATGTTGATCATGACGGTTTCAAGCCGTGAAATTCAATAATGCTTTGGGATAGAGTCGATTTTGCTATGAAAAAAGTGACAATCTGATTGAAGCCAAGTTCTGTAATTGGGCCAGTGTACAGCCAATCTCTGCGGCTCGATGCAGAACCAGTGGCCCAATTCCATAACTTGGCTACAATCGGAATATCACTTTTTTCATAGCAAATTTGACTCTATCGCAAGGCATTAGTGGCTGCGATACTGAGAATTCGATTGAAGCCAAGTTATGGAATCGGGCTGCTGGTTACAATCGGATTATCACTTTTTTCATAGCAATTTCGACTCTATCGCAAGGCATTAGTGATATCGATACTGACAATCCGATTGAAGCTAAGTTATGTGGTCGGGGCCCGGGTCTCCATGCCATCCAATTTCGCACCCAACATATTTCTTTCTTATTGATTTCCTCATTTTCAACATGTGGCGAATAAAACATTGCTTTTTTCGCCTTCGATCCATATACCAGAACTTGGGCCAGGAGTTGCGATTTCATCTTCTATGTCAGTTGAGGAATCTAATTCAGAATCACTGCTGTCAGAATCTCCAACTCGTATTATAAATTCTTCTATCGATGACGTTTGCCGTAATTCTATCGATGACGTTTGCTTTTGACGTAAGCTTCTTCGATTGTCTTGACATTGTCGCATAGCTTTTTCCAATCACTTGGTCCCATTCTACTACTGTGTATACAATTGTTTGTCGATACTGTCTTAGTTATTGTAAGTAATTTATTCTTAATAATCTGATCGCTGATGTTTCTATTAAACTTTCCTTTTATTTTCGGTGGTTTTTTATTTAAATCTGAGTTCCTTAATGATGCGGCGAAGACTTTTTACACAACCTTCAAAATTTATAATCAGATCGTAATTTTGCACGAAGTTTACCAAGGGTCGGTAATTCGTTCTCAGTAATATGAAAATTGTGAATGCATCGTTTTATTACCCCCTTGTCAAAATCGTCTATGCCTGTGACTGGTTTTATTGGTTGTCTCTTTTTACCACGGGTCCTAAACATAACTATATATTCTGAACTTTTACTTTTACAATCCTTTTAACTGTGGATACAGACTTTTTCGTAGCTTCCGCAGTTTTATTCAGAGAATCAGTTATATTATTTTCTTTTAAAACATAGTTATAAACGTCAAATACCATTCTTCTTCCCAGTCTTCTTAAAGTTGATTGTGGTAGAGTCATTTTATTGAAATTAAATGTTCACACATTTGATAGAAATATAAATGTCAAAGAACTGAAAACTTCGTGCGCGATTCTACTCCAGAGCAGCGCGGAGGTTGCGCGGTCAGCGGGGAGCGGAGTGCGACTGCGTGGAGGCTAGCGTCGTCGCGTTGCTATAGTTACGCGCGGCCCCTCGTGCCGCACCTCATACCGCACTTCGATTGAGACCCGAAAATTTAATACTGCGCATAGTTCAACTTACTTGCCGTGATCTGTATATAGGTATATCTATACTTATAATAAAGCAATAAGTACGAAAAAGTCTCTACAAAGAAAATAATTTAAAATAATGGTCTAGGGTACTTAAAATAACCTACTGAATAAGAGTCTGTCTGTCTCTTTGTTTGTTTATTCTCGCATCACGTAAAAATTACTGGACTGATTGCGATATTGTTGGATAGCTTAGGATTTGACCTAAAAACTGTTGTACTTGGTATCTCAATCCGATAAGTAGAAGCCGAGCAATCGATAAAAACTTTTTGACGGCTGAAGGAATTTTGATCAAATGTTGGTACATTGGTATTTTAGGTCTTGGAATAGTACATAAAGTACTTTTGACCTAGAGAAATGACCACGCGTGCGAAGCCATGAGTACAGCTAGTATATTGGCTATTCTATTGGAATCTTTAGTCCAATCTTTTTGACCCGCCTTTGGGCTTGGGATCCGAAAGTATATAAATTCCTTGACGCATCCACTCCGTTTAAATATCAAACATTTGTGAATGTCTCGTTTTATTTTCTTCGGTTGTGCTTGCATGCTTCTCTCCATCAGTGCGCCTCCTGGTATGTCACCTACCCTGTCTTGACAAAATAGCCCCTAAATATTGCAGTGTGTATGGATGACTCTTAAACCTCACAAAATATATCGGTATTTTTACTTCCATCTGACACCGAAAGAAACAAACTTAATTAATCTAGGAATCGAGTAGTTATATTATCCGCCTTCCTCCGCAGCTTTGCCCGTATGGTTATTTTTCTGGGGGAAAAGTAGCCTATGTATTCCAGAACCAAAAGTAGTATAAAGTACAATTTACCAAATTTCGTTCAGCCGTCAAATATTTTTTCATCGATTGATCGACTTATCGAATTGAGGTACAAAGTAGGTTCTGTACATTAGTTTTGAAGTCAAAACTTTATCTTTCCATTGTCCAACAGTGAAAACTGCATTTTGATCGGTTCACACGGTAGTTACGTCATGCGCGAACATACATTATATAAAAATAAGACATGTTCAGTAGCATATTTTCCCTAGACATATTTTTTTAATCATCTTCTTTGTATTGATTTTTTGTTACTGCTTTATTGTAAGTACTAGATGTGCCCGTGGCTTTGCCTGCGAGGTCATTTCTTTGGGTTACGCGTGTAACCTACGTGTTATTCGATGACCAAAAGTCGATACCTATAATATACAAAATACCAAATTTCGTTCAGCCATCGGACAGAATTTTATCAATTGCTCGGCTTCACGGTTAATACATAGTATATTGTATGTATACTGTGTACACCAGTTTTTTAGTCAAACCCTAAACTATCTAACAGTGAAAACAACATTGCACAATATTATACTTTTTAAAAATGATGATTATTATTATTATAGTAATTGCAGTCATAGGTATCCTGATTAAATCATAACCTTCATTTTTTGCGGACGGGTACACCCGCCAGTAGCATCCCACGGTCTCCGACTGACATTAGACATCAGACTCGAAAACAATTCTTCGATACTACTGTCCATAAGGACTACGAGTATTTAAGTACCTACTGAGGTAAGACGCTGTCAAACACACAGTGGGCCCGTTCACATAAACGTTCGAGGACGCACGGATCACCCGCGCGTACACAAGAAATCGTTCACGGCGTCGTCCGGGCGTTCGCCTGGGTCATCCGAAAAATAGTAGTGGAGGGGAGGAATAGTATGAAACTGACACTTGACAGTTGTCAGTTGTATGTGGACGTCCAAAGTCGTTCACTATCTCCGGATGAGCGAGCGATAATCGCACGGATGATTCGAGCGTGTTATATTCTCTTTGAGTGAACACAGCCAGTGAATGGAACAGGCAGAAAAACAAAATGGCGGCGATTGCACAAAATGTTTCAAATCTCTGCTCTGCTGTGTTCCCAGGTTAGGAAAAATAACTGCACGAAAAAAACTTGCTTTTATTTGCAAAAAGGAACCTTTTTTTTTAAATACTTTAAGTTTATCATGTTATAATTTTAAATCAATTAATAATAATGTCAATCATCAAGTTATGGATTGCTCAGTTTTTTTAGTTCTGTCAACCCCTTTGTTTATTATTAATTTATTATAACGTATTATTTGTACATTTTAGATCTATTATAAATCAGGGTCAGGGTATACATGGATGTACTACTACTTATAATGAATTTTCAAAGGAAATTGCTGGTGGCTAAAACTCACCAGCTATGAAATTCCTAGGATACAACTTTGCTGGCGCCTTTCGTTTAGCGCGGCAATGTCGACTTTGCTCAAAGAAGGTTGTCAAAATAATGATTACTATTGACCACATTACAAGCATTGTTTGAGAAAAAACTTTTTTCATATTTTTATTGAGTTTACTTACATAGGTTTGTTTGTTTGTCGTATGAGGTAGTGCTGGCCATAGTACTTACATAGGTAAAAAGTGAAGATGAATTTGTTTTGTACCCCATCCAGTGGGGTCTCGTAATCTAGCAACAATGTTTGATACTCCCTGTAATCTAGGGTACCAGCGCAAAATGCGAATTTAGTTACAAAATAATCACGACTCTAATCTACCTACCGGTTGGACTTGCTATGATTTATTCTGTGCTACAGTGTTGATACCACAGTGTAGTGTTAGTTACAGTACAGAGTTAGTGCTGACTAGCAACTCCTGCAGCAGGAGTGCCTCATATGATGTTGCTCAGCAGGAGTTCTGCTAAGCAACATCATAATTGTGAGAAAGAAGATCCTGGATTATTCTATCCATAAAATGGTCCCACTTGTATCTCCCAAATGGAATGTAGAATATGAAGGAATGGTCTTACATGGATGTTACCGGATAGGTGAGCAATGAGCATGCGCAGTAGGTATGCGCGCCGGGCGCTACCCAACGGAATCCGCGCGCTCCTCGCCGCGCCGCCAGTCACCGCCGCCTCTTTGCAAACTGTTGCTCCACAATCAATAACAGACATCTGGAAGTGTGTTTTTGTTTTGATCACGTCACGGTTAGTGCCAGAGTTATATTTAACGCGCATTTTCACTATGTGTTACCTTTACCTATAACTATTTACATATAACTTTGTAGTATCGAGTTTTCATGCATTACTTTTTCCTTTATGTCCCGTCGGTGGCAGCGTACATAAGTAATTATGTTGAGGTGACGGTCGATTGTTTGCATCGCACGCAGCGCATTAACCCTTCATTTGCATCGCTTGACGCGAGTCGTTATAGCGGCATATAGAGCGGCGCGGCTGCAGCGACCTGCGACCCTTGTTGTTAGGTCGATAGTCGCTGTGAACCAACACGTAGGTATTACAGTGCATGCATGATCTGCTCGACATGACGAGTGTTTGTAGCTCCTCCGATTCACTCGCAAATTCACAGATGTCCGTCCCCTAGAGCAACGTGCACACGATGTCACAAGTCACCTGGTGAGGTAGCGGTCAAATCAAAAGAAAACCAACATAATACAAAAATGTGATAACTCCACTCCGTGATAAAATAATATGAAAAGTAAATATCCAATAATTTGTTGATGCATATTTCAGAAGAGCCGGTGGTAGGCCCGCGCCCGCGCCCAAGAAGGAGGTGGTCTACGTGAGTCCGCGCGCCCGGGCCTCGTTCGCGCCCGCGCCTCTTCAGCACGCGCGCGCACAAGCCTCGCCCGCACCCACACGAGCCTCGCCCACGCCCATACCCCTTCAGCACGCATGCGCCAGGTGACTCCACAGATCTACGCCTCACCCGCGCCCACGCCCCTTCAGATCGCGCGCGCCCACGCCTCGCCTGCGCCCGTGCCTTTTCAGCACCCGCGCGCCCACGCCTCAAACGCACCCGCACTTCTCCTAAAATCTACGTGAGCTTACGCACCCGCACCTCTCCCGCGCCCTCGCCCTTTCAGCATGTGCGCGCCTGCGTTTCAACCGAGCCTGCGCACCTTCAGCACGCGCGTGCCTTGTGACCCCACAGATCTACGTGACCCCGCGCGCCCGCGCCCCTTTCAACACACACGCTTCTTTAGCAC
This sequence comes from Alsophila aescularia, assembly GCA_946251855.1. Classification (NCBI taxonomy): domain Eukaryota; kingdom Metazoa; phylum Arthropoda; class Insecta; order Lepidoptera; family Geometridae; genus Alsophila; species Alsophila aescularia. The sequence goes on from OX276376.1 coordinate 34,526,749, forward strand.
GCGCGTGCCAGGGGAGCCCTCATATCTACGTGAGCCCGCGCGCCCGCACTCACGCACCTTCAGCACGCACGTGCCAGGGGAGCCCACATATCTACGTGAGCTCGCGCGACCACACACCTTCAGCACGCGCGTGCCAGGTGAGCCCACATATCTACGTGAATCCGCGCGCCCGCACCCACGCACCTTCAGCACGCACGTGCCAGGTGAGCCCACAGATCTAGCTGACCCTACACGCCCGCGTCCCTTTCAGCACACGCGCCCCTTCAGCATGCACGCGTCAGGTGAGCCCACAGATCTACATAAACACGCGCGCCCGCGCCCATTTTGCACGCGCGTGCCAAGTGAACCCACAGATTACTACTACTCGGTCCACGAGAACGAAAAGGTGAGTAAGCGTGAGCCACTTGCCACTTGACTATACGAGAGGTTGATTTCAAAGTGTTGAAACTATCCCTAGTGAAATGTTTTATAACGATGAGAAATACTCTCACCAGACCACTATTTGTAACGCTTTTGCTGCTCATTTTTCATCTGTTTTCTCAAATAATACTTCAAGCTCATTAAATTGTCCTTCTTTGCACTCTAGTTGGAATACTTCCAGTACAAAACAAATTTGAGTCATAATGGGGAGCATTATGACTCAAATTTGTTTTGTACTGGAAGTATTCCAACTTGTAATACTATAGGTAACGTGTTTATAGCACATACATCAATCATTAAAACTCTCAAAAATTTAAAAAGTACCTTAGGCGCAGGCCCTGATGGCCTCCCTGCTATTTTTATAATCAACTGCGCCGTTAGTTTAGCAAAACCGTTATTTATAATTTATAATCACTCAATAACTTTGGGTGTCTTCCCGTGCAAATGGAAGACGGCTAATGTTGTCCCTATTCCTAAAAGTGGCAACGCCAATCTCATTTCTAATTATCGTCCAATTTCACTCTTATCTATTCTGGGGAAAGTGTTTGAGTCTTTAATATGCCCTTATCTCACTGACCATTTGAAACATATGTTGATACTGGAACAACATGGGTTCCTTAAGAATAAATCAACAATATCTAATCTCGCATGTTATGTAACGGATTTGTCTGAAGCGGTTGATAATGGCCATCAAATCGACGCCATATACACCGATATAAGCAAAGCGTTTGATAGAGTTGATCACAAGTTACTCATGTAAACTTCATGCCCTCGGAATTCATGGAAATCTTCTAAATTGGTTCTCATCGTACTTGCTGGGTCGTTTTCAGAGGGTTGTTTTGTGTGGGGTCGAATCGAATTCCTATTTAGCAAACAGTGGAGTTCCACAAGGTTCACACCTTGGTCCTGTACTATTTTTGGCATTTATAAACGATGTAGCTTCTGACATCAAATATTCAAAATTTTCTCTTTTCGCTGATGATTTAAAACTTTACAGAACTATACATAATATAAATGATTCTAAACTGCTTCAACTTGATCTTGATAGTGTTTCTAATTGGACTATCAGTAATAAACTTCCATTAAATATAGATAAATGTAAACATATAAAATTTACTAAAAAGAAATGGCCTATCTCAACTTCATACTCATTAAACTTTAAACAACTTGTAGAGGTTGACTTTATTAGGGACCTGGGTGTTATCCTCGATGGTAAGCTTTCTTTTACGCTTCATATTGATAATATTATTAACAGATCATTTAAAATGTTGGGGTTTATTTGGCGTAATTGCAAGCACTTCAAAAATGTCTTAGCATTTAAGATTGTATACGCTGCTCTGGTCCGTAGCATATTAGATTATGGCTCTAGTATATGGAATCCATTTTATCATTGCCATATTAATAGAATCGAGAAAGTCCAAAAGCGATTTCTTTTTTTCCTAACAGTGCACCAAAGGAAAAAATCCCAACTCCTCACCTACAGTGACCGCCTGAATAATTTTGAAATGGTAACTCTTGAAAATCGCCGCTGGATCACAGATCAGATTTTATTGTTCAAAATTGTTACCGGACTACTGGACTGTCCAGAACTTGTCGCCAAAGTCAGGTTTGTTATTCCGCGCAAAGGTGCCCGTATTGTTAACTTCAGACCTTTTGCGACTCAGTCTCACAGAACCAATGTTGGCACTCACTGTGTTCTCGCCAGAATCTGCCGGGACCACAACACACTTTTTAAGGCTGAGCAGATTGATATACTCAATTGTTCACTGCTCAGCTTTAAAAATCTAATGTATAAGTTTAAGAGGTTATAGGGATCACCATTTTGTGTGACCCTTGTGTACGTTATTTTTGTTTTAAATTTATTGTTAACTTGTATATTTATTTTATTTTACTTGTTACTTCTCTAAAATACTAATTAGTTTATATCCTGGCCCTTTTTTTACCTACCTTGTATGAGCGGATATGCGTGGACACGTCGCTTTGTGGCGTTTTTGCATTTTAATTTTTTGCATGATGTGTTTTCCTTTTAGTGGACTTTCACTAAGTTTTTGATTTTGTTCATGTTTATATTTAATTTACTGTGTTAAGTCTGTTGGAAAACTTAATAAATAAATAAATAAATAAATAAATAAATAAAAGTGAATTCCATCAAATAATGTATTTTATGCTTGTGGTAATGTGTAGATAAGCCATAACTTTCATTTCAGAACAAATCCTAATCACGAACGGTCAACGGAGCGGCAAGGCATAGCCGACGTCGCTGACGACGTCATAGATTTAGGAGCGCCGCGCGCCACGCGCAGGTTAAGCACGCGCGCCGCACCCCGCCGCGAATCCTACGTACCCAACCCCCGCCTGTGAGTAGTGGCGCCACCCCCGCCTGAGCTCCGCCGCTGGCCCATGCATCTCTGATGTGAACATGCCTCTCCGCAGGTACCCGGGCCGACCTCGGCCGAGGACGACGCCGCCGCTAACAAGCGCCGCCGGCCGAACACAGCGTCACAAGCGCGCGCTCCGCCGACCCGTGCCCAACTTGCGCCTATATAGGCCAGCGCCGCCGCGGCCGCCACCTCCGTCCGCGCATCCGCGCGCCCCGTGGCCGCCGCCGCCGCCACCGCGCCCACTCGACACCGCGTCGCACGTTGCGCTACGGCTGGGCGCAGCGCGCGCGGGCTGCCCGGCGCCGCCTCCGGTTGCGACCGCACCCGCGCCCCTCTCGCGCCGTCTGGTGGTGAAACTGCCGGCAGTAGAAAGTGGCGATTCACCACCGGCTCCGTACCAGCCAGCCAGCGAGCACTATCACGCGCGCGTGTCGCTCACGTGCGCCCGCTCGGTCGGCGCCTCCACGCCACGCCACGTCATGGATGCCGCTGGCCGCCAATCTGCGAGTCCCGAGGGTGGCTCCGACGGCGACGGGAACGACACTCTGTCGGCACCGAGCGAGATTCTCGCCGAGGTGAGCAGTGACGAAGTGCGATGTGGGCGGAAAGCGGCGAGCAGCAAGACAGGACGGTACTGAGTGATGTGATCGCGCGTGTTTCAGTTCCTGTCAGCAATTATGCGGAGACAGTACGCGGAGGCGCTCAAGTACTGTCGACTGATCCTGCAGTACGAGCCGCACAACGCCACGGCGCGCGGATTCTACCCGCTGCTGCAGCACAAGGTGCTCCACCACCAGGATCCCACCGGTGCGCGACAATGGCATCTCGTGCGACATTTATATAATAAGGAACTGATTTACAAATAATATGTACGGTGTGACTCGAAACGTAAATTCTATGTGCAGGCGGTGACCGGGCGGGCTCCAGCGAGGAGACGAGCACCCGCAGCGGTGGCGCGTACGGCGAGCAGCTGCGCGCGGTGCGTATCACGGTGGGTGGGGCGCAGTGTGTGCGAAACGCGAGCACTAACGTGTTGCGTGTTGCAGGACTCGCTGATGGAACAGGCGGCCGATTCGGAGGGCAGCGAGGACGACGAGCAAGGCAGCGGCGGCTCGGTGGCGTCGCAGTCCTCACTCGAGCTAGACTCTGAGCCGAGCCTCGAGCTCAGCCGGCGCACCGACAGTGAGTACCGCGTGCCGCCGCTGCCAACGCGCCGCCGCTACACTGACCGTGTCCGTATCGCAGGCGGCTCCGGCTGCTGGGAGAGCTCGGGCAGCGCGTCGCGCTCGGACGCTGACGACAATGGCAACGCGTCAGCCACCGCGTCGCAGCCTCGCACCGCCCGTGCCCTCACCACAGGTGAGCCTCCGACACTTCCGTGTTCGGTTGAAACGCTCTGTTTAGTCACAGTCTACCGTGACTTCCATGGTATCGTATCCCCTCCGCTGTCCCGCCACAGTGTACCCTGACTACCGGTCTCGTGTCCGCAGGTGACGAGAACGACAACGCCGCGTGCGCCGGCGCAGGCGAGCCGAACACCACTCGCCATTTCAAGGTAATCCTGGTAAATTCCCAACGGATCTCGAGATCAGAATTTCTCAAACTGTGCACACTGACTGCTTCGCTACCTGGGCCTATTATTATGAAGTACCTATTCTTTCAGGAAGAATTCTCGTCAAGGGTTTTAGGTCTACTGTAACAGGAGTACCTTCAGTTTACCTCAAGGATCACATCTAGATGCGACCTTTTCTCGTTTTATCAATAATCTACCAAATGTAGTTAGTTGTAAAGTAAAGTTTTTTTCAGATTACCTATAACTTTGTAGAGAACTAGCTGTACCCGCGGCTTTGCCCGCGTGGTCATTTTATCTAAAAGTAGCCCTCACGTGTTATTCTAGACCAAAAGTACCTACAAAGCACAATATACTAACCTTGCTTCAAAATTCGTTTAGCCATCAAATAGTTTTTTATCGATTACTCGGCATCTAATCATCGGAACAAGGCTAGCGCGCACAGCCTTGCGTTTTTATAACTCATATTCTGTGAAGTACGGAGTGTCGTAGTAGTGAACGTTTTGCGGTGAAATAAACGCATATAATATAATATGGAATAAACGGTAGAATAAACGCACTGCGTTCCACCGCAAGGCAGTGCGCGCAAGACCTAAGATACCAAGTACCCCAGTTTTTAAATCAAACCTTAATCTTCTTTGCACAGTCTTTTATGTTCTTATTGATTTATTATAAGTACAGATACTACGCTCTCTAGTGGTCCTACAATAAAAATACTTAGTATACCCGATCTCAGCTCGTCCAGCGACTCTCGTTTGCTCGCCCTCACGCACGGCTGTGATAGTTCAGTTAAAACAGTAAGCAGTTTGGTTACCAATAAAAACAGCCGCAAGAGGGCGCTTTTTTATGAGGTATTGTAAATTATAAATGAGGTGTTGTAAATTATAAATGATAATTTAATTTTTGTTTATACACGACTTCAGGTAAAACTAACAAAAAACATAGGCGAAACGTTATTATAACGTTAATACCAAAAACATGCAAACTGAGAATCCGTCTCACGAAAGAAGTAGCGGCGATAACAGGAACTAACGTTGAACGTATAAACATTTTTCGCTTTTACAAGAAAACTAGAGCCGCGTCTGTGAGACTTCTTTCATAAGTCGGACTCTACCCACTGTATTGTCTTACCGGTCAGTCGCGTAGATACTTTTACATGAATTGTAACGTCAAGAGCGTTTACTACTGCAACTCGTAATAGTGGCACGGTTTGTGTCATTACTGTGTCTATCGGCCGAACGCGATTGCCTCGACTACTACCGCGTATTCTGTGGTAAACTAGCAGTTATTACGCCCGGTACCCGTGTGGTCTGATCGGCACATAGTTTGACCGCCGGAGACCACTAGACAAATTGCATGCAAGTGTTGCCGACAAAATATGTTGTTCAAATAGTCGTCATTATTACCATTGTGGTTGTTAAAATGCCGTCAGCCCGCGTCCGTGACGAAATTCTGGCAGCCTGCATCAAGTTTAATAAGTCTAATCCAGCTGAGAAGTTGAGCAGCCACCATTTGGCAATCGGTGGAGATAAGCAAGCAATATTTGTTGCCGAGCATTTGTCTCCCTCGAACAGGCACCTTTATGCTCAAGCTCGAGCAATTAAGACAGACAAAAAATACAAATACTGCTGGATTCGCAGAGGCCGTATATTCTGAGAAAAGATGATTCGTCGCCTGCCATTTGGGTTAGGAATAGTAATATGCTAAAGGTGATCTTACAGACTAGTTTATTATTACTTATTTTATACTAGATGCGCCCCGCGGTTTCACCCGCGTCCCGTCATTTTTCCGGGGTAAAGCTTATTGCGGGGTAGCCTTAAAAGCGGGGTAGCCTTATTGTTAATCAATTTGGATGAAATTTGGTATGGAGGTAGTTTATACCCAAACTACCTCCATACCAAATTTCATCCAAATCCGTTCAGTAGTTTTTGCGTGAAAGAGTAACAAACATAAATCCATCCATCCATCCATCCATGCATCCATACTTACAAACTTTCGCGTTTATATTAGGAGGATACTATGGTATTTTTGTCTTAGTTGGTTAAAATGGATAAGTTAAAGATTTATTACCAGAATGCCAGGAGCATTCGTGGCAAATTCCAAGACTTGTATTTATCTAGTCTACTCAACCTTTTATAAAAATAAAAATAGATTCGTGGCAATAAAATAGATACAGATGTTGTCTATATTGTAAATACGAAATTATTGTAATTATTGAAACCTGGCTTAACGACAGCGTACTAGATGCAGAAGTACTGAAAAGCAAAAAAGCACAAAAAGCACAAAAAAATATAGTGGAGGAGTTTTTATTGGTGTCGCTAAAAAACTTAACTCAATGCGTTTAAAAAACCTCGTAAGCACCAATGAAGATTTGTGGGTATCGATCGCCCTTTATCTTCCTCCTCCCATGCGATTCGACCGAATAGAAAAACAACTAAATTTGTTGAGCGATAACTTAAGTTCCCTATCCTCAAATGATATTTTGATCATTGGTGACTTTAACATACCCAGTGTAAATTGGACGTGTCCAGGCTTGAATTACCCAACTCCTGCTGCAAATATAAATACTTCTACCTCGAATTCAGATTTAACCAATTTGCTTTCAGATTTTATGGCTCTACACAGCCTTCAACAGTTCAATATTACTAGCAATGAAGACAAAACAATTCTTGACCTTATCTTCTGCAATGGCTCAGACCTCAAAGTGAGGCTCCTAACTCGCTTTCTAAGATTTGGCTTTTACACCACCCGGTCACCGTGGAAGGCAGATCAGATGGGACATGGGTCCGGAATTTAGTATGGGAAGCTCACTTGGTCTGCCGATCACGCGGCTCCTTGGTTTGTTGAGGGCCGATGTCGAGGGGCTGATATCGAGCTGATACGTTGAGGTGATGATGTGGCGAGCTGATGATTATGGGCTGATAACACTTCACACACACACTGATCACTTAGGGTTTATTTGTATATAATTATGATGAAGCGCGCGCGCTTATTTCGTTCGCTTCTCGCTCGCGACCGAGTCATCGAGTGTTAACTTTTCGGGGCGCAGCCACAGACGTTTGCTGCTAACGTCACGCTTTGGCGTGATCAAGATTGATCCTTATCACCCACCGCTCGTGCTCAATTGGGCATGTTCCTCAATCTGTTATCTTCCTAAAAAACTGACAGACATAACTTTTTCAAAGCTGATTATTCAAAAATTGTAACGGAGCTTGATAAAATTGAATGGGAGAATGTATTTTGTACTTCCGATACAATTGATGTCATGGTGGATCGCTTTTATTCTATAATTAAGGGACTAGTTGACAACTATGTTCCAATATCGAAAAGTTATTCAGGTTCCTATCCTGCATGGTATACTAAAGACTTAATAAAACTCATTAAAGAAAAAGAAAAACATCGTCGAAAGTATCGAAAATATAAAAATTCTCTTGATGGACTAGAATTTATGAAGGCTAGACAGAGATGCCACAATTTGATCAATGTTAGCTACATTAGGTACAAATCCTTTTTATAAACTGCTGTAGCATTCGCACCAAGACAAAATAGAGGTGGCTTTACACTACACTGAAAAAAAAACGATGTTCAAAACCTCGACAAGGCCTACAGCAGAATACAATGCACTCACGTACCTTGGACTGCTGCAAGCACTCGATAAGCTTCCACCTTCAGCCAAAGATTTATTTGTTTCACAGGGATGTAAAATAGTTCTGCACACGCGTGGTACGGAAAAGGTTCTAGTGTCCCGTAGGATATTCCACGATTTCCACGTACTTTTGTTTTTTTTTCACTTAACAGCTCCAAACTTTTAATAATACCTACTCCTTGCTCGCGCGCAAAAAAGCTACCAAGCGCACGACCACGCGCATACAGTGCATGCACACTCATAACAAGGTAGTGGATACGCGATGTATGGGCGGTCAGAAAAGCGACTGCCTTCCACCGTAGCCTGCCGAGAACTAAAAACATCGATCGGGTATGCAGAGAAAATAAATAAATAAAAATAAGTATGTACTTATAGCTAAATGAAAACGGAACAACTGCTATTACGAAAAATAATATGAAAGCGCTGTGGGCATACATTCGCAACAAAAAGAAAAGTGATGAAACTATCCCTAGTGAAATGTTTTATAACGATGAGAAATACTCTTGCCAGACCACTATTTGTAATGCTTTTGCTGCTCATTTTTCATCAGTTTTCTCAAATAATACTTCAAGCCCATTAAATTGTCCTTTTTTGCACTCCCCACTTCTCTCCCCATTATGACTCAAATTTGTTTTGTACTGGAAGTATTCCAACTTATAATACTATAGGTAACGTGTTTATAGCACATACATCAATCATTAAAGCTTTCAAAAATTTAAAAAGTACCCTAGGTGCAGGCCCTGATGGCCTCCCTGCTATTTTTATAATCAACTGCGCCATTAGTTTAGCAAAACCATTATTTATAATTTGTAATCGCTCAATAGCTTTGGGTGTCTTCCCGTGCAAATGGAATACGGCTAATGTTGTCCCTGTTCCTAAAAGTGGCAACGCCAATCCCATTTCTAACTATCGTCCAATTTCACTCTTATCTATTCTGGGGAAAGTGTTTGAATCTTTAATATGCCCTTATCTTACTGACCATTTGAAACAGATGTTGATACTGGAACAACATGGGATCCGTAAGCATAAATTAACGATATCTAATCTCGCATATTATGTAACGGATTTGTCTGAAGCTGTTGATAATGGCCATCAAATCAACGCCATATAAACCGATATAAGCAAAGCGTTTGATAGAGTTGATCACAAGTTACTCATAAGTAAACTTTATGCCCTCGGAATTCATGGAAATCTTCTAAATTGGTTCTCATCGTACTTGCTGAGTCGTTTTCAGAGGGTTGTCTTGTGTGGGGTCGAATCGAATTCCTATTTAGCAAACAGTGGAGTTCCACAAGGTTCACACCTTGGTCCTGTACTATTTTTGGCATTTATAAACGATATAGCTTCTGACACACTGATTTTTTCTTTTAGCTGATGATTTAAAACTTTGCAGAACTATACATAGTAATATAAATTATTCTACACTGCTTCAACTTGATCTTGATAGTGTTTCTAATTGGAATATCAATAATAAACTTCCAATAAATATAGATAAACGCAAATATATAAAATTTATTAAAACGAAATGGCCTATCTCAATGGTAAGCTTTCTTTAACGCTTCATATCTATTACTATAATAAAACTGTAACTGGGCTAAATCTGTACATTAAATATTTTTTGAAAATTTTAATTGAGATAAACTTCAAAATCGATATGCAGTGCAAATAGGTATTTTTTTACTTTTTGTCTTTCTGTCTGTCTATCTTTTCTTTTTTTTTTATTACGGACTAAGCAATCGTTTGACCACGATCTCACCTGATGGAAAGCGATGATGTGGTCGAAGGTGTAGCACGCTTGCCTAGTAGATACCTATTCACTCTTGACTTGAACACACCGGGGTTATAATTTACCGGAAACACTGACGAGGGCAGAGCATTCCACTCCTTTGCAGTTCTTATAATAAATGAAGAAGCGTAACGCTTCGTTCTTGTGCGAGGTATTTCAACCATGAAAGGGTGGCGCTTTGCTGATCGTCTAGTCGTACGGTGATGGAAAGGTGACGGGGGAATCAGGTTGTGCAGTTCTTGTGCAGACTCTCCATAGTGCAATCTGTAGAATACCGCCAGGCTTGCTACCTCACGTCGATGCGCCAGACTTTGAAGCTTACTCTTTACCAGAGTGTCATCCCCAATGAGCCTGATAGCACGTCTCTCAATTGAATCCAAATACTCGAGCTGATACTTGGCAGAACCGTCCCAGAAGTGGCAGCAGTACTCCATACAAGATCGGACCTGTGCTTGATAAAGATTCAAAAGCTGTCCCGGTGTGAAGTACCGCCTAACCTTAGACAAAATACCAAGTTTTTTTGCAGCTACCTTGGCTTTGGATTCAATATAATGCCCAAAATTCAGGTTTGATATGAGTTCGACACCCAAAAGCTCCAAATGGTCGCCTATTGGTATTGTTACACTTTGGAAAGATGGAGATCGGTCTAGAGGACTCTTTTTAGCAGAAAACAAACACGCTTGCGTTTTAGTAGCATTAAACTTAACCAGGTTAGCATCGCCCCAATCGGTCACGGCTTCTAAGGCTAAATTTAAACGGTCTACCATAGCCTCTCTCTGAAGGCTTGACCATTGGAAGTGTATCTCTCAACTACAGTACTGTCATCAGCATACCCAAAGGTACCGGGCTTCAGAAGGTCATTAATGTGCGGTAAAAACAGTGTAGCCGAGAGAACCGATCCCTGAGGTACACCGGCATTGATAGCCATTTGATCAGACGAGCAGCCCTCTAAGACTACTCGAATAGATCGTTTCCTCAAGAAATCAACTATCCAATTGCATAAGCCAACAGGTAAACCATATGAGGGAAGCTTGTTTAAAAGGCCATCGTGCCAGACCCGATCAAATGCCTTCGATATGTCAAGGGACAAGGGCAAGCGCCTCACCATGCATCTCGATGGCTTCGCTCTGTACGTGAGTGGCATACGCGAGAAGATCCCCAGTAGACCGGTTTCGGCGAAATCCGTATTGCCGGTCACTGAGAAGATCGTTGTCTTCAAGGTATGCCAAGAGCCTAATGTTTATGACACGCTCCATACACTTACAGAGTAAGGAGGTAATCGAGATGGGACGATAATTGGCCGGATCAGCACGACTACCCTTCTATGGTACTGGTTGTACATTGGCAAGCTTCCAGCTTTTCGGAACTTTACCTGAGTGAAGAGAGAGGCGGTACAAACGCGTTAAGATGGGAGACAATACGGGCGCAAAGTTTTTCAACATTTTTTCAACATCTCTTTGAACACGCATCACACTGAAACTACTAAACAGATTTTGATACAACTTGGCTGATGTTATGGATTAACATTTAAAATACTTTTTATCCCGAAAAAACAAAGGGTTCCCGCAGGATAAGGGTTGAAAGTTATTTAAAAGAACACGTATCACGCTGAAACTACTGGACGGAATTTGATGTAACTGGATAGTCAAAGTTTATATTATCTGTTAAAATTTAGAATACTTTAACTCCCGAAAAAATAAAGGATTTTTAAGGGATAAGGGTCCAAAGTTTATGTTAAATTAAAGTAATAAACATCCGTTCACGGCATCCGTTTAAATAACGGTACCAAATTTCGTTGTTTGCTTCACGTAACGTGTGGCCAAGCGGTAACATGCGTGGAATTGTAATCCAGACGTCCGTGGATCGAAACCACGCGCTTCTAGTTTTTTTTGCTCCATAATTAAAAGCATTTACATATTCTTATGCGGTATTTTTACATTTTTTAACCCCCGAACAAAGAGACGGGTATTATAAGTTTAGGGTATGTATCACTGTATGTATGTGAGTGTGTGTGTGTGTGTGTGTGTGAAAGTGTTAGTTTTTTTGTTGAAAGCTAATGTGATTGAGATGGTTCTTAGCTATATGGGGAGGGGGAGGGAGGAGGTGAGAAAGGGGTGAGAATCGTAGCTTCCAAACGAATGGTCCGATTTAGGTGCGGTTTTTTATGATTGAAAGCCGAGGTCTTTTTAGTGTAGGACCTCTACACTAGATAACGTAGTATCTGTACTTATAATAAAGCAATAAGGATGAAAAAGAATGTACAAAAAAGATAATTAAGGTTGTAACACTACATAATTTACCAGCATTAACAATTCCAGCGCATAAACCAAACAAATCAAAGTTCTGCCTCCAATTTAACTAGATGGCGCTGATTGACCTTAAAACACGCAAGCATTTCATTCACTGCAACCAAGCGTACCGCTAAATTCAGATCTGTAATTTTTTCGAATTTGGCTCCCACTAGCTTTAGCGCTTTGCCTCAGTACGACCTCCAGCTCTCAAGTTCTTGCGACTGGAAGTTGTCTGTTGAATTGCCTACTGTCCGGTTGATATCAAATTACTCTGTACATATCTATATATATACATACAGATCAACCTATTCTGAATATACGTAACTTATACGAACAACGTATTTTCTCCGCTTCATCTGCAAGCTGCACGTCATTCGTTACCTTACCGCCCGTCGCACTACGACGCCTTACCAGGTTTTATTTAAAAACTGGGGTACTTGGTATTGTAGGCCTTGCACGCACTGCCTTGCGGTGGAACGCGGTGCGTTTATTCTAGCGTTTATTTCATATTGTATTATATGCGTTTATTTCATCGCAATACGTGCACTGCACTTCTATGACACTCCGTATTTCACAGAATATGCGTTATAACAACGTAAGGCAGTGCGCGCTAGCTTTATTCCGATGATTAGATGCCGAGCAATAAAAAAAAACTATTTGACGGCTGAACAAATTTAGTAATGAAAAAAATTTTTGAAGAAATGTAGTATAATATTGTACTTTATAGGTACATTTGGTTCTGGAATTACACTTGCGGGCTACTTTTAAATGAAATGACCACGTGGGCAAAGCCCAACATAATATTATTAATAGATCGTTTAAAATGTTGGGGTTTATTTGGCGTAATTGTACGCACTTCAAAAATGTCGTAGCATTTAAGATTGTATACGCTGCTCTGGTCCGTAGCATATTAGGTTATGGATCTAGTATATGGAATCCATTTTATCATTGCCATATTAATAGAATAGAAAAAGTCCAAAAGCGATTTATAATATTAAGGAACGAGTAGGTATAGCACAATGGAGTATCTTACTTCCTTATTACGGCGTAAGTATTTTTATTGTAGAACCTCTACACAAGAGAGCGTAGTATCTGTACTTATAATAAAGCAATAAGAACAAAAAAGACACTACATAATTTACCAGCATCACAGATTAATAGAAAGCCAGCATCAAATCTTTGCCAGCATCAACAACTCCAGCGCATAAATCAAACGAATCAAAGTTCTGCCTCCGATTTAACTAGATGGCGCTGATTGTCCTTAAAACACGCAAGCATTTCATTCACTGCACAACCAAGCGTTCCGCTAAATTCAAATCTGTACACTTTTCAAACTTGGCTCACACTAGCATTAGCGCTTTGCCTCAGCACGACCTCCAGCTCTCAAATCCTTGCGAGTTGCGACTGGAAGTTGTCTGTCTGCTGAATTGCCTACTGTCCGGTTGATATCAAATTACTCTACGCATATCTATACTTATAATAAAACTGTAACGGGTCCAATTCTGTACATTGAAGATATTTTGAAATTTTCTTTTGGAGGGTACTATATTCGATTCTGAAGCCAAAACAGTTTCTGTCTGTCTGTATCTTGGCTAGGCATTACGCTGAAACTACTGAATGAATTTAAATGAGACTTGGTATGATTTGAGTTCATACTACGAGGTAGGACATATTTAATCCCGAAAAATTAAAGGGTTCCCGCAGGATAGGCGTTGAAATTTATTTAAAAGAACACGTATCACGCTGAAACTACTGGAAGGATTTTGTTGCAACTTGGCACAGTCATAGTTTACAAAATTGAGGACAAAAAAAAATTAAGAGTTCCTGCTGGATAATGTCCCAAATTCTGTAAATTAAAGATAATTTGTAACTTTTTTTGGAGGCTGTTCTACATTCAATACTAAAGCCAAAACTGTATTTTTTAATTTTTGTCTATCTATCTGTCTGTCTGTGTATCTGTACCTTGGCAGCGCATCACGCTGAAAATACTCACATAATTCAAATAAAATTTGGTATGATTTGAGTTCATACTTCGAGGTGGGCATTGGATACTTTTTATCCCGAAAAATTAAAGAGTTAGGTCCTGCAGGATAGGGGTTAAAAATTATTAAATTAAATTAATTAATTAAATTATTTCAAAGAACACGTAGCACGCTGAAACTATTGGACGGATGTTGATGCAATTTGGCACAGACATAGTTTATAAGATAGGTGAAAATTATGGATACTTTTTATCCCGTAAAAAAGAGCTACTGCGGGATATGGGTCCAAAGTTATATTAATATTTAAGTAATAAATAATATTTTTTGGATGGTTCTCTATTTCGATACCTACTGAAGCCAAAGCTGTTTTATTTTTTATTTTGAAATAAAAAGTAAAACAATAAGTAAGTAAGTTAGTAAGTTTTTTTTAATGAATTCAATAGTTTCTGTGCGAAACTAATGAATTCCTTCAATTTGTGTAATATAGGTTGTTTCCACAATATAAGTGTTGAAAGTTATTAACCCTTAATTTGGCGCTGTATGCTGACAGATACAATTATTTAGAAAAAATTAATAGGCCAAGATTTTTTTTTAATTAAAATCAATCGATTGCGTCTCATAGCTGGGTTCAAAACATCACTAGAAAAAAATTATCGATTTAGTTTCCAACTATTTCACATCCCTATTTACATCAAACAGCTGACTTGCCACGCAACGGGAGTAACAAAGACGTAAGTTTTATTAGTTTTACCTATATTTTGATGTTATGGTGATTAATTTTGGTTGAATTTTATTTGTTTTGAATCAGACTAACGATATCAATAAAAATCTTGCGTAGAAATGCATATACTAACCCATGACAAGTTTTCTAACCTCAATGTATCTACAAAGAAACATTGCCAATGGCCTAACGAATTAGTGTTTTATGAGTTTGTGTCTTTGAAGATACACTGCCAAATGCTTACCAAAATGTTGCATGTGAATATTGGATGGTGTTGACACTAAAAATAAGTGGCCAAGCGCGTGTTGCACCTCGCATAGTGTAGGGTTCCGAATTTTCCATCTCCATTACCCAAATGCAATTTACTATATTGCTTGGGTTTGATGTTTGGTTGGTTTCTTACACTTAGCAGCGATGTTTGACCAATGTAATGGCTGATACAATTAATTATGTTGTGTTATTTTTGCTTGGGGTTTGGTTTTGGTTGCCTGCATGTGGTGTTTTTTGTCCATAGGTGCTTCAGCGAGCGAGATCGAACCGCATTTTAGCATTAGTTCCTGTAAGGAATGCGCGATCGGATATAAGTGATGCATCAGATGATGATGAAGAGCAGACTGCTATGCGACCGCCAGATCACCAGTTCTCAGATGTTTATTCCAGCTCTCCACCACCTTTGCTTGATTCTTCCTTGGAGCGTATGAACCTGCTGGATAGCGAAACGGATTGCGAAAATGACATTTTCGAACAAGACTTGCCTCGCTCTCCTGTTGAACAAAATGTGCCTCTCTCTCCTGTGATAGAAGCCACGTTCCCTTCTGTAAACGAACCCTCTATTTCCGAACAAGACGTGCCTCTTTCTCCTGTGATACAAGCCGTATTCCCTGCTGTAAACGAAACAGACTACTACAATATACCATCGCTATCTTCGATTCCTTTGCTGCCTTCACCAGCTGTACAACCACCCTCTGTTCTAGAGTCGACTCCGACGACCTCTCGACGCCCTCAACAAAATATATCCACAAGATCCACAAGGCGTGAACAAAGCTCCCGACCTCATTTGGTTGCAAAGAGAACGAAACGTGTGCAAGTGAACTTTAAGTGGAAAAAAGACACTTTGTGCACAGTGTTTTTGTTGAGCCAATACCGTTTTCTGATCCACCTATTGAAGAGATGTCACCGCATGAGTACTTTGCACAATTTTTCACTGAAGATATAATATGTGATATTGTTGATCAGACAAACATCTATTCTGTGGAGAAATCGGGACGATCGGTCAATATAACGGGGAAAGACATTAATGATTTTATTGCAATCCACGTTATGATGGGAATAGTAAAGATGCCTAGCTAATTGGATTATTGGAGTATGCAGTTTAGATATGCCCAAGTGGCTGAAATAATGCCTCTCAAAAAATACCAACAAATCCGAAGATTCATTCACTTCGCGGATAATACTGCAGAAAGTAGTGATAGATTTCATAAAGTCCGGCCTGTGGTTGAAAAAGTCCGTCTAAACTGTTTGCGCGTAGCGGAAGAAGAAAATCAGTTCAGTATTGATGAGATGACACTTTCTTACAAAGGAAAAAAGGCAGGAAATCGACGCCAGTACAACGCTAGAAAACCTAAAAAATGGGGCTTCAAAGCCTTCGTAAGATCTGGGGTGTCAGGCTACATATATGATTTCCTGTTATACGGAGGTGAAGATACGTTTCGCGACTTACAATTTACGAAGAAGTTGAAGCATTGGGCTTTGGAGCTAAGGTTGTAGTGGGACTCTGTCAATCCATAAAAAATAAACCGTGCTTTGTCTATTTTGACAACTATTACACCTCTCTCGAATTGGTGATGTATTTGAGGAATAAAATGGGCATTTTTAGCCTTGGCACTATTAAGGCTAATCGCTTACGAGGTTGTCAAAATAAATTGGATACTGACAAAGCTCTCAAAAAGAAAGGCCGGGGTTCGTTTTCCCAAATTTTTTGCAACGAAAATAAAGTTGCTGTCGTCAAGTGAGCAAAATAAAGCGCTATTCAAAAATGCACAAATCAAGAACTAGTGTTGATTGTCCCAATGTTGTAAAATATTACAATGCACACAATAATTAATTATTGTATTGGGGGGTGTAGATTTATCAGACATGATGATAGCTCTTTACAGGACCCAAATGAAAACCAGGAGATGGTATATGGGAATCTTTGCTCAGATTCTGGATATCTGCATCAATAACGGTTGGTTCATGTATCGAAGACATTATGCTCAAAAAAATCTGAAGAAAATATTGGGCTTGAAAGAGTTTCGCTGCCATATATTTTTGTCATTGTCATCAAAAAAAGTAGTGGAGAAAAAAGACGTATCAGGACCAAGCGAGAAAATACGGAAACCAATCGTATCTCGACCTATTGATGAGCTAAGGTACGATGGCACGGGCCACTTACCAAATGTAGAAGAGAAAGGTCGATGTCGGTTGTGCAAAAATGGACAATCATCTACCGTGTGTATCAAATGCAATGTCAGATTGTGCTTGAACAAAAAACGAAACTGTTTCTACGATTTTCATATTAAAAAATAAAGAATATAACCATTTATAATTTTTATTATTTATTTATTTTATTTTTAATTTCTATACCTTAATGTGGCAATGTGTCCGAAAAGAAATATTGCGAAAAGGCCATATTTACCCCAAATGTTGGCAATGTATTCTAAAAGATGCATTGCAAAATGATCATACTTCCCCTAATATTTGGCAATGTGTAAAAAAAGATACATACGGTTTTCACGTAGATATGAGTTTTTTTATTTTTTTTATTATTTTATTTGTCTTCTATAGAGATAAATAATTAATAAAATAAAGTTTTTTTCAATAAAAACGAGAAATAAAAGACTTGCCAAATGAAGGGTTAAAAAGAAAACGTATCACGCTGAAACTACTAGACGGATTTTTGGATGCAAATTGAAAGTCATATATCTATACTTATAATTTATTTATTTATTTACAAAACTTACAACTACCATTACTGGATTTCACTTAATGCGATAGTGTAGCAACAAATATATAATATATATAAAACAACAATAATAAAGCAATAGGTACGAAAAAGGCTAAATAAGAAGATAAAAAATGCGATTGGATGCTTAAAAAGGGTATAGAACATGTTTTTTTTTAATCATGCCCCTCTGTCTGTTTGTCTGTATGTTTGTTTGTTCACGCATCGTGTAAAAACTATTGGACCGATTGCAATGTGGTTTTCATTCTTAGATAGCTGGTTTGATTTAAAAACTGGTGTAATTGGTATCTCAATCTGGTGAGTTAGAAGCCGAGCAATTGATAAAAGTATTTTTGACGGCTAAATAAATTTTGATCAAATGTTGGCATATTGGTCCTGGAATAGCACATTATGGTACTTTGAACCTAAAGAAAAGACCACGCGTGCGAAGCCGTGGGTACAGCTAGTTAAACAATAACTTTCGGGAATTGTTACTAAAAACAAAAAAAAATGAATAGAAATGACCGGAAATTGCTGTGTATTGATACTAATTACATTAATTATAGTGTTGAACAGGTTGAACTCGTAATTAGTGCAAATAAACCATTGTAACACACCACTGCACGCACCTACTAGTGTGCTCACAACGACACGCATATATCGATGGACGCAGCGTCGCGCGTCGGTGGCAACGCACACGAGGCCCTATATAAACCCAAAGCTCCCAGTCTGCCCCTTTTCCCTACACCAATTGGCGTAAGAAGTCACCCAACGGCAGCCAGTCTGTTACGCGCATCAACCTATTCGGAACAGTGTGAGCTAATAGGCGCCTCCGCACGCGATCTATTCAGTGTGTGACGTATCCGGTCGGTGCTTCGTCTCGAACGCCGCTTCGGTCCGCCCGCTCGATAATAGTCGTGTCATCATTATCAACTCAGTGTATATATAAAGTTATTGTTTTATTTGAGTTAATCAATATAGTGATTTCTGTGAAGAGACGCATTTTAATTAAAAACTACCTCTCAGGAAATACTTTGTTACACTATTAATAATTCGAAAAACAAAATCGATTTAAAAAAAAACTACAGGCTATCTTAGTTTATTCTAAAGACCCCTCCCAATCCTCCCATGGATGTCGTAAGAGGCGACTAAGGGAATACAGGAATACACCGGAAGATGGGCAGCAGCGTCCTCCGAGCACATATTTGTAATACTGCGGTCACCAATCCGCCTGCCGAGCGTGGTGACTCCATAGCCATCAACCCCCCCTACACGTAGTAAGTTAGTTGCGCTGGGGTATAGGGTTATCAGAAGTCCGAAGAGACGGAGAGGATACGATGACCCTCAATTCCGGCAAATTATTCTATTACCGGGAGGACGACCAGCAGTCCCAACACGGTATCGGGTTTCTCGTCCACAAGTCCCTCGTCAATAACATTATAAAGATCGAAAGCATTTCGAGCTGGGTGGCATACCTTATACTCAGAATTACCGAACGGTATTCGTTGAAAGTCATACAGGTGAACGCCCCACACTCGAAACGCCCGGACGATGAAGTGGAGGCTATGTATGACGACATTTCTAATGTCATACATGCCCCGAAAACACAATTCACAGTGGTGACGGGGGACTTCATGGCATGGCTGGACATGAGGAATGGCGATGAACTGAGAGTGGGACACAGTACAGTTTGGATTTAGACAGCGGAACCAAAGGGGTCAGCGATTGGTCGACTTCATGGAGAAAGAGTGACTCATTATGATGAACTCCTTTTTCAAGAAGCTCCCCTCCAGGAAATGGACGTGGCCGACCCCGGCGGTCATAAGCACGAGATAGATTTCACTTTGACGACCAATCGGCATATATTCAATGATGTCTCTGTGATCAACAGAACCGCGATAACCGCATGGTAAGAGGCTCATTGAATATCAACGTAAAGCTGGAGAGGTCTTGTTTGATCTACTCTTCGCCCAAGTCCTGCCCAAATCCAAAACCCGAGAGCTTTCAGTTGGAGTTAATCTCCGTCTTATTAAATCAGATTTCGATGGTTCTTTTTTATTTGAAAGGTAGTAACTTAAGATAGTCTCATAAAAAATTGGCGAAGATCTGATGAGGGTCTTCGGCATGATGAGCAGAATAGCTCCTCAAAATGCAGTAAATTTCTCACTTTTAAATTTCTACCAGTGGAATCAGCCTTTTACCTACTAGATAGGGATTGATGGAGCTCTTTGGTTATTAATTTTAGGTGTACACTAAGTATAAGGTAACTAGAGGGCGCTACTGTGCACCGGTAGATTGTGTGCAAAAAAGTTTTTACGCACGAGATCTACAGCTCACAGAGCCACTAGTAAGTACCTATTAGGCTTTTTTTCTGTTTAAGAACTACTGGCTCTGTATAAACACAAAATAATGTTTTGAATACGCAAATTAAGATAAATTATGTAGTGAGAGATACATATTTTGATGAAATGATGATAATTTTGATGATTGATGTATCATTTAGGTGACTTAAAGTTGTTTATTTATTCACACAAATATTCATTGTTTTTGGACATAAAACTCTTTGCAGAGATTGAAAAAAAATATGTAAAGTAAAAAAGTGTGGTAATGTAAAGTAAAAAGCACTAATGTTACGACCTCCATCTACCGCCGCCGTCAATAACAATCCCTCTAGTACTAAATAAGTGTATGGGTAGTATGTACTTATGTATGTACGAATAATAAATTATGGATTCATCAGTCCATAATTTATTATTCGTCAATTCATTTAATGTATATTATTGTTTTGTTGTATTCATTTTTAGTTGAAGCTACATTATTTACTTTATTGTTATATCCATTTAAGTTTCATCTTTAGAATGAATTATTATGTTGTTAGCACTGGCAACTATGGGTAGATAACGATGACAGGGGGCAACACCAGAGAGTTGTATTGGGGAAGGACACTTCCATAGAGTATTTGAGGATACCGCCATACCTTCTACGGACACTTCTTTGTAGAAAGGTGGATTAAAAACATGTCTTGAGATATTTGTGCGTTATTCTTCGTCATCACCAATATCACCATCATCCTCCTCGTTTCACTAGTGTGTAACAAGCTGAACCTAAATAGTAGTTATTAAACATATTTTCTAATATATGAAACTGTTTAAGAATAGTGTCTCCGTGAGCTATAGACCTCGCGCATACAAACTTTTTTTGCAAACATCTAGCGGTGTACAGTAGCGCCATCTAAAAACACGAGTGCAGCAAGAAGTCACCTATGCGAGTGTCAGTAATCTACTTTTACATTCAGGCCGAGATATATGTGAATTGGCCTCAATTTGGGGTCATTAAAAACCTTTTTTCTCCGTAATCGTTATAGAAAAAACTTCAAATAAAATATGTGTTAATTTACATCATACAGAGCAGCTCCTCTTCAGCTTAAAAAATCGAAAATACAATTTTAAATATCAATAATAAATACGCAAAGTACCCTCTGTTTTTGTAGTTATTACCGTTTTTCTTCTAAACTAACAATCCGATATTTTTTTATTTCCTTTAGCATATTCAATAATAAAACGCTGAGGGAATCTTGGTATTAGTTTTGCAAATATCTTTCCTAATTATTTTTAACATTTTTTTTACGTTATCTATACTCGCTAATCGCATGGGCAACCCCTCTGTCGCCCAGTAAATCAGTGCGGGACGAGACGTTGTGCTGAACGGACCTGCGACACTTTTCTCCGCAAAAGGCACCTGTTATTAATCTGTGGCTTGTCTTGTGCATAACCAATTTGGAAATCGTATATTATGTCAATTTTTAGTTGTAGGCGGGATTATTTGAGTGTGTAAATATAATAATAATGATATTTTTTTAGTTTTTTGTATTAAGGCTGTACATAATAGTATAGTCTTTTATTATAGTTATTAATTTACCTATTCGTATTATAGTCATGATGACGATGATGATATTATAGTAATTATTATTTAATTAAGTATCAAATAATGTTTACCAATTATCTAAATAAATAGTACTGGTTCCTTATATATTATTATTATTATTATTATAGTTAATTTTATTATACTCACATAATAGTAATTATTATTTTATTAAATTATTTAGTTTTATGCGTGAGTTTATGAAATAATAATATTTATTCAATAACTAGTTTTTGGTTTCTGTATGATATGGTAACAATTCTATTGTCCCAATCAGGGCTTGTTATTGGTACGAACAATACTAGCGGTGAATACCGGTATTTTCCTTTTCGGTACTTGAATATCAATACCTAAGAACCGGTATTTTCCCCTCAAGGTACCGGTAGATAATTCAGGTTCTTATGCTACAATGCTAGAATGCCACCATACACTCGTGCTAACGCAGCGGATGTCTACGGATTGCGACGTTGTGCCTTCACACGAACTATTTGAGTCACACAGTGTTCTATCACAGTGATAAAACTAACGCTTCACGGGATTTCAGCCTCACATTTGACAATCACCACCACAAGTGCTTGTGGTGGTAATTGTCAAATCTGAATCAATTTTTGTTTTGAATGATGAGACGAAAATACAAATCATGTGTATGATAATGATTAGGGAGTAGGGACTTTGTTTTATTCATCTTAAACCTCATTGTTCATTATCAGTGCTAAAATTCTAAAGTTAACCGTAGGTACTGTTTTTTTGAATAATTGACTCATCTTTCTTAAGATCTAAAATTTTGTCGATATTTTGCTTTCAAATCAGTTAAGATTCTAAATTGTTTTGAAACCCAAATATTGTAGGTAGGTATTCCAATGTTTGGTGTGTTTCACGGTCGGATAATAATAATAATTCATATTTTTTTTTAATTAGATTCCTTGTCACTCTGAACTCCATTGTATTTTGATGAAACATTATTTACGCGCACTAATAGAGTAAATCGGAGACATGTATTTTTTATTGGAAACATAATTATTATTTTATACAAAAAAAAATTGATTAAAAAAAAAGGTTATTTATATTTTCCGGTTTTCTCACACATGTATTGAAAAACTTCGTATTATGCGTGTGCGTAACAGATTATTACAAACTCATTAATCGAAGGCATTTCAGCTTGTGCTTACCAACGATTATTAATGTTTTATTCACCCCGATGCAATAATCATCATCATCATCATTTTATATCTGTGCCTATACCTAGACCTAGGCCTCTTCTAATGCACGCCACTGAGCTCAGTCTTCAGCTCTCCTCATCCACTTTCTTCCACCCACTTTTCGCAGCTCGTCAGTCCACCTGACCACAGGGCGTCCTACACTACGTTTAAACGTAGTCTCCACTCGAGTACTCGTCTACCCCAAAGATTATTTGGGAAATGTGACCAGACCACTGCCACTTTAGCTTGCTTACCCTTAGAGCTTTGTCAGTTACCTTGGTTCTCCGTCGAATATCTTCATAACGAATCTTGTCGAGAGAATCTCCAAGCATAGTTTTCTCCATAGCTTGCTGATCGACCTTGAATTTGTGGACTAGTTTGACCATGAGTGTCCACGTTTCGGCTCCGTAGGTTAGGACTGGTAGGACGCACTGATTGAAGACTTTTGTCTTCAGGCACTGTGGTATGGACGACGAGAAGACTTGAACGAGCTTGCCGCAAGCTGCCCAACCTGGCTGAGTTTTTCTGTTGGATTCCTTCTCAAAGTTGTTTTTTTGTGAAATTATTGCAATTACCTTGGTAAACATATCTTGGTAAACATATTGTCAATAGATACACCACTTGACTGCAATCGGTTTCGGGTCAACAAGATAGGATAAACATGATCTTGTTCTTGTCTGTGTTCATTCCAAGACCGATGCGTCGAGAAGCGTCTACTGGGTTGGACAGCATACTTTGCCAGTCTTGCAGCGACTCCGCCATTAGGACGATATCATCGGCAAATTGTAAGTGTGAGATATTCTCCCAATTGATATTAATAAGATATGTTTAAGATGCTGGATTGAAAAGGAATGGGCATTCCATTCCAGCATCTTAACATATCTTCCAGGGCATTAGTGAACAGTTTTAGGGTCATAACATCCCCCTGTCTCACACCCCTGTCAGTTGGATATGCTTAGACTGCTGGTTTTGCACTTGAACCCTCATAGTTTCGGCGTCATACAGCATTTCGATGTATCTTTGCAGCGGTGTCAAGTGGATTGACCGAACCGCCCAGGTTTCAATGGAGACAAAGGCCTTCTCATAAGCCACAAAAGCAAGACACAGGGGCTGGTTATACTCTTCAGACTTCTGTATAACCTGCCTCCCTGAGTGTATGTGGTCTATGGTGCTAAATCCTCCGCGAAACCGGCCTATTCAGGAGACTGGATCAAGTCTTCTAGCGAGACGATTTGAGATGTCCCTCGGAAACAACTTATAGACGTAGCTCAAGAGTGAAGCAGGTCATAAGTTCTTTAAAAGAGTTTTATTCCCTGTATAAAAGAATAGTACTACCAAACTCCTGCTCCACACCTCTGGAGTTCTCCCACTGTTAAGAACGATGTTAAATAACCCCAGAAGCTCCCAAAATACGGACTTACGCCCTGCTTTTAAAAGTTCCTAAGTTATACCATCCTCACCATGGGGGCCTTTCGATTCTTAAGTTGTTTGAGCGCCATCTCAATCTCGTCTAAGCTGGCGTTGGGCAGTTTGTCAGTGTAGTGGCGGGTCAGTATTGCGATGCAATAATATAGATAGATAGATAAACGCTTTATTGCACACCAAATAAATCATACACAAGAATAAACATTTAACTTAAATAGAGTACAATGGGCGGTCTTATCGCTTAAAGCGATTTCTTCCAGACAACCATTGAATGGAGAGGAATACATTTAATTGTCTTGGACGGTGACGCTCAATAATAAACAAAAATAAATAAATCTAAAAGGTACATGAACTTAAACAACTAATCTAGTTCTAACTTAAACAACAGCTACACATATACAAATATATTAAAATACAATACATACACAAATCTACATAGACTTGATATAATACAAACAAAGAAAATGAACAAAATAACTTAATTTATTCCAATTTGCGATAAGTAAAATATTTTTATCCGTTCCTTAAATACGTTTAATGATGGAAACTGACGTGTCAGGACTGGTAGACTGATCCATAGTCTAACAGCTTGTACAGCAAACGATGCATCATAGAATGTTGTAACGTGCAAGGGTATTTTCAACTGTAGATGTAAATGTATTTTGAAAATTTCTGGCCATAAGCTGGAGAGATGTATTGATATGATTTATTGTTGTTGGCAATGATATTGCCTATCATGTGCTACAACAAAAATCTCAGCAATTTGTGTCTAGAAATTTTGAAAAAAATAACTCAGTTTTATAATTTTACTTATTATTGCATCGGGATAGAATATTGAGGACTGTTGCTGCATTCACGGAAATGAGCCATCAAAATATTCTTCGAGAACGACTTGTTTTTTAATGTCTTCTTTCTTTCACGATTTAAAATTATCGTACTATAGCGAGAGAAAAAAAACACGATTTGCGCCTTATTAAAAAATACGGGTGATGTTAATTTTGAATTCACTACTTATTTCAACCCGTGAAGTACCTACTCACTGCTTTATTATAAGTATAGATATAAACCTCCTTGCAAGTAAAGTTGGTTGGACATGCAGAAATAAAAAAAACTGTAAATAAATCGCACTAGCAAAGTAAGATAAAGTTTCAAGACCACAAGGCCTTAACAGTACACATTTCAAGCAACTTTATTGAAAATTTACTTTTTCGTATTAACTGGAAATGCAAAAAGAAAATTTCGTGGACTTAAAGGCTCGCAAGTTACATGGGGCTAAACACTTGCGCTGTGTGCTTCTTTACTGGCATCATTCGCCTACTGTACTCTTTCGCTCACACTTATGAAAGGTAGGTACTACGGGAACCGGTTTTAGAAACTATATAAGATACCACTTCATTAAGTAATACTTATATGTTAGTTAAAATACCAACACAGTACCGGTACCGTCCCAAAGTCAGTGGAACCGGTTTAAAAAATAGCGGTATTTCAAGCCCTGATTCCAAGTTGACTAAAATAATTTATATCCAAGTTCATAAGTCTCAGGAATAGTGGAATGTAATAGTAGTAGATAAAGTAAAAACTTATTGAGTCAATTACAATGCCAGTAATGTAAGAGAATGCGTGTTTTATATGTGTTTAGGTATAGGTATGTACGAAAGCATGATTAATAATGTGTAAAAAAAAAAACTACTAAACGCTATGTATTGTAAACATAATAATTAGGTAGGTCCTATTCGATAGAGTATGCTATCTAAAAAAGCTGTGGTAGAGGGCGCGTGGCTGGCGTAACTTTTGTCAGGCGCGGGGCCTGCGCGGGGCATTTTTATCGGTAACGACCAAACAAGCAAGGTCAACGGCGTATATCCCCACCTTAAATGTAAATTGAAACGGCGAGCGCGATAAGGGAGCAGAGTGTGTAGTAATCAATGCACACGCGTTTCATACGACGTTTTTCAACACAATTGCGAGGAAAAAACAGACTTGTATTTTTATTAACTTTTAATTATTGAAACAATTAGTGAAAGTACAATATTCATTGACACATTGAGTACAATGCTCAAAATTATACCGAAAAGTTTTTGTTGCTTTTGGTGGCAACAGGCTACCACTCGCGTTTCGTGCCTCGATTATTATGTCCGGCGGGGTCAAATCTATGTATTGCTCTTCTTCCCTACGTGAAGTCGAAATTTTTGATAGTAATTAACCACACAACGAAAACGTTAACAAATATCTATGGAAAATGGCGCGCTGGTTTAATTTTTCTCGCGCGCCGCGCTAGCGATGAGCTCGCATGTGTAAATAAAGGCACCGGCAGATACGCCATACACTATAAACAATATATCTTTCATCAATTATTTTTTCTTTAAAATGACGTACTTAGCACGATCTTTTTTGGTTAGGTTTAGATATTTAGGTTCATGATTAATGAGCTGAATTATGAACCTAAATACGTCGCCATAAGAGTACTTTACGAGCAAGTGTGTTGAAAAATATATAATAAACACAAAATTATATTTGAATGCGCAAATTAAGGTTAATATGTAGTAAAATTTATGTATAATTTGATGAAATTATGATAATTTTGATGAAATTATGATAATTTTGATGATTGATTTATCAAATGTAACCTAAAATACTTTATTTGTTCACAAAAATATGTATTGTTACTCGTATTAGACATAAAAACTCAGCGGAAACAATGACAAGTAAACAATCACTAGTGTGGTAATTTAAAGTAAAAACACGAATGTAATAAGCTGAATGTCACTTTACGAGTAAGTGTGTTGAACATTATATCTATCTATACTATAATAAAACTGTAACTGGGCTAAATCTGTACATTAAATATTTTTTGAAAATTTTAATTGAGATGAACTTCAAAATCGATATGGAGTGCAAAAAGGTTTTTTTTTTAATTTTTTGTCTGTCTGTCTGTCTGTCTGTCTCTTTGAACACGCATCACGCAGAAACTACCCGACGGATTTTGATGCAATTTGGCACAATCATAGCTTATGTTATGGATTAACATTTAGAATACTTTTTATCCCGAAAAAAATAATGGTTCCCGCAGGATAGGGGATGAAAGTTATTTAAAAAAAACACATATCACGCTGAAACTAACGTACGGATTTTCAAGTAACTTGGCACAGTCAAAGTTTATAGTATGTGTTAAAATGAATGATACTTTTAATCACGAATAAATACGAGATTCCTGCGGGATATGAGTCTAAAGTTATGTCAATTTGAAAGGAACAATAATTGCACATCCGTTTATAAAACGGTACCGTGAATTCGGCTCCTATGCCACAAGTCAGAGTGGCACAGTAGAAGCGGTGTCCGCCTTGCAACCCAGAGGCACATGGATCGAATCCACGCGCTGCTATGAATGTTTTGCCTCAATATTTATAAGCATTTTCATATTTTGTGCCTTTTATTACTTTTTCTTTGATTTTTTTAAGGCTTATGTAATTTCCTGAAGTAAACCGTCAAGTTTTGTTTAAAAACAATATATATAATGGGATCTATCCAAACGAATGGTCCGACTTAGGAGCGGTTTTTTATGTTTGCAAGCTGAGGTAATCGAGATGGTATAGTACGAGTTTGGTACGAGTAAAGATAGCACAATGGCATCAACAACTCAAGCGAATAAACCAAAGGCATCAAAGTTATCCCTCCGATTTAACTAGATGGCGCTGATTGACCTTAAAACACGCAATCATTTCATTCCTGCAACCAAGGGTGCCGGTAAATTCAAATTTATCAGGTTTTTGGGATTCGGCTCACACTAGCACTAGCACGACCTCCAGGGGCCTATTTCTCTAATATTAAGACGCCAATTCCTCGCTGCCTGCGGGGAAATTGGAATCAATCACGAACAAATTCCACGTAGGCATGGGTCATTTTCGCAATATCCAGCACCAGGGCTTTCAAGTACGTCTATCTTCAAACACCAGGGCGAAAAACCAGGGTTCAAAATACTTTCAAGTGCTTTCTGTAGAAACAGATTAAAGCCTTGAAAGTAGAAAATACTTGCATAGGAAATTGATTTTTGCCGTCATATAAATAAGGAGAACAATCGTGTTTGCAAAATAAAAGTACTTGGAAGCCTTGAAAGTAGAAAATACTTGCATAGCAAATTGATCTTTGTCTCTATACAATGTGTCTGGTCACCGGTGTCGGAGACTTAAGGGGGGTTAAATATGGGGATTTTTATCGACAAATCACTATCTCGATTTTCTCTTGGCCTCTCCATACTAAAATGGCAGCCATTTTGTTTTTTTTTACTTCGCAGCTCAGACGCCTACACTGATTTAATCATTGCTATCGATGTAGACGTCTTAGGAAGACGAAAGAGGTATCATTTGAAAGCTAACAATGAAGACAATCAATTTATGATACATTTTATTCAATATCTTTTTCACAAAATAACATAACAATATTAACAAAATAAAAATCGTATTTATTTATTGCATTTTTTTTAGTTTTTTAAATTTTTTATGAAAACTAACCTGTCAAGCTATTTTTTTTTAATTGTATTATCATAGTACAAGATATTTCCATTAAAATAAATCTTACATCAAGGTCCTAAGTTAAATATTTTCGAAGCTATGATGGTTTAAATATGACCCTTAAAAACTCTATTAATAGCACACGTCAAAGCTATGATGATTGGGATGGGAAAAGGCAAGAAAAGAACAAAGTAAAACCATTAATTATCATTTATTAATTTAATACCATCTAAACTAGGTACTACAGCCACGATTCAAAATGTCCTCCGTTTTGTTGTAGACAAGCAGTTGCCCTAATTGACACATGTTGTGTAGCTCTTTTTATCATGGCTTTGTCCGCCCTCATTACATCCCCGACTTTTTCAATTAGTTCTTCTCTTGTGTTGGGCACGTTAACGTACACTTTCTGCTTTATTGTGCCCCATAAAAAATAATCTAGGGGTGTCAAATCCGGGGAACGCGGCGGCCAAGCAATCGTCCCACCTCGTCCAATCCATGTTGGATATGTGTTGTTTAAGTAATTTCTCACATTTACCGCAAAGTGTGCCGGAGCTCCATCTAATTGGAGTATCATTCTTGCCCTATACGTCAATGGCAATTCGCTTAATGCGTCTTGATAGTCATTCTGCAGGAATTCCAAAAATCTTGGGCCATTTAATGTAGCGGGCAAAATAAGAGGCCCAATATGGATATCGTCTATCATTCCAGCCCAAACATTTACCGAAAACTTGTGCTGAAAGCTACTGGGTCTCACTGCATGCGGGTTTTCTTGGAGCCACAGGTGCTCGTTCCGATGATTTGTGTATCCAGATCTTGTAAAAGTTGCTTCATCGGTCCACATAATCCTCTTTAAAAAATTGGGATTGGATCGCGCTTCTCGTAATATCCACGAAGAAAAAACTGTCCTTCGGGCGACGTCAGGTCCAATTAAATCCTGGACTCTTCTAAAATGGAATGGATGCAATCCTTGCCGTTTTAAAATCTGCCAAACTGTCCATTTCGATAGACCGAGTCTAATCGCAATGCGACGGACACTCAGTTGTGGGTCTTGCGTTATTAAATCCAACACCTCTTCTTCCTCTCGCGGAGACACCAAACGAGTACGTTCGTTAGCGGGTCTTCTTATTCCATATTCGGAGAGATTCGAGTGCAATCTGATGAACGTGCGAGCATTCGGCGTAGGTCTATCAGGGAATCTTCTCGCATACTCTCTTACAGCAGCATTCGCGTTCCCGTCGCAAAATCCATACACAAAATGGATGTTGGCCACGTCGCGGCTTGAAAAACGACGCTCTTCCATTTCAGTTAACGAAAGTTAACTAAAATAACAAAACGAGTCCAAAACACAAAGCAGAGGTTAGAAAATAGCAACGCACAGTACTTCGGCAGATAAGAATGTAATCACAACGCTAGGCGAGGGACGACTACCTGTAATTGTATCCTGACCTGAGTAGAGCCGCAATTTTGTCTCATTCACACCCTATACATGTCTCTTTCTAACATGTTGTCAAAGAACAGCTGCCTGTCTTACGACACGCCAATTGAATGTGGGGTCTTGAGTCTATTGTTTGACGTGTGCTATTAATAGAGTTTTTAAGGGTCATATTTAAACCATCATAGCTTCGAAAATATTTAACTTAGGACCTTGATGTAAGATTTATTTTAATGGAAATATCTTGTATATACAATTAAAAAAAATAGCTTGACAGGTTAGTTTTCATAAAAAAATTAAAAAACTAAAAAAAATGCAATAAATAAATACGATTTTTATTTTGTTAATATTGTTATGTTATTTTGTGAAAAAGATTTTGAATAAAATATATCATAAATTGATTGTCTTCATTGTTAGCTTTCAAATGATACCTCTTTCGTCTTCCTAAGACGTCTACATCGATAGCAATGATTAAATCAGTGTAGGCGTCTGAGCTGCGAAGTAAAAAAAACAAAATGGCTGCCATTTTAGTATGGAGAGGCCAAGAGAAAATCGAGATAGTGATTTGTCGATAAAAATCCCCATATTTAACCCCCCTTAAGTCTCCGACACCGGTGACCAGACACATTGTATATAAAAGGAGCACTATCGCGTGTGTGAAAAAGTACTCTAAAGCCTTGAAATTGTTTGTTTGTTTGTTTGTCGTATGAGGTAGTGCTGGCTTCTGATGTCAGAGTTTGTCAGGCCGCCCGAGGGCCTCTGAAATGGCTTAACGACTGCTATTAACCAATAACAGCAGGGACCGACAGCTTAACGTGCCCTCCGAAGCACGGAGCGATGGATAACCGCACGTAACTTCGAAAAGTCATTGGTGCGGGAGCCTAGGTTTTGAACCCGGTTTCGTTGGATTCTAAATTGTACTATAGAACCATTAGGCCACCATCGCTCGTTTGAAATGAAAGTAAAAAAATACTTGCATAGGAAATTGATCCGTGGGTATGCATAAATAAAGACCACAATTGCTTTTGCGTAAAAAATACTTCGAAGCGTTGCAACTTTTCTGAGTATGTATATACATTATATGTACTACGTTTTTTTATTATGTTTCTTCCATTCAGATATTATAATGTACTACCTACGTAGCTACATAATTATATAATTATATCGGAGGTTTCTTCATAATGTCTTACTGGCAAAATGGTTAGTTGTCGGTATTGAAATGTGTACATATAGAGGCAGGTAGGTACACAGGTACACTTCACAGAAAAGTATACAAAACTTTTATTTTTTCAAATCAATCCTCATATCGTGTAGAAAAAGCTCAAAAAGTAGGTAGGTAGGTAATTATTAAGAGCCAGTTAAAGTGCCAGTAAGTAGGTACGTCGTCCTGTGAAACATCATAAAAAATAATTTGTACTAAGAACACAATGTTTCGATGCATTAAAATTTGTTCGTATGGACCTCACAATAATGACCTACCCTTGATGCTCCATACAATTTACCTCACCACCTTAATTACTCTCTAATCTGTGCCACCTTACCTTCGGAGATAATTTCTCTACTCAATAACAAGACGGTCATGATAACAAGTTACTTCATTTAAACTAGATGGCGTTGTCTACCCTTAAAACACGCAAGCGGTTTGTTACGAAGTGGTTTGAACGTTGAATGAACTCGAGCAACACGTTTTCTTCTTTTTTTACTTTATGGTCCTTAGAGGCTCGTAAAACGTATTGAGATGTTTTTTGACAGAATAAGTCGACTTCAGTAAAACGCGCAGCGAAATTAAGCTAATTAGTTATAGAAAAATAGTAATTTATTAATAAAAAAATATATATTTAACTGTTATAACGCATATTCTGTGAAGTACGGAGTGCCGTACTTCACAGAATATGCGATATAAAAAGGCAAGGCAGTGCCTTATTCCGATGATTAGATGCCGAGCTATCGATAAAAAACTATTTGACGGCTGAACGAATTTTGAAGAAATGTAGTATAATATTGTACTTTGTAGGTTTGGTCCTGGTCCTCCTGGTCCTCTGGACCTGGACCAAACCTACAACTGGTCTGGTGGTGGTTTGGCTTTTGGTCCTGGAATAAAACGTGTGGGCTACTTTTAAATGAAATGACCACGCGGGCAAAGCCGCGGGCACAGCTAGTTTATACTAAATCTCTTCAAAGTTCGTTCAGACGTCAAATGGTTTTTTATCGATTGCTTGGCTTCTACTCATCGGACTGAAAAACGAGTACCAAGTACCAGTTTTTAATCGAACCTTAAGCTATCCACCAGTGAAAACTGTATCGCAATCGGTACATTTGTTTTATGCGAAAAGCGAACAAACAAACAGACATACACGATGAAAAAAATGATGTTTTCTTGTTCAGTAGCTTATTTTAAGTTCTCTAGACATTTTTTTAAATTATCTTAATTTTACAGACTTTTGGTAGGTACTTACTGCTTTATTAGGAGTATAGATATATGTAAATATGTAGTAACTATCTGTGTAAGTATGTGGACTATTCAATTCGTGGAAAGCCAAAATTAAACTCAAGATCCACTGTCGTAGACCCCCATTCACATCTCATGGACCCCCAATATTGTTTTCTGCTGACATGGATATCTTACTGGTCGTCGTAGACCCCTGGGGAACCATATACAGGGCGAATTTTTCAAGTGGGCGTGGTTGGCTAAATCAGAAACTATGAGGAATACCGAAAAGTACTCGGAGTCTCGGGCCCGATTTTGATGAAAACTAAAACTGCATATTTGGATTTTTGAAAAAAACAATATTCCTAGGAATCGAACACGTTGATTTTGGAAAAAAAAACAAACTGTATTATTACACCATTGGATAGTGTCGCTAATAAGGATTGAATTCTGGGAAGAAATTACATACGGCAAACTTAAGGAAAGAGCTCATTTTTAACGAAAATAGTTAAATCATAACTGATTAATTGGTCAAAATGATGACCGATTGAAAACAATTTCAATACATCGAACCCAGATAGGATTCGACGACTCAAGGATTGTACTGCATTCAGTATTAAAATATTATTGATTCCGCTTAGAATATTTTCCGAAGTTCGTTTCAAGTCATCAATTGCATTATACGTGTCTTTGTAGATTTCGTTTTTTACATACCCCCAGAGAAAATAATCTAAGGGGGTAAGATCCGGTGACCTCGCTGGCCACGGGCACAGGACCATAAATTGCGATAAAATGTTCACCAAACTGCTGAATCAACATCTCTTTTACTATACGACTATTAATACGAAACAGTACGCAAACAGTTAGTAATAATCAACGAAACGTGGAACAAAATCTAAATTATTGGCACCAATAAAAAAAAATTACACACAAATTTACTCTACGTTCTAAATTCAATTGTTTACATTTTTTTCTTTTACTGTGGCCTTTAACCGCGAAGACATAATAAAAATTTGAAATTAGAACATAATGTTGTGAAGATGACCGCGCTGCGGGTCTGTGTTGAGAAAAATATTGAGCATCATTTCGGACAAGGAACAGGTAATGCAGCTATGAA
Organism: Alsophila aescularia; assembly: GCA_946251855.1. Lineage (NCBI taxonomy): Eukaryota > Metazoa > Arthropoda > Insecta > Lepidoptera > Geometridae > Alsophila > Alsophila aescularia. The sequence continues at coordinate 34,560,559 of OX276376.1, forward strand.
TTAAAACAGTACTTACTTTAAAATATGAATCAGTTTATTAAAATACAACATTTTCCTTAAGTTTGCCATATGACATTTCTTCCCAGAATTCAATCCTTATTAGCGACACTATCGAATGGTGTAATAATACAGTGTGTGTTTTTTTTTCCAAAATCAACGTGTTCGATTCCTGCCTAGGATTTTTGTTTTTTTTTTTAAATCCAAAGATGCATTTTTAGTTCTCATCAAAATTGGGCCCGAGACTCCTTTGAGTACCTTTCGCTGTTCCTCATACTTTCTGATTTAGCCATCCACGCCCACTTGAAAAATTCACCTGTATACCACTTTGGGTATCACTGTCCTAAACTAACCAAAAGGTCCCAAAGATTCAAAGTGAAGGTGACACGTGAATGTTGTGGTGTTGCAGAGCGAGCCAATGGCGTCGCTGCGTCGGCTGCGCGCGCAGTTCACCTGCTCCATCAAGTGAGCGCCGCGCTACAACCTGCGCCGGCGCCGGTGCCTGCTACTGAAGTATTTTTATAAAGTGTGATGTTGTGCCTGTCCTTAGTCTAGTGTCTGTTCAATAAACCTTATTACTATACTAGTAGATTTTGTTGATGTCGATCGGCGTGCGCCGTTTGCCGTGTAGGGTATACGCGGCCGCAATGAAAGCGGATCGGTAACAAAAACCTCAATAACTTACAAAATATTGGAAATAGATTTATAAAATAAACACTGTATTATAGTCAAATTTACAGTGCTTAAATAAAAATCATAAAAGTTCAAGATTATGAAGTTCATTTTGAATAAATGTAGGTGACCATTTTTGGTCTAAATATGCAAAAAAAGAGCTAAATAGGTATGCAATTTTCACATATATGAGTATTTTGTATTGCCACCACGACCGTTAATACAGCTGTTTGACATGCTTTCTACCAGATTTCGGAGTCGATGCTAAATTATAAAAATCTACATATTTTTTTATACAATCATCAAATAGAAATAAAAAGGTTTTACTTGTTGTACCGGCCGCGGTGTCCGCTCAGAAGCGTGACTGGCACCGGCCGAGAGGTGCCGGAAGGGGTGGCCAAGCGAGCGCGAGTCGTACAAACATTTTATACCCACGCTTCCTGACGAGGTACATATGGTCATATTCTCGCCAGGAGCAGTCTGTCAAATAGCTTGCTATGTGCAGCAATAACGATATTGGTCTATATGCAGATGGTTGCCTCCTATCTTAGCCTCACTTGGGTAACATGATCACTTTCGCAGTCTTGCACTCCTGCGGAGAGTGACCAGTCCTTAGTATCACATTAAACAATCGCGTCACCGCGACTATTGCCTGTTTTGGGTAGCTGGTGAACTGCTGCTATGAGGAGCTTGTCATGGCCCGCCATCTTCTTCCTGGGCATCTTTCTCCTCATAGCTTTCCATATCTCCGCTGGAGAGATAGTCTCTTTCTTCAAGCGGTGGGGCTGGTTGGCTGAGAAAGTTAACTTTGCAAAGTTCCTAATTCACCGTCGTGCTTCGAATGATAATCTCAAGTAATTATTCACAAAATGAAATAAACCCCTAGCTCTTAGCTTACCTACTTACAAAGTTACAAGCAAAAATATCTCAAAATTACAAAATCCTTAAACTTCTAACGCTATATTCTCCTAAAGTAACTTACAAACTAATAAAATACCTTTAATGTCTTATACCTAGGAACTCAGTCTACCGTTATTTACAACAAAATATAGCAAAACTAACCGAAAATATTCTTATAACAACACAAAAGTTAAATAACAGTGTTAGAAAGAGACAACGCTATACAAAACCTTTCTGTTTCACTAGTTTTATACGAATTAGGATAGAAAATAATTATAAAACAATAAATCCAACCATTATTTATATTTTCCACACAACACAAGTAATTACAATACAAATCCTTAATCTCATTCCAATGACAACCAAAGGATGACCACGGATACTGACGTGGTAATTTATTTAATAGTATATATATATATATATATATATATACTATATATTAGTTTTCATAAGAGAAAACTAATTTTATATAATAAGTAATTAGTTTTCTCTTTTTTAAGGATGTCCAGCAGGGCTATTCTTGATTCCGTCTCCCGTTCGTGATGTGAACTAACTCAAACTCGAGATCAGAAACAAAAAGCTATTCTCGAACACGATAACATGGAATCGAGTCGATTATTGATATCACTTGCCGATCGATTTTTAACGACGGCGTTATTTTCCGGTTATGATGAAATAGCTTTCGTAAAATATTGATTACTGGCTGTCAAATATTGACAAAACAACTTTGAAAATGAGGAATTTGACATGAAAGTCAATTATTTTTGCATTTTAAATGTCATATTGCTAGTCAAGCTACGGAAAAATTGGCAAATAATATAATCTTTGGGCGAGGGGGGTGGGTTCTATTCTCTCCCCCTACCCGTTCCCCGTCTGTACAAATAGCCACAAGAGGGCGCTTTTTTATGAAGGATTGTAAATGATAATTTATTTCTGTGATTCTTTGAAAACATTTTGAGTTTTTTTTTCTAAATAATCCAAACTGGAATTATTGTAACCTAGTTTGTTGTAACGATTTGGATAATTTTATAAAACATTGGCATCGTCGAGCACGTGTTTTAAATGATCAATATCCCATGATATAACAAACGCGCGATTGTCTGTATATGTTTATATGCTGGTTTTCAAACAAAACTTGACGGCTCACTTCAGGAAATTACAGGAGCTTTAAAAATATCAAGGAAAATGTAAAAAAAGACATAATACTTGTATGTATGTATCGATGTATTTTGTCCTGGAATCTTGCAATTCAAATTTCGTGCACTTCCCGATTAGCTATCCGGCAGTAACTTTCAGAGTAGCTCACAAACATATTTTTAAAAGAAAAAAAAACAAAGGATGCAAAAAAAGTTTAGTGACATTCATTTAAACTTAAAAGACGTAAAACCTTATTTATTTAATTTAAATGATTAATTTATACTTATTTTATTTTTAGCACAATAATATTAACCTCTCGATCGCAAGAATGTTCCTCTCCGTGCCCCGCTTAGGAATCGAAGATTTAACAGAATTTAAAGAACGTAACTCGAGTTCCATGTGATACGATTAAGTCAAGAATGCCAAAATAACGGCATATTTCGATTCCATTTGGTTCACAATGCTCCCGTTCGAATCCCATCTGGACGGCGGCGCTAGTAAATCGTGTCGAAGAATGCCAAATTGCGTTTTCGAATGCCAGCCGATAACCGGCTGGCTGAAAACGGATTCAAGAATTGCCCTGCAGGTACTCGATAGTGATGAACAAGGCACTATGTAAATAAAAGAGAAAAAAAAAGATTTTATTTTATTTTGATAAATATTTTTTTGGATAATGACCCATTTAACGATCTACCCCCTTACTTATAAAAAGTTATGCAATGATTATTGATTATTTTGCTATGAAAAAAGTGACAATCTGATTGAAGCCAAATTCTGTGGTCGGGCTCCTGCAGCCCGATTACAGAACTTGGTTACAATCGGATTATCACTTTCTTCATAGCAATTTCGACTCTATCGCAAGGCATTAGTGATAGCGAAATTGACAATCCGATTGAAGCCAAATTCTGTAGTCGGGGCCCTGAAATGCCCAAAGCGTCTCGCTCGTTCAACCGGACGGATTCGTTCTAGTTCGAGTTCGTTTTACCCAATCAAATGTGTCTGCAAATAGAAGACTACTAGAAGAAAGTTTATAAAATGAAAAACTTTGCAGGGGATGACCAAAGCGTCTCGGTTACTCGCTCGTTCAACCGGACGGATTCGGTCTATTTCGAGTTCGTTTTACCCAATCAAATTACTCTGCAAATAGACGACACCTAGAACAAAGTTATGAAAATGAAAAACTTTCCATAGGATGACCAAAGCGTCTCAGTTACTCGCTCGTTCAATCGGACGGATTCGTTCTTGTTCGAGTTCGTTTTACCCAATCAAAGTCTGTAAATAGACGACTACTAGAAGAAAGTTTTAATGAAAAACATTGCAGGGAATGACTTAAGCGTCTCGGTTACTCGCTCGTTCAATCGGACGGATTCGTTCTTGTTCGAGTTCGTTTTACTCAAATTTGTCTGCAAATAGACGACTACTAGAAGAATGTTTTAATGAAAAACTTTGCAGGGAATGACTTAAGCGTATCGGTAACTCGCTCGTCAATCGGACGGATTCGTTCTTGTTCGAGTTCGTTTTACCCAATGAAATGTGTCTGCCAATAGACGACTAATAGAAGAAAGTTTTCAATGTGAAAGCTTTGCAGGGGAGCCTTTTAAAAAATAAAATGTTATGCTTATGTTGGTACCATTTTTGAACGTCAGAGGCATTTTCAGCCAGCTCAAGCTAGTAAAATGTGTCAACAGGAATAAGCTTGACACTGAAATAATTTAAGCGTTGACGGCTACCAAAGGAGCCATCAAAAAGACGACAACATTTGAGCCAACAAAAGCGATGCTCAAAACTAGCACAATTATAACAAGGATGGCGAAGGCGAAGTACTTCACCTATGTGCTTACAAACATTTAAAATAAATTTTATAGGCAAGTTTTTTTTCAACCGGAAGGCTCAGTAATTTTCTATGCTTATTATTTAACTTTCAATTTGTGTTGCCAAAGCACCAAAACATGTTCCGATTGCTTTGAAAGTCGTGTCGAATTAGGGAAAGTGTCGACCAGTTGCTGGACCCGTAAAATCTGCTGATTCCAACGATTTAATTATATAACTCAATTTGTGAACATTTATACAAATTACACTATTATTATCCACTTGAGAACCTTTTTGTTTTTGAAGTCTGTTAAAAGGATTCCAAATTATTTCTGAAATATTCTTTAATGGTCACACTTTCTTACACATCATTCGATCATTTTCTCTTAATCGAAAATTAATAAAAAATAGACAAGAAGCAGGTATGTTCGTCGGCCTCGGTAATCGAACATCGACACGACACAAACATACGCTACGGTCGCTACGTCTCCATCTCGGCCGACATGAGTCCCGAGTCGGGCGCAGCCACCGGCTCGGCGAGCAGGCGTACCAGGCGAGCGGCGCGCATCTCGGCGCCGGCGGCCTCGTTGCGAACCACCGCCATCGTCAACACCGCTCGAGTCACAGGCTCCACCGCAGTGGTCGACACATCCACAGCCCGCGCCGCCGCCGCCGCCGGGCGGCCCTCGTGTGTGCAGGGAGAGGGGCAGGGGGAGGCAGCAGCCGCGGCAGGGCGACGGCGGCGGTGGCGGCGCACACGTCGTCGGCGGCGCGGCAACGCAGTCTCGTACCCCGAGAGAATATCGAGGGCGCGCTGCTTCATGTCTTCGAGACCAGCGGCGGCGTTCACCTCGTCGGCACGAGGCGAGCCGGGCGAGCGTGGGAGCGAGACTGGACAGTGTGAGGTCGAAAATGCGGGCGAGACTGATGAGCGCGGGGGCGAGACTGAAGAGCGCGGGGGCGAGGCTGGAGAGCGCGGGGGCAAGGCTGGAGAGCGTGGGGGCGAGACTGGAGAGCGCAGGAGTGAGAGAGGCGAGCGCTCGGGTTCCATCGTCAAGGCTGATGGTTCTTCATGTACTGAAGCAAGATTTTTTGCCACGTGCGCTTCCAACAGCGTTGATGTAGGAATAACTCTGAAATTAAAGGTGAAGCAATTTAATAATAATTTTATCTTTGCTATATAACAAATACGAATTACTAAAAGAATGGGACCCTGCTTATCACAACGCTACCCTCAAGCTATATAATACAGAATTACAATATTCAATACAGAGCATGTGCGTGTATTTTTGGGTGAAGAGAAACTGTGTATAAGGGGGCTACGGGAGGGGGGGGGGGGATAAACCTTTGTAACATGTACTTTTGTGTATAGGAAATCCTTATTAGGCGTTTGTTGTTACGTATGTTTGATTAGGTATTTGTCCTAGACTCGGCACTGATGACTTTTCTAAGTTATGTGTGCTTTCCATCACTCTGTGCTTCGGACAGCACATTAAGCTGTCAATCTCAGATATTATTGATTAACCCTTCTAGCACAAGAATTAATAGCAGTTGTTTAGGCCATCGGGCAGCCTTCCAAACTCTGACTCCAGAGGCATTTACCTCATATGACAATCAAGCAAGCATTTTAATAGGTTTTTTGTTCAAAAACTTAAATAATTTTGCAGTACCCTTTAAACAGAAACAGAGCTCTTCGACAGGCACTGCCTCGGCACGCTCGCTGCGCTTGCTCGGCTCACACATTGTGTTTTTGCAGTTTGAACTTAACCAGGGCCTCAATTCTACTAAAACAATTGTAATTGTACAATACACCGTATGTGTAGCAATTATAATAATAATGATATTCAAAACAATTTCGATATTTTCAAAATTGGTTCATTGCCCTCAATAAAATTTAAATTGAATAAATTGTTTAGTACCAAAATCTAATATACCTATACATAATGTTTATATACCTACTTAAATATTAGTTAGGTTTTATAATTTTTTTAAATTTACTTTTTTCTTAAGATTACGTTTTATGTTAAGTTTTAGTAAGTAACACGTCTCGTTGTCTAGTAGTTTAGCAGTCTTGGAATTTTATCAAGCATGTAAGGTTCACATTCATATGGATTATGTGTAAAGCATCTACTTAATAATAATGATACATATGTGAATGTATATTACCATAAGCCGTTTTGTGAACTTCCAATTAAAAAAAAAGAAAAAAAAAAAGAAGTGAATTGTCAACTATTTTCGCATATTTTTCGCTTTTATACATACCTCTTAAAAGGTAGAAGCGAACATTTTGTGGACATTTTCAAAAAAATAACTATTAATGCGAAAATTTTGTCAAAATTGCCGCTTCTACCACTTTAAAGAGGTAAAAGAAAAAAATTGCGAAAGTTGTTCATAATTGTCATTACAATTGATTTAGTAGAATTGGGGCCCAGGCCTAGTGTTCGGTGCCACTATATCATATTAGTTACTTTTAACATCACCAGCCGCTACCGTGGCAGTTTAATAGGTGGCATAGTGCAAAATAAATACCTAATTTATTTCTCAGACTCTGTAGAATTCAGCCAGAAAAAATAGTGTGGTTGTTCTAGATAATAACAAAAATATATGAAATTATTTTTTTGGTAATAATCCTTATCCGTTTAAAGACGAACCATACTAAATTTATGCAAGTAAAACACATCTTACGAAATATACCTTAAAACCTTCCTCTATAGGTATTTGTGCACACACATATTTGGTACCGAAATGTTGAGAACAAGGAAGTAGGGGCAGATAGACAATTTTTTTAATGCTAAAAAGGTGGCAAAGCCATTAAAACCTAGAATAAAAACGATTTAGTAGCATCCTGTGTTTATCAAAGTAACTTAATTTTGAATAATTTCATCTTGAACATGAAAGTAAAATAGATGTAATTTTTTAATGTGGTTCTTCGTATCAATCTGCCCCATATATGGGGTACTTTGATACATGCCTGGGGCACATTGATATTGGCTATTAAATTTGCCTACATTATGTAAAACGTATCCTATATCAACTAAAAAAGGAAACGAAGAACATAGGCGGAATTTTATGCGATAAATCTTGTAGCGTCTTGACATATCATTTCTACAGAACTTAAGTAATTATTTTCCTACGTTTTTTCAACATAGCATGTAAGCTAGAAAAACCCAGGTTAACAAATCAATTTAAAAAATCATGAAATTGTTACTTCATTTCCTTCCTACAATGTTTTACCGGCCTTGTTGCCTGCCCAACGAGTGAAAAAATATATATAATACAATGACGAAACGTCATTGTATTATATATATATATATATATATATATATTTTGGTTCGGACGTCAAAATTGACAACACAGTATACTTCCCACCGCTTCCCACCTGGTTTTTTAAACCAAAGGAGGTTGAATTACGCTTTCTTCCCACGCGGTTTTTTAAACCAAAGGAGGTTAAATTAAGCTTACTGGCGTTAAATCTTTTAACAGTAAGCGTAATTCAACCTCCTTGCGATAAACAGAATAATAATATAGGCTGTGCTATAGACAAAAGGGTACGTCAATATAAAACCTCTATACAAAACAGGTCGTGAAAGAAATAATAGTACATAGGGCGTGTTGGTTAAAGTATTGAACAATAAATACGAAATAAACAAAGGTTCGTGTAAATAAAATATTTAGTGTAAGGAATTGTTGCAAAATATTAGTGCTAATATGGGACAACTGTTTCCCTGCACAGTGAAACAGCAGCAACATATCTAAATATATTGTTATGTATCTTGTTTCAAAGGTCATTAACAGTAACATAACCTACAAAACTCTGAAGCCTAATAACAATTATTCCTGGCCTCCCCAAAAAAATATCTTAAGACTAACAATCTCAGGAAATGATGCTGAATTACTAGCGATATTTTTTGACTAAAGACGCCGTGAATTTGACTGACATGAAAGTATGTATGGGAGTTCGCCATTGTTCTTTTATAGTTATTTGGCAAGAACAAAAGAAAAAAAAGGGAAAAAATCCTAATGACATTCTAATACTCAAATACTCATTTATTGGTAAATATAATTACACGTCATCAAAGCTAATCATTTTGGATAGAGTAAAAAATGAATTAATCATAATTATTAAATAAGTGAGTGTGCGTATACATCCAGAATACAACAATTAATATGATATGTACGAGGTCACCATCTCGTACAATAATCACCGAATACACAGCTGTCTCATCAACACAAATTCTCCCAGTTTTTGGTTTATAATTACCAGGGCTGATAAGGAGCTCCATAACCGTAACCGAAACTATCGAATATCCGAAATAAAAATCTATTCGTAACCGTAACCGAATCCGATATAAAAGTTTCGGATAATTTCGGTAAGGGCCGAGTCTATAAGCCTAAATGAGACGGGTTATTCCCTTTCTCCCCTCCAGCCTTGTCCCACTAGTGGGGAGAAAGGGAAAAATAAAAAATGTTGGCTTTTCGCCCCACTATGGAATATATTATTTGACAGTGGGGAGAAAGGTAATAATCGAAAAAGTATTTTCTTTCTCCCCACTACGCAATCCTTGATATATTATTGATTATTATTTATTGCCCTTACTGAAAATAATGTATGCTTCATATCAAGTCTAGTGGGGCATTATACTATAGTAAATTTGGTTATTCCCTTTATCCCCACTACTATGACAGGTATATTCTTTGATTCCATAGTGGGGAGAAAAAGAATACTTTTTCGATTATTACCTTTCTCCCCACTGTCAAAAAATATATTCCACAGTGGGGAGAAAGGCCATACATTTTTTATTTTTCCCTTTCTCCCCACTAGTGGGACAAAGCTGGTGGGGAGAAAGAAAATAACCCAATGAGACTCGAATATCTTGGATGGTGGCCACAAGTGAGCGCTCATGTTCAGCAGGTTCCCTGCGAACGGGCTGGATAATCGCACAAACTTCTTTGGGTTCACTGTTACAAGTGCCTTCGCTCAATGCCCCCTCCTACGTCGAGCCAGAGCCGTTAATAGGCCTCATGAGCTGCTTATTTCGGCCGTTGCACATATTTAAATTGGATTTTTAGCCAATCGGCTTCACCAAAATCTTTGGAAAACCGAATCGTCGTCGAGGAGGTTGCCAACACACCCGACCAAAAACTCCCTGATGTTCCATGCTTGCTTCCACGGAATTGGAAACCAGACAACTTTCTAGCTTCGGGACAAAGGGCAAATTACTGGCTATTGCTATTCGCAGATCATTTTAGTCACGGGTCATTATTTTGTTTCCAAAATAATAGTAATATTTTACCCAATGACCTATATATTCCACAGTAGGGAGAAAGGCCATACATTTTTTATTATGTATGGTATGGAGTTGGAGTTAACGTTTTTTTGCTAGTTCCCGACTCGTTTCGGTCACAGACAAAGCAGGCAACATCAATGAGAAACGTTATGTCTGCGGCCCGATTACAGAACTTGGTTACAATCGGATTATCACTTTTTTCATAGCAATTTCGACTCTATCGCAAGGCATTAGTGATATCGATACTGACAATCCGATTGAAGCTAAGTTATGTGGTCGGGCCACAGAAAACAGTCAGAATGACCGCTGATAATGATATGCACAAGCCTTATTGTTTATGGTGAGACTAGTGATTTGCCATATTTTTTAAATATATGGAGTTGGAGTTAACGTCTTTTTGTCGATACAATAAAATTAAATTTACTAAAATCAGGGGTTACATCATGATCATCGGAACTCGACAAATATCATACTGAAGGCATTGATACGTATCAAAGTGGCCCAGTACTGTTGTATCAATGTTCCCTATTATATCCCAGAGGATACAGTGATTAAATAAACCATTTAATGTACAGAGCTAATCTTTATTTCAGATTTTCCAATTGACAATTGATTTTCCTACCTGTAGGTAGTTTATAATCAAATGTTATCGAAGTACCATCAGTTCCCGAATATATACATAACACTTCCCCTCTAAGTTACATACATGTAAAGAATATAATTTTAAATCAATTAAATCAATCAACAATTTGTAACCTTGTTTAGTTCGCCTTTTAACAGAATTTAGACAATGGCAGCAATTCGGTAATTTTACTCCTTAAACTAAAAAATACTAAATTTCTTCAAATGTAATTCTCCCCAAACCGGGATACGTACGTCATTTCGAATGTCGTTTTTGCGAATGTCTATTCTTTGAAGTCTATTCATCGAATGCTTACATCATCGAAGGGTCGTTACTGCGAATAGTCAAAATTGCGAAGGTACGTTTGCTCGAATGGTCAAAACTGCGAAGGCTTATTGCTGCGAATGGTCTTATGATCGAATATCAATATTCAACCAATTTTTAAACCAATAAAAAACGAGTTTTTCACGCGTACCTGCGTATGTAATACTGTTGAACATGCGTAATATTCATATACAAAATGGATAGTTCGAACGGGACTTGGAAGGAAAGTGCCCTCAATGACACACCACAATGACAGTGCCACAATGTTTTTTTTTATATGTTGTTTTTTACTCGGGGTGACGTAAGGACTCTAACGATACCCCATACATCCAAATCTGTTCAGGCGTTTAAAAGTTATGGTGGAATAAAGAAACTCACATAGATACAAACATACATGAACCCTGAAAACATTACACTCCTTTTTTGGACAGTAGTGTAATAAACAGGAATAAAATATGGGGATGTGTATGTTAGCTCGTTTATTAGAATATTCGAACAAACGACCCTTCGCAGAATAAACCTTCGCAATTTTGACCATTCGAGCAAACGCCGCATCAACTCTCAACAACCGCCAACGATCGGCATCATTGAGTGATGTGAGAGAAAAACATGCTGACCAGCAAAAACATACTAACAATTACATGATGCAAACTGATACAGCTCATACAACCGGACTATACAATCAAAAGTTCCATGGCAGCGAGTGACAACCCAAAAAAGAACTCATCCCCTGATAAAACAGCAATTTCCAAGATAAACAAAGCCAAAAGTACACAGCAAAGAAACCAACTGGTCAATGAACACAGAGGAATGACTGAATCTGAACAAAACACTACCTCAGAAGTAGAAACTAGTAACAGCTTCTGATGCTACGAGTAGATGTAGATATAGAAGATGTTGCCCCATTCAAAAGGATTCCCAAACCACCGCCAATAATATTATATGGCATCGAAGACCTTGGAAAATTGACTCAACTTATAGAAGAAGTAGTGGAAAATAATGGTTACACTTATAAAGTAGTGTCAAAAAACCAACTTATTATATCCTCCAGCACGGTTGAAAATTACTAAATCTTGATTGAACACATTAGAAGCAAGGGACTTATAGGTCATACTTTTTCCCGCAAAGACCAAAAATGTATGAGGATTGTCATTAAGCACCTTCACTTTAGCACTCCAAAAGATGTGATCATTGAAGCTATTGAAAAAACAGGAAACAGCATACAAGGAGAAATAGTGACTACCCGAAAACCAGGAACCAAGGAGCCTTTGAACACGTTTGTGTTTACATAGCCCCACATGAAAATAACAAACTAGTAAAAGACATAAAAGTAATCTACAACCAAAACATTGTAGTTGAAGATCCAAAAAGGAAATGAACTATAGTGCAGTGTAAAAGATGTCAGCAATATAGTCATAGTAAAAACAATTGTATGCGGCCATATAGGTGCGTCAAGTGTGCAGGTGCACACCAAACTACCATGTGCACATTAGATTCAAATACCCCAGCAATATGCACACTCTGCACAGGCAGCCACCCTGCTAGCTACAAAGGATGCCAAGTGTACAAAGAAGTGCTTGTAAGAAAAAAAACTGGCAATAAACCCCAAATCTATAACAAATCAAAAAGTAACTACATGGCAGAAAATAATAAAATCAATACAAGCAGCCAGCCAGAATCTACTAAAAATACTCACACTACCAGCAATGAGCATGTTGCCGAAAACATATTAGAATCTAACCAACCAAAAAGAAGGCACCTAACTGTAAAGGAAAGCCTAGAACTGTACAGTGCAGCTGTCAAAGGATGGACTGAGAAAACTCCAGTCAGTAAAACTGGCAATGTAATAAGAGACCGAACGGACACACAGAGACTACACCCTACAGATGAGCACATTAAGTCACAAAGATTATATGTAAAATCTGTTAATGACCAGACACAGTGAACAAAAATGAGAAACCACGTTGACAATGAGTCACAGCGAACACATCAAGATTAAAATAGATACTGAAAACCAGTCTCAAGATAATATACTTAGATTAGAAGTGCTCATAATGAAACAAGCCGAAAGAATTGACCAACTTATAACACAGTTAAGCACAATGATCAATCTCATCATGACGCTCATCAGTAGACAACCATAATGCTCTCTTTACGAATTTCCTGGAACCTCAATGGACTAGCCTCAAATAAACAAGAACTTGAAATACTGCTTAAAGCTAATAAAGTGGACATTGCTCTACTATCAGAAACTCACATTAATGACAACAACAAAATTAACATAGATAATTATTGTGTATATAGTGCAAACCATCCGGATGGCACCTCACACGGAGGATCTGCAGTTGTCATAAAGAACAATATAAAACACCATCTTCATAGCAAATATCAAATGGATTGGATACAAGCCACTACCATCACCATAAATGAAAATATGGGCCCTATTAATGTTAGCGCTATCTACTGTCCACCGAAGCACAATCCAAAACAGGACTTATTTAACAGCTACTTCCATACCTTAGGAAATAGATTCATTAGTGGTGGAGACTGGAACTGCAAGCATACCCATTGAGGATCGCGATTGATAACCACAAAGGGACGCGAACTAAAAAAAGTGTTGACCAATGTAAACTCATATCCTTATCAACAGGCAAACCTACCTACTGGCCAACGGATGTTAATAAAGTGCCTGATCCTGTTGACTTTTTTGTTTTAAAAGGGCTGCCTGATATGTATTTTGGTGTAGAATCGTCACTCGACTCGATATCGGATCACACTCCCGTAATAATAACATTCAGAATTGTCCGATACAAAAAAAAAACAAAAACTAACTTTGTACAATCACAGTAACAGACTGGAGTGCGTTCGCTGAGTATTTGAAAGAAGAAGTTGATCTTAAAGTGAAACTTAAAACGAACGAAGATATAGATGAGGCAATGTTCAACATAACTAATCTCATACAGGTCGCCGCGTGGCGTTCTACTCCGACACTGAGTTACATCACCGACAGAAATAACGTGCCGTTAGAAATACGGAATAAGCTGGAAGAAAAGCGAAAGCAAAGAAGATAACTTCATTCCACGAGATCAGATACAGACAGAACAAAGTACAACAGAATCTCAAGAGAACTAAAGGAGATGATTAATGAAAACCAGAATTCTACCTTTCAAGATAAAGATATCTAGTCTTTCGGAACACAAGAAAAATAATTACTCATTGTGGAAAATCACAAAAACCTTCAAAAGACCACAAAGCCATGTACCGCCAATAAGGAAATCTTCTGCTGATCCATGGGCCAAGAGTGAGATTGAAAAAGCTGAATTGTTCGCAAAACACCTCAGCGAAGTATTTATTCCTAACGAATCGACTATGCAGAACTTTTCTTTTACTGTATTTTTAATTTGGGGCTTTTACAATTATTGGCATGTCAGCCCCATCGTATCCTAAACATACCCATACCCATTCAACCTATAATTACGAAAGCCGAAAATCACTGATGCAAAAATAACTTGTACAATGATATTGCAGCATCCAATCATATTTTTCCATCAGAGACTCCCTTTCCGTTCTGTTCCTGACACATTCCATCAACAAGTGATAAACATCCTCAATAACACCACATGCTTCGCAATTCGGTGAGTTTACCTTTTTCATCAAATAACCAAACTTGTTAGATGGATAATGTCCGGACCGCAATCTGTGTGCCAAAATTATATAACTTCTACTTATTTTCTTATTCATAAACCAAGGTATACGAGGAGGCTGACATTGAATGGTTTTATACCAAATTCCTTTTTCTCATGCAGAACTTTGAAAATGAAGTAGATGAAATTATCAATAGCAGCTATCTCTGCCGCTTGCACTAGTCACTCCGACGGAACTAGCGCGTACAATTCGGTTCTTAGAGAACAAAAAGGCTCCTGGTTTTGATTTAATAACGGGTGAAATACTGAAAAAGCTGCCCAAGAAAATAATAGTCTTTGTAACCATGCTATTTAATGCGATCCTCAGAACACACTACTACCCAAAACTGTGGAAAATCTCACAAATCTGTATGATTGCGAAGCCAGGGAAACCGCCAACAGATCTCAGCTCTTATAGGCCTATAAGTCTGCTCCCTTTACTATCCAAGGTATTTGAAAAAGTTTTCCTACAAAGACTTAAGCCGGCACTCGAAGAGAATAAAATCATACCTGATGATCAGTTCGGATTTTGGGAGAAACACGCAACCGTAGAACAAGTCCATCGAGTCGTCCATAAAATCAGACAATCGCTAGGAAAAAAAGAATACTGCTCGGCAGTATTCTTAGACATTCAACAAGCATTTGATAGAGTCTGGTACAAAGAACTTCTATAGAAGATAAAGACCCTGCTACCAAATTCATTTTTTATGATCCTAAAAAGTTACTTGGAACAAAGACACTTCTGGGTTGGAAGGCTAACATTCTCCGACTTCGCCACAGCGATTCATGGCGAGACGGTCGAAATTATAATACCGTTTTAATGTCTTATATTTATTACATACCGTATATACTTTTGTATGCATTTAGTAAAAAGCTGTTATTTTGACGTTACAAACAGACACTTCAATTTTATTTTTGTCTAGATACTGCCAGTCTATTTGTGAAAAATTGTAATAAACTTGCACTCTCAATCAATTTTAAAATATTTTTACTTACCATAACGAAATATACAACACTATTTATTAGATTTAATGGGTAAAACAACATCCGAAAAAATAACAAATGTTCAAATGGCTCAAAACATGTAACACTTTACCAAGAGCAAAGAAGTGACAGGTTGCGGTCATAACCAAGCACAGTGATTGGTTGAACTGACACCTATGTATTAGTGTGTGGATAAGTTAATGATGCGTTTAGTTTGAGTTTTATTGTGGCTGCATCTGTGTGCCCCGTGCATCAATCTGCCTCTACTACCCCTATAATTAAGGCAATTAACACAATTTTAGTGTTCAAGTTTTCGTGAACCTGATACATAATTTAAAATATCACTACCGGCTATGACTCGTGTATATAGTCGAAAACATCGACCTAGGTCTCGAGCATATCAGACGCTCTCCTTCAGGAGTTCATGCCGCGAGATCCCGACGCGCATTGCGGGCTGCGGCCCACTGCGAGTGGCGCGTGAGATGCGGCGGTGACTGGGAACGGGGACGCTTGGTGCTCGTACTGCTCTGCACCGCCGTCGACGGAGATTGAACTCCTGCAGGCCGTGGCGATGGCACTCCATCGCTATCCATTGCATCATCGCCAAACATGTTGCCACATATAATGATGACCGTGTGTGACACGGTCAGCATTATAGCTCTAGACAGCCTACAACAGCCTACGACACTTGCTGCGTCGAGGAAACATTAAGCAAGGTTTTCCAAGCTGGAGGCAGAGTCCACCCACGGTCCCGGTTGAAATTAAGTAATCGAGAGATCTCTATCGCCTCACACACTTTTCGAGGTACAAAGAACTTCTCTCGAGCTAGTACCGAGGCTTTGTCGAACCTTATGTAATGATTCAAACCCGAAACGCATGCTCTGCAATGGCCGACCCAGCTGTGTCCAGATTCTTAATGCTCCTTATGTGCTCGGAAAGTCTAGTTGTGATGTTGCGTCGAGTTTCACCAATATAACCGGGCACATTTATTATTATTATTATTATTATTATTTAATACTTTAGGGGAGGGTAAGTCAGTGTCTGGTCTCGGTGGAGTGTGTTCTTCCAGGGTTCACACTTCTATAAAAAGCCGAGAATACCGATAGCGTACGTCTAGGTGGAGCTGACTACTGGCGCGCATTGGCCAGTCCTACACATTACGTCCCCGCCACTGCTAGAGTGCCGTAGCGCTCTAGCAGTGGGCCCGCATACATTCACCTTTGTGGGCCGTCCCTCCTGGGCAATGTTACGATCTGATTAGAGCTCCTCATTCTTCACCTCTGGTCGTAATAGCAAAATGTGTAGGGCGTCAGCGAGTCTTCGGCGCTTTAACTGAATATCTGGATAGGGGAATCAAACCCTGAGAAAAAATAAAAATAAAAACCATGGAAGCAAAATCGAAAGAGATATTACCCCAGGAGGGTACTGGCGATCACGTCGTCGGAGAATCCCTCCCTGAGCCTAGCTCAGGCTGCCCCTCCTATTCTGGGGGGGGCACCGTTTTGCCTCAAGTGGATCTAACGCAAGAAGGGTGTTTGCAGACACCGGAACCAAGATTGGTTCAACAGACCTTCCATAGGAGCATGTTCTATGCTAGACCCCGAAGCAGCTCCCTGACGAGCTTTCCACCACCTAGCCAACCAACTGAAGAAGTCCAATTTAGAACACATGAGAAAATGGACTTCTCTCATAATCTAATAACAAATGACACAACCTACAGGCCAAACTGGCAAAAAGTACCAATCCCAAGGACCAGCAAGCGTAAGAAAATCTCAGACTCACCGCCTCAACAAAAAACCGCAGAAACTAGTAACACATTCTCAATACTCCCAACTGATACCACCGGTGACAATAATGAAAACACTACTAGAATAAGCAAACCACCTCCTCTCATCCTCTATGGGATAGAGGACGTGAACAAGCTTACAGAAGCTATAGAAACCATGCTGGACAAGGACGAATACACTCTCAAAATCATTACCAGAAATCAACTACGTGTCAACTGCTCCTCGACAGATGCATACAAAAAACTCATGAGCATCGCAAGGGAGATGGGACTCATTGGCCACACCTTCACAAGTAAGGAGGAGAGATGCTTCAGATTAGTTATTAAAAACTTACACCACACCACGCCTCATGAAGCTATCATAGAGGCGTTTGAAAAAACAGGGAACAAAGTGCGTGGAGAAATAATAAACGCCAGAAGTGGATAAGAAAAAATGCCAACATCAACATTTTTTGTTAACCTCGAACGAAGCCCTAACAACATAGATGCTAAGAAAATAAAGTACATGTACAACACTGCCGTCTGCCACTGTACAATATGGCCATTCAAAAAACAATTGCATGAGACCATACCGCTGTGTAAAATGCGCAGGGCAGCATAAAACTAGCGACTGCACAAAAAAAGACTGCAACACTCCGGCTACATGCGCACTGTGCCTTGGTGAACACCCAGCAAACTATAAAGGGTGTGAAGTGTACCAAGAAATCCTAAATAGAAAGAAAACATGGCACACTTACAATAAAAGGCCAAATCCTCCGACATTCACTGCAAGCCGTGAAAGAGAAAACAAGCCAACAACATCTGTAGTCAGTCATCCCATTATCACCACAGAGAAAATAAAAAAAATTACAATCTCTTGATAAACTGACGAGAAGCCAAAACAAGCATAATGAGATAGTTAATACCCCAAATCAGAAAGACAGAGAAAACACTCCTCTTAACCAGCCAACCTACTCTGGAGTGACTGGGCGCCAGTCACCTCACACACAACAAATGCCCAAGCGGCTAGATGAAAATTTCAATAACACTCAAAAACCACACAACAACAGTGGACAACACGGACACTCACTGAAGACATCAGATTCAGAAATAACTTATCTAACGAAGAAAACTTCACGCCAACAGACGTCTTACGAGACTTGATTACCAGACAACTAGAAAAATGGATTTGATTTTTGGCCAAATAACCATGCTAATAGGACTGCTTGGCTCATTTATTGATAAGCTAATAAAATGATTGCACTAAATATAGCTACATGGAACATTAATGGACTCGCCCCAAATGTAGATGAGGTTGAGATTCTACTTGATATCCATAAACTCGATATACTCCTAATTTCTGAGACACCTTACAAGCAGAAGCTCCATTAACATTAGAAACTATTCAATATATGACACTAAACACCCCGATGGCACAGCACATGGAGGAGCAGCAGTTATCATAAGATCTTCGATAAAACACCATGAACTGCCACAATACCAGAGAGAACACATCCAAGCTACAACAATAGCAGTAAAAGGAAAAACGGGCAACTTTAACGTGTCCGCAGTCTACCTTCCACCTAAACACAAAATCAAAGAGGAGCAACTCTTGCACTATTTTGACACTCTTGGACCTAGATTCACTGCTGGAGGTGATTGGAATGCAAAACACCATCATTGGGGCTCAAGATTAGCGACTACACGAGGAAGACAGCTAAAACTATCAGTAGACAAAAATAAACTATCATCTCTCTCAACGGCTGAGCCAACACACTGGCCGACTGACACAAACAAACTACCCGATGTAATAGATTTTTTCATCTGCAAAGGGATGTCACAATATTTTACCTCAACTAACTCCTGTTTAGACGGCTCCTCTAATCACACTCCCATGCTGCTCACAATCAGTGCAACACTTCTAGAGTATGAATCAGCCCCAGAACTATACAATAAGTACACCGACTGGGACTCATTTGGCGACATTATTGAAAGGAGACTCAATCTCAAAGTGGCATTAAAGACACCCGAGGATATAGAAGAGGCAGCTACCAGCTTTACAAACCTGGTTCAAGTCGCTTGCTGGTCAACAACTCCAATCAGACCTGTCAATAACCCCAGGCATAACTCTGTCCCCTGGGAAATAAGAACCAAAATCATGGAAAAAAGGCGATTACGCAGAGTATGGCACTGCAGTAGACACCAGAAAGACAAAACATCATACAACAAAGCGGCAGCTGAACTGAAGGAAATAATAAGCAAGTCTAAAAATGCATGCAGAATACAGACTGCAGTCACTTACAGCTACCAAATCAACCAACTACTCCCTGTGGAAAGCAACGTCAGACTTAAAACAACCAAAGACTACCCGACCACCACTTAGACTAGAAAGAGACGAATGGGTCAGAACAGCACAAGAAAGGGTAGATGCATTCGCGGATCACCTATCTAATGTGTTTAAACCCAATGACGGTAATAATGAAGATCCAAGCATCGACGTCACACTCAACCAAGACTTTCAGCTGGACCTTCCTATAAAACCAACTAACCCTAGAGAAATAAAAAGATTAATAAACAAATTAGACAATAAAAAACCCCGGGGTTTGATCAAATAACCAAAGAGGTACTGATTCGACTCCCAAGGAAAGGATTAGTTTTCCTCACTACTCTCTTCAACGGCATCATGAGAGTCGCCCACTACCCTAGCATATGGAAGATCTCCCAAATCATCATGAAATACAAAGACGGCAAACCCTTTCACGAAGTCAGCTCGTATAGACCGATCAGCCTCTTACCTGTCATCTCAAAGCTCTTTAAGAAGGAACTATTGTTGCGCATGCCGAAAGTCATTAACGAGAGATCAATAATCCCAGAACATCAATTTGGAGTCCGACAAGAACACGGCACCATTGAACAAGAGCACAGAGTTGTAGATCAAATAAGGAAATCCCTAGAACACAAAGAATACTGCTCCGCAGCGTTTCTAGACATCCAACAGGCTTTTGACAAAGTGTGGCACAAAGGCCTTCTATGCAAAATCAAAGAACTACTACCACACCCGTTCTTTGGAATACTTGAATCTTACACCTCTGAAAGAATATTCCAAGTCAAAGACAGCAAGTATACTTCCAAATTTCACAAAATACACGCAGGAGTACCTGAGGGATCAGTATTGGGCCCAGTCCTGTTTACTATTTTCACATCAGACCTACCGGAAACACCTGAAGTAGTCACAGCCACATTTGCAGACGATACCGCCATTCTCGCCAATAGCAAAGATCTAAACAAAGCCTCACAGTCCCTTCAAAATGGACTAGACAAAATAGAGTGTTGGCTGAAAAAGTGGAGAATCAAAGCTTGCGTCTCGAAATCCACCCAAGTCACGTTCACTCTCCGTACAGGTAACTGCCCACCCGTCCACCTAGGAGATACCACACTTCCACACAACGACTCTGTAAAGTATCTGGGTATGCACATAGACCGAAGGATAACTTGGAAGAAACACCTGCAGAAAAAAAGGGAAGAACTGAACCTCAGGTACAGAGGACTGTACTGGCTGCTTGGAAGGAATTCCATTCTAAGCACAGATAACAAACTGCTTATCTACAAGGCCGTTTTAAAGCCTATCTGGACTTATGGAGTTCAATTGTGGGAATCAGCCTGCAAATCCAACATTGGAATTATCCAGAGAGCACAGAATGGACTTCTAAAAAACATCACAAATGCCCCATGGTTCATAAGAATGGATGAATTACACAAGGAACTTAACGTTGATACTGTCACCAGTGAAATAAGGAAATACTCAACAAAGTACAAAAAACGCCTAGACAACCTCCCTGACAGGCTATCAGCTGTTTTTACGATTATAAATTATCCAAAGAGGCTCAAAAGACAACATATCATGGAACTTGATGTTCAATGAAAAGGAGAAGAGCTTAATGGACCGCTCCTCCTCAAAACCATAAAAAGCTAACAAACCTGCTCATGGTCAAGGACTGATAGCAGATAAAATCAGAAAAAAATAAAATAAAAAATACTTTATGCACAAAAACAGTGTACAGTGGACTTAATGCTAAGACAACATTTTCTGCCAGTCATCCTGGTTGTGCAAGAAAGATGTGTATAGGCGTGCGTGATGTGTATATTTAATGGGTCTCTATCTTTAAGTGAACGTAAATGCTGTCTCAGCAAACCCGAACGATGGAAAAACGTCTTGATACTGTAAAAGATATCCAATTTTGTCCGTTACTCCTCTTACAAATGGTAGATACATCAGAGACCGTTCCACCCTAGGGGGCCTTCCACGTTCACTAGGATTTACCAACCGAGCACAATGGCACCAAACATAAACATTATTTTCAAGTACTTCCCTTACATGCCTCAGTTCAGTCTCCACATATTCGGGGTCACAAAACTTGAGAGCTTGGTTAATAAGTGACCTGGGTACCAAGGCTAAATGCGCAGGATGGTGGTGCGTATCTGCCTGCAGATAACGGCCTGATGAGTCCGAGGGATGTGATGAGTGATGGTCTGGTGAGTTGGCTTACGATAAACAGTGTGCATCAGACTGCCATCTGGTTTCCTAATCACTTGCACATCCAAGAACGGCAATACCGCATCACTCTCCTCCTCCACCGTGAAGCTAATATTGCCATGCAGCGAGTTAAGGAAATCTGTAAATCCAGGCAATCCCTTCTTGGTAATTATCGCAAAGATATTGTCTACATATCGCCACCAATGTCGTGGTTTCACACAGGCTGTTGTCAACGCCACACCTTCAAACCATTCCATAAAAATGTTGGCCACAACTGGAGCTACAGGAGAACCCATAGCTACTCCATCAAACTGCAGGTAGTACTCTCCTTTCCACAAGAAATATCTGCTTTTCAGGCACAGCTCTGTCCATTCGATGTACTCACTAGGTATATCGGAGTCTTGAATCATGGCGCTAATTAATTGTATGGTTTCGTCTACCGGAACAGCAACGTCAAAACTCACTATCATTTCATCTGGCTGGACTCTTCCATCCTCCAACAGCTGAACGAAATGATTGGAATCCTTCACGTAGCTACTGGTTTTACCTATCGATGTTTTCGACTATATACACGTGAGTCATAGCCGGTAGTGATATTTTAAATTAATACAATGTTACTAATTAATAAAAGAGTATCGGATGGTAGGTACTGACTCGACGGGGTCATCCGGATGCAGCACCGCGAGCGGCTCTAGAGGCGGCAGCAGGTGCCCGCGCGACAATAGCGCGAAGGGCCGCGGCAGCAGGAAGGCGCGGCGCAGCCTCCGCGCCAGCGAACGCACGGCACGTCCGCGCGACACGCTCATGTACACACGCGCGCGCTCGTCGCTGAAGTAGCGTTCCATGGACACTCGCACTCTGAATACACCGTCTGCATCCTCTGGGGCGTTCTCCTCACCATGCATTATTGCAGCCGAATTGGAACGTTTCAGCAGCCTCCTAATCCAATGCTCCACTAGGAAAAGGCAATGCAATAGTATTTGCAGTCGTAATCTGATTACAACTTACAACTACAACGAAAGAATAATGATTACGACTTTTACGTAGTATTTACATTGGCCGCCGTGAAAGAAAATATAAATACGGGGGGACGTTATTTATACAACTTTTTTTTTATACCCTTTTTATTATTATTATTATTATTTTTTCTTTATATAGAGTCTGTGTGTTAGCTCGTGAATAGACAGCTGAGTCTCGAGCATTCAAATAAAAACTACTTTTATATGAATAATCTGTGGATCACTTATAAAACCATATCTATAATCTGTGTCACAAAGTACCAAACCCCAAACCAAACACTTCGAAATTTTATTTACCATTTTCTCATGGTCTAATTATAAGTACGCCTCGCCTGTTTTCTTGAATCATGCAATGTCTATACGTAGGTAGAATACCTACTACCTACCTACCAGCGATCAGCCAAGCCAACGCAAATAAAATTATCTTTCGTTGTTTGTTGGGCTATATTAGCGCTCCTTTTCTCAACTTCAGTTTTCACTAATATTCTGTGTGATTGATTGATTTTCAGATTTTCTGAGATGGATATTGATGCCTACAAGATCATAGATTTCCTAGAAAGTGAACTGCATCACACACTGCACAACACCCATCGAAATTTCTCCACAGAACGCACTTGCACTCTATCTATAAGGCCGTATTAATAAATCGCTCTTACTAGATCGGTTCATTAAAACGGCCCTAGATCTGGAATCATATGTTGCTGAAGGAGAAGAATAAGTACTGTAACGTTGCGTTTATCTTTCTAACAAATAATAAGATCTTAGTACTAAAACCCTAATAAGTAAAACTTAAATCTAAAATATAAACGATCAAAATTATAATTTTTATATGTACTACGCTAACCAAAACTAGTTCTAAACTCTTATAACCCTATAATCATACTAAAATAATAAATCTATCAAACAAAATACTTAACAACTAAACAATAATATAATAATTAACTACGAAACCATTGAAATATAACACATTGCAAAATGGCTCCGCAATGTACCGAACGCGATTTCTATTCCTACTCGGAGCTAAACTGTGGCACACTGCAGGCTAGTTCGCTCCCTTATTACTTATTCGTAGTTTGCTCCCGTACAAATTAAATAAATGTTCTCGAAACCTACGCCAAAGAGTATATAAATACTACGTACTTGACTTCCATTCTGCAGACAGACGAACTAGCGCGAGCACGCGTCACCTTTTATATAAATAATTTAGTAAATTCAGTGTTATTTCCCTCTAGGGTGAGTTCCTATATATAATTACTGCAACCATTTAGCGCTAATACTAAATAATAGTTTAGTTCACTGTGTAATAGCTGTTCCGCGTCACCATAACGAACTGCCGGTACCTACCTACCTATCTAATTAAATTGTTAGTACCACAGTCGCTGGGCTTGGGACTATGTTATGGTGGCGGCGTGCCACAGCTATGGGAAAAGAGATATCCCTAATGCTTGCGTCGCTTCCAGGATCAACACCCTTGATGTTTTCCTGCTGAGGATTTCCTCTGATGATTCCGCTTACGATCTCCACTAATCAACACCATTGAGGATCTCCGTTGAGGAAGATCTACCTATACTACGCGGCACTCCACCTGGCCTGAGTCCTGCCGGTTCGACCCACTTCCGTCGGTCTGGTACCGCTTGAGATCTGCGGATACCAACGTAGTGCCAGCTGCCGAAGAGTCCTGGAGGCGACACTGACGCCACGTACCGTTTCCC